>JAWWMO010000083.1:97993137-98007021 GCA_035047845.1 Dendrocincla fuliginosa
CATCGCCCCGCGGCGTTCACAGCGCTCCGGCCGGCGCTGAGGGGCCCGCTCCATCGCCCCGCGGCGTTCACAGCGCTCCGGCCGGCGCTGAGGGGCCCGCTCCATCGCCCCGCGGCGTTCACACCGCTCCGGCCGCCGCCGGGGGTTTCTAAGCGCCCGAGTGTCGCTGTGCTGGGCTGACGGGGGAATAAATAGGGGTGGTGGGACTGGTGTGTCGCTGGTCAGCGCAGGGGTGAGTTTCCTCGGCGGCGAGGCCGGAGGAGGGACACCAACTTTATTAGAGAGGGATGGAGTAACTCTGCTGTGAGGAAACACTGAGAGAAGTCGGAGTGTTCAGCCTGGAGGAGGGAAGGCTCAGGGGAGTCTATCCTTCCAGCACCTGAAGGGAGGCCACAAGGAGGATGGAGAGGGGCTATTTACAAGGGCAGGCCGTGACAGGACACGGGGGAGTGGGCTCAAACTGAAAGGGCCTTAGATTAGATATTAGGATAAAATTGTTCACTGTGAGCGCGGATGAGGCACCGGGGTAAGTTTCCCAGGCCAGCTGGGGTGGGTCTCTGAGCAAGCTGGTCTGGTGAGAGGTGTCCCTGCCCGCGGCAGTGGGGCTGGAACGGGGTGAGATTTAAGGTCCCTTCAGCCCAAATCGTTCTGTGACCCTATTTCAGGTCGCAGTGGCTGTGGCCCTAACATCCTCCCGGTGTTATCAGTCCATGTGATATCCAGATGTGGGAGAGACGTTCTCAGACTTCCCTTTGAGTGTAGGGGACGCTTGCAGAGGGGTTTTACTACTTTTGTGCCTTACCTTCGACTGTATAAAAGTGTATTTTTTTTGCCGTGAAAAAGCAAGAAACTATTATACTAAGCTTGAATTACGTGGTAGACGAGAAATTGGAACAATGACCATTTTATAACTGATGGATTTGCAGACCTTTTTGTGAGGAATGAAGTTCAATGCAGGGCATGCTGCCAAAGAGAAGTGAAAATGCCCAGGTTTGGTATGCTTGTGATTCTGTTTTTACTGGTAAGGCTACTTTTGTGACACAGTGGCTCATTTGATTAGTTCTGAAAAGAACAATATTTTGATGTAGTTATTTCTCTGTTCCCAGGAGAATTCGTACAGACTTAACTGTTCAGCCATAGCTGCTACCACATAAAGAGCTTGTGTTTGTAACATACATTGAATTTTCTTTCAGATGGATGTCCATGGGAGGATACGAGAAGTTCTAGCAGAGACGATACGTGAAGAGCTAGCACCTGAGCATCAGCAGCTATCCACAGAAGATCTGATAAAAGCCTTAAGACAACGAGGAATCATTGATGATGTTATGAAGGAACTTAAATTTGTAACTGTAAGTTGCTTTTGAAGAGTGAAAGTATTTTTGCTTACTGCTCTTACTGCTGTTGTGTTTTGACAAAGTGGAAATGTGCTGTTTCCGAAGGTTTCTAGTGGCTTTATTAGTTTATGGCATAATAGGAATAGAAAAGCTTGATACATATGCTGAAACTTGTTTAATGATAATACTGCATTGAAAATATTTGTTCAGTTTCGTTATACCTCAGTTGCTGGAAGGGAGCATACCTAAAGAATGGCATTCAGCTGAAATGGAGGATTCTTTAATTTTTAGAAGACTGTGCTAAGAGCACTGTTGCATCCCTTGACTCCTTAAAAAGTCTTAATTGTAATTCCAGGATGTGAATGAAAAGGAGAGGACTTCAGCTCCAAAGCCATCAACACATTTTGTTGACAGAGAGCCACCCGTTTTGAAAAAAAGTATGTTTCTTGTTTATTTAAATGTTTGGGTCATAGTTTTGAGAGGAATTTGAAGTCTATGATTTTTTCAGTGTGAATTAGTAATCCAGTATGAACTGGCATAAAGGTGGATGTTTCCCCTGCTTATCCACAGGAAGTAAATTTATGTAAGCAGCAGCAATCAGTGTTGCATTAAATGTGACTTTTTTATTATTTCATTTATTTTACATTAAGAGAACTTCTATACATTTTAAAATCACTTTCTCCTAAGCACTTTATGTAAAAAAATATTTCTTTTTTTCCTGATCTCCTGTAAGTTACCTGATATTTAACAATTTAAGCTTTCTAAGATTTGTTTGTAGTCTCTTCATTTTTATTGCTACGCTTTACAGCAAACATTGACCCAACACGGAGGTATCTTTACCTTCAGGTTTTGGGTGGAAAAGCTTTTCTGGAACATCTTCAGGAGCCGGAGCCTCTGCCTGGCCAAATCTGTTCTACCTTCACTCTGTGTTTACATTTTCGAAACCAACGCTTCCGTACTAAACCCGTGCCCTGTGCCTGCGAGCCAGATTTTCATGATGGTTTTTTACTTGAAGTACACAAGGACAGCCTAGGTAAGGAATACTGTGGCTGTAAACCTGATGCTGCTGGGATTTTTTCAGACATAAAAGTTATTGTGAAGTATGTTTGATATTATTTAGTGGTTTTTTTCCTGTTTTTTATTGTGTTTTCCTAAGGAAACTAGTTATTTTATTGGGTTATGCCACTTGTAGATCTTATCTCTTTTCCTTCTTTTCCACTCTAAAATAACTTGAATTTTACCAACTTTAGCCGTAATTGACAGTGAGGTGGTAGTCTCATGGATGCAGGAGATACTAAGGTGGCTGTGGTTTTCGTGGCCTTTGCGCTGAAAAGTGAAAGAAGGGAAATGTAAATTTGTTGCCAAATGGAAGGAAAAACTTCAGTGTGAATTCAGTTTGCCTACCAGCTGGCAAACACCTGCAGAAGAGTCAGTCATCCACAGCCTGTATTGTCATTCTTCTGTTGGTAGCCAGGGAATATGGTGTCAGCTAAGTAGATGAGGAAAAGTTTTGCTGGATATTTTCTGAATCCTGTAGAACTGTAAGGTGCCTTGTGGAATATCGTGGAACAGGGTTGTTGCAGTTGAGCTTGGAGGAGACAGTGAATATACCACAAATTCAAAGACAATCAGATCTTAACTATGCTGCTCATGGAGCAGTTTCTATCATGCAGTCAAGCTTAACTGTAGAGGAAGTTTTTCCTAAATACTGATACATATTAAGTTGTCATGACACTTCAACTTAATATTTTTCGGTTACTTTTACTTAATGGTGCTTTAATAGTCTTTATTTTTTTAAATTCTAATTGCATTGTATTTTTTTTGTGTGGCTGAACCAGCTATATTAGAGCACTCAACTACAAGAACCTTTTTATCTCCTCTGTAAATTAACTGCAATCTTTCTGTAACTCTGTCCTAATGAGTTTGGTTTTAAGATAGGATCATTACTTATGCTTCTGGACTCAAGATTTTTCTTTATATTCATTGCATAAATGGCATTCTATTGCTTTTTAAAATTTTTACTTATTTTTATTTTGAGGATTTAACTTGGGATGGTAATGTTCTCAATGTCTTATTTTGGTTTAATAATGGCAGGTGATGGAAGTAAAATGGTGGATGCAACGACTATGTTGTCTATATGTGATCCAGTGCATATGGTTCTGATCAAAACAGACACATTTGGTGAGACCACATTAGTAGCATCCTATTTCTTGGAATGGCGATCTGTGTTGGCTGCAGAGAATGGCATAACAAATGTTGCTGTTGAGCTTCTGGGTGTAGGTAAGGATAAATAATAAGCATGTTATGATGGCTTAAAATATTGGGTATTAAACTCGGTTGTAAGCTTAGAGCAGTATTTTTGATCTAGTTTAATTTTAGTTTAATACACAAGTAACTTTAAAGTATCCTTAGAAAATGTCTAAAAGACTTAATGGTCAGATTTTTCTATTACCAAGCTGCTAAAAATGAGCTCTCCAGATCCTGTGTAATAATGGTCCTCATGTCTGGGAACTCCCACTACTGATTATCTGCAAAATCCGGATATGGTTTCAGAAACAAACCAACTAAACAAATGTCCAGCAGTTTAGGAATATGTATCTGACTGGTGCACTGAGGAGTAAAATCTAGCTTGTGTACCTTTCACAGAAAACTAGAAAGTTCTAGAGAAAGGGCTCTCTGCTCTGCTCCCATTTGTTCCAGTAGCTGAAAGCATGTTTTCTCTGGGGGGGTTGAACGGCTTTGATAAGGTGCTTAGCAGTTAATATACAGGTGTATTTCTGTGTATCACTTGTCCCCACTCCCCTTTTTAGGAGGTCCAACCTAAGTTTTTAGTACATTATGATTTAGTGAATAAAGACTAGATCTTCTGTCACTTCTTAAGGGGTAGCTGTCCCAGGGTTCATGCTGAGTCATTTTAGTGTTCTTATCCCAATTTCTTTGCATGTTAGGTAGGCGAGCAGTTTTCGATAGTTTCAAAAGAAATTGAATTATACTTGAAAAATATTCTGAAGACTGGATGGACTACCTAAATTATTCCTGATTGTTGTTACTATTGCCTGCATTCTTTTTAGGGAGCATATGATTTGGTGTAGTGTTTCATCCAGCGACTATACATCTGAGCTTTTTTTGGTCACATTATGATCTCTTACAGCCTCATTTGAGTTTGAAATTTAAATAAAGATTTTAATTTTGCCCATATTTAAAGAAGTTTAATTATGTTTTTTATTATATGTCTAACATTTATTTTAATTGTTTGCTCCTGCCTGGCTGAAATAATCTAAGTAAATTGAATATGAGAGAACTGACGAAAACTTCTTTTGGTTCAAAGGTACAGAATCAAAGGTTTCTGTTGGTGTTTTAAACATCAGACTAGAAGTGTATCCACAGCTTAATAAGATGCTGTCTCCAGAAATAACTAGTACTCAGGTAAGTAATTTCTGGGAAGGCTAACTTTTACTGGGGAGGAGGAGAAGCTCAGTATACACTTGTAGATGTTGAGGGCTCTTCGTTTTTGAATGTTTGATACTTCCCTTTTTTTTTTTTTCCTAATAAATTTAAATATAATTACAATTACCTTTTTTAAACTGCTTTGTCTATACTGAACATTACTTTTTACTTTATTCAAAATACTACTTTCATAGTTTTTCTAATTACTTGAATCAAAACTCTAAGAAGAAAAAAGAAAGATGCAATATACCTAATTTTCTTCAGGTAGTATATGTTTTCTTACTCTCTTTCCTCTGGAAAACAATAATTTCAAGTTGGCTCTTCCGCTTGGAAAGCCAGTAAATGTTGGCCTGAAGGTGCATGCAGATATTCTTATGCCCATCAAAATCTGAGCAGTCCTTCTGAACAGAAACACATCACTTGAGATGGACTCTACTTCAGTCAAGCTTGATGTATGCGCTTACAAACAAGAAATGTAGCTTGAGGTTTTTCTTAACTGGATTTCCTTTTAAAAATACTTGGGATTTGCATTGCACACTTAAAATATTAAGCTTTATTCTAACCCTTTTGCCAGGATGTGATGTTGATGTACTGATTGATTATGGATTCTTTTTCTCTTTTTTCCTGTTTGGAATTAGTATATATAGGATTGTTTTTGTTTTTCTTACCTACAGTTCACTTTGGAACGTCAGAAAACAGCAGAAAAAGAACGATTATTTCTTGTATATGCTAAGCAGTGGTGGAGAGAATACCTGCAGATTAGGCCTACGCACAACACAAGGCTAGTAAAGATTTTTGCACAGGTTTGTAAATTTTACAAACAGACCAATCCTTTCTTTCAGTTATCCTTTTATTTTATTTTGAGCTTTATGTGTATGCAGAATATGAGTAGATTTGTGATGTGGTTACATTCAGGTCAGGTCTACATGTGGTGTGTCATGCAAAAAAAAATTAAATTTCTAAGGATTGAACTTCTGTTTGTGTATTGAAGCTTAACAGCATGATGCAGACAAGAGGGTTGCTCCAGCTACCTCTAATGTACAAGGTCAAAAAGCCTGTTTAGTTTTTTCCTTGAGTAGTCACAAGTGGTAGCGACTTGAGTGATCTCTGAAAAGTATTTCAGATAAATTTTATACCAGATAAAACGGTTAAAAGAACTGGACTACTAGATCTATTGGAACAGATCTGAGAGACTCAAGATAAGCTCTCTATAGGTACCAGAAACAGGCATGTATATGAAACTACTGAAAAATGAATCCTGCCCATGGAAGGGGTTTTATTGCTTTCAAGCTGTGAAATAATTTTCAACAGGATTCCAGTCAGCTTCAAATAAATGCTGCATTTCTTCCACCAGCTTGCTGGAAAAGCATTACAAAACCTTAATGCAGACAATATGTGACTACAGTAAAAATATGAGACCATAATTTCCTGAAGCTGCACAGGTTCAAAAGGCTTTGATCTTGTTTTAGAATATATATATGAGCGTAAAAGTACAAATTTAACCCAGTGAGGAATAGAAGAGTTCTATACTTCTTGAAGTGGTGTTAGTAGTTGATAATCACAGTGTTTGCCTGCAGCATGTAATAGAACAGACCTTTTCCAAATCATCTTATTCTTTCATTTTTCCAAGAGTTTAGAAATTCTATTATTACTCAATTTACATAGATCTAGTTACTTTGTTGTGAGTAGTTTTTATTGCTTGCTGTTGTGACGAGAGATAGAATATTCAAGTTCATAAGCAAATAGACACCTTTTAAAATCTGAAATCAGCTGCTGAGTGTCTAATGCTTTTTGAGGGAGGTTTTTTTTTTGTTTGTTGTGGGATTTGGTGTGTGGAGATATTTGTTTTGGCTTGTTTTTATGCTTGATGATAGTGTAGAAATTGATAGTGGGTGGAGCATGAACAGCTCCTCACACGTTTAATTACAATCTGTGCTATTCCTGGTGTTTAAACATTTAGCCCAGAATGCCCTATGAGTGACAGAGCCAGCAGAAAAATCTAACTATAATGTGTCTAATAAGTTGCCTTAATGGCCTTGTGTCTTAATTCTGAAATTATTTTTGTGTCGTGCTATTTTTATGAGTGATACTTATTCCAGGAAGAACGTATCCCATAACAAAAAAAGACAGTCTAAGTTAAGATGAATACTTTGTGGTACTTGTGTGGCTGGCAAATAACCCTGTTTCACTTGTTGAGGATGAAAATGGTGTGAACCGTCCCGTGTGTTCCTTCGTGAGACCTCTCCGAGCAGGCCGGTTGCTGGACACGCCTCGGCAGGCAGCGCGTTTTGTCAGCGTCCTGGGTTATGAAAGAGCTCCTGTCATCGGAGGAGGGGGTGGCAAACAAGAGCAGTGGTGCACCCTCCTCGCTTTCTTGTGCAGAAACAAGGTATGTGAAAGTACTCCTTGTGTGGCACAACAGAGTAGGTATCCCGTTCTGACTGAAGTTAGTAATTTGGAGCGGGCTGCAAGTACATGGATTAAATAAAATTTGGAGGATTCTGTTAAATAATTTAAGTTCTTTTTAAAGAGGAACAGTCACTAAATAGCAGACAAGAAGGCTTTGGAGCAGACTTCCTTTACTGCTGTTGTTAGGGTCCATTTGTCAGTACATCTCTGACAGTAAGTTTGCTTTTCTTCAGCTGCATTTTTAAGAACACATAATTATTCAGTGAATCCACCAGTGAACTGGTGCAGGACACCAGTTTAAATTCTTGACTAATCCAGGAAGAGTGGGAAAAGTCTCTTTTGCTGTTGCTGGTGTGGTTTTTTTTTTTTCAGATTGGCTAAAATGTGCTGACAGTCTTTTTGTTCCATTTTTTGCAAGATAGGAATTTTACTTAAAGTTTCAGCCTAGTTCTTGGTGATCTGACACTTGTGTCATATAACTGTAATAAATGAAATAAATTGTTGCTCATTCTGGATTATAGTTCTTCTGTTGTATGAATAAAAGTTACAGTGATTGGTTTAAATACCTCTTTGGAGTGGTCAGTGCTTTTCATTGCTGCAGAGATACTTCTGCCTCAAAACTGATGTCACTGGTGTATTTGTATTAAAAAGGTGTGTTCATGGCAGCAAGAGCTGTATCACAGATTTTAGACCTGTCTCCCAAGACCACACAGAACAGGCATTGGCCATTGTCCCTGAGTATCATGATGCATAGGCACTGTATAAAGGCTACTGGCTACCCACTGGCTTTCAGATGGAGATGACAATAGGGACTTTGAGGCACAGAGAGAGAAAGGTGTTCCTTGAAGACAGAAGTGGAAAGCTGTATAGAAAATAACTGAATTTAGCCCTTGAGACACAGGCTGGACCATTATTATTTTTCTTGTGGAAAGCGGTACAGCATTACTAAGTTAACACAGGTTCACTACAGGCTTGTTTAAACCTATTTTTCTGCATATTTCCCTTTAACACTACAGTAAGGGAAGACTGTGTTACCTGTGCAGTGAACAGATACGTCCAAGAACTCTGAATTTAACTTCAGTTTTCAACATTCTTGGTAATACTTGACTAAAGAGCCTTACTCTTCTACTTCTGAATGTTGTGCTTTGCGTTATGAAGCCTTCATTGCATAAGGAATTTATGTTCTCCCTTTACAGCTAACATTTGTGAAGAAATTAAGAGACAAAGACTATCAGATATTTCATTTGGAAGTTTTCTGCGAGTTATCAGTGGTAGTAATGCGTTTATGAGATGCTTTCTGACTGAAGGCAGAAGCAGCAACACATGACTTCCAGCTGATTTACAGTTAGATCTGTGGAGGACCTTGTTTTATCTTTGTTTAATTTCTCAACTTTTACAGCACACTCCAGGCACTGAAATAGCCGTAGAATTACCTTTTATTCAGTGACTAGATTTCCTAACTATGTGAAAATACTGTGTAATTTCTAGTCTTGCCTCAGGTATTTGCCTGATACACATTTTTATATTTAATTAGAACATTGTTTTTGTCATCACAGGTCGATAGATTCTGGTTTTGGATTACTTGAAGGTATCGTTTTAAACGCTAGAAATGTTTCCCAGTATTAATCATACATTATATTTGAATAAATGATAGAGTCTATCATTAGAAGATACATTTTTAACTGATTTATTCCCTTACAGAAAACTAAAGCTTGTCAAGCTTAAACTGTAAAATGCTTTAGATAAACAGGAGGGAAACATGACTTTTAAAACAATGGTTAAAGAAACACCACTATTTTCTTTCTTTAAGGTTTTATCCATGCCTGATACTCAAAACAGTTTATTAATATTTACTGTCCAGGGTGACTGTGAGGATCATTCTAACCTTCTGTGCAGCCTTCTGCTTGGGTTTGGATTGGAAGCCTTTGTGTGTGTTGGAACAAAAGCAAAAGGAGTCCCCCACACTTGGGTGATGACTTGTGGAACTGATGGAACAATTACTTTTTGGGAGAGCTTAACAGGACACAGGTGAGTAAAAGGCATATAAGAAAAGTGAACAATATATATAGAGGTCTGTGTGGGATATTTTTGTTATTATCTTTTTTTTTTAACCTGTATACCCTGTGGTGTAGTACAGGTGACATTTGTCTTTGACTGTTTTTTTCCTGTGTACTGCTTTTGTTTGGAAAATAACTGATTCAGCATGAGGGGCAATATTTCAACAGTTTGTAGTTCAGTTTTCAGTGACTTTAATACTGTATGGTAACTGTTCTGTGTCTTACAGCAGCTGATTGCTATTGCTGCCATAATTTGTAAAGGAGATGAAATCTGACATGATTGTTTAGGAACCCATATTTTTTTTCTGATTTCATCAGTGAAATCAGTGTTACATTATTTCTTTCCCCCCCCTGCAGAAATCTCTTTAAGTTCTTTGAGATTTTCTCTTGCTTGAGTCATTTGAGAGGAGCACACGTAGTTGTTTGGTGTTCTAGAGCTTCTGGGACACGTTATATCCCCTGCTAAAACCAAGCAATTCTGTTTTGCCGCTGTTCTTGTATTCTGTGATTAGCATTTGAAGATGTATTTCTCCAAATGTGATGAGTGGTGGGGAAACGTTATGAGTATGTTGTTATGGTTGCAAAACTTAATTGGTGTTGAGCATTTGCTTGATTCATCAGCTTATTTTTCTAGATTTAAAGAATAAAAGTGATGTACTATTTCATTGTATAATATATCTCCAAAATATGTATAATTACAAATTAAGGCCTTTTTTTTGGGACAAAATGACAACTTGACTTATATTTTCGAAGGAGAAATGATTATATCTGTCCATCTTAATATTTTTACCTTGCCTTTAAATAAGGTGTATTACTAAGAAATTGAATCTTTTTTATTAGGTACATCCACAGACCTATCAACCCTGATGACCCTCCACTCATTGAACAACCCAAGCCACTGTATCCTTATCGCACAGTCGGTTGTATCTTCAACCACCAGAAGTTCTTTGGAAATTGTCAGCCCTCTGACGCTGTGGATGTCTGTGTGTTTGACCTGCATGATGAATCTAAGTGGAAACCCATGAGTGGAGAAGCCATAAAATCTGTGTGCCCTCCTGGAGCAACATCTTCGGTTCCCCCTTTTCCTCCTCTGTGTGCTTCTACAATAGATGCTGCAGTAACAAGCAATGAGATAGAATTGCAGCTGAGAATACTGGTCTCTGAACACAGAAAGGTAAGAGAGATTGTCATTGATCTGTCCTATTAATAAAGATCCATGTATTAACTGTATACTTGTTTTGCATAGCCATTTCTTAGTTCATATACTCACATCTTTGCAATGTGTTTTCCATCAGCTTTTGCAGAAATGTGGTATGTGAACAATGGAATAACTGAAAAAAAAATCTGGAAAGATTGTAGTGAGCTGGTTTAGACGTCATACTTATTATTTGCAATGGTGGTTTGTAGCCTCATATGTGAGCTGCAGATGACCTATGAGTGGTCTGTAAAAGAGCCAGGAAGGTCAAGTCTGGTTGTTAGTGGGTTTTGCCTATCCAGCAAAGATGGTTTTGGTCCCCAGATAAAAGCAGACTTTCAGCTTACTCTAACTGCTTTACAAAATTGGAGATATTTCTGAAAGTTGGTTTCATCCTTTACCAGGACTTTTGCAAGGCATGATGTGTCAGAAATGAGTCTTCCAGGGCTGGATATGAAGGTGTTGCTATTTTAAGTCCCTGTTAGTTTATGTCTGTTTTTAATGGGATTTTGGATTGATTTTGTTTTTCTCCCCATGCAATGCTCTGCCTCTGGGGTGACAAGCAATTTTCAGAGTATTAAGTCTTAGGCAGTGTTGAATACATACATGGTAGATTTTTCTGCTTCTTGACATGTGTGGGCTGGTAGGAAGAAGGTGCATGCACATGCCTTTGTGTTTTGGAGAGCTGTTGTGCACTGTTGTTTCAGAAAGGGTTTTCTATGAGAGACATTAGAAAAATGTGAGTTGAATTGTAGTTGATATTTTGCATATTTTTGCTGTGTATTTATACCTATCTTCTTGCATTTCATGCAGAGATACTGTAGCTGAAACATCTGGTTTAAACTCCACTGGCCTTAAGTTTTAGTCTAGTAGTCTAACTTGATAAATGTTTGATACTTTGGTCGTGCTTGATTCTTCCAGTTGGTGTGTGAGTCAGTGTACAAATCTTGCTGCTTCATGGGTTATTTCTATTAACTACCAATTAAAGATTCTTGGATTTATTTGAATCTATACAGTAGGCAAGCTTAGACATATCCTGATGTTCCTTCTGAACAGTTGTCATCATTCTGTGACTTGCTTCACAGGATCTTGGCCTTTCTACTGTTTGGGATGACCAGCTCTCCTATCTGTTGTCACCAGCATTAGCAGCCTATGAACTTGAACGTACAACAGGTGTTTCTGCAGGGAATGAAGAGTTTCAAGATGCCATAAGAAGAGCGGTACCTGATGGTCACACATTCAAAGGGTTTCCTATCCATTTCGTACACAGGAATGCCAGGAGAGCATTTGCCACATGTCTTCGGTAAGTTTAAATGTAAAGGTAGATATAGGCATGTTAAAACTAAATAGGAACTCTTAATTATGAATTGTAACTGATTTTTTTAAATAACGACATTTAAAGGAAATTAATTTCCTTAGATTAGCACTGTAAGAAGAAATGTATATGTAGTGGGTACTGAGCTTTTAGGTTACATTGATGAGTTCACTCATGATAGATTTCTCGTGGATTAAATTACAGAATGAGGAGTTAATTTAATTTCTTGTTAAAATGATCAGTGGTGCTGTTTTCCTCCAAGGCAACAGCACTGCACTATAGAACAATATTATTATTTGTAATTACAGGCTCATTGTTACCTAAGTGTTAGTCACATTTGAAAAAAAATTGCACTGTGTAATTGAAACTTTTAATAATATCTTAGGATTAGCTGTTACTCCTGTTTTTCTTTTTGTCATGCAGGTCTCCTTTTTGTGAAGAAATAATCTGTTGTAGGGGAGACCAAGTGCGACTCGCAGTTCGTGTACGAGTGTTTACATACCCTGAATCTGCATGTGCTGTTTGGATCATGTTTGCTTGTAAATACCGCTCTGTCCTTTGAAAAAACCCGGAAATTATTCATACCTTTTTTAGATCTGCAAGATAATGTATGTGGGTATAAAATTTAGCGATTAAAAGCTAGTATTTTATTTTATATAAATGCTACTGATTTTGAATACCACAGTGTGTGTATTGAAGGGGATTGTGTACACAGTAATGATTATATTTATAAAGAGAATTTATTCTTTTTTGCAATAAAAGTTACTTTTAATATTTCTAGGAGTGTGGGTCAGTTTCGTAAAAGGTGTGCATAAAATTCTGGCTTCTTTTCTGCAGTTCTGAATTGGTGTGAGAGTTCACTTAGAAATAAGTCTAGTTTACCTCTGCAGGGTAAGAGGCTGTGTTCTACCTCTCCTTTTCCTGTAGTGTCCAGGGTGTGCTTTGTGAGTGACTGAGATCCAGGAATACTGAGGTTTAAGCATGTGTCCTTTCTACAACAAAAATTTATTTGTGCTTCTCTTGGATATAACAGTAACTTCTACATTCAGCTTCTGCAAACAGTCAGATACGAGTAATCTTGTTAATCTGTGGATTTAATAATTTATGGATTTAATTTTTTTAATAGATATTAAGACTTGGATATGAACGTGTGAATAGCTGTGATGAATTAGAGGAAGTGGTTTAACCTGATGCCTTTTTCCTGAAGTTTCTGAGGTAGAAGTTGTAGCCAGGCCATTCTGCTTGACAACCATTCATGGTTTTGTCTAGTTCTGACTCTTAGATCTGTACTTAATTACCCACCTGTGGTGTGGTTTCTTTTGTCTTAAACCTGTGGATGATGATTTTGCTGAGTATCTTTATTCTTCATGCTTTGCAAAATGGCAAGCAGTTGGACTCACTGAACATCTCCCTGTCATGCCTCTCAGATTTTTCACCATGTGCTTCTTGAGGCTGGAAGATCTGAAACTGTTTGGTTTCTTCTTTAGAAGCCATTCTCTGGCTGTGATAGCCCATGACCACCTCCTTTGGCTCTGCTTTAAGAGAGAGGCAACTCTTTCTGATGGTGCTGGAGCAAAGAGAATTAACTAATACTAGACAAGCTTGCAACATATACAGCAGAAGTGAATGTTGTCACTTTGCATGTACATTTAATCAGTAGTGACACTGGCTTGGTTTTTTTTTTCTTTCAGTAAGTGTTAAATACTGCAGCACGGGGGTTTTAACTTGGAATTTTAGTAGTACAGTAGGTACTTGTTGGCCCTGCTGCTAACTTGTTTTGTGTTATCTTTCTTTTTATACCTGAAAGATCAAAATGTATTCAATATGCTCATATTCAATATGCTCGTTACACGGCGTACAGGATGCTGATGAAAGCTTCAGGCAGTTCAATTTCTCCCCGATTTCATTGTATCAAACCCAACATGAAAGGCATATTGCATGGTGAATACTGCTAAATTTAAACAGTGTTATTTACCCGTGAGTTGTGTCTTACAGCGGCGCATGTGCACGTCACCGCAGGAGGGCGAAAGCGGGAGTGTTTGGAATGGCTGGGAGTGAAACGGGAGAGGAGCTGGGAGTGGAAGGGGCGCTGCGGCGGGGCCGGCAGGGGGCGCTGCGGCGGCGGCG
>JAWWMO010000083.1:98008447-98116486 GCA_035047845.1 Dendrocincla fuliginosa
CCGCCCGGCGCGGACAGCCTGCACGGTGAGCGCGCACTGGGGACCGGGCGTGGGGCCGCGGCGGGCACCCGTGCCCAGCCCGCTGCCCGCCGCGGGGCCCGTGTGTCCGTGCCCCTGGAAGGGCAGAACGGGCAGGCGAATGCGGGTCCGCTGTTTTGTAATCGCGTCGGCTCTGCCGGTGCGCAATCCCGTGCCATTCCCGCTCCCTCCGCCGCTCCCGGCCGCCGGCATCCCGCGGGCCGTGCTCCGCATCCCGCATCCCTGTGCCCCGCATCCCGCGGGCCGTGCTCTGCATCCCGCATCCCTGTGCCCCGCATCCCGCGGGCCGTGCTCCGCATCCCTGTGCCCCGCATCCCGCGGGCCGTGCCCCGCATCCCTGTGCCCCGCATCCCGCGGGCCGTGCTCCGCATCCCGCATCCCTGTGCCCCGCATACCGCGGGCCGTGCCCCGCATCCCTGTGCCCCGCATCCCTCCGGCCGTGCCCCGCATCCCTGTGCCCCGCATCCCTCGGGCCGTGCCCCGCATCCCTCGGGGCGTACCCCTCATCCCTCGGGCCGTGCCCCTCATCCCTGTGCCCCGCATCCCTCGGGCCGTGCCCCGCATCCCTGTGCCCCGCATCCCTCGGGCCGTGCCCCGCATCCCTGGGGCCGTGCCCCGCATCCCGCGGGAGAGCAGCTTGGCACCTGGGAGAGTCAGACCGATTGGCATGCGTGCTGACATTAAGTAAGCGAGAAAGCCGTGTGCAGGGGCTTAGCACCTACCATCTGTTTGGTTAAAATACCCGGGGAAGCACGCCTTGCGTTGGAAGGGAAAACGAGGGCGCAAGGCTGAATGCGGAAAGCAGTGCTTCGTGTTGGAAGTAAAGCTCGGTTTTCGAAAAGAAATGGAAGCTGGGCAGCAGAGGGATGTGGTCGGTTTATCACACACACGGTGGTATTCCCCAATAACAGCCCAGTCCATGTTCAGCGTCACAGAATTTTCTGGGCAGACAAGAGACTTCAGCATTCTGGAGTTGTGTGAGGCAGAAGGCAGTGGTAAATTCACGAAATGGGATTAATGGAGCCCTTAGCATTTAGAGCACGGATATTATGGCTGGTGTTACAATTTAATGAAGGCTTTTAATACACTGCCAGTCTGAAAAGTCTTTTGGCAGAGATTTGCAGTAATCCAGTTTGGAGCTAGAGGTACATGCAAATATCAAAATAGATTCAGTGGAAGAAGGGACATAATTTTGTTCTGCAATTGTAATGAGCCTAATAATCACTTGCATTTAAATGGGATCTGGTGTGCTTTTAAAATTGTTTTAAAAAACAGGCCTTTGTACTGTTAATTAAATGCCAGACCAACACCCAGAAATTCCAGAAAAATGCTTTCCTAACCAAGGCATCTGCATGTCACAAGTGCATTGAAGAGTTCTGTATTGCATGTTGTGTGCTGCTTTTACTTACAGTCTTTTGAGATGATATCAGACTTCTTCCTTTCTCTTTCCTACTGGAGGAAATATATTGGTTTACTATGTATTTCTTTCTTCTGTTGTTTCTCTTCCTTTCTGTTGGTGGGCTTATTTTATTTCCTGTTACGGTACATCTTTACTGGCTGTAGGAAGATGTTGGATATATCTGGATATAAAGTTCGTGCCCCTCACTGATAACCAGCACATTTACCTTATGCTAAAGCTGCATGTCACATCTGCATTACTCTTTGAAAATATTTTAGTTAATATGTGCCAACATATGTATCAACCTGCGTATGTTGATACTGCATTTAAATTTTTGGATGGAAGAGACTTTTTTTATCTTCCAGCCCTGTCTGTTTTTCTCTCTCTTTTTGTTTTTAAACTTTATTCTTGTATGTGCTATGTTGTATATTGGTTAGCACCACATGTGTGTGCTTCTTTCTTGAAAAATCTTAAAGTGTGTGTATATATAAATAATCAGTCTGCTAAGACCTCCCAGGAAAGCAGGAGGGGGGGAGTATCCCAGGGAGAGTACCCCCTCTGGTGCATATAATAGAAAAGGGGAGGAGGGGAGTTTCCTGCCAGATGTCCATTCCTAAACCATACTCAGTGATCCTGCATTTCCATCAGCCACAGGCTGCTAGGTGCCTAGATGTGAAAGGAGGCAGTATCTGGGGTCCTCTCCCTGCTCCTGGCCTTCCTCATCTCCCAAACTTTGAATAGACTACTGAAATATAGGCCATTGCTCACCCGCAAAGCCTTCGCAAAGGCTTTAGTGTATTCTTTGATTTGTGAAACCTGTAGCAGGTTTTCACTGGAAACTGCCATCAGTAAAGCGAATGTTGGTAATTCACGATACTGAATATTGAGAAGCTGACAGTAGGCTTGCTTCCCATTGGTATCTTTTGAACTGTTCCAGTTCTTTCCCGTATTGCTCACTGCATTCTGCTTAGGCGATGATTAATGAGATTCCTGAGCCAATTTCATATTGTGCCTCTTGAACAGGTATTTATTCTTAGGCTCCTGCATTCTGCTTAGTAGCAATGAGAGCTTAGGGTGAACCATTGCCCTGGTGCTCTGACTTGGGGAGCAGTACAGTGAAGCACAGGCCCTGAAGCTCTCCGGTCACATTAATTTTACTCTTGAGATACAAATTAGAAGTCCTCTTAAAAAGAAGTACTGATTATGTAGAAACAGAGGGTACTTTTCCAAAGCGGTTTCCCGTGAAACAGTTTTCCAGTTCATGCACAATACCTAAAATTCTAAGTAACAATACATATAAATTGAAGAAAGTGTCCTTGAGATAGGAAACAAAGATGAGTTTCACTGATAGCAGAGCAGAAAAACACCCTTGGAATTGAGTCCCAGTCCTTAAACAAAACCAGAGACTGATTCTCAGATCTTTCCAGTTTTATGTATGCAATCTATTAATACTTTGTTATATTTTTTAAAACACTCCAAGGTTTTAGTTAAATAGAAGTAAAAAGATTAGGGATGAAAATTCCACTCTCGTTCATTTTCATGTAACCATTTATATTACCTGAATCCCTGACAAGCGGAGGATCGGAAAGGATTCCTGCTAGTTGTTTTCCTGCCTTTGTATTTCAGACAATTTAGATTTAAATGCCTGTGTCAGGAGGTTTATTAGAGCAATAGGGATTCTGTGAGTTAAAGCTCCGAGTTGTAAAGCTGTTTTGTTCTATCAATACATAAAAAATGTATGGCTGTAGGTTGGTGCATAGGTTTGGACAATTCACAGGAACAAATATGGGCTGTTTGTTTCTGTTTTGGTAAACAACAGAATCCTGTGTGGGCAAATAAAGGAGTCCCCGAAGAATGGTGTCTTTGGGTAGGGAACATTCGGGCTTTGTCCGGGGTTGTGAAGAACGATGTGATCAGTCACGCCTGTCAGTGGGGCTCGGGCAAAGTCAGGAGCAAACGCAGCCGTGGCACGGAGTTTGCTCTAGGCACACACACAAAGTGATGATTTTACTGAGCAAACCTTACTGCTTTTCCAGAACCAAAGTAAGAAATAAGCATTAATGTGCAAAAAAAAAAAAAAAAAGAGAAATGCTCACTGTGGTCATCTTAGTAACATCGTTGTAACTGCCTGACGTCTGAATACCACAGAAATGTGGGTTGCTCAGAAACATCCGCAATTAAATTGGAGATACAGTGTAGAATGTATTTTAACTAATAGGTATTTTAGCCATCTCTTTGTTACTTGCAATTTATACAAAAAGAGCTACCGGTGGCATCTGCTGAAGTGCCACATGCAATAAAAAAATTACTTTTGAACGAGCTAAAACGTTTGGGGTAAACCTGTGGTTTGACTTCTCCAAGATCTTTTCTTGCAGAACCACATGTACAACACACTTTTATAAACTTGAAGCAATAATGAAGTGATAGATACGGGAACAGAAAACCCACACAGGAGCTGGCAGCATTGAGCAGCACCAGGATACTTTAGGGTAGGCTCTTTCACTGGGGTTGAGCTGTTTCTGCAAGCCAGATAAGGGTCTTTTGCTTTTCAGTGCACTGGCTGTGCCACTTATTTCCCGCAGGACAGTTTTGGGGGTACCCGGGCTTGGTAAAATGAGAGTTTTCTCCTGGTGTTTTGTTAGTGCCAGCTCCCTGACTTAGCAAAGGCAGCCACTGCTTTTGGGCATTGCTCTGAGCTCCTTAAGAGGAGTGGCTGTGAGGATCTGGGAAAGGGGCAAAGATGGGTATGTAGAACACCAGGCTGGGCTGACTTCCAGCCATTGGCTGTGGAGGGCTGGCATGAATGTGGTGCTCCTTGGCCTTCCCTCTCCCTCCTGAGACCATGCCTCTGTGGGCAGTGTCAGTGGCCCTGCTTTTGCCTTGTTCTCCAGCCCTGGAAGAGAAAGCACAGAGGGAAATTACTGCTGGTCTTATCAGAAGCAAGTACGATGCAGATTTTTCTCTTGGAAACCTGCCAGGTGTTCAGCAGGAGGGCATAATTCGTGGAGTGTTCTGGCTTTAAATCAAAAAGATCACAGAAAAGTTGACTGCACGGTGGCTTTCACGCAACCTGGAGGGCTCAGGGTGAGACACGCAGGAGAAGAATAGTTTATGTTGTCTTGGCAGTTTTAATGACTTGTGTCATTCTTACACCCTTGCTTGCCCAGGTATTGGAAGGCAAAGTGGAGAAATATAGGACAAATAAACGCAAATTCAGCTTGCATGCATCAAGACATTCTCACCTTGCGGAGCAAGAGGAAAAATAGGCATGATTTTTAGAGGAAAATTATTGTACTGGCACTTTCCTTCTAATTTCATTGACCCTTTTTAAATGTGATGGATGAGGGTAGCTTTTCTTACTGTTTAAATTTCAACAGAGGTGTTGCTATGAATACTGCTAGACTAATTAGTCTCTCTAGAATGCTGACTAAATTATGCTCTAAATTTAGATTTAATTCAAGGGTGTTCAGAAACATCTGTATTTAAAAGTAGTAAGGCTTGATTTGTTGAGCCTCAGTTTATCCCACAAGAGTTTTAAGATAGATATCTATATAGGTATATTAATGTTGGAAGCCAAGGTAGGAAGAAAATAGTAGGAGACAGCACAGAGGAGCCTTGGTGAGTTGATGCTTTTATCTCTGCTTGCTCTACTGATCTGTGAAAAAAACCCCAAACAACTTAGCCCGTATTCATGCCAGGCTTTCTGTCATCAGTGTGGTTCCCAGTACATAAGTGTGAACGGGAAGGCTTCCAGTCATGACTGATGCATCCTGTGCATTAGGGGTTACATGGGCTCTCTGTGAATGTCGCAGGTGCTGGAGGTCCTGCTGTAGGCAGCTCTGGTAGGGGAGGACAAAATAAGCAAAGGAAAGATCTCAGCATAACAAAACGGTGTATTTGGCTAAAAAAAAGGTGCATGTTTCAAATTCCTGCACAAAAGAAATGGAAGGAATTTGCCAACAGTGATAGGTGACCTTGATTGCCTATATTTGCTGAAGATGGTAAGTAGACAGTGAAGGAATGAAGTCTGATTTGGTGGTGTCTGAAAACTGCACTTGTTCCTAAGGAAAGCATAAGAATTTTGAAAGAAAAACTTTGAGGAATTACAGGCTTCTGATATTAATAATGACTTTATGTAAGGTAACACATTTGTACTTTAACAGAGATTTTCTTGGCTAATGCAGTAAAAATGTTGCTGTAGAAAGGAAAATGGAATTTTAGTTGTCATTGTTAACAGTGATTGAAGAGTACAGTGAAAAATAAGACAGCGGCCATGATGTTACAGAGAGTTAATATCATGTCCCTGCGGGGCATCGCTGAAGAAAGAACAAAGGTATTCTTTTCTTGACAAAAATAAAAAGGTGATGGAGTCCAGCTTCAGGGCTGGCTGGAGGAGATGGTTCACTCCACAGTACCCAGTGAGAGGCGATGATTAGGACTGAGGTAGCGTGAGAGGAGCTTTGAAAATGAAGACAGAAGTGGTGTATGATGTGACGGAGGGAGAGAGAGAGAGAGCGCCTTGAACAGGACAATTCAGAGAGCAAGATGTGATCACAATGACAGACAGTGCAAATGACCCACACAGCAGCAGGGTTGGGAAGCAGTCTTACCCCAGCCCGAGCGTGTTTGCCATGTGTGCAGTAGGTATGTTGCAGGTAACAAGGGGATTAAAAGTACAAAACATCCTGGATCCATGTTGACAATGAACACATCTTTATAAAATTGGCGAAGCTTTTTCTTAATATCTGTGTAAAGGAAACTGAGGAGTGTTTATTTTTTCTTCCTGAATTAGTTTATCACATTACAGCACTGGATTTGTTAAGGAGACAAAAAGAATATTGTCCTATTCCTGATAAAACCTTAAGCTAACTTGCGTGACACATGCGACTGTGAGTGTGTTGCTGAGTTTTATTACTGTGCACTTTAAAAGGCTCGAAAGGAGATGAGTCACTTTGTGCAGTGTAAATATAAGACTGCAAAGACATAACTGACGTAGAGAAGAATTAAGAGAACTTTTTCATCTACCTGAGAGAGTTTATTGACAACTGGTAAAAGTTCTTAACAGATCCAACATTGCTGTGTTATCTGTTCAGAAATGCTGTAACCTGCTTGAAATTCCAGAACCATCAAACATGGTGGGAGAAACTGCAGTGGAGACAGAATTCTGCCAGGAACACACATAGTTGTTGCATGAGCAGGCAGTTGGGTAACTCCAGGAAAAATGAGAGTATGATTAGAGTAAAAAAAAAGAACAAAAACAAAAGAATTGAGACACATGAGTTCTGCAAATTCACCTTTTTTTGGGAAGCGTTGATATCTGGACAGACCAGAGGAAAGTGAGTGTAGTATCTGTATTTAAGCATCTGTAGAAGAGACTGGCAGCTGCAAATGGAGCTCAGCAGCACTTGGAGTAACAAAAATTTATGTTTGATCCATAGAGAAACTTACAGGTGTGCTAAAGAAGGTCAGCAGGGGAACACAAAAAAATCATAAGGTGAGCATAGGCTTGTTCAGAGTAGAAATGAGACAAGACAAAGAGCAATTATTTAATTATATCTTAGAAGGTAGCACTAAGGTAGCATCAATTTGTTAATTTGCAATTTAAAAAATATTTTTATTACAAAATTTAACAGGGTATTAACACATAAAACCTTTTAGCCATTCATTACCTTTGCTTTGCGCAATGTACAAGAGAATTGCTTATGACTGTACAAAATGAAGAGTAACTTCAGTGAAGTGTTGAATGGAGAAAAATGAAGGCATGAGAAAAAATTGACACAAGGAAGAAAAGTTTTGAATGCCTTTGTTCTAGAAACCTCTCTGAGAATTTTCCTTGTATTCTCTAAAATTTTTACAATTTCTTTCTCCATCCTCTCCCAAGCAGAAAAATGAGGCATATAATTGCTAAGTCATCAGCTGTAGGCTGATACAGAAATCATGAGTCACATCCAGAAAGCCACAAGCTCGGAGAACTCATCCCATTTCTCGCTGCCTTCTAATTACAGTTTAAAGAAAGGTTATGTTGTTCCTTCAAGCATAAGTGTTTTTCTTAAAAACATGGGGCTCTGTGCTTGCTGCTCTGCAGGGTCTCTGATTACCTCTCCTAATCCAGTCTGCTTCCTTCCATTTCCTCATGTTCTTGCTCTTCTTGTCCTTCTTCCCTGCATCCTGGTGTCTTACTCATAATCTACACTTTCCCTATATTTGTGCTTGTCTTTTTCACTTTTTTGTCTTTTTCTGTTTATCATACAAGTATTCACGGTCCTCCTCAGTTTATCTTTTAATATTGTCCTTATCCAGAATTCTGGCTCACTCTTCTTACATAAATATTTTCTTCTCCCTTCATTTAATTATGAATCCTGTTCTTTGCCTATTCATGTTTGGTTTTTTTTTTCTTGTGTTGCTTGGTTACCTTTGCTTTCTTCTTTTGTTCCTGTGCCTTTTGTTGGTACTCATCTTGACTCTTGTATTGACGAATTTGTCAGATTTTTTATCTAATCTGACCAGTTTCAGATTAGTTACCAAATTTCCAGTTTTTGGTAACTCCAAAATTACCAAAATTCTGTGTTTCTGTGGTTAGATGATTAAATGTGAATCTGAACTTCTTTTTTTCCTAGAGGAATTTCTCGTTCTCTTAATGGCAGAGAAAAGCTTGCTATTGTAGCTACAGTGCCTCTTGAAGACGTAAAAACTAGAAAGCAAATACAAATTCAACTTATTGTTAATTTGGGAGTGTGACTAAAGACATTCAATTTCAGGAGCTTGATTCAGTGACTCTCATGCTCTTCCTTGCTCCCTTTCCTTAGGTTAGCCTCTCTGTTCCTTCTTTGGCCACCTTTACCACTGTTCTCCAGTATGTACAGGCAGTGTCTGTCATTCCTGAAGGCAACTTGAATTCTGCTGTCGTGGCCACAGCAGCTTGATTTCACTCCAGATCTGCAGAAGTGGACTGTGACATTTAACTATAATAGTAATCTGTAACAGAAAACGAGTTTCAGGCTTGTTGCCAGTGCATACATCAGCCACAGTGTTGCCAGAAAATCAGTGCTTATAATTTCAGTTCTGCAAGGAGCTGTCTGGAAGGAAATGCCTGTGGATCTGAGCAGAGGAGTCTGAGACACTAGAGGAAGCCTGGGGAGATGCTCTGAGGCTCAGAGCTGCAGGGCTCTTAGAGCAACTGGTTGTAGCTGAAACAGCAGCCCTGTGATTGTGGTGTCACATCACTAGCATCAACTCCGTACCTCTGTACCCACGTGCTTTCCCACAAATACCCTGTGTCAGTCCATTCTAACATACTGAATTGCCTATTTGGCTTTTAAAACTCCATCTTAGTGTGTGTTTGTTACCACTGGCAGCAGTACAGGAAGTTCCTGCCTTAAGGGGTGAGACGGTGGTCCCTAGAGCTTGATGAAAGTTTGCCATGACTCCTCTTCTTGAGGGTTTGAAATGAGAATAATTTTCAAATTTTTATGAACAAAAAATACTTGTGAAGGTTTAGGATTTCCTTTTTTTTTTTCCCCTCTCTTCTGGCAAATGTTTGTCTGAGGACTGTTTTCAGAAATAGTGGAAACCTCCAATACAAGTCACTTTTCTTCTTGCAAAAAGTGTGTTTTGCATTTCAAGGAGCTGAGGGTGAAAAAAGCTATAATCTTCCAATGGTTTATAAACTGAAGTTGATAGTTGAAGTTACGCAGTTTACTAGTAATAAAGATATTAGCTGCTGTTTGAAAGCTGTTGTGAAAAGTTATTGTTGAATGTTTTTTGGTAGTAAGAGTGGTGAAAATGCTACACAGATGAATATCCAGTTGAATCATTCCGAAGTCTGGAGAAGTTTCCATTTATGTTAAGAAGCAGCAAGTGAAATAATATTTCAAGGCTTCACCCATTTATCAGAGAAGCACTTAATGCTGCCTGCAGACAGAGACTATTCTTTGACTTCTTATAGTGATTTTTTTTTTCTCCCAGTGCAAATAAAGAAAGTGTGACCATTAGGCTACATTTATGAGTTTCTGCTTTTTCAGTCGTATCAGCTGAAGAGGGAAGAAATTTCCATTCCCAGCCACTATAAATAAAGCCAGTATAAGTAAATTGGCTTGCAGGGGCCATGTTAAATTAATTTCATCCTGATAGATGCATGTAAGTAAGTGCATTAACAGTATTGTTAGTGATCTCTTCAGAAATGTAGTAAAATCCTCATGGAGGGTGTCCACAAGTCACTGCAAACACCTTGGGGAAATCTCCTAAGTGCATAGCTGGACTCAAGGTGTACAGGGGCATGTGGAATGGTATGGTTAATAATTACCATAACACAGCATATATTATTGTGTTGTAAGTCACTTAGTAGTTTGCACCTCTCTAGAATGCTGTCTGCAGTGCATTTGAAGAGGTGTGAAGCTTAAACTACTTGTTATTCCTCCTTCGTGCCCCAGTATGTGCAATCGTGACAATACTGTTGTTTTTTTAAAAATGTTGGTATAAATAGGAATAAATTACTAAGTTTAAGATGTTCCCTATATTTTTATAATAAAAAGGGGTTATGATTTGCTCTGAAAGCAGTAGTAAATTTTGATAGTATTATGTATGAAATAAGGAAACTTTCCAGAGTTTGAGTGCTTCTCCTTGAAAAACAGCTTTCATGGAAGTTAATCAAAGATCTGTCAAAAGAGTTGGGAGATAAGCTTCTTGTGTGCTTTCAAAAATTCAGATTTTGTCTTTCTTGTTTAGGTCTGGGCTGATTTATTTGTTTTCTGTGCTTCAGGATTTGTTTAGGACTTCTCTTGAGGGATCTTTGTAGGCTCTCAGCAGTGCTGTGAGGTGTAGCAATGAGTATTTCGTGTTTGTGCTAAGGAGAGGACCTAGTGGACAGTTTGACTTTTCCCTGTTACCTGGACTTGCATCTCTTACGGTGTATTTTACATTATCAGTAATTGCAAACATTGGTGGCCTGCTCTATGCCATTGCATAGTTATAGGTTTAAAATACTACTTTTCTCTGAAGTAGTAATTTTTTTAAAAACTATTACCTTTATTCAGAAAAGGAAGCATGTCCTTCCTTCCCTGCCCCCCCCCCCCTTACCATATCTTGACTGTGTTTTTGCAAGTTAGTCTTTTGTCATCTTGTATGATGGAGACACACTGTTTTGGTCATCTGTCATTTGAGTCTCACAGAAGTAGTTCCTAATGTTAATGTCGGCTAATAATCCTGGGAGTAGTCAAAAAACATTCTCAGTAAATTTCTCCTGTTTATAGGTTATAACAATCACAATTGCCATTTTAAAGAGAAAAAAAAAATCTCTTATGTGGATCTCAAAGTGAGTCAACCAGAGGCACCAGTCCTTTTAAAAAGATAATGTGTGATGCAAAAGCCACCTTTTTAAGTCACTCTTCTGCCTTTTGTTTTGAAGTCAGACACCAGTGCTAAGCATTCGGCTTACATTGGCAACAGTTCAAAAGGAAGGTAAACAACTTTCACTCTCTTCGGTGGATGTTCCCTATTCATTCAAGATGTGTTTAACCTTTGCTTTCAAAGGGAAGGTGATCGGTTCACTATGAAAAATTAAGCTTTTCTCCTGTGCAGGTGACTCTTCCCCGGTGCTGAGTGTTTTGCGTGCGGTTCACATATAGCGTGTGAAGTCAGTATGATCACTCCTCTGTGCAAACATCATGCTCACCAGCTGGCCGAGCTTCCTTGGGCTTGTCAACCAGTCTGATAAAATAGCCCTTCCAGCAATGGCTGCAAATCACAGGCTTTTCCTGACTACTGCAGTAAATCCTTGGCAACCATGCTCTGGAACGCACACTCTGAGAGCATGCACAGTCAAGCGAATGCATCCTGTTCCAGTTTTTGAGCACGTGAGGACTCAGAATTGTGTCACACGTTTCCGAGGGGCTGTGCCATCAGGCCCAAAGTCACACATTTTAAACTAGCAGTGTGAGTGCAATGCAGCCAAAAAGCTAAGACAAAAAGAGTAAAATTCAATTGTCTGCGTGTTTTGAAATTGAAGTTTTGTGTTGGTCCCCTTACAAATGGATAGATTTCTGTGGAATACTTCACTTTCTTGGAATATAATTTTTCCAGAGGAAAATAATCCTGTCAGAATTGCTTCACCCTACTTTCATAAGGATTATTGCTACAAAATTATAAACTTGCTGCTTTTAGTGACATGATAGTTTTCTAATATGCTGTGAAATTTCAGTCTTCTTTTTGGTAAGATGTCGAGCTTCTTTCGTATAACACTGTTTTGTCTTTGAGAAAATTGGGATTTCAGTTTGATGAAACAGTTCGGAAACTTAATTTTTCTATATTATACAAATTCCAAAGTGGTGTTCCTGAACTCTGAGGAAATGCAAAAATTGACAAGAGGGATTTATAAAAATAGTGCAATAATGCTTCAACTTTAATTTGGTTGAACTTCATGTTGTTGTTGAACTCTTTGATATCCCAGAAGTATCAGATGAAACGGTGGCTTTTCCCTGGTTTATGAATTAATGTTGTTTTTTCTCTCAAAATAATTATTTGCTACTCCTTAATTTAAGCCAGTGTGTTTTCATGTTCCCTCCATGGCCAAGCATCAGTCATACAATTTAAATAATGAAGCCAGGCATTAAAGACACATCTTTTTAAAAGGGAGTATTGTGAAGGATCCAAATAAAAAGGGTAGGGCCTTCTTGTTGTTAATTCTGTGATGCATATATACTAATAACATTATTAAAATGTGTGATTCAAGCAACACAGAGAATATTTGGCAATTGCTCAACACCAAAAAAAGGACTCAAGTTTTTAGTTTTATTTTTTTCCATAATCTTTTACTTAATTCAAAACATTTTTTTTCTGTTTCAGATAAATCGGGCCGTTTACACTGCACAGAAATGGAGGTAAGAGAAATATTTTGTGGTGTCTACTGGTGCTGATTCAGCTCGGCTCTTTTCCATTAACTTGTGGGGTAGAAGTGGTACACTTACACTGAGTAGTTATCATTGCAGAGTTGTACTGTGTATTGTATTTATGACTTGTGTTGACAGCTGCATAAATGTTTCTTAACATGCATGGGATATTTAGTCTTACGTTCAGAAACAGGGGAAAGAAAAGCTGTGTGGTTTTTCAAAAACAAGATTAGAGATACGCTATGCAGCCAGTGTAATTTCATTTGATACTAATTTCTTTAAAATATGTATATTTTTTATTAGAATATTTAATTTAAGTAACTTCTGTTTAATAAATTCTCCTGTTTTACTTACTTTAGAAGGGACTAATAGTCATGGAGTAAATATGTACTGTTTATGGAATGGCTTGGTGATTATTGACAATCCAAGACTGGATGGAAGCAGAGAGTACAAGTTATCCCAGGGTTGCTTGTCCATCTAAAGACATCCTGATTTCAGATACTTTTAGTGTTTCCTTTAATTGATCACATGGCAATGTTTTGGGGCCCAGAAAGTATTGTTGTATGTCTTGCTGGGGTAGCAGTAGAAACACAAATCCAGTTAAACAAATCCTGGCCATTATTTGGCTCTGAATCTTTGATCCTAAGCTGTGACTTGTGTTGTAAGAATGTTCGAACTAGCATTTGTCAGATTCATGGCTTTAATCCATGAAAGAAAAACTAAGTAGAATGTCTAGCTGAACAAGATGTGGAGTCTCAGTATAATTTTTATTATCATACAGAGTAAATAATACAGTCTACTCCTTAAATAAACTTTTTCAGCAATAAATACAATTTCTGTGTCCTTTGCAGGGCAGCCTTTTCTCACTGCCTTTGAACTGTCTTTGAAATGTAAAGCTGAGTTTTTACTTCAACTGTTCCATCAGTACCTCAGGCTGAGCCTGGAGATGGGACAAGGGTAGCATCTTAATTGATGGTTTGTCTCCTTTCTCATCAATAATATATATGAAGGTGACAAACTGCTGTTACTGAGTGGTTTATGCAGAGATAAACTGTGCATGATAATGGCTGGTTTAAAGACCAAATGAAAGGCCAGTTAATTCAACTACAAATGGCAAAATGCTAAGGCCATCCAGGTTTTTGCAAGTATTAATAATAATGATAAATCAAAAAATGTACTTTCTGCAGGATACGGTGTAAGAAGTAATTCCTAATGTATGTAAGTACAAAAATTGGAAGTAGGTGCATTTTATTTCTTCATGTGGTTCAGTTTAAGCAAATGCATCCTGGTTTTGTTTCAGCATTTGTACAATCTCAGTTCACAAATGTAATGCCTTATTTACAAATTATAATCTCTTGCATCATTCGCTTTGCATACTAAATATTGTTTACAATTTTGCTTTGTGTTTTTTAAAAGGAAGGTAATGAAAGGCCCTAAAACTAAAAATTCAGATAATAAACCCCTGTTAAAATATATTTAGCAAAACATAAAATAACTTCATTCTGGGGAAGTAAAAGTGCTTTTGTTTCAAATAAAAATATCTACTGACAGTCAGTTGAATATGTTAGACTTCATCTTTCATGGGAAAAGAGTTTTTTAATTTTGATATTTCAAAAATATTTTTTGTTGATAGTTGAAAAGCAGATTAGAATATCCCATGAGATGGAGACATTTTAAAATGTCTCTAATAAGCAACACTGTGACCATTAGCATATTGACTCTTCTCTTTATCTTTGTCATTTTGAAGGAGCCTGTGAAGGAGCCAGTAGCTTTTTCCACTCCTAAATTCCTTTGAGGTTGCAGCATTAGACTTGAAGTTGATGATGTTTGTGTTTTTTCAGAACCAGGAGTTCAGCAGGGACAGCTCATCTCACTTTTTTTGATTCTTGTGTAAGAGAATATGGCCTGATTGAACATACTAGGTCATGTGGGAAACTTCTCAAATAATTATCATAACTTTTTTTTTGCAAAATGTCCTGAATTGGTATACCTTTTATTTAAAGCTAGCATTATGAGTGGTGTGTCATGTTCAGAGTCCAGGTGCCATAGCCGCCATGGGAAGATGAGAGTAAGAAATAAGGTGACCTTATTTAATCTGCACCTGCCTGTAACTCTGTTGTGTACATAATGATAACGCTCCTTAGTCATTTGAGACCAGGTGGTGAAGATTATATAAAATATGCCAGCCTCGTTTGTAAATATTTAGTGCTCATATAGGAAGTATTCTGTGAATGCAAAGTGATTCATATGTAGGAGGGTTTAATTGCCGTGTATTTGAAAAGACCCACCTAAGTGAGCACAGGCCTGTTGTGCATGATTAATGCAGTTAACCAGTATGTGTGCTAATATAAAGGTATACGCAGTCTCTCAGGTTTGTCTCAGAGTCAGAAAGGAGTTAAAGAGCCTGTCCCAAACAGTGGTGAATAAATTGTTCAACACCATTCAGTTGGTGACAAATCACTGAAGGAATCAACTGTAGAAATGTTTTAGGGAGACTTTGTCTGCTCGGTATGCAAACTCTATTCATGAACTATCAGATTAAAAATCTCAGTTTACAGTAAAAATTATAGTACTTGTCTATGGAGATAATTTTTTTTAACCTTTTCATTGGGAACTTGAAACGTTGACTGTATTTAAGATAATCGTTCAGGGAAATATATAGGTTATAAAAATATAGCGTTTGCTTTGGTACAAATAAGAATATGCCTGTTAGTTCAGTGTATTGATGCAAATACAATCAACCACCTCTCTCATAGTCATGAAAATGAGAACATGTATTTAACAGCACAGAATGTTAGGACTTCAAAAGAGGTGTCATAAATTTGCATTAAAAGCAATGCCGCACCTATATTAAAGTGTGTTGCCTGCTCATAACTCAAGCAGCATAAAATGTGTATTTAGCATATGCTAATATCTAGGGTTCGGTTTTTTATCCGTGTTGAGTGTAAACAAAAGTAGCATTCTGATTGAGGAGTAATTGCTGCAGCAAACAATCCTCGCCTTGCACAGTAATAATCACTTTGTTCTCCTTCCTGAGCCTTAACCTTATGGTGACAAGGGAGAAGAAATGTCACTGCACAGAGGGCAGGCAAAAATGTTTGAGGATCATTTCTCCTAGCAAAATATGACTGAGTGTGTCTTCCATCAAAATAAGTTTCTCTGTAAATGCTTACAACTTTTCTAATTTTATGAAAGCTTTCTAGAGGAAAATTAGCAAGAGCTCAGAATTGCCTTCTAGAAACCAAAGTAGAATCGTGCATCTTTTCTTGCAAGCATTAATTTGTGCTTGAACATTATATGGCAGTTATTATATGGTAAGTGAAGCACTCATCTCTCGCTGATGGGATTACCTTGCAGAAAAGCTGCACGTCCAGCCTTTGAGGACCTGTTATTTTAGATACCTGAAAGGCCATTATGCTTGTTCATTGATGTGGGGGTTCTGTGACAGGCAGTCTGATTTTCCTGAAATACTTGAGTCACAAAGAAGCAGCTTAACAGACGTTTGATTACACAGTAAACACACAAAAAAGTAGAATTTAGGTTTTGATCTTTAGTGTTTTGTAACGAGCTGCTTTCTCAAAAGAAGCTTTTTTTTTTTGTAATTTGTGCAAGAGTTTCTAGCACATCAGGAGATCGATCTCAGAAAAAAAATAGGTTTCTAGTGTTTATTTGCTACAAGCTTGGCATGTTGCCCTTTTCATTCAGCAGTTTCATTAGGAATACACAGCAAATATTGGGCTGGAGAACTAATAATGTATTTGACTAAGCTGATTTAGTGATAGCACAATCCTGCCATCTGTCCAGAGTCTCTAAGAGTATTCAACTGTTCCTTGTAAAGGCTTTGTAATTTTGCAGTAGTATGATGTGCCTTTATTAATCTACACACCCTGAAGTCACACAGGATTTATGATGAAATCTTCATTCCAGTGATACCACCGATAAACCTCTCAATCAGCTGGGGAAGAGTCCAGAGGCAGATTTCAGCCTTTGGTCATCTGACAATTTCAGATAATGAGTGGTGGAAAACTAGGTCTTACAGTAACTTGGACACCTCCTGGGAACACCAATAACAGAGCATGGAGCATTGAGTTAGGTGGTGGTGGTTTTTTGATGTTTTAGGGAGTTTGGTGGGCTTTTTTGTTTTGGTTTGGTTTTCTTTTTTAAAATATCAAAACACAAAAGTATTCCCTCTATAGTTACCCTGTGGTAACTACAGAATTACCTATTTTTTTTTTCCACGGGATTAAATGGGAAAGTTTGCAAATATAGATTCAATGACTCTGAAAGGGGTCTCAGAGTTTAGCAAGAATAAGAAAATTTGTACAGCTCTTTAGTTTTTGCAGAACCCTTTCTCTATAAATTCCATTATACTGTGCTTGAGAACATGCCCATCTTATCAGTGGCATGTTAGCATACCTATGGCAGCAATCACATGTACTGATTGATAGCTATCATATCAATTAGCTGTAAGGTGCTATCTTTTGAGTAAACCAGTGCCAGTGGACATGTTTGCCTGTCTGTTCAGACCAAGAGAGTAAACTGATGGCTTATTGAAACTGCAGGATAAAAATAAGCTTTAGATGTTGTTTGTATGCCTACAATTTAATGGCCCCTTGTGTTGTCCTTCTTTGCTGTTGTATGTTATAGAAGACATGTTTAGAGTATTGGTATGAAATAAGATTGCTGTCTTTCATACTTTTTTTTTTTCACTTGCTATAGCAAATAAATTTTAAACTACAGAAATTACAACTGCATTTCTGATCTGCTAAATTGCTCCAAGGCTTCTTAGATTATATGACATTGTTTATCTATGAACTCTGCTGGTTATGAATTTTGTGTTAGAGATGGTGTGTTTACCTGTCTCTTTGCTAAGTACCAAGTAGTTACTAGTAAAAACATAATCCAGACAAGGATTATACTGTCTGTGGATGAATGGAAATGAATAATAGTTCTCAGAGCAGTTGCATGGTTCTTTGTTATTTCTTGAAGGATTTTTGTCTGGGGCATTTCTGAAACTGAGGTAGAATACACCCTAGAGTTGGGCAAGTTCAATTTCAGTGATAAGTTTGACTTGAAAGCCTTGACTTTTTGATCAGTAGTGGACAAAACCTGACCCAAGCCTTCTATTCCTGAGTATCTATATTCACTTAGAAGTTCAACATCGACAATGTAAAAAGTATGCAGAGGATATACAGGTGATGAGAATAAGGTACATAAAGTGTAGGTTAAATGACAGATGAAAAGTACACAAGGCAGTTCAGTCTCTGAAGATTTCCTGTTGTTTACAGCTGTTCTTTCCCTGCACCACCTCAGTCCACACATCACTTACTCTTGCAGTGGTGAAGTTGGGAGTACTGAATAGGTTCAGTGTGTGGCTTGATTTTTGGGAAGCCAAGGGAAATCAGACTTTAGCACATGTTTTGTTTCAGATGAGCAGGGAGCACTTTTCTGACTTCATGAAATATCCGAATATAATATTGCATTTATTTTTTACTGCATTTTATCTTCCAGATGTTCTACTTTTGATATTGTAGCTATCTCACTTCAGGACATGAGTAACTTCCTCTGACTGCAGTGGGTATTACTGGTGTTTTATGAAGAAGAAACATTGAATTATTGAGTTTTTTTTTCATAAAATGTTACAGTTCTACTAGATTATTAAATCATCTTAAGAGAGAAAATTGCTCAAATATGTCTTCTGTGTGTGTGTTCCTAACTGATGTCTAATATTTTATATTTCTGGATGGCTGTGTGGCACTATGACTCTACCATAAAGATTACTGAAAATCTAATCAGGATTATTTCAACAATAACATGCATTGCTGGCTTAGGCTACTTTTAATATAGCAAAGATAATCTAATTTCTTGTTGATCAGTTTTGAATTTGGTCGGTGGTCAAAGAAGACAGGAACTCAAGGGAACTAAACGCTTGATTTCACTTCAGAAATTTGGTTACCAGGTACCCAAACCCAGTGGTTTCCCACTGTAAAAGCAAATACTGTTTTAAATATAACCATTAAGAAAATGAGGCAAGAATTGAAAGATAAAACTAACAGTATCAGCAAGTTATTTTCAAAATGTAAAGAGATTTAAAGTGAGAAAAATAGTTGTTTATGAATGAGATTTAACCCAGAGTGTTCCCATCTGCTTTGTTTAATGACACATGTGCTCTTCTTTTCTGTGGTAATATATTAATACCTAATCATTCATGCTTTTAACGTGCTTAGAAATATTGATCTAGTTCATCTAAACCATTCTTGTTTGAAGCAGATCACGTTTTAGCATTTAAATTCTTGTTAACCACTTTACACTTCATATGTGTCCAACCCCCAGCAATTTATGCTTGGGAAAATAACATTATGAAAGGTGTAACGAATGAACAAGAAAACAGTGTGGTTAATTTTTGTTTAGCCTTCAGTTTCTCTTGCTGCCTTCTGCTGTCTTGTTTCTCAGCTGGGAGCAAAAGCTTCTGTTATTGCAGGAGAAGGGAGGAGAAATGTGGTGTCCCCCCACGGGATTTCCAAAGGTTACTTTAGGGAAAGTACTAAAAGTAAAGTTGAATTGGAATTTTAGTAAGATATAAAGTCTCAGTAGGTAAATTAATAACAGAGCAGGTCCTGGTGGTTGCAGAAATTCCCCGTAACACTGTCTTTGAGCATTCAAAACCCATAAGGCTTATTCTAGCATCCAGTGAGATCAGCAGAAAACAATCTGTTGGATGATTTTTTTGTCGTTTCTGGGTTTTAGTTAATACTTACTCAAATACATTGATTTTTTTCTTTGCAGTTCTGTGACTAAATGTGTTTCTTCACATGAACACTTACATGTGGCTTTTTTATCTAAATCACTTGACCTGAGAAGTTGAGACCTTAAACAAAGCAAGATTTGCAGTCGAGTCGTGAGAGTGTGCAGCACTGTGTGCTTTCTTTGGCACAGGGGATACTCAGTTGGTCTAGGGGCTCACTGAGGCAAAAGGGAGTTTTTGTTAGTTTTGTACTTTCTTTTGTTTGCCTCGACACAGTGCAATTCATTGGAGCTTTTGTTCCAAAGTGAACTTTCTAGCAACTGGTAAGTTTCTCTTCTCCCCATGACCTACCAGTGTGAACATTTTCATCTTAAATTGTTTAATTTGGTCTGCCACTTACATGTCTGTAATGTCAATCATGGGAAAACAAAGCAAGCCCCAAGATCTCTTCTTAAAAGCATGAAGGACAGACTCTAAAAGATGTTCCATGCTGAACCCCTCTTCAGTTATCACTGAGTGTTGCTGTGTGCTGTAGTAGGTGAGGTAAAATACTTTTATTTACCAAAAGGAAAAGCACAGGGTAAATTAAACACACAGATAAAACTAGACTGAATTTTAAATGTGTATTTCATCGTGTCCCTTTCTTCTATTAACCAGTAGTAATTAGGAAGCACCTGTAATGCTTTTAGTATTTCACCCTCAGCAAGAAGTGAAGGTTAAATAATTAACTAGGACAAGGCAAGCTGTTCACACTTAGTAGATTAACTCCTGCTTCATTTAAGAAAGTAAGGATATTCTGTTAAACTGACAAGTTTTTCTCTTCCGCCCCTTAGTCCCTAAGCCTGGAACACCCTTGTCCAAATCTCCTGTCACCGTTTGTCACCTGTATTGTACCTTTACTTCCGAGCCTCCCTCTCCTGCTTTTTTTCAAAGTCTTTTGTAGTTCATTCTTTATCTTCCTTTATTTCTGTTTCTCCCTAACCAAAAAGTCAATCATCTGCTTTTGCGAGTATGTGTTTTTGCTCTGCCCAATATTTGATGATTTTTAACATTGCTGAGATGAGTCTCTGTTCCAAATGTGTTCTTTCACAACTCTCTGCTTTTCTGCTTGGTTCTTCTGTTGGTCCTAGTGGATGTTACACTGCTAACTGAATTAAGTATTTTTCTGCTATGCATTTCTCATTGTCTCTTTATCTTTTCTGTTATCTGGACTTGTGATACTACCCTTATCTTTGACTCACACCCTTTCTTTTCCTCCAGATGCCTGCCAAATCCTTAATTGCTGTCTGCTAAAAGCATCCCTCTCTTCTCTGTTGCCAAGATGATAATTCAGGCTTTGTGTTTTTTGCATTGGGTAGTCTTGGCTAGTGCAAACTGCCTGCCACCTTTCTTGGCAGTGATGGAAAATATTTCTTCAAAGTTTTTTGAAAGACTCCTCCTTGTCTGTGGTTTCGAGGTGGCCATATGTTGCTTTTCTCTTCACCTGTGACCTACACATTTAGACTATCTTCGTCCTACTGTTGTAGGTCTAGAGCAGACACTGCAAAGTAAACAAATTGCTCCATCTGGTTTGTTTGTTTAGGAAGACTTGCCCCCAGTTCTGTTTGCTTTGAAGGAAAGCTCTTACAAATGTTTCAGAGAATAAAGATGAGAAAAACATGCATGTATTCTTCCAAACTATGCATTTCAAACTCCCTCACCAATTGGTGATTGTGAATCCATACTTTCCTTTGGTTAGGCTTTGTAGCATGTCAGATTGTGTTTGTTCCTCTGAGCATGTTGCTTATGCTTGAATGTTTGAGTATTTCACTTTTAGTCTCTGAGTGAAAGCTCAATGCAATTCTTAGCTCTTCCACAAATGTTTCATTTCATTGGGCATGGAGGAAATAGGTACAGTTGAAACTGCATGTAAACAGTGAAGTAATCATGGTATTTGATCCTTGTCCACCTTTTTTCCCTGTGATTTTCTACAGAGCTGTTCTTGTTTATAGCATTGCATTGTATTTGCTATTGGAGTTTGCTTTAACATAAGTAAGTAAGGCATTCAGAAAATAGTTCTTTTCCCTTTTCTTTTTTAATTGTCTGTACACTAACAGAAATAATGTCCGTAATGAAATTGGTTGGCCAGAATAATAACATCCAGCATTCCTTTGTCATAATACTTTTAGGTTTTGTTGTTCAGCTGGGTGTACTTAAGGACTCCTGCTGTGATTTTATTTAATAAAAAACCTTTTTATTGTCATACATTTTTCTTCAGAATTTTGCTTTTACTTTTGTCATCTCTTGTTCTTACCTGGCAGATGGAGCTAGGTGCTGAATCTGAACCTGCAGGTTTGTTCCTTGTGCAGACCCTGGTGCTTTTATCGCACAGCGTAAAGGACATTTGAACATTAATGCTGCGTGCCCCTGGAGGGTCAGCTGCATGGTCATGCCTGTAACATTTAAAGCATTGGCACTGGGAAAATCTATTTGAATACTGTTTGTTTTTCTTATTTTGGACTCATTACAGGATGATAAAAAGTTAATCTGAAGAACACAGGGAAGAATTGTTAAATGAGAAAAAGGGAGAAAAACATGCCATTGTGATGGGGAGAGTTTTGCCATTTATTTAGAGGGATTATAGCAACATTATTTTTTCAGTTTAAAGTACTTCATTCTCCTACACAAGGAAAATGTTTGTTTAAAAGTTAAGATGTCTTTAATCCCTGGACTCCCAACTTTCTGGAGTGTTGTCTGCCTGCAACTCTCAGATCCTTCAGATAATTTCTGTGTCTTGTTATGCTAGTTATATATGCAAATGTAGTACAGACTTTACAGTTTAAAACCCAGACCAGGAGTAAATGAGGTGCGGGATGAGCTTGTGGTTCTCTAAGTTGCTCCAGTGTCTTAATTATATGGACACTAAAGTAGGCAAGATGAATGTTTTGCTGGGAGAAAATAAATGTTGTTCTCATTTTAGAGAGAGAAAAATTAAGTTTGAAGACGTAAGGCAACTTGCCCAGTGTGACATTTGGACTTCATGGTGAAGCCAGCATAGAATCTAGATTGTTTAAGCCTTAATCAGAAATCCAAAAATCTTTCTTCAGATTTTAACTACCCAAAATACAAACCTTTACAGCCAAAAAAATACGAATTTCCTTGCAAGACATTTCATGAAGATACTAGGAATTTACTTGAAGGCTAGGCTATTCCTTATTTCCTGTGTAGACTTCTTAAATACCTTAAAATTCTACAGAAGTAGCCCATTCTCTTTCAAAATAGACTTCTTATCTTTCAGGGTTATATATGTAGATGTTGCCATACTAGTACAAAAGCAGATTTTTCTTTCTATTGTTCCTTTCTGGTAATAGATAGACTGAGCTTCATTCCTACACAGAAGGCAAACTTACCCCAAAATTTCTTGTATACATTTCAGTCACAAAAAGCATTTCAAAACCAATGTAGAATGTTTGGGAAAGATAAAAAATTAATAGTTTCATAGAAAGAAAAAAATAAAACTTGGGGGACATGAAATAGGAGTCATATTTAGGTAGGAGGAAAGGGAAACTATTCCAGTAATAGGGGAAAGGAGCATCAAAACCTAATACAGAATAAGGAAACTTTTCTTCACTCCAGCATTTGGAAAGGCAGTGAAACAAATTAGGCCTACTGTCATTAAAGTATGGATAAAATAATGTTTAGCTTCACAGAGTAGTAGTACTATATTAATAGGTAGGAGGACAGTGAACTTGAAGAAAAAAACCACCTGTTAGAAGTGAGCAAGCTTGGGGTCCTAAAAATAGAATTTCATTTCACAAACTCCACTTCAGAGGACTGGTATAATTTTTTTGGCAGATATATCATGAACAAAGATATAATCATTTAAACCAGCTTGAAGCTCACTGTGGATTTACAGTGCAACACAGCATTTTGGTATTGTTCTAGCCTTACAGATGTCATGAAAACACAAAGTGTCAAACTAATAGATTTCCAAGCTTTTCCTGTCAGTGCCTAGTCCTTTTGTTTTTGGAAAAGATGGCTTGTATATGTATAAAGATCTTGGTTCTTCAATCTTATGTCTATGTGAATATCTAGATAGATGGATTTTACCAGACAGTGGGTGCTGCAGCAGATACACATACAGTGTCTTGCATTTCTTATCTTGGCATGGAAGCTTGAATGTTACGGATTAATGGATGATTGCATTTGTATTTTTGTTGTGTATGACTAAAAGATACTGTTTAGCACTGGTTGAATTTATGTGACACTGGGGTTTTTGTTTTACATGGCTTGTTACAGATTTGATATAGTGTCTGAAAACAAGTTTTCAAAAAGCTTTCTGTATAGAAGATAGCAGAGTGTTGGTTGCTGGCTTTTCCCCTGTGTAATGGCTACAGGAACAAAGATCTAGTGAAGATCTTGTTAAGATCTAGTCGAGAGCACGCCCATCCCTCTCAATCACCCAGCACAACAGGAACTGTGTTACTGTGGACGTGTTCTTTTCTGAATTTAGTTTTTTTATGATTCATTCTGTTGAAATGATCTTGACTCACTTGTACTCTTTTGCATCCCTTTCTCCCTTAAAATAATTATTTTCTAATTCCTCTGCTTGTCACCTCTTAGTGCCAGATCTCTTTAGCTCCTCTGTGAATGAGGAGCCCAGTCTGCCTTTTATTATTGCTTTCTTTTAAATTGCTGGTAAGCAGTAACCTGCCTCCAGAGAACAGAATCCTCAAAGCATACTTCTTGTCATCCACCCACTCTCAGACTATTTGCTGCTCTGGAGAGAACAGTAACTAAACATAGTGTTGTCAGTGGTTTCAAATCCCACAAACAGAGAGAGCAAACCCTACATCTGCAGAATCCTTCCTGGTAAGGGTGATGGGTGGCTTTTAAACCATGTTGGCCCCATTGGTGTGTCAGGCTAATTCCACTGTTGTCCCTGTCTCGACCCACTTTTGCCATGGCCCTAGGGGCTGCAAAGGGCAGGAGTCCTCAGCACTGTAATGCAGGAGTTCACCTGCAGATCTCACGAGGGTGTCCTGAGCTAAAAAAAGTCTGAGCAAAAGAATCAGATATGAATGGATACAGCAAAAAGTTGTCTTCAGCCCCAAATCCTACTAAGTTTTGATTGCCCCAAGCTTAGCAGCTGCTGCCATTGCATCCTCTGGTAGCACCTACAGCTGCAGGGAGTCAGGATCCTGAATGTACAGTTGACTCTTACATGGTGTATCCCTCTTAATACCTTCTTTGTTCTTGGCCTGTGACCTCCAGGACTCGTGCTGTGGGGTGCTGCACCCTCTTGACACAGAAGTGGAGGAATAACTCATGCTGCCACAGTCCATTTTAGAGATGTAATTGCTGCACAAAGTCTGTGATTTCCACAGCTTCTTCCATTACAGTGGCTGATGTAAGAATGTCTTCCAGGATTTCTAGGGTCAAGAAATACTGGCATTGTCCTTTTGCAGCCTGCAGAGAACACGCCCAGGTCATAAGATGCTAAACAGTCTGATTCTCCTATCATGAGACTGAACGATGCCACATCTTACTTAATTTGTACCTTTGGCAACATATTTACTGTTGTTTCTTTCCATGAAGTTGGTTTTCCTGTTTACCACAATGTTATTTACGAGGAGACATTGGAGATTCTATGGCAACTGTTCCTATACAAACAACTTAATTTTGTTTTCCTTGTGGATACACAATGTTTATGAACTTTCTAACTTGTTCTGGATGTGAAAAATTGCCTTTTAATATTCACAGATCTGAACCCTTCTTATCATCTCTCAGATTTTTTGTCTCCACTGTGGAGTGAGTAACTGAGGGGGTTGGCCATTCCTACTCCAATCCATCTGACATAGCTAATGTGTTGTGCCAAGACAAATTTCTATTAGCTGTGGTCGTGCTGGCATTGCTGATTGCCATTTATTTCAGCAGAGCCTTAGCTGCATCAGAGTTGATGTTGGGAAGTTTTCCAGCACTGACTTCTTCGTCACGGCCAGCAGGAGTTCTGCAACTTCATTAAGTTGTGTGGCATTCCTGAAGACTCTGGCAACAATGCTGTTTGCTAGGGACTGTTCAGGGCTCTGGATCCTCGCATCTGTGAAGGCCTCGGTGTTTTAATGACTGTGACGTTGTAAGGCAGGGCTTGACATCAGCCAAAATGACAGTGTTATGGAATCAAATATAATATATGTAGAGGGGACATTTGAAATGACCTCTGGTCAGCCGGGCTGGATAACCACCCTGCTGAAGGCAATACTAACTTTCAAGCTAAGTACAGTTGATGAGGACCCTGCCTAGTCAAGTTCTGATTGCATCCAAAGTTGGAGATCCCACAACTTTTTCTGGAAATATGACCCTCTGTTTCACCACCCTCCTTGTCAGAACACATGCCAGCCGCCACTCAAACAGAAAAATAAATTCTTAGTGGTATCTGTAGTTACTTGAAAATTTAATTCACAGGTATGAGTACATTCTTTCTCTCTTGTCTTTAATCTACCAGCACTTGTTCTGAATTGCAGGTTGAGAAATACTGAGGGCACAGAGGTTAGTGCTCAGAGCAGAGCATTGATGTGGCAGCACAACATGAAATACAAAGGCATGACTCCTTCTCAGAGTATACTGTTAAAATTAGAGAAAATGAGTGATCTTATTTAAACTTAGCAAATAATTCTAAGGTATTGTTATTATTTTCTGGATACAAAGCTTATGTTTTATCATGCCTAGCAAACAGAAACACATAGGTGTCTTTGTATGTATTTATTTATATTTATTTTTGTCATGGTGAAAGAGACAAAAGAGTGGATACATCAGTGTTTCTTGTTAGGAGCAGTGTTGCATTGCTTGCTTCACAAACATGTAAAACAACATCAGGAAGTAGTGTGTGTTGCATGAGGAAAAAGTAAAGTGAGACTTGGTAGCTTTTTGTTAAGTAGGAATGGTAAATAGATATATGCTCATTTGGAATATGTAAATATCTGGTGGAAAAAACAGTTTCCCTTTAAGTGAAATGATAATCTCAAGAGTCACAGAGCCTTGTGACTGATCACAAGTTTTAGAAGAGACTTCAATTCACTGAACCTAATGTTACATAAAGTTTGTTGTTACTTAATGAGTCTTATGAATTGTAATGTTTAAAACACCCAAGATGTGTTACCATAATGTAGCCATTTTCAAATTTAATTGATCTTAAAATGACTGTTAGGCAGCCGGTGTCATCAGATAGCTGGATATATTTCATCTTCTGATTGAGATTGCATCGCTGTTTACTTGCAGTGAAGCTGGTGATGAAATGTCTGCCAGACATATTAGCCTGGACAGTTTCTACATAAACTAAGAGCTCTTTGTGTATCCTAGATGCTTTTCCCTTTGTTGTATCTTTTTTTTTTCCCCCACATGAATGTCTCAGATTTAGGTACATGTTTGCCAGTAATTAATTGTACAGATTTTATATACCTGAGATTGATTTGTTTCTTAAAGAAAGGCAGCTGCAACAAGTGCTATATTTGCTCATATATATGCCTATACAGAAAATTTGGTTTTAAAATAAGAACAGATAAATGAAGATTTTTACGTATTTCCTAGGTATTAGTAATGTTTTCTTAGCTGCTTGTTTTGTTGAACCAGCCTAAACATAAGTGTTTGGAACACTTTGTTGATTCAAGTTGCCATAATGAAAGAATTTATGTAAAAAAGACCAAATCCCTGTGTGTAAATCAATCCTTTTTATTGCTCTTTGAATGCTCTGAGTCAGGGTTATTTTAGCTGTGCATTAGCCTCTACAGGTATTTGGTGGGAAGGAAGTTTGGTTGTTTTCCAGGTTCAGAGATGAGAGAGAGTGAGTCTAATGCATGGGAGTCCTGAAATACTTTAATAGCTTGGAACGCCCACACGGACCTGGGGTTTGGAGATGAGGTGTCAGAGACAGTGCAGGGAAGTTTCAGGGAGGAGGTGCAATTGTTGCCCTGGCCACACAGACTGCCAGCTGACTCACAGAGTGTCACTGGGTGTGTAGGATGGTCAAATGGCCAGGAGGAATGAGCCATCGTGTTGGCTGAACCAGGTTAGTTCCTTTAAAGAGAGCCAGAGGCCCTTACAAAGGGCAGACTACAAACAGGGTACTGCTGCAACAGCCTCTGAGTGTGCACTAGGGAGGATTTGTGCTACTCAAAATGGGTCTGCCAACGCAGGAGTCACAGTAACGTGATACCCGGGACGGATTCATGGGTGTGAAAATCATGTGCATGTTTGTGTTCAGCATTTCCTGCAATAGGTGTTGGTATAATTTCTTTTAAAGGAAGGTCTTGTTTATATGTTATTGTCGATGGACCTAATTGATACTAGCTTCATAAACAATATTGGATTAAAAAGGCTATTGTTGTCTCACAGAAGGCCATCAATGTCTTGATTGCAAGCATTTTCCAGGATATTCCCAAATACAATAGACTTAATTTAATTTAAAAAATGAACAACATGGGCTTGTGAGTAGATCTCGTGAAACAAGTGTAGCGAGCAAATTCCCAAATCTTCTTCATTAGGTAAGAAGGAGTTTGTCTTTTCTGAAGAACATGACTGGTATTTTGAATCATAGGTCAGAAAAACTTAAGATAAATTCAGAATCCAGTGGTGCTCTCTCACAAGTGAACTTTCAAAGTCCATATACATTTCAGTTATGTCTTGATATATCTTGTGTCATGTCTGAATGCTGGATTGTTCTTTTGCTTCACTTCAGATTTTTCAGTAACATTTTGTTTTCTGATAGTTGCCACATATGTTTAATAGAAGAACACACACTTTTCCCCCCAGTGTTTTGGTGTTTCCTGGTACTAAAGCACAGTGGCCCATGCCAGGACCCTGTGCACTCACCTCTGGTGTAGGGATGGGCTGCCCGTGCCCGAAGCCAGCTCTGCTGTGGTACAGCTGTAGCCTGAAAACAGCCGCGTCAGAGCTGTGGAGAGCTATGAGAAGCCTTGTTGCAGGCATTGCTCCTACTTTCTCCAGAAGAACATTTAAGCTGAGCCCTTGCATTTTGTCTCTTGAGCTACGCTGCAGCTTGTCCTGTGCCCAGCCACATCCCTCGCTGGACCTGACCCACTGGCTTGCCTTCCTGGCCAAGCCTCAGACCTGCCTCGTCACCATGGGATGACTTTGGTGATCGTGGACTACGGCTGACCCTGGTTTCTCTCACCAGACCTGCTCTGCTTTTCCTGTGTGGGTACCTGGGCCCGCGTCCCTGGTCAGTGAGGGCACTGCCCCTGCCTCTGTTGTGGTCACCCTCTGCTCCTGACTCACCCTCTCTTGCAGAGGCAGCTGTCCTTGCTGCCTCCTCACACAACTTCCTTTACTCATTCAGAAACAGGGAAGCGTATTTCCTTTCCCTGATCACACCATAAAAAACCACTACCGAAAATGCATAAATGCTGAATGTTGCAGGTGGGGATGCACGCACTTCTTTTCTCTCCCAGTAGAAGTAGCTGCCAACACGTGCATGTGAGTACTGGTTTACACAGAGTACAACAGATTTTAAGGTAAAGTTATGAATGATCTGGAAAACCCATAGCCATAATGCCTCATCCTTTTTGAGAGTATCATAGTGGGGTATCAAAGTAAATACCAAGGAGTTGTCCTGTGTTTGTCCCAGTGCATTATTATGCGTTAACTACTGACAGAACTCAACATGCCCCAGTGTCTGAGAAATTAATTCCAGGTTTGTTTCAGTATTTTCCATCCAAATCCCCTCTCTGGCCAGTGGAGGTGCCATGATGACAGGGCTGGTATCCACGGAAGAACCACCAACCAACCAGTTGGGTGGCTGTGGCCTATCCATTATATTTCAAAAGAAATGTTTTCACTCAACTTCAGGAGCGAAATTATGACCTACTTTAAGTAAGTGTGCTTACTTTATGTGTCAGAAAAGAGCAGACAAACTCTCAGGCCAACAAAAAATAATACAATAACTACTAAATCTCATCTGATACTGCAAGTGCTCCCCACTTATTTTCATTAGCAGTGTTATCACCACTTGTACTATTGTAAAAACAATTTTAAAGCAAACTAATAGATTTTGTGTCCCTTCTCTCTCAGAAGAGAAGGTAATACATGCAGAGAGGGAACTTCACTTGCTCTAAACAGGAACAGTGAAAGCCTGGCCTTTTTAAGGATGTATAACGAAGTCAATACTATGTCCTTTCTCCTCTTGCAACATCTAAATTGGGAGCAGTTTTCAAGGAACAACACTTTTGTAACTTCCACAGTGTTTATGCATTAGTTAAAACTAGCCCTACTTTCATACCAAAGTTGATTTTGGTCTCTACACAACCCAGAAAATAGTCCTTTGCCCATGCTCATTGCTCCCCAAGGAGAAGTGATGACATACTTCACATATCTGTGGAGTTCTTCAGTTATGAATATTTATTAGATAGCTCTGCTTATCATATCATGGTAAGCTGGCAAAGAAACATAAAACTTCAAAAATCTTCCTCTTCTAAATTACTAAGACAGTATTTCAGAAAAGGTCAATGGAGAAGGTGGCAGTATTTATCTGAGCCATGTGGCCGCTCTGTGAGTAAAAGAATCATACTGGATGAATGTGAAGAATCTGTTACTTAGTCAACTGGTTATATGTAAGAAATCCTACAAGATGAGCATCCCATTATCATCTGATGCCACATTTTTTACATCCTTCTGCCATTCTGGCTCCTCTAAATAGATGTTGCTAATTTACAAATACAGACATTTCATCAGAAACAAGAACATAAAATATTCATTCATTGTATGAAAAAAGAATGTTTTGGGCACAGCAGATTGCACACTGACAGAAGCTGTGACCCAGGGAGAGTGGGTAGAGCCTGAATTGTCATAAAGCTATTTTTTCTGCAGCTGTGTTGCAAGAGGACCACTCTTCAGCATGACTGAATCACTTCCTAGTTGACGTAGAGTGGGCAGAAATTCCCCAGCTAATGAGTCGTAGTTGAGACTCTTCCATCTTGAGCTGACTGATGTGTTTGGGCTGCCTTCAAGGTTTAATGGAGCAGAGATTGCAATCCTTTGGATTTGAGCATGAAGTTTTTTCAGAAAGGAAGTACTTTGAAAAGGTTCAATTATATATTTCTATTAAAATGAAAATCTATATATCTGTGATGCTATCATCTCTGTAGTGTGTGTGTGTATATAAATGTGTGTGTGTGTGTATAGTAATATCTAACATTAAAGAACTCCTTTGGTTGGATAAATGCCTGTTATCTCAATCAGGAACATAACTAACTCGTGACTCAATGATTGCCTTGCAGTGTAAGAGTTTCAGGGTTTCTGCAGGAGTTTTGAGTCTGTCTTGATGAAAGAGTATGACAGCCAGTTTCCAAACAGAAGATGCAAAATTTAAGACGTGCAACCACAGGAAATACCTGGCTTTTTGTTTCAGCCTGCTTGAGCTCTCTCTGAATGCATGTAGCCTTGGTAGCCCACAGCTCTACATGGGCAGCGCTACTAATGTGTGAGCACATACTTTGTACAATCAGTCAATGCAGAATAGATGCTCTGCTTGCTGCTGAAAAGTGCTCTTTGGTAGCAAAACTGGGTGTAGAGTCCTACATATTAGTTTGATGTAGGGTATGATCAATGAGTCAAATTTACTACAGGTATGGGAGACAATATTCCAAGTACTTGGACTCAACAGTATCAGGGAGGCAGGGAAAGAACTGATATTTATTTTTCTAACAAAATGCTTTTTTATTTTTTTGTCTCTTTTGATTACTTTCTGTGACTTTGCCAGTTGCAACAGTTCTCTAAGAGAGAGAAAAAAAGCAAGAAACGAGCAAGAAAAAAATGTGATGAGTTGACTTGTGATTTCATTATTAAACAGGATTATTTCATGTTACGTAATGTTAGTGGGCTGCCCTGTGAACATTATTTAGCAAGCAGTATCTTTATACAAAGTTCATATGATTATGTAAATGTACTTTCCCAACGAAGATTAGACAGAAGTCACTTTGGAATAGAAGTACTTCTATGTGCCAACCTAACAGACGTGCCCAAAACTAATGCCATATCTCATGATAACTCAAAAATTGTCACACCAAGGATGAAGCTTCTTTTTCTTCTGTTAGCAGCAGAATGTGAGAACGGAAAATCTTGCAACACTGCAGTTCTTAAATGAAATTCTGCAAGACAGATAAACTTCTAAGAGAATAATGCTGTGCTATAAATAAATTTTGTCTGCCTTTTAGGAGGAATGTCAAAAATATATTTTAGTCTATTGCTGTCTCATCAGAACAATATAAACATTCTATTTCATAGGTCTCATGACATGGTGCATACTCAGTGTGGGAGACTTTGGTCACTGTAGCTGCCTGAAGCTCTATTAAGAACACAGTCATAAACATGTAGATAGAAGGGACTTGGAGAAGTCTTGTATAATTCCCCCTTCCACATAGAAGCAGAAAAAAAGTCCATCTAAGTTATGCCATCACCCTTCACCCAGTAGATGGTTTCTTCTTAGAGAAGTAGTTGATTTGCCTGTTTGTTCCTGTTCTGCTCCTCTTTGTTCTTGCTCTCCCCACCATGAAAGAAGAATAATTGTTGCTCATAGTTGAAAAACCAAAACCAAAAACAAGAGCTATGAAGGAATGTGAATCCTTATCTTTTGCTTTTTAGGTGTTGCCTTTCATGCCTTTGGGTTAGTGTAATGCACCTCTGCTGTAAATATTCTATCCTTTTGATAAAATTTTCTAATTCTTTAAATCCTTTGGGATGCAGTAAAGGGCTGTGTGGTGTATGTCTGAGGAAATGACAGTGAAAAACTAGCTAAGATTAAGTTCAGGAGAGGTTTAATCATTTTTGAAGAATGGTGTATTTCTCTTCTATCTTTGTATTATGTTTTATTTTACACGCTACATTAACTAAATTCCTTGAAAATTTGTGAATTTACTGCATGTGATTAGAGGACAATGCAGTAAGCTTGGTTTTTGTAATGTCTTGTGTTTTGGCCTTGGGTAGTTAGATCCTGGGAAAGTGTTATCATGGTAACTGATACTAATACGGCACTTTTTTTGGGTAGGATTTGACTGCTGTTTTAAGATACCTTAATGTTTATAGAAACAAGAATGTTGATAGTGGGATAGCAGGAGATTGGGTTTTTTACCTTTTTCATTTTCCTCCCTAGCACTTAAAATATTGGTGTAAGATGTATATAGAGCTTGTATATTTAAGCATACTCAGAAAATCTGAAGCTGTTAAAAAGGAGAAGTTATATAATGATTACTGTGGCAATAATAAATCTAAAATGAAGCAAAGCAGTAATATAAGATCCAAGCCCTTGAAATTGGGTCAGGCTTTAGAAAACCCTTTTTTTCCCCATCAGACATTCATGAGTTTGAATTTAATTTCTTCTTTAAAGCTTCAAGTCTTTTAGGATTCCTGGGGTTTGGTTTTTATTTTTTATTTGCTTGAACATTAAAGGCTAAAAAAAAATCCCCACTTTAAAAAATGAACAAGCAAAAATCCCTAAGCTCTGTTGCACAACTCAGGAATTGTAACTGTAAGAAACAGACTAAATTGCATGAGTCTTTTGATGAAGTCATATGAACTGGTAACTAATATTTCAAGTGCAATTAGAAAGATGTCTCAAGACAGAACAGGTTTTAGTACAAATATGACTGGATAGTTTTCCATACCTGCTGTGCTGCAGACCTCATCAGTTGTCTTAAACCAAGATATTTTAAGGGTTTGTCTTTAGGGTTTCACTAAAAAGTTTTCAATACAAGTTTTATTGAAACCCCAAGGAACATCTAGAACATACAGTCATCAGATACAACTAAAATATGCTATATCATATTATTGGGAGTAAACGTTATATTTTAGGGAAAAAACCAGGAGAAGATGTAGCCATTTTATGCTACAAAAATTGGCATCGAGAACAGCAAAATAACAAGTGTCCTTGCACAGAATAGTCTGAAGAGTTATGTGTTTGTAATGAAGCCTCTTTTTCTTGAGGACACAGAAATCAAGGTATTTTTAATGAACCACTTCTGGATCACATCCAGAAATTGAACATTCATGTGGCAAAATCGGAATACATTGGCATAATTTATGCTTTTTACAAATAATGTTTTTGTAATGCTGGTACAGACTGGCTGTGCTGGTGGAAACATTTCATGCCTTCTGTAGTTCTGAGAAGAGAGAGTGACCTGGATTTTATAATACGACTCTGCATGTGTTTCAGGCAGTGGGCTCTGTCAAACAGCAGCACTTCTGTGAGTCAGTTAAAGTATTTAATTGTTCAGATGAAGAAAACCGTATCAAACTAGTCAATACTGATCTTTTTTTTAAAGTATCTGTTTAACTCAGCAATTCTGAATACACCAGAATCTTCCTAGCTGTGTTCCTCCTTATGTCTAGTATATTTCTGCTTGCTGTCCTTCAAATATTGTATAGTACCATCCCATTTCAGTTGAAGTCGACTGTTTTCAAGTCGGTCTTCTCCCTTGCAATCAGCATGGATGCATTCATGTTTGGTACTGCACAGCAGGCAGCTGAATCAGGTGGCACAGAAGGAGTTACTACATCAGGAGTGGGTTCTGGAACTTGCAGACTTTTAGTGATTTCTAGTTCTTTGGTATGTTTGGTTACTTTCCCATATTATAATTTAGCACAGTGTTTGGAGGTTCTTCATAGTACATTGCTATCATCTGGTCACATAAAATAATAGTAGAAAAAAATAGAGGGATTAAGGTAAGGTAACTGCTTATATTTGTTATTTAATAAGATGGGGAGACTTTTTATAGGTAATTACTTGCACTCTCTTTGGTATAAACTGTTCCATTAAGACTGTGTAAATTACCAATTAATAACTTATGAACTGTCAGGTGCAAATTTTAAATCAGTTTGTCAGGAAAATTCTTTATTCTCTATTAGTCAGACCAAGCACAAATCTTGTAAACAGCTTTATTCCAAAATATCCATACATAAATATGTGATGACTTTTATATTTTCATTCAAATAACACAAAATAATAGCACTTATGCTATAAAAGAGATAATAATACTGCATGCATGTGCATGAACTCGTGCCTGTGGCAAGATTGCATCTTAAGAAAAGATAAAACCTAATAAATACTGACAGCCTCTGAGACTTGGATTTTAAGAGACAGCCTTTTTTTAAATCATTAATGTATGACAATTAATCACTGTATTTCTATAGAAAGGAAATGCCTCATTTCTGCATTTGCTGCTGCTGGCAAATCATCCTATGGCCATCAGTATGAGTGCTTTAGGCAAACTGCTGCTTCCATTGCAGCTGCAACATTAAAATTTAAAGAGAAATGCTTGCCTAAAAATTTCCACCCTAAACCTTTATAGGTTGGAAGTGGCCTCTGGTCAGCTCTCAGCTCAGACTAAGCTGCTCAAAGCTTTTTGTTTAGGTGGGTTTGAAAACCTCCAAGGACAGGGTTCCACAACATCTCTGGGCAGCCTGTTCCAGGGCTTAGTTGTCCCCTAGGTGATTTTTTTCTTCATTATATCTAATTTGAACGTCTCCTGTTTCACTTTATGTTCATTGTCTCTTGTTCTCACACTGCAATTCAGTGAAGAGCCTGGCTCTGTCTTCTCAGTTACTACCTTGCAGGTATTGGCAGGCTGTGCTTTGCTCCCTCCAAATTTTCTCTTTTCCAGCCTTGAAGAAGGCTGGGTCCATCTGCCTGTTCTCTAATGGCAAATGCTCTGGCACCCAGCCGTCTAAAATAAGGGAAATAAGGATGCTCTCATCCAGGGATTATTTTTCTTGTCTTTTTAATTCTTCAGGTTTTATTGTTTTTAAATAATGTTTCCCAAGAAATTATATTTTCAGAGTTGTAAAATAAAGCTAAAGGGCTAATTAGAGCAGAGGAGGGGAGAGTAGTATGAGGAAGCAACACCTCAGAACTCTGTAAAGTTGAGCAGAAAGGAAACTCAGCCTATCCACAGCCAACTCCTGGTCTAGGGAACAAACTGCTTTGAAACGTGGCATTGTAAAGATATAAGAACCTTATTACAATTAAAATACAGGGCATTTTAATGATTAGGGATGAAATTGCAATGAGGAGGTGTTTTAAGCTTTTGAACCATGCAGTAAAGTAGGCTCTCCCGTATTATCTGATTATCTGTTGTAAGCACTCATGTAATTCTTTTTTTTTTTTTCTGGAGACTTTCTTGGATTGCTTCATCAAGACTTTGTTTAAATGAGCTCTGAGAATAAGTGGAGAAGTGTAAGATAGGTCAATAGCTTTGAATTAGTGCTCATGGAAACAATATATCATGTTAGGAAAAGAGAATGTCCATGAAAGGAACATATTCTGCAGGAAGGTGTATGTGCTGAAAATGAAAGATCTTTATAATTCATTTTACTGGCAGTTACTCTGATATTATGTTCATCCTTTGTCTTGAAATGTTTAAACTGATAATGTTCAAGATACTATTGGGCTTTACTATTTTTTGTTCTGGAGTCAAAACAGTAGAGGTACTTGTATAACAAAGTTGCTTCTTTTCTCTGATCCCTGGTTTTTTTGAAAGCAAGAAAAGGGGGTGGGAAAAATCCTTTTGTGATGCTTTCTGTAACCTTCTGTCTTCCTGCTCGTAAAAATGGAGCTTTGTATTCTTGACCTTTCTGCCTTTGCAGGCGCAGAGCAGAGTTCCTATGCTGCTACTCGTGTTTACTAACAAACTCTAATTAAAAGCCACCAAGAAATCCTCTTCCATACTGTCTAGTCTGTATACTTGTAACGTTAATGTTCAGATGATATTTTTTTATGAGGAGGAATACTTGCATGTATATCCCAAATTACTTTCTCCTACTATTGCGCACTCTAATCTCACAAAGTGTGGTAAAATGACATTTTAAATACATCTGAATTGAACAGGACATATGCATTCACCCTTGACTTTTTTTCTAGCAACTGCTGGCAAAAGTGTTTGAAATGATGTTGAAATGGAATCCTACAGAATATTTTGATGTGAATAGTTATACAGTAGAAGCATGTGCAGAAAAAAAAGCCATTCTGTTATAACAGGTATTTCTCATTTCAGCTTGCTGGTACGGCTTGTATTGGCTGAAATGTGTATCTCTCTTCTCATATATCCTTGAAGAGATGTGGAAGTTCACACACTCATCTGTGATCTTATTAAGAACTGATTTAAAAAAAATTTTTACATCTCTTACATGTTTAGAAATAATTGTTCTTTTGTTGCCTGTATGACACCATTAATTTGAAAGAGTAATACAATTGTAAAGGTTCATACTTTAATAGGCCCTATGGCTGTTCCTTTATAAAGCCCAAACAAACAAAAAAAAGAACATCAAGAACAGCAGCATACTAGCTATATTAGCTATGAACTCCCTAATTCTGAATAGCTGTGAATTGGCTAAGAGTTTAATTTTTAAAATGTAATTACTGTGTTCTAGATGGTTACTTTTCCCGATTAATTTAATGTCATACCTTTGCAAGTCACATATCATAACTGGAACTTCTTTATGTACAAACTATGCTTGAATTTACAATTTGTGTAATCCCATTGTAAAGAAGACTTGCTAAAATGAAGCATTAAAAAAGCATAAGCTGATTTTCACAAGCTCCGTGGAACTGACCTAATGGTTGAAATTTGTAGGTGGTACTAGCAGTTGGTAGTTAAGAAAAGGTTGTGTAATTTCTTTAATTAGTTTTAATTTAAAGCAAGCTGCTAATAAATGGCAATGGTTGACATCTGATGCCTTTTGCTGTTGGGGCTCCCAACCTCTTCCTCTTGACTGCTCTTCTTTGGCCGTACTTCATGGACTGGAGCATGGTACCTATAGCTCACTCCTGCATGACTAAGAGGCATGACGTGAAGGAGGCAAATGCTGATTTTACTGTGTGGCCCTCACTGGTGCGAGTGCTCAGTGCCTCGCCCTGCAGTGCGCTCGGCTGCCACTCGCATCCCGGGCGCGGCTCTAAATCGGGCTCCAATGTTCAAAGCCCTAAATGGGCTCAGACGGTGTTATCGCAAAGGCTGCCTGTCTTCTCTGTGGTGGCTTCTTCCAAAGGACGGAAACTGCCCAAATATAGGCTTGGTCTCTGTTTTGTGAAATACGCAGGCACTAGACAGAACATTGAGTATTGTTTAGCTTTCAGAAAAAGACAGACCTATTCTTTGTTTCAGTTTGCTTAAGTTTAACTTAAACAGTTACCGGTGTAAAATTGCTCCTTCTCATAAGCTTCCAGAGTAAGTAGAATAGGTTCAACTCTTTAAAGTAAGCAGCTTATCTTCAAAGCCGTAGCAGGGGATAGACAGGAGAATTGTTTACTGCTGTAAGTATTGGTGTTTCTGTGTGTATGTGTATATGCACATGTGCTCTCACATGGGTGTATATCGTGGGTGCGCACACGTTAAAACATTAGTGAAGTAGGTTATGTGCACGTATATTTTAAGACATCATTTTGAAGGAAGATCTTTGCATGCTGATGGATCTATACACACACATGTTTAGAAAGGAAAAGCTTATTAAGGATGTAAATTCAGGAGTTCACAAACTAAGAAGGTCCATAATTGACAGGGGTAGCTTTGCAAGAGTAATTTGGTTCCTTTCAGTGTTTGCATCATTCTACAGATTTTCCACAGGATTTTCAGAGAGTCATCCTATGTTATAATTGCAACATTCAAATCAAATTTCAAAGAAGCATTAACTGTGTTATGGGCTTTGCCATTATACTAGCTGCTGTGATTTCAAAAGGTTTTGCAAATGTATATTTTCATAATATGTTTTCATTTTATTGTACAGATAATCTAAGTGTCCCATCTTGAATACCTAGAACCCAACTTTCAGAGTACTTACCACTCTACAGCATTTGAAGTGCTGAGGGCTCAGCTTTCACTGGTTTCTATTTTAGCTCTGGGCGTTCCTTGTCTCTGCTGTTCTGGCTCGATCAAGAATTGAGACTTACAGGAAAAGAGAGGTATAAAATTTAGGAATTAACTCATACTAAGTATGTGCAGCAGGTCTTGTGAGTATTTGTAAGTGTCTACTGTGACTAAATGGTGGAAGATTTTATTAAAGCTAAGAAAAGTCATTCCTGAAACCAAAGCCATGGACACCGCAGGTATGTTTTAAGCCAGTCTTCCAGTCAGTGGAGACAGACGTTTTACCAGCAAAGGGTTGTCTGAGCTTTATACATATTAATTTTTTCCACTAGGGGAAGAAACAGGGTGAAGAATGGGTTGAAGAGCACAGGGGTGGACGAGAGACAGGCCACCCACTTTTGAAGTATTTGTGGTTGGTAGTATCAGGGAGGACTGTTTCCTTCTGGAAATAGCTACCAAGAATAAATCAGTCCCTGTGGAAGACAGCAGCCTCGTATTGTGCTGAGGTTCTGGGTTGAAGAGTGGAATTTTACAGGTGTCTTTATAGTAATGCTTTGTTAACTCCCCCACCATCCCTTCTTGCTTTCAGAAAATAAAACCTATGAACTCATGCATGTGAGAGCTGGGAAATGGAAAAATTAGCGTTGCCCATTCAATAATGATAGGAAATCTCTTCTGCTCATATATCAAGATTTTCATGTATCATGATGAGACATTCTACTGTCTCAAAATGTATTATGATTTTAAAGTGTAACCTTCATAACAATGATCTTGTATCAGTCTCTAGAAATATCCTTGCCAAAGCCTGATCTGTGTATTCCTTTTAAAATAAAATTAATTACAGTGACTGGCAGAGGGTTGCTTCATTGCCCCTCGCATGGTTCATGCTATGCCAAAGGCACAGATTACATGTTTTTCTGTTTGGTTGGTTCTAATTAAATCTGTTCAGTGTTCATAATTAGCAGTAACAGCAAGAGATCCAACAGACACTTTTCTGCCCTCTCAAATTTTAAGAAGTCCCCTTTTATTATTTCATTTTGCTTGGAGGAGCTGTGAAAAAGACATCTATCTGAAACTAAATTTGGACACCTGACAATGCCTGTGGGTTTGGGGACAGGAGAGGGAAGGAAAAAAGACAGAGACAAGCCTGTGTTGATAACATAAACTTTGTTTCCCTTTGCTCTTTGTTGGAATAGGATACTTGGGAGACACTAAAGCTTTCTCTTCCCTCTTTAACTGCATTTATCCGAACTCCCCCAGAGTTCAAGTTACAACCAGCTCAAGATATCTGACCTTGACAGCCCCAAGCCCTGCGGAACAGGTGTAGACCACCTGAAATTGCATCTCACAGGCTGGGCATTGTGAAATAACTACAATAACTACTTGTAATGTAGATTTGTACATCAATGGTGCTTTGTGAGTCAAGTCCTCATTAGAGGCCTTTATAGTCTCTTGTAGTGTAGCCCTAGCCTGGCAAACTGTTAAAGGTGATGTTGGACAAATGCTGATCTGCTCAGCACTTGCCTCCCCTTTGGAGTAAATGCTCATTTGAGAGGGATGTCCTTGGTCAGTATCTGTGTGATAAGATGGCTTAGAGCACTGCATCCACTTGTGTTGCCAGTGCCATTTGGTTAGGGATCATGGATCACAATTAATGGCTGTATTTGCAGGTGGTTTTCACACAGGTTATCAGTTTTCACTTGGCTTTTTGATTCCTTTCTTTTCCCACAGAGATTCAACAGTGCAATTTTACGTATGTGTGAATGGTTGTATGAGGTGTAAGTTACTCTTAAGCATCCTGTTTTCTTGCAGTCCCCCTGAGCTTTTCCACCCCTGATTCTGATCCCTCAAAAGCTCCTTTACTCCTGTTTGAGATACTACCACATGTGCAGGTTTTCTGAGGTGACACGCTCTGCAGGTTATCTCAGGTGAGGGTCATGTAGGTAAAAATGTGGGCATTTTGTCTGTACGGGATTTTTAACCTATTGCAACAATTATGGTATAAAGAAGAGATTTTTGGAAGTGATCAACCACTGTGAGATGACATTAAAATATTACTTTATGGTGTTCAAATTAATATGATAATATTTGTTGTCATGAAGCAAGTGCTTATTATTGTTTGAATATTTTTACCCCACCATCATATCATATATCTAATATGTTTTAATCAAGTGTGTCACTCCTTGTTGGTAGCTTTTTTCATATGCCTCCTTTCCTACCTCTGTAAGGCTACGAATGTTATGATTTCATTTTGCAGAAGAGAAAGAAAAAACTCTGAGAATTTTAACTTTGCAGTCCTTGTTTGGCTTTCCTTGAGAAGCTGCTGCTCTCTCAGTTGCTGATTGAAAAGTGTTGAGTAATTTAACCTTGGTGTGGAAAGATGGACTAGATTCAGTGAGTGCAAAGGGTCTAGAATCCCTCTGGCCTTCCTGAATCCCTTGTTTTAGGTACTAGAAGATGTGAGCACCTTCTGGTTATAGAATTGGCCAACGTGTAGTGAATCCCTTCTCCTGCTTTGCTTCCGTCTCACAGTCCTCTGCTCAACAGGCAGGGACTAAGCAGAGAGGACACCCCTGACTGGCAAGCTGGGTACTACATAGGTGTAAAGAATGTTCTGTGGGAAGGGTGTGACTTGGGAGGTTATAATTACAGCACCTTCATAATTCACAGGGCATTCTAAATGTTTAGCATATAATAATCTTATTTCATCCATATTTCATTATCTGTAATCCCATTGAAATTGGACCTGCAGTAAGAAACAAAGGTGTCCTAAAAGAAGACAGGTAGAGTGCTGAGCAATATGTATATACACTGTGTATTTATTAAAAAAAACCACAACAGTGTTGGTCATTAATGTTAGACTACAGATTAGTTTTCAGTTCCTTTTTTTAAACTTAACTTAGAGTATCCATTGCCTAGTCTGCATATGATTTTCTTCACATAGTGTAAAGAAAAGTGGATCAGTGTCATTTTGAATTGCAGTATGGGTGTACCTGTATTATTTCACCTTTTAATATCCAAAGCTCCAAATTCTATTTTAGATATGTTGCGTTAGGGTTGTTACAGTCCTCTGGTAGTTTTACACTGATGATAGTTACCTGCAGTTTCACAATATCATAGCAGCAAGAAAATATGCTGAAGGAGGAAAACCAGGCTATTTTGTTTAGAATGTCTGAATTACTGACATTTCTGGGTTTAAGAGAAACTTTAGCTCTGTGTGTTCAACTGGATTCAAAATATTTTGTTATTATGATAACCATTCGCTCCAGAAATTTTAAGAATTTCTGAAGTTTCCATCAGAGTAGAAGTCAAAGTGTAAGAGAGGAACCAGAAAGTACTCTTTGACTGAATGTAATGGACTTTGTAAAGGAAGGCAAATCTCGTACTATACCTGTGGGAGGGTAAAGGTTTGCCAAACAGGGCTGCGGTTTTCATCTTAAAGAGAATTTTCCTGTTCTGTTAGTATTTTCAGTTCTGTTGCAAGGGAATATTTTAAAGGAATTTCTTAAATATTTAACATTACCAAATTTGTGTTCTCCTTTCAAAGTACTTTGTGATTAAGGTGAAGGATATAAAATACGTGGTCTTTTTTTCCATCACCTTGCTGATGGTGTTTATTGACTCAGAATGCCTTAACATTATTGTACTAGCTGAAAAGGTAGTGATAATGTACATATTCTCAAACTGTGTCTCCTGCTATAGTATATCCAGCCATAATGGTACTCATCCTTCCTCAGCCAGGGGAAGGAATGCCAGTAGGTGCTGCTAGATTCTCATCACATGTGCTGGCCCAGATATCCCAGAGGTGCAGCCACCTGCCATAAATTTCCATTAAAACAGAAAGTAAGTATATCTGAGCTGCCCAACTAAACCCACAGCTTTTATTATAAACTTTGGCCTGAGATACTCACTGGTGTTATTCTTTCTGTACTGGCTTAATAGTTTTGTAGTTATTTTACAACTTTTCACTTGTTCTTTAGTCTTTCATTTAAGTTATTTATGATATTTCAGTCTCATTTCAAGTCTTTTGCATTTACAAATAGCAAGTTTCAAGTCTGTAGAGCACCAAAGTCTGTGTTGAGCACCCGCTGTCCATGGAATACGTGTCCTGGTGGCTTTATTTCTGTTGAGCTCTCTTCTGAGAGCTGTAGGCTGAGTGTGCCATCAGCAAAATGAGGGCATTAGGGGAGCTTCTGGGTTCCATCCTGAGTTTCACCTTCATCCGAAAGGAGCCCCATTTTGCACAGTACTCCGTGATGCAACCCAGAAACTCAGAGAGGGATGGTGGAGAGTTTCATGTCAAAAGCACTGCTCTGATCTGTTAACATAAATGCTAAGGTGAGGTCTCCAGGGAGGAAGGTAGTCAGTCAGAAGTTTTTTTTAATAAGCCTAACAAAAACCCATTTTGCTTGAAAACTGGAGTGCTGTATTACTCTGTAGCCACTGTGGGTGCTTTATCCAAGCATGTGCCAGCTCACTTTAGCAACCCACAGTAAGCCTGAAACACCATTCCAGTTGGTTGCACATTTATCACAAGATGGGTAATGAATGCAGAAACGGAGTGGTTTCTATGCATTTATAATTTGTAAGCGGTTACTTCTTAATTAGTGAGTTACAGAAGAGAAACAAAATGACTTTTTTTACATATCCCAGTGTGTTTTTGATGCTGTAGTCTGAAAATGTGACTGAGCAAGAGACATAAAGTGGGCCCTCAGTAACAAATGCTGCAAAGTTGGTAAATGTCCGTAGCAGACTGGTGCACCTGATAGTCATCACAAGTTTCCTCTCCTATGTTCAGTGGCTGCTGTTCCTTAGAAAACAGTGACAAGTGGTTTGTTGTGAACAACTTAACATTCAACCAAGATTTTGTCAAGTTTGGAAAAGAGAAAAATGCTCCAATAGAGAAATGCTCCAATAGAGAATTAACTCTGAGTTTCATAGTAAGATAAGGTAGGTTTAGAGGAAGCATCTGTAAGTCTGTGCAGAAAAGTAAGCTGTAGTCAAATGGCAAATATGACACATGCTCTAAGAATATTAAGGCTTACCTTCTGTTAAAAATTCCTCAGGAATTGTTACCGTCTGTATCCGTGATGGTTGCAGGCCATCCTGCCTAACACAGATTTCATGTACTGTTCGCATATGAGCAGCAACTACTGAAGTCCCTGCTCGCTGCAGGAGGTTTCTCCCTGAGGCCATGCTTTCTAGTCAGTAATAATCCACGGTTTGAGACGTACCTTATGCATAACGAAAAAAGATGGATTTTTTTTTTAGATACAATTTTCCAGATGAGACTCTTGCATAGTCCCATTGGTTGGTCAGTTCATGGAATATGTGTTTTAGCTGGGAGGTGTGCTTAAAGTTATTATAAACATTATTCATTCCCTCAGTTAGACCGTCTAAAAATAGAGAGCTTTCTAGGACAGAGAAAAGCATAATTTCTTCTGGTAGAATACTTGTATTAGCTGAATTAGATAAAGGGCAGTGAGCAAGGGAAGGTTGCCTTTCCTGTCTACTTATTCCTTTGCACCTGGACTTTGCTGAAATGTCATTTATTACCCCATAAGAACACCTTTGAGTGTAATGGAAAAATCCTTGGAAACTTGATTTTAAGGGGTTTTGTTTAATTTGGTTTAAAAAAACCCGTGAAATAACATATTGTATTTGGAGTGTTTTGCTCTGCTTTGAAATCTCTTTAACGTTATTAGAGTTCTCTTACTAATAAATCTTAGATTAAAATACTGTTCTGATTTGAGCTAGATAGAAACAAATTTTTTCTTTTTTTTTTTTTTTTTTTTTGGAATCATAACTATACAAAGTGAAACCTCCTACCTTTGCCCAGCCTAGTTCTAACTGTCATAACAAGTAATTGGTTAAAAAATCAATGTTCATAGGTTAAAATGGGAGATTAGGGATGACAACATACTGTGAAAAATAAAGAACAATTGTCAGATAAAGGATTATATTGACACCAAGCATTTTATCAAAATATATTAAATAATTATGGCAAACAATCATGCAGTCACTCCTTAAGGCTAATTTTAGCTCTTCCAGTTAAAATAGATATTTCTTTTATGGGTAAGACTAGCTTTGATGTTTCTGCTCTGCTGTGCTTTCTTTTGGCCTAAAGCGTTGATGTGTGGTAGCACAGAGAGTGCATATGCACGCGCATAGAGGGTGGGTATGGTAGCACAGAGAGCTGGGATTTGGCTTGGTTGGGTTTTTTGGTTGGAGTTTTTTTTTCCTGAGCTGGTCAGGAAAACAAGACTTTTGCCAGCTGAGTCAGTTTTCTGAGCTGGCCAACCACACTGCAGTAACAAGCCCTGTGATGTTAGCAGGGGGTGGGTGGGGTGGCAAGTAACACTCATTCCTTACAACCAGTGTTTTCTGAAATGGTGTCATTGCACAAATGGTGTCATTTGTCGGATGCTTCCTTATGGTCCCGATCCTTAGGAAAGGCTCCTCTTCTTTGTGAGGTGTTTCCTTCACACAAGCGAATATTTACATGTCGCTGCCTCTTCAATAGTTTGCATGAGAGCACGCAGCCTAGTGAAGTATAGTATGACTGGACAGAGAAAGGCTAAAGAGAAGAAAATAAACCCAGATTCTGCTGGGACTCTCTGCTACGGAATTCACAGATGTAAATTGTTAAGTGGCACTTGAAAAATGGGGGGAAGTTGACTAGATGCTCTTTCAAAGTGATTTAATTTAAGATCTTTAACTCCTTGAAGAGTATTGATGACTGTGCTCATTTAGTTGAAGAAATCTAGGCATATGTTTGTAATACAGTGATATTTTTCTTTTATTCTTAATTTTTTAAACTTTTGGGGGGCGACAAAATGAGAACAAGAATAAAATATTATCTGATGGAATCAAATGGATATCTCTCCAATCTGGGATTACTTTTGAGTAAATTGTTTCTTGGCAAGGCAGGAATATTTTTTTATTCCAAAGGTGTGGTTCCTATGAAAGTCCAGCATAATTTAGTGTTCCATCTGTAATGGACCTTCTGACTGTTATATTGTTGGGGTTTTTTTGTTTGCTCATTTGTTTGGGGTTTTTATTTTGTAATTCCTTCTAGGAAAATTATTTCAATTTTTGAAGAACTATCTGAAGAAACAACCTTTTTTTCCTTTTGATTGTTTTAGTAATTGCCAGACAATTTCTTTTTGAGCTATAGTATGAACTGTCATGCTGTGTGTATTACAAAAGGTCTTCCCAAAAGGGTTTGTGGCTATGGTAGAGTTTGTAAAATGCTACAATCTTGAAGAACATTGCAAATAATTAGGGATACTTAATTAAGCTAAGGACCAAAATTTAAAGCCTCAAAATCATAAATAATTAAAACCTTGCTTTTTCCCCTATTTCTTAAAGATTCATTCTCTAGAGCGTAGACTGCTAAGTGTAACAAGACAAAAGAATTACGCTGTCAGAATTTATTTCCTGTGAAGTTTAGAACAATCCAAGAGTCTAACCTTAGTAGCTGTTTTCTCTGGGCTGCCTGGGCTACTTATATTTAAATAAATCACTCTTGCATCTTGCTTTATATTCTCAAAGAAAAGCAGTTTTATGTGTTGCGTTGCACCCAGCTGATAAGCCTAACCATTAGCCTCAGGTATGTACTTTTCTTCACTTCCCCTTCCCCTCGTTTATAGGGAACAAAAATCATAGGGAAAACTGGATGACTAGAGGCACTTCCAGCTGAGCTTAAGCCTGTGTGCATGTCAGGCAGAAATACAATTTAGACTTGCACAGCATTTCTTATCCCAAGCTTTGAAAATGGGTCAATATCCTCGTATACCAGGTGGTAGAACTGCTGCAGCAGAGAGGAAATGGCCAGTGTGAGGTTTCACAAGAAAAGAGAGCTGAGGATGACCCCACAGGATGGACCTTCCCCCCCATACACTTGCTGCATTTGAAACTGGCTCAAATACTGGATAGAAGAGGTAATGCCTGTGTTTTGCAATGTGATTAGGAAAGGCAGTGCAGGTTATTTTGCTGGGAGGCTGGTGGTGTAAAGATGAGACTAAATTTAGGATTTGAATTCTTTGGCTGTTTTGTGTTAAGAAAATTGGGGAGGCAACCATACTCTGGCTTAGAGGTGCTGTGAAAACACTTACTTATAAACCCTTAACTATTTTCCCCCAAAAGTGTGATGTTTTCAAAAAGTCAGAAAACTCACCTTAGTATGAACATGACGCTTTGACTTCCTTTTTCCAGGCAGAGATCCCTTTCTGTCATTTAAATGATGATAACGTGATTAGAAAAACAGGCTAATATTGCAGTATTATTTTAATTTCCAAAACATAAGAAGTCCAAAGGAATTTATAATCCTTGTACACCTGAGTTCAGCTCTGTTCTTTGCAAGCGCGCGAGAAAGCTTTGAGGAGCTTGTTGTGAATCCGTAATTCGGGGACTAATCTGCACTGGAGCTCCTATGGATGTGACAAGTCACTCTGCCCTTCCCCTTAATACCATTTTACCTCCAATACACATCTTTACATACCTCTTTTCCTTGGGCTGAGGATGGGAGAGTGGCTTGTACAGGAGCTAACTGTGGCACACTCATTAACAAGGTCTCAGCACAGGTGAAACTCAGGATTGGCTCTTTTAGGCCTAATTTTATGGATCTCTCCAGTTTCCCAAGCAGTGCAAAATGCACTGAATAGGGCAGAGAATTTCATTATAGATTTTGAGGCAGTAAATCTACTTAATTGGTATGCATATACCTTTTTTTGGTTTTGTTTTTATTCCCAAGTACCTGTGCAGCTTTCATAAATGGAAGTGTTGGAATTAATCCCTTCCACCAGTGGTTGGGTATTTAGTAACTTGGCTGCTACCTAAGCAGGTGAATGAGTTATCTGGCTAATACCTCTATTCTATTAGAAGATCAAGTGCTGAGCATTGTAGAAAATTTGGCTGTGTGATAGAGGTTTCTGCGGACAGCCAGAGTCAGGAATGCTTTGGGGGTTTTGTGGGATTTGGAGGGGTTTTGTTTTGTTCTGTTTTTTAATCTAAGCATAAAATGCACATGATTTTTTTTTAAACTATTGTAACACTTTTGACCTGTGACTGTAAGCAAATCTTTGTTATCATCGCTGTACTAGAATATATGGATATTGTTGTTATTGGCAGAGAGCAGTAAAACAATGCTCAGCAATTCGTAATCGAGGAATATAATATGGCTGTTCCATTAAGGATAATAAACTGTCACAATTCAGCACTTTGATGTCTTGGAGAGCTGGCAGGTCCTGGAATATCTTCTGCTAAGGTACTTCCTGCCTGAGGTTATAAATTGGGTGCATTATATATCAATAGCTTTTATCTGTGATAGGGATGTGTCTTAATATGGATTTCTTTTGTGGGGATTCCATTGTTCAGAAGAAAATAGAAATCTGTGAGTGACATTTCATAAATGGATTCTCCGGGGTTTTGTGGCCCAAAGAGCAGGTGGTAAGCTTTTTCCTGAGTTTCAGCCACATATTCTGTTGCTCTTTGGTTTAGGGTAAGTCAGCTCTCATGCCATGATTGTATCTGAATTTCAGACCTAAAAAATAATGCCAAGCTTATATCTTCTTATAGGTAGATAACTTGTCAACAATGCCTAGTGGTGCTTTCTTGAATTATTCTAGCAAATACCAGTCTTTCCAACAAAGCCATTATGGGAGCTCAAAGGGAATTGTGCAGTAACTCCCCTTGCTCATTACTAAAATATTTTATGTTCACTTAGGCTTTCAGTTTTGAAGGAGTACTTACTTGAATGCAAGTGATCCAAATGCCTGTATCCAATATTGCTGGTTACGGGGAAGAGGACTAATATTCATAAAATCAGGAGCTTTGCAGAGGCTTTGTCAGCCTGCAGTATTATATTGGCATGACATACTTCGAGATCGTACGTGACCTAAATGAATCATATGTCTGATACATTAGTAACTCCTTGGACTAACATGATATGCCATGTGAATATTCACATATTTTATAATTAAGTTATGTTCTTATGCCAAACTCAAGTTTCCTTGGATGTATGGCTAACAAAAAGACTCTCAGAGTCTCAGATTTTTTGGCTTTCTGTTCACAGGCCCTATGTGTGAACTCCCATCAGTTTGGTTAGGAAGGAAGCATAGGTATGGCTGAGTGATCTTCCACAAGATCATGGAGGTAGCTGTGCATGGTTTTTCTTAGGTGTTTATGTAAAAAATGCAATGTCCCATAGACATCTTTGAAGTTTCTCCCTTGGCATGGATGGAAAGAACAACATTGTATGGGTGGTTACTTGACTTGCCATCAATATTCAGTACCTCTAAGACAAGCAGCATTAAATTAGTATTGGTTTGTGTGTGGTTAATGAATACTCCAGTCACTAGAAAGGAGCAGCATATACCACCCCTCTTTTGTGGCACATCACTTTGAAAAGGACCTGCTGAGTGGTTACATTTGGTCTTCTTTCTTGACATTTTGGGCATGAAATCTTGGAATTAAAACAGTTTGACTGATAAGAGAAGTCTGAAAGGCATATATTTTCAGGAAAGAAAGAAGATGGATGTGAGGAAAGCTACAGTCAAACCAGAAGAGTTGTCACGTTTGCAACTCTGTGTAAACTTGTTCAGGTGCTTCATCTGTCTCTGTGAGGTTCATCACCTGTGAAGCGCTTGAAATGCAGACATAGGTCCGACAGGTATGGTGAAACCTGCTTAACTTTTGTAAAGTCTGTTGTGAGACGCACCTGGAAAGCTTGTAAGACATACATGCAAATGTCAAATGTTAGCTAATGAAGAATTTGTATTTAGAAGAATAGCTCTCATTGTACCAGTGTTTTGTTGGCTTGGCCTTTGTCCTTGTTAATTTTGGGGAAAATAGGTGTGAGAAAGTTCTTGACTCACAGGAGAACAAATGGTTTATATTGCAGCAGGTGTTTATTCACTTTAATTTTTTGATTAATTAAATGGGGGCCAAGCCTATAGCAGGCAACTGTAGGGGTTTAAATGAAAGCTGTCTGGGAAGGCTAAGAAGTTCATGCAAACTCTTTGAGAAGAGTAGTTGAACAGGGTAGGTATTTTGAATAAAAGTGACGTTGATTTTGCATTGCTTCATGACTTCCATAAATTGAACTGAACCAAAGCTCCTGTAAGCTTTTTATTATCTTTCTTCTATCCCTTGTCTGACAAACCATAGGCAGGTATGCAATGTCAGCCAAATTTAAACCAGTCGCACACGAATTCTCAGAAGCAGAGCTACTGAACTAGTCTCACTTTCCTTTACACCAGTTTTCCTTGAGCTGCTTACTTCTCTCTCTCGCTACAAAATCTTCTGCTGTAGTTAATCTGATCCTCTCATGTAGTCTAGAAAAAAGCTTTATTCAAAAGGCTGATGTGACAAATGGTGATTTCTGTCTCTTACACAATTTGACCCCATTGGCATTTCTGGGCCTAATTATGTTTTTGGTAGTCAGATGAAGTCTTTGTTCCTTCTGTTGCCTTACCTGGGCAGTTATTAAAATAAAAATAAAAAGCAACAGAACTAGAACAGAAGTTTGTGATGTGGTTGGATTTGTCTTTAACTTACAATAAAAACCATACTCTTCTTATTTAAATGGGATCAGGATAACATGACCTTTATTTGAAACCAGGATATGGATAGAGGTGTATTTAAGAACTTTCAAATTACTTTCACCATGTGTGTTTCTTACTTATTGCACCTAATTCTTTCTCTGAAGCATCAGCGGAGTCTTCACAGTTAAATCAGGGAATTTAATTTTGTTTTTCTCTGGGGGTGAACTGTCACTTTGGTGAAATTCCTTCAGGTTGAATAAATTCCTTAGTAGCAGAGTAATGATTTGTCATGATCTTGGGGATTATAACGTATGAACAAAAGCTAGAAGAAAATTGACAGTTTTGTTTCATTGTTTCGATGCAGCAGATAAACTGTAAGTTAAGACTGATACAACAGAATAAATTCTGCTTTCATTTATGCTAATAAAATACAGTTCTCCTTAGATAATACTGATAGTGAAACCTCAACAACTAAAAATATAATTACCAGAACCTTTGAATAAGTTGAAGAGTTGTATTACATTGGATTCTTAATGAACTTACATTGCTGCTACTTTCTTAGAGGCAGCTGTGTCCAACACATGTAACTGCTTCACCTGTTTTCACATGCTCACCTTGGGGGGGAACAAAACAAACCCCCAAAAAACCAGAATCCCCTTTGTGTGTTTTAGGCTTGTTCTGTGCCTTTGATCAAAAGTTCTTGCACTGAATCTCTTTAGTGTACACCTGAATAGTACAAAGAATTCAGTAAGTAGGTCTCTCTGCCCACTTACTGCATTCAAAGATTCAGGATATAAAATCATTTTGAAAAAGTCTGCTGAATACAGTAGAGAAATTTTACTAGCTCTGAATGTACCTAATCCAGACTGAATCTTGTTAAAAGGGTTGATTTAATTTTGTCTCGTGTATTTTCTATTAGACCTGACATACTTTTTTTCCTTTGCTTTCATTACTACTTTGACTTAAATAGCAAGGTTCTTTACATTGCAGAAAGCAGTATGTCATTACTTCAGTAGCAAACCAACATCACCCAGAAGTTAAATAATACTGTATCTTATGTCTTTTTCCTTTGGAAATGAGTGGTTCATTTCATTCATTGGACACAGTCCAAATCCTTGCTGAATACCTGGAAGCACTTGGAGGCTTTTTCGTTGTTCTCATTTGACAGTCTGTTGCAAGTTGCTCTAATTTAATGAAGGTCATATTTAAATTTAGGTGTCCCCAGCCTCTAAAACCTGGGTAATGGTCCCCCATTTCCACTGGGGAATGCTGTGGTGAAAACTACATTAGTATACCCAAGGTATGCACTGACAGCAACACATCTCTCAAAACGTCCTATTTAGACGTGCTCTTCCATGAGGTGCTCTTGAGAGTTTTGTAGGGCATCTCAGGAGGGGGTAAATAACCAACAGGTATACTTTGGGTTATCCTGACCCATTTCTTTGTTCACCTGTTCTGAAAAGCTTGATCTGTCTCGCTTCCATAAGTGGACACCAAGAAACAACAAATTACTTTGTTACAAATGGAAATGAGACCCAGAGCAAAAGCTTTCCACCTCTCTCATCTAGCTCTAAAGGAACAAGTTGGGTTTATATAACATTTTAACATGCCAGTCTTTTGGACCATGTTACAGAATTTGATCACAAAAACTTGTGGTTTTGTGTCTTCTAATGTATCATAGAAAATGTAAGATACATGACTCTTGACTTCAAGGGTGTTTATGTATATGTTTGTGCCACGTGTTACAATTCCAGAAGCATGGCATGGAGCTCCTGGCGGGCTAATTTAAAGTCAGCTGTAGGACAGGTCAGTCTTAGCAGATTGACTAAGTGCTGCCTGATACCAGGGGTGATGGCAGAGTTGGTGGTGGGGAGGAGCTCTGCCCTAAGGAGTGCCAGGGCTAACACCAGCCCCAGACCTCTCAGCATTCTTACCACGAGACAGAGGGATTCTCCTTCATAAGATCTGCTGGCTAGAACTGGGAGCACCTAATAATTGCAGTACACATTTTTAATGAGAAAATACTGGTATTCATAAAAGTGAGGGAGTAGTGCAAATATTGTTGTGGCTGGTGGCCATATCTGAGGTCCTTGTGGGAAAGTTCAAGTTATTTTGCTCACCTTAGTAGCTGGAGCTTTATTGCATTTTTAATCTGAGTTTAGGGACACAAAACCTGTGTGGCTTTTGGAGGAAGGGAGGATTTTGGGAAGAACAGGCGTTTGAGCTGGAAAAAAAAACAAACCTTCGCTGCTGTAAGTACAAGCCTGTCCTTAGGCTTTGTTGGTTTGTTCAAAAATTGAGGCAAGCCTAGGAAGGGGATGAAAGCTCAGACAGAGCCCTATTGTGTGTGCCCTGAGTGGGGGAAATGGCATGTGGATCCTGCCTGTTCTCATCTACACTTCAGCAGGGGTCAGGGAGCGGAAAAAAGGAGTTTCCTCAAAGTGAAGTACTCGTGGTAATTTCACTTCTGCAAGTTTCAAACCTGTTTGGTTCCTGTACAAAGGCAGTGTATTTGAAGGGGTTTTGAGAATGTTAAATTGGCAGTGTTCGTTGGAAGAGCATAATTAGGGTCATTTAAAAGATTAAAACCCTGATGAACCCCTTTCCAAGAGGCACACCTTAATGTGTTGGAGGAAGGTTTAAGGAATGGAAAGTTCTGGGCAGTGTTTGTGTATGAAAATAATTGGAATGATTTGGGTTTTGGTTTTGTCACGTGTAAAAGGAATGTGAGGATATTGGTTTTTAAATTGTGTTAAAAGTCAAAGTGTTCCAGCAACTTTGTCACATTTTATTGTAGAATAACAGTGTGAGTCCAGACTGGTGTAGAAGCCTAAGGAATACTCACAGTGGGACAAAATTCCCCTTTCACTAATGATTGCAGCACAGCAAAGTACAAGTTCAGTCTGTGGGAAATGTTAGTGTGTTTGGTTGGGGTTTTTTTGTTTTGGTCTGAAGCCATGACTTTCAAAAGAACTTGGGGAGAAAGTGTAAAGCCTAATAATGCTTCCTTGTTTATTTTTAAAGTTTATTTAGCCACTGATTTATTTGCAAAGGTCAGGTCCTTCACCATAATTTAAATCAGTGAGGCACAAATGTGTTCTAAAATTCAAGGTGCAGATCTTTATTTTTTTCACCTGAGTTGAGCAGCATCATTTATTATTAGTGCTGACACTTATTTCAGTGTAATGCAGTTGTTTTGGTATGTCAATGTGAAACTGTGGTTTAAAAAACCTTTGCTAATTTGGTTCTTACCCTTGTTTTTCCTACTATAGCTCTGTTTTCACATATAATTGAAAATGACGCTAGTACTTGTCACTTGTTAGGTGCCAGAAGTTTTTATTTTGTGTGAAATTAGCCAGCAATGCAGTTTAGAACCTGTGATTCTTTTGTAAATAATTGCTGCTCTAAAAAAAAAAAGAAGTGGTAGTCCCTGGTTATGCAACTTGAAAAAACCTGCTTATTTATCAATTCATCTGTTCAGCTGTGAAAAGCTTTTCCTTTTTTTGTTTGCATTTGATTTCTATTATAAAGTGACAGCACTCGTGTTTAAGTAGCAATGAGTTGACTTGTATGTTATGCTTCTAGTTATATAGACCTAGAAGGTTTATTTGTGTGAAGTTGCATTAGTAGTTTTGTTCATGGGAAGAGGCGTTGACAACTCTGTGACTTCTGTTTGATCTTCATATGGCAATTGGGTGGTTTTACAAGATCCTTGGTAAACCAGTATTGCTGAAAGCACTGAATATTTTCAGTTTTAACGCAAGTCAAAGCAAAGTTACTTAGTTAAGATATTTGCTGCTTTGTCTTCCATCAAGAAAAATTTGTGATACTGACAGACACTGAGGAAGTATGGTTTGGATCACATCTCCTAAATAAGGAACCAAGAGACTGAACTATAGCTCTGAATTGGTGCCACTGCAGGCTTTCGTGTTGTGTCAGCTTAGCATGCATTATGAAATCTGTTCATAGTACATAAAAACCTACAAACCATATTACTGAACTGCAAAAGCCCCACTGCTGATAGATCAAAGCAAGCAGCAGCTGTCATCCAGTTTTAGCCATGGTGCTTTTGAATGCCTTAATCCTCTTCCCAAACAGGAGGCAGAGAGCGCACACTTTCTTTATCCACTCCCTTTCCATTTTTTTTGAAGTTTTGGTAGCAAAGTCCAGAAGCTGTGTTCAGCAGCCATCACTGCATGGCACCAGACATCATTTTCTTTGCATCTAATTTGGACGTTTCAGTCCTCCTCATGTATGCTAAGCTCTTTCAAATATATATTTTATTAAACTTAGAAATTACTCACATTGTGCTTGCTCATAATATCAAAGCAATTATTGTTGTACTTTGTTTTCATTTTAATCTCCTTCAAATTGGAATTAACTTGGTATTCTTTGTTCCCTTTCAGTTGCTGAAGGGGGGTATGTTGAGATTGTATTCATATATGTCTGAGTACACATCTACCAGTAGAATATATTTTATTTTGTGAAGCTTCCACATTTTCAGATTAATTTTGTAACAATACAAGTTTGACAAGGCAGTTATTACAAAATAGCTTCCCTAAGAAGCAAGTCAGATATACTGCAAATATAAGTTTGATCTGTTACAGCTGTTTTTAAGGTCTGTATGGTGCAGTGTCTTGTCTCCAAAGTGGGTCATGGCAGAAGTCTGGGGAAGGGTATGAAAACTGAGCAAGAATGCAGTGCTGCTTCCCTGATATACTTTGCTGTCTCACTAGTATTTCCCAAGTCAGAAGCTGTTCTTTGAACTGAAAAAATTAAGATGATTTTTTCTTCATTAATTTGCCTAATCACTTTCCTTAATTGCATTTTTAGAATATTTTACAAATATATATAAACACATTTCAAGAGAATAGCATAGACAAAATTTTTATATTGAATCAAATTATCAAAATTATTGGAAATAAATTATAAAAGAATGAGTTTTATGTGTTGGTGTTTATGTTCACCTGTTTGTTTGTGAGCCACTGTCTTGCAAAATGAATTGCAAATGCCAGCAGAGGAATGAAGTGCACAAGTGTAAAGCTGTCAGACTACAGCTAGTTCGTTAAAACGTCTGTCTAGATAAACTAAGAGGAAACGATTTTGTGTCTTTGCAAACCTCCAGCCCTTCAGACCAAAAATACATCACTGTGTTGAAATATGTAAGCTACTAGAGTAAAATGTTATGCTTTGAGAATCCAGTTGTGTTGTCCTATTTACCCAAATAGAATTTCAAAAATCTGCAGGGAAAAGTGTGTTGACCAGGGTAGTACTTGAAAGCCAGATGAGACAAAATGGCACTTGATGACAAGGTTTAGTATGTTTAGAAATGCTCCGGTTATTAAAGTTGCTCCCTACTAGTAGTGTCAACTACTCCTACACAGGAGTCTGGTAATTTATGTGACATGCTAGCCATGACAACACACAAGGAAGATCAGAGATTGCATGCAATAACTCCAGTCCTACTTCCATTGTCAGACAAGGATCTCCCAGCAGTGGCATTACCTTCTTGTGGTTTGCTGTTGCAATCTCATTTTCCCTTCTCTCTTCATTAATACCCAGTTTCAAACTCCTCAGTTTGAAATGCCATCTCTATACATCTTTAAAATTCTAAAAGCTTCAATATTGCTCAAAAGAAAAATAATTAATGCCAAAAAAGAAAATGTGCATTTAGCATTTTGGGATGTTCGTGACAATTTCTTGCTGCTTACAAGGAGTAATTGTATTGGTTGGCTTTGCTCTTGACAGAGCACAAATCAGGAGCCTCAATTCAATGAAAAACTGAGGTACCACGTGATTACTGTGGAACACAGTTGTTGGTAGTTTCAGTGGCATATGCATGCCTTCACCAGTTGTGCAACGGGCAAAGGAGATCCTGTGGGCTGATGTCCCAGTGCTCAGTGAGTTAATACTGGGATGGCCACAGCTGTGTCCAGACACCTCTCAGGTCAGTGAAGAGATGCAGGAACTGAAGGGCAGTTTCCAAGTGTCATTAAGTTGTGGGAGGAAGGAGACATCTTGTGTTAGTTTATTCTTTCTTTTAATTCCTTCCTGCCCACCCCACAGAAAAAGGTCATATGCATGCAATATAGTCACAAAGTCTAGAGTAATGCTGCTTTGAGGTTTGTCATCTTAGAAGGAAAAAGGGAAAAAAAGCTAAAATGATCTTGCATTGTTTTTAAATTATGAATTTTTATTTCAAACACTGAAATAAAAAAGCAGTAGGTATGTGGTGTCACCTGCTTTTGCATGTTATGTGCTGTATTACTGAAGTGCTACTGTCGATATTAGAGGGTCATTTTTCTCTTTGATTTTGATGTTTATTGCCCTCTCAGTCACTGAGTTTGTTATGCAAACACCACAAAAGTGTGTTTGTAGACTGACCTATTTGTTCATATAAATGGCATTAATAAATATTCCTTTTTTTGCTTTCATAGGTTATTGAATCACTAGGGATTATTATATATAAAGCCCTTGACTATGGTTTGAAGGACAATGAAGAGCGGGAATTAAGTCCTCCGCTGGAGCAGCTTATTGACTACATGACTAATACCACAGAAACAGATGGAAGTAGGGATGAAGGATATGATGCTCTGGATGAAGGAGTAGAGGACGATGATGATGACAAAGAGGAAGTTGAGGCCATTCATTCCTACAAAGATGTCATGAAGGTACAGTAATGGGCAGTGTATATGATAGTTCACTGTTTTTGTCAATGAGAAAACCAACTGTATTCCATGTTACTGTCCAGTGTGATACTGGCTGTGTAATTTTCTGATTTCTCTGGTCTCTCTGTAAGGTTTTCTTGTGAAAATGAGATGCAGTAGTATTTCATGTTTGACTGCAAGCAACAGAAAATCCATGATCAACTTTAGCATTGGATGTGCCACTAATATCACAATCTGATTTTATCCCTTCACTGGATAGTCAGCCTTCCAGTGCAAACGCCCACTGAATTACTTTGTGTACACTTGGATACTTCATGGCCTGTTTCAATTAATACACCTTTTCATTAGCACGTTATTAGCTTAATTATTTCTTATCAATTTCTTCCCTTGCCACTCTCCTCTACTGAAGCAGAGGAGTACTTTTGTAAGCATTGCTTATGTGTATGGAGTGAGTCAGAACACATTATTTCAGTGGTGATCATTGTGGTTGTGGTTCTTGATCTGAGCTGTGAGATTGGGAAATATAGCCTATGAATTTTAGCTGTGACAGGTTCTGTAATTTTATCTGGACTAACTGTGAATAACATTTAGAAGTTTACAGGGTAGTCTTCTCTGTGAGTTCTAGAGCCCAGTGAGCTCTTATTATGGACAGAGGTATTAATAAGCATGGATTTTGAACAAAAATTATATAATTGGTTTACCTCATAAATAATCTGAGAGTTTAATACGGGTTGGAAAATGACTTGTACCAGGGGATTGAACCTTTTATAATGCTTCTTCGTAAATGCAAGTCACAACAAAGGACCAGAAGCTCAGTGTGGGTCACAGAAAATTAAGAGTGTAGTGGTGGAAGCTGAGACTGGAAGAATGTCCCAGATAGCCCATCAAGATGCATTAGGACACAGAAATAAAATCCTTCACTTCTGATGGATTGACAGGAAGGAGTGAAGCTCTTAGGAGACTGGAGAAGGAATAACTTTTGTTTGAGATGCTTTTGGATCCTCCTTGCATCAGAAATAATGCTAAACACTTAATGCCTTTTTTTTTTCTCCCTTCCTCAGAGAAGCAGAGGTCAGAGAGAGAAATTAATGAAATGTCCTTCCACTCCCCTGTGAAGGGAAGGGCCTGGCTGGCTGAAGTGCTCTCCTCTTCAAGCCCCTGCCACTCCCAGCCCTGTGAGTCTGTGCCCTCGCTGCACACAGGTGCTTTGCTGTCTCCCCTCTGCCGCTCCCTGTCAGCCACTCATCCTCTCTAGAAAGGGCCAGCAGCACCCTTCTAAGCCCCCATGCAAACTGCTCCAGACAGTGCAGAAGAAATGTAGAAGATTGATGGAATATATCCTCTTCTCCCTCAGCTTGGCAAAATGCTGTGAATTGATGTGACAGTCACGGTTGGATCGCTAAGAGGAGGTTTCACTTAGTGCAGAGGCAGATGAGACCTTTGTACACACAGAGCTGAGGGCACTGGCGTTGTGGAAGTGATTATTTTGCAAGTTCTCTACTTGATTTCTGGAAACAAGAAAAGATAAGTTTGGAAAACTTTGTTGAGCTCCTCCGAGGTACAGTGGGACACATCCCTGAAATACAAAAGTGATAGGAAAATCTTAGGTCAGGTTTCAACTGTTAAGGCCACCGAGTGTGATCCTTTTTGTTTGGCTTTATGAATTTCTCTGCTAGCCTGTGGTACCTGCCTGTTTGTATGTTTTAAAATGAGCATGTTACATTTTATTTTTTCATCATGTTTTGCTAAGAATTTTTTATTATTTTGGGCATGTACTGCCTTTGTAACTTCACCTTAGTGAACTGACGTTCAGCTGTCATTTTTACATAATCCTAACTTTTAGTCCTCCATGCTTTGGAATGAATTCTGTTTTCTTGCTGTTGTTGCTTTTGCCTAAATTATGCTACAAGCATAACTGCAAATTGTTTTTATTCCCTACTCTGAGTCATTACTGCATTGACAGTACTAGAACAACAGCATCATTCTACCACATTTTTGACATGAGTGTGGATTTGCAAGATCCTTTTCTTTTGAATTCGTACCTTTTTAGCGGTAAGACCATCTTTTGTGTGTGGCTTTTTCCTTTTTCCCCCAGCAATGGTAAAATGTTATAGGATACACCCTTATTTACCCAGTGACTGTTTCACAACAGTAGTGTGTGGTCTTGTGACCATGAGGCTCAATTACTGCAATTCTTTCTTGGCAAAATTCACTGTGAAGCTTTTTCCTCCACAGTTGGTAGTGAATGCTGAAGCAGGTTTGCTCATTGAATTGAGCAACTGTTGTTCTTGTCTACCCTTCATTCTGTAAATTATAAGCCTGGAAAATTGTAGAGATGGGCTGTGTGCTACTAATACTGATTTTTAAGGCTTTTAACTATGTAGTCTCCAGTCTGGACATGATTTTGTCCTTGAAATGTGATTGCACGGTTCCTCCTTCTCTAGAAGGTGTTGTCATCTGGTGCAAGGTCTTCCTGCCACTAAGACTGAATTTTTCACTATTAATCACTAACATGGGTAAGCCTATTTTGTGATTAAAGCAGAGATAGGTAAGATATATGTCAGGTTTTTCTGTAATGTGAAGTAGACAAAGTCCATCTGGAACCCTCCCCTGACCTGGAAAATACTGCGCAACGTGGTGGACACGTATTCCTGAGAACTGGGAAAAGGGTAAATGCTAAATAGTACTGCCAAGATCATCATTGGCAAAACTCCTGTTGGAGAGGACACAGGCAAGCTTTTATGCTGCTTCTTGGTATATTTGGCTGATTTAGCTTTTGATTTCCTTGGCAGGACCAACCTGTTGCCCAGACTTGACCTATGGTTTTTAAAAATGCATCTACAAAGAGAGGAGACATTGGCTGCCAGATGCTTTTAGTGTTTGATGCATTTCTGATATGACAGCCCTACTGCAAATGAAGGGAGAAATGGAGACAGTAAAGACTGGATGTCTTCAGACAGTTGCTTTTCCTTGTTTGCTTCCTCTTCCCTGCCCAATTCCCTGTGTGTACACAAAGTGTACATAGCGTGCTGGAAATCTGTACATCATGGGAGTGCCAGGTTTGCTGTGCGTGTACACAAGGACACCAGTGTACACACACAGTAATCCCAAGGATCGGGAGTGCATCAGGTTGACTGCACATGTGCATGTGCAGCTTGGGAAGCCTTGGTCAACAGAGGATATAGACAGAGAAGGCCTGGCTTGCTGGGCAGTGTTGGGCTTGCTAAGGGTGTGTGAAGTCCTGTCATGTGACACTTTTATCACGCCATGGGGCCCTCCCTGATACTGAAACGAGATGAGGCAGTTTATCAATCTCTTCCAGAGTATGCTCAAACCCTAATTCCACTCCTAATCTTAACAATATCTTCCTCATTATCTCACAGATCTGTGCAGTCAGATGGTTTAAGCCAACATCATTTTTCATGTTAACCTGGAGGCACTTTCTAAGCTGCAGTTTATCAATATCTGCTGGCCTGAGGCCCAACCCTAGCCCCAGTTCCAGTATTAATACTTTGTTCTAGGTCAACACCCTCTTCTAATTCTAGATGTAAATGTAGCCCTATGATGCTTTGATAGCTGGTTTTATGCTGTGCTGGTATTTTCTGGGCTGAGCTACCATCCTAGCCCTGGCCCTGTCATTCCTTCTAGCTTTGAACATCTTTGTAGCCAAATTGCTACTGCCCTTGCAAGACTTCACCTCAGCTCTTCTTCAGAGCAGAGGTGTTGTGGAGGTGTTGTGAGTAGTATCTGCAAGTCATGACACTATTTTTTGTCACTGCCTCTGCTACCTTTTTCTGAAGGTCTCACGGAAGGTACATAAGGAGACAGTGCTCTTCCTGAACCAGTATCTTGTTCTTGCATATGTTCACCTTTCATCTTGAAACAGGAACCTTATCTGTAGTCAAGCCACACCTTCTTGTCTAAGACACAAATACAGGTGGGTGGTCTCTGGGGCTTGGTGGCCTCAGGTGCCAGATCTTACCTAAATAGTGTATTCTCAGTAGTTCAGTAATAATGTTTGTTAATTCTGACCAAAAATTAACTGCCATGCAACTGCTTCTTCACAAAGGCTAAAGTGTGACTCAGGTCTCATAGCAAACAAAACTCATATATAGGAAATCTCCATGCTGACTTAATTTGCATGAAAATTGATTTCAGAGCAACATCTTCAGTATTATGGTATCTCACATAAGAAATGTAAACAAAGTTTCAGTTTGCAATATTTTTATTGGTAGAAAATGATGTTTGTGCTTTGTAGAGAAGAAGAATAAATTGCTTCTGTCAACCCCACCCCCCTATCTCAGACATTTTAATCATTGGCATGGTCATGAGATGAGAAACTTGCAAGTCTAGGTGACTCATGTCTTGGTAGTTCATGTATATGACTGACTCCTTTCAGCTGGAAGGAACTGAAATTTACAGTGGAGATATAGATCTGCTTCTGTTTTATTTTGAGTACTCTGATGGTAGTACAGATCAACCATCTATGGCATGTGTAGAGATTTAGAGGAAAAGTATGTCCTGTCTCAATGCAATTATAAGTAAAATAAGAAGATCTGCATTTAGATCTAAGTATTTTGGAGACTCCCTTCTGAGTTTGAGGACATGCATTATTATCACATAGGTGGTATGATCCCATGAAGTATAATATGGGAACTCATCAGAGAGGAACCAGAAAATGCAGTGAAAAACAAGTCAGGGTATTTATGACAGAGAGTTTAAAGAGTTCATGTTACTGGAATTCAAAGGCCCATCATTTTGCCTAGTCCACGAGGCTAAGTTTTGTAAGGTGCAGCTTTTTGCGAGTGTAATTCTGTTTAAGGCTGGGCTGGCTTCAGCATTTTCATATGAGCCTGCAAAACAGTATTTAGGATTCATTTCAGAACAAGCAACTTGCAGTGTATTCTGTAACTCTGTGTGAAGCCAGTTAAGATTTGGAAATTTGCTGAGATGATAACCAATGCCCCAGCTAATGTCAGTTCGTTTTGTATTAAAAAGGAATGCAACATCATTGGCCATTTGTGAATATTGTCACGCTCAAAAAAGAAAACAATTGATGCTCCCCTGTTCATAGTGTACTCAAATGATTACATGCTTGTCTTTATATTAGTGTATCTTATTTTAGAAAAAACATGGTCTATGCCTCCATATGTTGAGGTAGGGGGAGAACTTAAAATTACACTGGGTTGGAAGCCCTCAGTTCTCTTCACTTTTGTAATCACAGTACTTGCTGTCTTGACCAAAAAATTACCTGTTTATATTCAGATTTGGGAAACCTCCTGTCCCAACCATTTGGGTTTTTTTGTCTCTTAAGTTTTGAGGAAAGCAGGTTCTCCTTTGGCTGTTCCTTTTTTTTTTTTTTTTTTCCTTCAGTTTAACTCTTTGTGAGCTAGAAAGAAACCCCCAAATCTCCTAAACTGATTTTGTAAACACAGCCCCATATCATATTGCTATGACAGGACACTCCCAGGCAGATACCCCTGGGTAGTTTGGGTCTCTGAAGGCAGACTTTCTTGGTGCTGCTCTACACAGGTAGACAGCTTGTGTTATCACACTCCCTGGCCACCCTTTCTCTCTGCTGCATTGACAGAAGTGGGGTCTCTGAGTTCAGCAGTGAAGTCCCAGGGACCCGCTCAGGGCCTTAAAAACGTTCCCTTTGGGACTCTTACAAAACAATAGTTGTGATTGGGTTAGCAAAGGAATATATAGATCTTAAATGAATGGAACCCATCCACAGACATTGTCTTAGTCCTTCACCAGTCTTTGAGCTAACTTGGAGTTGTCTTAGAAATGCAGTAAACCTGCTATTTTTCTCTTGTCCAGGCAAGTCTTGCACATCATGGTTACTCATTCAAACCATGGTGTGTTTCTTCTCTCTGTGCTGCCATGTTTGGCTGGGTTCCATGTCACCTATATTTAGCTCAAAGCATCCCAAAGGTTTATTTGTGTTGCTTTGTTCTTTAACTCCGTCAATTCCTTCATCTGTTCTGCTGCAAGACCCCCCAAACAGTTGTGCAGGTGCAACTGGAGGACCAGCAGATTAAACTGTGCTTCTGCCTGGGCCATGGAAGGAGTCAGTGTTTGAAGTTCCTGGACTGTGCAGGCCCATGGAGCTGATGTGAGGGCAGACTGTGCAAAACCAGAGCAGAAGTGTCTCTATGCATGTTTAGGTCTTTGTAATACATGAGCAATATCTCCATGTTGTTGGTTTTGAAATACAAGTTTTTAATGATAGTAATAGGGTTTTGATATGAAGGGCTTATACTAAATGCAGTTGCAAGGAGGTTGTCCGTTGTGACTTTGGTATTTCCATTTAAAAAGAAAGGCTTTTTGTTTCCCTTACTTTAATTATTCGTGGAAACATTCTTTCCATCAGTGTGAGCTTAGATTGGACTGTCTCATTCCAGGCTGAGAGACAAAACCAAATCACCTCTTCTGCAATGATTTATGGCTCACAGTAGCACATCTACACCAGTTAAAAACCTCTGTACCCATAATTCACATAATTATACTAGTATAACCTGTCTAAGGTCTAAAATAGTCTGAGGAATCCAAGGAGTTGTCCAACAAAAACAGGAAACACAGATGGGGTTTTCAGATTATTTTTATGTATGGGGAGGTCAGAGCACACCTGAAATTTGTGTGTGGCCCTTATGCATCTAAAAGGTGCACAGTAGGGCAGGGACTTTTTCCCCTGTCAATCTTATGCTGTAATTATTATAAATAATTTATACAGGGGTAAAAAAGAAAGTTCAATTTTTTAGTGGTGGTAGAAGGATTCTTTGATGGTAATGGTGTCCTTTGATACATAAAATGAAGACTTTTTCTTGACAGAGCTCCAGTTATCCCTTAGAAAATACAAATGTCTAAAGCATGCAAAGCAGTTTGTTAGAAAAAAACACATCAGAAGTATCAAAGAACCTGTGTGAGCCTGTGCTGCCTAGAATAGACCCCGGAGACTAAAGTAGATCAATGAGCATTTACTTTCACAAGGTATGTCCCGTTAGATCAGATTAATTTGAAATTCTAACTAATGACTGAAAATTAGGGTAATGGTCAATTAACACAGTAAAGCTGTCATGACCCATAACAAAGTGAGAAAAGAGCAGAGCCACTGTTACCAAAGGAACTGGTATCTTCTCTGCCCTCCGGATTAACTCCAGCCCTCAGCCAGGCAATGCAGGCTGATTTGACCAAAGCTGAAGTGACCTGCCTGAGAGTCTCCCTGTCCAACTCTCAACCTCCTCCCCTCTCCAGGTATTAAAACTGGTAAGTGCACAGAAGGCTGTGATGGGTTTTTCACTGTCAGCCTGGTAAAGGCAGTAGATCTGCTCAGAAAAATTAGCCAGGACAGCAGCTTGTCTTGCATTAGGATTTGGCAAAGGTTCAGCTTGTCAGAATCATTTCCACCCATGTAGACTTTGCAGCCTTGGATGTTTGTGGTGTTGCCAATTGCTTTTTAGCTCTGCAGGCTCCTTTCACTGCGTTTAAAAATGCAGGCCGTTCTTACACAGATTCACATGACATCCTCTGTTGTGTCTGTAAGGCTTGTACAAGTGTTCTTTGACCTCCACGTAATGCCAGCATGCCACAGGGGATATCCCAGGTGCCTTATCAGGGTTCTTATATTATTTGCATTATGTATGTGATGTATGTTTTAGTGGACAAGTAAATCAGTGGTGACATGCAAAATTGATGTACAGTCTTCCCTCTCATATAGTGTTATGTGTTGAAGGTTCCCAGTTGCTGCCCTCTCAGACCACGTTCAAAACAGATGGACTTCTTTCTGCAGTTTTTATGTTGTGCATATGCAGCTCTTGTTTGAAATGGGCCGTTCCTGTAGCTGTAGTGCTCTACAGGCATGAGAGAAGTAGGATTTATGGGATGTGGGAGAACTTCTTAATTAGGCTGCCTGGTTTAGCTGAGGGGAAATAGGTTATGCCTTCCAGGGTGAAAGGAAAGGTCCAGTGGCAAAGTCTCCAAAACTTTGGAGTCCCTAACTTCCCTGAGGTATTAGAGCCCTGTTCAGGAGAGAGGTTAAGAGGAAAAGAGGCTGTGAAAGCCTTGCCTTTTCTAGTTCTTGCCAGACACAAATCACTGGGTTTGAGTATGCTCAGAAGTTTTGCTTGCTAATAGCAGTTGCATAAAAAACTATGTGTATTTCAGTTGTCAATATTGCTAGTTCAGAGTCACTTTAAAGATGGTATAATTGCATTGCCAAAGAAAATGGAAGCAGCACAGATGCTACAAGATTACTTAATTCCTTATAGAGGCATATTGTCCTGTAACAGCAACATGGGAAAAATAAAGAAACGGAGCAAGGGCCCTTTAATTAAGCCACTGTGATCTTGCTTTTGAATTATTCAAGAGGGAGCCTTGGGCTTGAGGCAAAGTTTCTTCTGGTGCATTTATTTCTGTGCCAGTAACAGTATAAAAAGAAATTAAAAATTTGGAGGAAAGTTCATAGGATTGAATTTTATAATACCACTGATTGTCCCAAATAGTAATCTGTTTTAGCTGTGTGATTGTTTTGGTATGTTCTTGATTATTGTGCTCCCATTATGCTATTTACTGCTCCCCTTTGCTTAGTGTTGCATGCTGTATTTTAGAAAAATATTGAAGTGAGATAAGGCCATTTGATGCAAAGAAATACAACACTGTCTGCCAGACTGTGCTGACCTCTGAAGATCTGAATCTAAAAGACAGGACATCATATTTATCCCAAAGATGGATCTGAAGACAGGGCATGTTTTGCATTTCTTAGTAAACACTTTTTACAGTAGTTTTTTGTTTAAAACATGAAGTTGCAAAATCCTTAAATAGTAAGTAACTAAAGCAAACTTAAGGGGTAGCTTTCAAAGATAAGTGATTGATTTGTAAATATTTTTTAACAAAATAACACAATGGGTAAAGCACTATTCTCCTGGGTGATGACTTCAGTGCTTCTCTTGTGTAGTTTTGGCTTTGCCTCACTGCATCATTGGGCCATACCATCCCAAAGCTTGTGTGTCTGTGCAGGTGAGCCATATGTGTGTAGCTGTAGAAAAGTATTTGAAGATTTTAATCTAGCAGCCTTCCTGATAAGTCACTCTAACTTGTGCAACTGAATGAAATGGTCCCAAGAGAAAAATTCCTTGAATTTAGTGAACTTGGCAGAGCATTTATTGAAGGGAAGGTGTCGGCCAGGCTGGATGGTATGGAAAGATTCAGAGATTTTACGTGAGGAGGCCAAGCAGACTGGCAGAGCTAAGTGGCAACTGTGGCTACTTGCTGATTGAAGACTCAAACTGAAGCATATAAAGAGGAATATTTATCTGAGGCACTGACAAGGCCGGGGAGGTAAGGGATTGTGCTGAGGGAAGCCAGCTGCACATGGTGGCAGTGCTTCACAGGCTGCTCTGAGTGGCTTTGTGTAGTGCCTGGAAAGAAGGCACTAAAGAGACTCTTTTCGGAAGCTTGCTTGGCCGGAAAACAGAGGCATTCTTTTGCCTTTTCCCTGAAGAGGGAACAAAACCCTTTGTTTTGTTGTTATTTATCTATTTGCATCTCAGAAAGGCTAGAAACTTGATTTTAAGCACTAGAAAAAACCAGGCATTTGTTTTATAGATGTTGCATTCATGATGGCAGGGAAGAGCATGATACTTTAGTTGATTTAAGCTAAAAGAGAGTTTTGTGGTTGGGGTTTTTTTTCTGCTTTCTCTTAGGACAAAGCAAACTTGGAGTTGGGACAAGAAGGTCCTAATGAGCAATTGTATTTGTTTTTCCTTTTCGACATGCCAGGATTTCTTGATGTGAGCCCTAAGACCAACACTTGCTTTAAATCAGCAAATTCTCATGAAGATAAATCTCATTATGAACTGGTCTCTTCTAATCTAACTCACATCAATCGGTCCATTATATCATACTATATGTAACAAAGCCCCCAATATATGTTTTATACATTCACACACACTTGCATAGGTAATGTAAAATATCACTATCCTCAATCCACCTTTTAAAAAGGTAAGATTATGGGGTGGTATTTGTAAACATGATAGTGTTAAGTGAAGAAAGTGAGCTATAGGGTTTGTTTTTTAAAAAATCTTTAACTTCTATAGTGGCATGTAATAGTAAAAAAAAAAAATGAAAAAATGGAGTTCAGCATGATTTATTAAGTCTTTGCATGTCTGGACAGAAGAATCATGTCACAGTAGAAATACTTTTAATGGCTCAGAGGTAAAAAAAGTAGTGAATATGTTTTCTAGGCATGGCACATTTGGAAATAAAAATATTCAGTAAGTTAATTTGCCCTTGTGTTTGCCGTTGTGTGTAATTTCTTATAAACCTATACAGAAAGTGAAGGGATTCTTGTACTTTGGCTTGATGAAGAAAGCTGGGGACAGTTTGTGTAAATCCCTTTAAAGTAATTTTAAAGCAGCTTTGAACGTGACAAGTGTTTAAGTGAATTATGTTGATAGACAGGTTTCATTAATTAAAGTGATGTCATTTGGTGTCTTAAACAGTTGTCCTGATTTTTCATTCTGAGTGGTGTAATTGGAGGTCAACACGTGGTCAGCTTTACTTTGAAAGTAACCACTGTGCTCCTTTTAAAAGGGTGATGTCAGTGCTTTTCACATTTGAGAGTGTTAGTGGGCAAAGGAGGGGCGTTTATTGCAATTTCTTGCCCTGGCAATGGTGCTTCCTATGTTTGGAGCCAAGGCGCTTTGCCGGTGACTTTCCAAAGCTGCCAAATAGTTGCAAATAGTGTACCACTGAACACTGCAAGTTGGGTTTTCTGTCCTTCTTGGGCCCAATTTTTGCCACCAGTGGCTGAAGGAGGGGGAGAGAGGGAATGTGCCTGCTCCTTGCAGGTGCTCTCCTGGTGGCCAGGGGTGGATGGCACCCATCTGCCCTCAGCATGGCTCTGTGGCCACGCGAGCAGGTCAGACAGGATGGGTGCTGTGCTCTGCACACTTTCTGGTGCCAGTGAAACTCAGGAGGTTTGTAACCTCCCAGCAGATATCGTTTCTGCCTGGGAGCAGGGCAGCAAGCTGTGGAGGGCAGATAACCAGCAAGATAACTAGGCCACCCCACCACTAACCTCTATTGTCTTACGTGCCTGCCACAATAAAATGATTGTTAATTTTCTTTACCACTCTGACAGATAAAGATAACCTCTCTTTGAGGTTAATTTGGCAGCTGTCTAGGCCTTCTAATGAAGGCGCTGCAAGCAGAGTGGTTTCTTGGCAGGTCCCTGCTGGTATCACGCAGAGTTTGAGGGAGCTGAGCCCCCCTCGCCTTCCCCTCCTCCCCAGAGTCCATCTGAAGTTGTCTTTCTCATGGGACCCTGAGGTATACCTAAGGACACTGGCAAAAAGTCCTTTAGAAACACTTAAATTGGGGCTTTTTGACAAGAAAGTGGTGTTTTAAGTTACCTTTGCTGGCAGAACAGTCGTCAGCACTCATCAGTTTTACACCAGGCTCTCTGTAGATGTGATGGTACATCCAAAATTCAGTTCAGAGCTGTCAACAAACTCCAGTTGAGGCGCTTTGCCAGTGTCTTAAGTTTGTCCCTTTACCCACTGCTATCAAATTCTTCTGTATGAAGTTGATGGTAAACTGGCATTCATCTTGCTGAAGCTAGCAATGATTGAAATAGATTGATATATTTGCATTTCTAGTTACTTGTACTTTCCTCTAAAATCTCGTTTTAAAAGTAACTGCCTTGGGTTTCAGACTTCAAAAATGATTTTATCATGAAAAATGTCAGTATGGAAAAGAGTTGCCCAAGAGTAACAATTGCTCTTTGACTACATGCAGGAGAGTGCTCTACCGCGATCAGCCTTTTGATAACCTTACTCTCTGTGGACTGAGGTCACTACAGTATTAATTACCTTCCAGAGATTTAATTCCTTTTATATTTCTGCTTTGGAAGGCATTGGTAAACATACCATGTACAAGCATCTATTTCAATAGACGTGTAGTAGATGCCTCTGCAAGTGCCAGGCGTTTTAAAGCTAGCTTTGAAGTTGAAGAACTGAGCTGGGAATTCCTGCCTGACTTGCAGAGATATATCTTTCATGGTGTGTAACTGAGAACAGGTAAATAATTATCTATGGTGCAGGTCCTTGGAGTACTTGGCACAAAATAGTTTAATTATTTTAAGAGCTGTGTTTGAAAACAAAGCAGTCGTGCAGCAGTCCTAGGAGAACTAGGAAAATGATTTGCCCCTTTCCATTTTCTCTTTTTCCCTTCAGATAATAAGATTTTGATGAAGAGGCAGCTGGCAGCCAGGCTGTGGTATATGGAGGGGGTTTATTGTTATTTTTTAGTATTTGACTTTTTTCCCTTTAACTATTCTCTGTCAAGGACACATCCCTTTTACTGAAGAACATACTTGTTTCTACAAGGTTTCTTCTTAGATAAGAATGATAAGACTTACCTGATGTGGTTGAAATAACCTAAAGTGCAAAATTATTTTATGATAATTAAAAACAAGGTAATAAGAGTTGGGAAGATTCTTCAAGTACTTTAAACTATGTATTTGTTTTCCAATGTATCTTTTTCTGAGTGTGCAAATGGATTCATTTCCAAAAGAATGCTGAGCATTTGAAAGTACAAGCAGCTTTCTTTTTGAAAATATAACAAACTGTGCTTGTTTTTGCCATCAGAGGTTGGTCCAAGTGCATGGCTTTGCATCCTTTTACAAGTGGCATATTTTGAAATAAGCAAGATAACAGTTAGAAACAGCAGCCAACCCCAAGGGAAGAGGAAGACATGTTCTCGTATTCAGTATATTAGCAAGAAACAATCTCTCTTGCTCTATATTTTGGGTTCTCATCTTGTGTTGAGGCCTGTGCTGTTCATCCTTTTTAGACTCAAGGACTCTTGCTGTCCCCTCCAAGGAGTCATGATGTTAAAAAACAAGTATATTTTAAGACTGGAGCAAGAGGTCAGCCTTTGGATTGTACTAGAATCTTCACAATCCATTAATTAGAAATAATGAAGATTACATTTCATATCTATTCCTATGAGCTGAGGGCCTAAGATTTTTAAGAAAACCACCAATTATTACAAGATGCAAAATCATTCACTATAGTTTTCCATTCTAAATTTTCATAGGGAGACCAAGATCTTTTTAACAGATACACTTGCAAATGGACCAACAGAGCAGGGACATGGAAAAATATGCTGTAGTATCATATGTGATTTGGTCAGCTATGGCTCTGATCCAGAATGTTTTTATTTACTTGAATCAGAAAAGATTCCTGACCAGATCAGTGGGCTTTACATTGACCTCAGATGCACTGGCAAAATAGAATAAATAATTCCTAATGTCACAAGGGTGTGAGAATATATGCAAGCACAGACTGCAAGGCTGTGATGGAGCCCCTACAGCACAACTACAGTGTGGACTCGGTGCAGTTTGGGATACGTGAAGTGGCCCTGAATATTTGACAGAGTGGTTGTTTTATTCCTGTTGCTGCCAATGGCAAGAAATGTGTGGAGCAAAAGCAAAGCAGCAAAGTTGTCTTTCCCTGGAGCCTCTGAGCAGTCAGGGCAGTATAAACACCATCTGCAGTCCCTACAGGTGGCTAATCCCACCTATATACAGGGCGTATGTCGAAGCCATTGACTCCAGGTAATTCAATTTCTAGTAATTACCATACTGGAGGAAATTTCCAGGAATAAAAAAGGGCACCAGCACTACAAACAGAGGGGACTGAGGAGAAAATAACACCGTTTAAGTTTTGATTCATTGGATATCTGTTCTGCTTGAATAAGCAAGGGTATAGATATAAAGTAAAATTAGTATTTCATTTTAATCAATTAATCAGTAACTTATGGGCTAATTTTGTTCATACCTATCTTAGAGTGGCACATGTTTTAAGTATTAACATTTATGTAACTGACACCCTTTAAGGCAATTGCAATGCAGATTCAGTAGCTACAAATTTTAAGAGAAAAGTGTTAAGCATGCTTGCCTAGAAGAGGAAGGAATTTTTCTGTAGGCCTTTTTCATGCAATCAGAGTTTCAAGACCTGATTTCCCTGACAAAGGTACTACAAATAAGGAGTATGGCATACATGAAGGAGTAGAATAGCTTTCCATACACTGAGGTCTAATGAAAGCAAAATGAGACTGGTTAGAAGTTACTCTATTTATTCATTTGGAGTGAAGTTTAAAAGCTTGTTATATTTACTAATGCTGTCTGTTTGGTTAGGCAGTTGGAAATCTGTTTTTTGGATACGAATAAAAAAGTCACGCTTCAGGACAAAACATGAAAGCAAATTATTATTATGCCTACTGAGAGACGTTTCAGCACTTTACATAAAAACAAACAAGCTTCCCACACACACATACCCTTTAAAGCTCTGTATGTGAACTGTGAATTGCTGCCAAGGAAAGTGCATGTTTTTATTTTAGCTGATATATTTTAATTGGATTTTAAGTGGCTCATGAATAAACTGCCTTACATTAATATATTGTCTCTCAATTAGTAAGTATGCAAACATCTGCTCAGTGATGAGATTGATGGGCATTATTGAGAAACTGATATGAGCTCTCTTCTGCACTATTGTCCCCTTCCTTTTCTGTCTGTGTCAGTGAGATTTGGTTTCTGATTTGAGTCATTCCCCACCATTTTATGTGGCCTTTTGATAAAATTGATTTCTCATTTATGTTTGAAAATGTCACTATTTTCTACTGGTTTTCCAGAAATGCTGTTTTTTAGAAGCAGCACCCTGGGTATAATGGCTGCTTTATATGCTTGTGTGGAGTGTTGGGGGGAGAGCAAGAAAGAAGAGCATCTGTCCCACTGTCATTCTCCGCTGCATATGCCAAGCATCCTGGTACAAAACCAACTCTCCCCTCTTTTCTGCTGAACAGAAGCAACAGTTCCACTAAGAAGGATCCCACTCAGCCCAAGGAGGGCCGGAGTATCATGGCAGACAACCATACAAAATGGCATTACAGGGGTGCCTCTCTTTGCTATCAGTTGTTTAGGTCTAAGTCATTTAATAACGTGAAGGGTGTTTCCACAGCTTAATGGGCTCTTAGCTAAGTAACTACAGGTAGCCCTGTGAATATGCACAGCCACTCCCCTTCTCCTTTAATTATCCAGTTTTATCATGTTTCCCCATCTATGCCTCTACTCTTCTTTTGAAGCTAGTTTTCTTCCCCAGATGCCTTTCCATCTCATCCTTTGCACTGCTGCTCCTGCGGGAAATGCAGGTGCGTGAGTGGTGCAGTGAGAGCTGCCCAATGTGCACAGAGCTGTGGCCTTTTGGTGAAGCAGAGAGCTTGAGAAAACAGTTGCTGCTGACAGGCTACCTAGTGGTTTTGCTAAACGTTGCAGGGGTTGACGTTTCATGTAAAAGAATAGGAAAAATAAAAATGGTAGGTTTTTTCCCTTGGCTCATGAATAATCCCATTGATGTTCCACTGAATAGTCAAAGAATGAGAGCTAGCAAATTCAGATTACTGCATATTTATATTATTAATTCCTCCATTATTCTGCTAAGAAACAACAGAGCACAGTTTCTCTGAAACTAGGAGAGAATGCAGAATTGGTTTTCACTTAATTGGCTCCTTTGAAACAAGCCTCTTTGAGAAGCAGGATGTTGTTAGTCCACTGTGTAAAGACAGTGTAACAGTACACCTTACACATAATCCAGAAACAGCTGTGTGCAGAGGGTTATATTTGGGGAGTGAAAATAGCATAGTAGAAGTAGACTTCAAGAAGAAAAGAGGATTTATACAAATGCAGCTTTGTCAAGAAGTCTGCACTAGCACATAAAATTAGTCAGTCATTGAAAATTAGTGTCAAAATGTCCAGTGGAAATAATCATTGTCTGACAAAAACATAGCTTGACTTTCATTTGAAGTCTGTTTCGATAGTCAAGGTCTTCATTCTGTTCTTGGAGAGCTAGTAAAGAGTAAGAATAGTGTTCACTGAACATGAAACATACAGGATTGGACTTAAAACTTGAGATGTAGTCAGTAATGTATACTCACTTTGCTTTCCATTTCTTAACACCGGTGTAAGTTTTAAATACTTTCAAAAGTGTTTGTAATTGTGTTAAATATTTGTAAGACTTGTTACCTAAAGATGGTATCATATGAATGTAACAGAATACAAATTGTCTTCACCTTTAATTGCTTCTTTTGTTGGAAAAGGTTCAAGTTTATAAGTGAGAGTGTTCAGGGAGGTGTTAGTCTTGCAGTTGCTGTCTGTTGAAATTTTATCAAGATTCTCATCACTGTTTAATTCACTCCCATAGTGTGGAAAAGTAGTTAAGACTTTTCAAGTAGCTGTGAAGTGTAAGATTTTAAGAAAAAAACCCAGAGTCATGGTGCTCGGCACCTCAAGGCAATCAGTACGTGAAGGAAACAGTGTCAGGACAGATACTGTGTTCAGAGGAAAACAGTGCAAGAGAGTCCTTTCCTATGCACTGTTTTCATCCTCAGCGTTGCTGAATTGCTCATGTTTTGCTTTGTGTGTCTAAAAACAGCTACAACATAGCAAACAGCACTGCAGCGTTTCCCAAACACAGTCTGCCCACGTGGCAAGAGTCTTTCAATTTTGCTTTCATGGTGACAAGCTTTTACTGAAGAGGGCATTTGTAAACATTTGTTAGTCCATTTCTGTTTGACGTTTCAGCATATATGTAAATAATTTGCTCAAGGCCTTTAATCCTCAGAGTTTGCAAAGCAAAGGGAGGTTAAAGATAATGACAGTTGTATGATACAGAAAGGGGACACTTCTTTAAGGATCGAGATCTTATGCAAAGCACTATTTTCAATCCTTGCATCATCTAGTTCCCATTTGCAGTTTTGACTTTAATTTCAGCAGCTATGTGGTAGTCTCCTTTTTACAGTCCTGAAAGAGCAAATCAACCGAGGCCACTATTTCATCAAACTGTACCTGTTTTTGCTAAATGCAAAACCTTCGCTGCTGCATTTGGGGTTTCATATTAGAAAGGAAAATCAGGGAAGCAAGAATGTATTTATTAAGTCATTTTACAGGGAGGATCACGTAAACCATTAAATTTGGAACTTGTGTAAGTAGAGCACTATGTAGTTCTTCTCTTGTCCACCTCAAAGCAACGAAACACATGATCAAAACAACAAATACAATCACACAGGGATGCTGGAGAACACATAAATACTGAGGTAGATGCTCTTGGTACTAGGAATTTGCTTCAATTTCAACATAAGCTACCTTTTCCCTGAGGTGTGTAAAATTAATTAGGAGCTCACATGTCAAGCAATTTGAAATTCCATGGCACTTGCGAAAGATTATTTAAAATATCAATTAAAAAAGTTACCGAGCTTTTGCAGGTGAACAGTAACTTTCTGTGAATACTTGCTGTATTTTCTATTAATTTATTTTGTGGATTAGTAGCTAACTCTGCTCCCATGCCTTTTGTCTTATCACAGTCTTACTTTGGTTGTATTGCCCTAAAATCCTTTATCAGAGGGATCAGCAAGTCCTTGACCCACTGCAGTTACAAGTGGCAGAGCCAGGGGGTAAATCTCTGCCTGGAAAGTTTGAGAGAGCAGCTCTGAGCTTCTGAGAAGCAGCTGAACTGGCTCCAGGTGTCATGAAAGCCACCTCAAAACTTGCACTGTGCCTGACTCGTGGGTACTATGCATGGGGGTGGTTCTAGCAAGCAGAAACATCTCACAGTGACAAAACACTTTTCCTTTGAACAGCCCACTCCTTACTGTTATTCTGGGTAATAAAGTGAAGCAAAATGCTTGGTTGAGTTTTACAAATATGCAGGTATTGTCTTGGTAAGATTTCTCTGGTGAGGCATATGGCAGATATTTAGTATGGTTGCATGTTCAATAATCTGTTGGTTAAAGTAATTTCTTCTTATTGCTTAAGAAGAAGTACTTCTTTTAAATCTATGTTAATACTTCAAGGCTTTCCAAACACTTAACAAGCCTGGCATTTGCAGACTGGTAATATGTTTTGCATAATATCAATAGCCTGTCTTTGTGGCGCATGGGAAAAAGAAATCCTTTTCTTCTTTGTGGTGCATTCATACAGGCCCTCTGCCCAAGGTGGTTGCAAGTGGAAACACTTTTTGTCTTTTGAAATCTTAATTCTAGTAGCCCAGGTGTTCCGATGAAGCTTCCAGTATATATCTAGCCAAAAAGGTTTCACAAAACTTACCTGCATTTTAGTGGGTGAGTCAGTTGTACTTTTTGTAGTTTTACGGAGGCCGTCTGAAGTATATTCAAGCAAATGCAAGAAGTTCTGTTTGATCTCTTCAGATGGTTAAATTGTGATTTCTTTGAGTGCTGCTTTGGCTTGGTGCACCCTGTTTCCTAGTCAACTAAGGATGAATCTGGAAGAGCTGGCAAAGCTATGATATTTACATAATGCATTTTTTTCCTGTGAACCCTGAATGTGGATAGAAACAGCCTCTAATCTTCTTAGTGATCTAAGCAAAGATTGAATGCTTTGGGTCAAGCTGGGGTTTTGGATAGGCTCAGTTAGAAAAAAAAATTAAAAAATCACAGCTCTTCACAGTGATGCAAGTGGAAATATTTACAGACTGAGCTAGTTAATGTTTCAGTAGTTGATAATATTTTTGTTATTTCACCGTTTTGCAAAGACCACATAATCTGTTTTGAGCCATACTTTTTGAGACATGTTGGAAACAGAACAAACAGCCCTTGTATTAAGCTCTGGGCACTGTTTGCATTCATCCCCCTTAGGATAGTTTTAAGTTGTATCATGAGGGATGAAAAGGCAAGTGTCAGAGTAAGCAGCATACAGAGGCTTCCTTCCCTCGATGAACTCAAAATGACTGGAAAAGACTGCAGATCTGGTCTTAATCCTTCTTGCACCATGACACTATGACATGGTAAGAGGAGAAGTTTATTAGGTGGCTGTCCTTTCATATCTCGGTTGTTAAAACATTGTGACTGGGATTTTTGTGTTGTGTTATGGGAACATAGCTTTTCAAACACTACTACCATAAAATTAAAGATTTTAATGTTTTTTAAAGTGGACAAATATCCTGAACTCAGGCTAGAAGTGACGTTCCATACTTTATTTACCTTACCTGCCTAGATTTTGCAGTTATTTTTTCATGCAGAAGTTATAGTTTGTCAGCCATTCTGAACAACATGTAAGCAGAATATATTACAATGAAGGGGGGAAAAAATCACTCTGTCTTATTTACACTTGCCTTTTTCTTCAGGCTTACCTTCCCCAATCCAAAAAATTTATGTCAAGTCGCTTAATATTACCACAAGGAGTTGTATTATGTAACACATCTTCCCATAGTATAAGATCACTCAGAGATTGATTTTTCAGAACATGAAAGTTAGTAGGAGCTGCTGGCCCTCTTTTAATACCTGCAGCCTAATGTTTGCAAAGCAGATGGTCAGCTTTTTATGTGGTTGCTTTTGTAACTAAGTTCAGCAGCAGGGTTTTGTTGTTTTTTGCTTTACTTTGTGTTCAATAATAGAATCAAGATTATATCCATCCCCATCTTGAACTTGTCACCACTGCATTTCATTAACTTTCTCAAATTGTTTTGCAAATTGTTTCTAATTAACATGCTTCTGAATAAAGGAAAAAAGCATTCTTAAAAGACAGTGTGCCATCTATATAATAACAAAATTTATTCTCAGCTATGACGACTTATACCATTTTATGACCTTTTTTGAAATCGCGGTTGCTATTATTTCTTACTCTTGTAAGTGCTGTATTTTAGAATTAAACCCTTTTATCTGTCTTAATAACCAGAAATAGCCTACTGAAAATATAGTAAGGCAGGCAAGGACACCATTCATTATTGAGAGAAAGGAACACAAATTAACCATACTCAGAATTTGGTATTTTAAATGTTCTAATATTTTCATTAAGTGAAGGGAAATACTTCATAGATTGTCTTTGTGGTACGCATTATCACTCCTACATGAATTTGAGGGACATCTGTTTTGGTTTTTTCTCCCTTTATCCACAAAGGAGTTGATCTGATTTGTTAAAAAGGAAAAAAAAAGAAAAGAAAAAAGTATTTAAAAGGGGAGAAGAAAAAAGACAAAAGGAAAAAAAAGCAAAAGGTGTTTTTGTTTGGTTTGGTGTTTTTTCTCTACTATATCCTTGTGATTATCCAGAAATAAATTTGAAGAGTATAAGAAAATTTTGGCCATCCGTTACAAAACAGCGTAAATTTTGGTGGGGAAACAGTTTTTTGAACATCTGCGTACATGTAAGGAAAGTATATAGGAAGGAATTAAAATATACACACACATATGTAAACTTTCCTTATATATATTCTTTTTTACAACTAGATAGATAGATGATAGATAGATAGATAGATAGATAGATAGATAGATAGATAGATAGATAGATAGATAGAAAGAAAGAAAACATTGCAGGAGTCCAAATTGTGTTTTTAAAAATTATCAAAGGAGTTGACCAAATCTGACCACTGAACTCTGCATTGTTATTCTAATAGAAAGAAATAAAAGATAGCAAGGGATCTATGACCTCAGAAAGCAACTTGTCAGTGAGACTGAGCCAGTCTAAATCTGACTGCACTCAAGCACAATTGTTCAGCCCTTCCTCCCATTTCCCACCCCGGCAGTGCTTTCTTCTTGATCCTTTTTGCCTGCCCTACTACATGTGTGTCTGTGCCATGAAGAATAATTGTCTCCTGCTCCACTTCCTCCACAGTGTTAATTTTTGTCTGGATGAGTAATCTTCTCTGAGTTAGGGCATGAACTCTGGTGCCAGCATAAGGGCATCGGTGGATGTGTACAGCTGGAGGCCACAGGACCTCACCTTTTAGTGCCAGTATGGATTTAAGTCAGATGGAAAGCAATATGGGGAAGCAGCCTGAGCTTTACATGCATTATGCCCGTTGTAACCACAGCATTCACTGTAGTAACAGCAGAGATTTAGACAAGTATGGCACTGGGCTAATTAAGGGCTCTTCTGCTGGAGAGACTTTTGTCTCAAGCTTTAGTTCTGGAGATCTGACCTTTGAGTTTTGGCTTGTTCTTAGCCTGAGCTCTATAGCTATACCTACAGCTATATATCTAATAAATAGCTACTATAAACCCACAGTAATAAGACAAATTTTAAGGCCTTGGTTAAGATTTTGGTTTATTTTAATATATACACCATTATGATAAGATATGGGTCCTCTAGTTTCGGCTTTGGGATTTATTGTTTTTTACAGTGTTTAGGGAACAAATTGCAGGTGTTACAGGTGTTACCTTATTCTCTCTCTTTTCAGCCAAGATTTCCATGTTGAAACTTGCAGGTGATGGATTTGACTTAGGGGAAAAAGATATTACAACTATTAGTATCAGTGCCGAGCTGTTCTGTAGTAGTAGGAGCTGGATTTTCATGTTCACAAAGTTGGATGTTGCTCCTAATGTTCAGGTTCTCTGAAATGTAAGGCTGGTCTCAGTGAACCTTTTCTTGTTGGAAGTGGGAGCTGCATGTTTTACTCTAAAAGCGGTTCTGGACTGACTGCTTATCAGTAATTGTGAATGATTATTAGTGATTTGAGTAGGTTTTCAGAGGTTTGCAGGTTTAGCATGTATGAAAACCTCTGTCAGCATTCCTTTACATCAGCTGTGCCTGTTTTTGGAAATGCTCATGAATGTCTGAGGTGAAGCAGTAAGCCTGTGCTTCCATGGCTCTTGTGGATTTTTAAAATATTTGTACTGCTTGAAATAAACTTAATCAGAGTTTCAGCTTGATGTTTACACTGAACTTTTTTCCTTGCTTCACCTTTCATCCTTTCATAAACTGGTAGGGGATACAGTTCTCCTCCGTATTCATAGGAAGCTGAACAACACTTATTGTTAAAGCTGGTTTGAATTGAGTATGTTTTGTGAAATTTGCTACTGCAAGATTGATTTTTTTTCCCTTCATGATTATGTTGTCCTTTACAGGGCTGTTCTCATAAAATAAGTAGGAACAGAAGGTTTATAAAATACATCTCAATTTATGACTAAACTGAAATGTCTCATGGATGCTTGTGCCCTCGATATTCTGATATCACTTTCATGTTTTCTGATGCTCTGTAGCATTACTGAAAGCAATGGGGCATTGTTCTGATACTGTTATTTATTTTTCTCCCCAGCTGTGTGCGTCCCACCTGCCAACGCCATCGGAGGCTCCGAACCACTATCAAGCAGTGTGTCGGGCTCTGTTTGCAGAAACAATGGAGCTGTACACTTTCTTGGCCAAAATTAAAAGTGCAAAAGAGGTAAGCAGGCTGAGAAGGTTGTCTGCTTTTGAGCTCATCACTGTGTGAATTCAGCTTACAAACTCACTTCTGTACCCAGCCAGTAGGGAATGTCAGATGCTAGAAGAAATGATCTGTAGTGTTCAGGGAGAGCAATTCTTCAGCTGAGGTTTTCTTTTTGGCCTGTAACCACTCAGAGACTAATCGTAGAATTTGTTACTGATTGTGACTAGTCTACTGGGGAGTAAAACAGAAGATTTTCTTGGAGGGTACCACATTGCATACATGCATCCATTTCTGCATGCATGTGTGCAATATGTTTGAGTCTAAAAGCTTCTCTGGTGTTTCAGGGATGTTGTGAAGTGTCAGAGCTTTGCTTGTTCTTCCTCAGCTCCTTCCCATGAGGGAATTATCTTTGCTGAGAATTATGTGAGATTCTTCTCGCTCATATTTTGTCCCCAGTCATCAGCTGCTCTTCCCTTTTGCTGTGTGATTGGCTTGTTGTCTGTCATTGATTTCACAGCAGACCCAACTTTAAAAATAGAAACAATTTCGCCTGCAGGTCACAATGCTTATGTTCACTGCCTGTTTGGGTGTTATTGTTGGCTGAAAGGCCATCCTATAAATCACTGCAATTAGATGGTCTGGCTGAAGAGTGACTTTAAGGATGATATTTAATGCAGATAGTTTCACTGATCTGGCCTGCAGAATGGCCCTGTGGACAACTGTAGTAACACCGTGCTGCTGCTGGTAACACTGGAAAACTGGTGGGTGATGGGAAGGGCAGGAAGGGAAACATGCTTCTTAAAGCTGGTTTCTTCACCAAAGCCAACTTGTCAAGTAACAACGCTTTCATAATTTCCTTTAATAAATCCCTGAAGGATTTTCTTTTCTTTTGTAAGTCAAGATCTACAGTGCCTTTGAAAAGCAGGATAAGATTTTACAGGCTGACCTAAAAATTTGCTGCTGAAAGACAGAGCTATTCCACCCACACACACATGCTCCCACTGTTTTTCTTCTTCTGCTTCTAGGGAACAAACCCAGCAAATATCAAGCAAAACGAAAAAGTAAAAGGAGTTATTTCTTGTCAGGTTAATGAGCTGGATCAGCTCATTAAAGGGCCTCGGAGCAGCACAAGAGAGCTTTTCTTCTCACACTGATGGTGGAACATGCAAACCAGGCAGAGGCATAAGGGGCTGGTGCTCTTTCTTTCCTGGTTGAGATGCATCATCCAAGTAGGAGAATCCTTCAGAGATATTTTTTAGTGCAAAGCATTAAGTTTCATCTCCACCTCTCTTCCAGTCCTACTCAAACGGGAAGCAATTTTTAAACTGAAGCAGTGTCATTCATACCAGGATAATTCTGGCAGTCTCAGCATGGCTAAAGAGCCACTTGTTTTCTGAAGTGGCTGTGTTATGGCACATCTTCATCCAGTGTCCCTCATACAGGGAGCAGTCAGGATACAGTGTCTCCATGCCAAATCTGTCTCCTGAACCTTGATGTCATTAATTTCACATCTCAGCTTTTAATTACTGGATATATTAATTGAGGGCCCCGTACTGGAAGTGCCTCATTTAACAGCTATTGCAAACCAGTGTTGAGGCTCAAAGATGAGACCCTTTGGAGTTTCTCTTTCTGCTCAGAGAGGAATTGAGTTTCCTGTAGTTCTTAAACATCTTGGCCACAGTGAACAGTAGTAATAAGACACTTCTGTTGTCAATGTCAAAGTAAAATATTGTGGGTTATAACCATTTAAAATCAAATCTTAACAACAATTTTAAAAAATTATTAAAAATGTAGAAGGACATTTTGAATTTGCAAATTATTTAATCACCTTGTAATTGGGCATAAAACCCCAACAACATCTGATCACACCACAGAGCATACTATGAGTTAATCCCAAATGAAAGAAACCATTTGCCTCTCACAGACTGTTAGGCATTGATTCAAAGCACATTTAGGTCAAAGGAAGTAATCCTTCTAGATGGAATTTTGGCTCTACTGAATCAGTAAGAGTTTTATGGCTACACCTAACCAGGGCCAGAATTTTGACCTTTTGATTCTGTTTTACTCTGGATCAGCCTCCCAGTAGGCATGTAAGAAATTACCAAGAAAATTGCCTTGGACTCAGAGTTTGGAATCTGAATACTCAGTTTATGGTATACGTGATCCTTGGTTATAGTTTTTATCAACCTATAGATTTGGAAGGTCTTTAATTTTGAAAATAATATAGTGTACAAAGAAAAAATCAGGTATGAAGGAAATATGAGGTGGAATGCTGTAAATCTTGTTACACCATTTTAACATGACCTCTATGGTTTATACTTGAGGCAAGCAGGGATCGTATGATCACACTAGGTTTGTGCCAGTAAAAGCTGTGGTATTGTTTATATGCTCTTATGTCTTGCAAATGCATAGCAGAATCTTAAGTCATGAGGAGTACAGATAAATGCTCTTCTGGAAAAGAAATTCCTTCTTTATTTTCTTTTTGTTCTTTTCATATGAATAGTGGGTATAAAGGAGATAAACACAGAATACTTCAGTGAGGACATTTTGTTGTCATGAGTTTGTGGTGATTGCATTGGCAGATAACCAGGGGAAAACCCAAGTTAAACCAGTTCCAATTAAAAAAAACAGAAAGGGGTGGAAATCCTGTAAAATTGCTTATAATAACTTTCCTATGGATAAAAATTACTTTGACATTATTTGGATTCCTCCTAGGGCCACTGATTGACAATTGGGTATCTGTTTTCTAAGAAACAAATGAAGTTTGTTGTTTTTGCTCACTGAACACTTAAACAGCCAACTTCACTGTAGTGGAAGAGGGAGAATTTTTATCTGCAGAATTGCTTGGAGAGGACCAAGTCCGACCTACCTTATGCTACAGCTGAGAACAAAGCACTTTTTGGAAGGGAAATAAACTGTGAGACAGAAAAAAGTACTGCTCTGATGCTGTTGTCAATCTGGCCCTCTAAAAACTTACCAGGATTTTGAAAGTTCCGTGTGAGACTTCATGAGGGATAGATCAGGAGGTAGGAGGGATAGGTTTGTAGAGTCCTAATATGTTTTGTTGCTAATATATACAGGAGGAGTCATGTGCTACCCCAGTCTATCATGTGAGCATCGCTGGCATAGAACAAATGGAGTGTAGTTTCAGGAAGGGTTTTAGTGGCATGCATTTGGGTGAGTGTGTTAATCAGAAATGATGAAGCAATGAGTGAGCCGTTCAGGTCATCTCAGTGGATGTCAAATAGAACGTTTGAGGCACTTGGTCATATAATTGGTGCCATGTGGTTATTTCCAGTCTGATTCCCTGTGTATGAAAGGTCAGCATAAAGCTGACTTGCAGACAGGGAGATGGCATTTTCTTTCTTTGAAGAGAAGGAGCTGTTTAATGCAGTGCATGCACAGGACAGGCCAGAGTTGAGAAAGATGTGATACTACTCTTGCAAGAATTTAAAAGACTAAACAATTATGATTAGAGTAACAGTAGTAAAAATATTTCTGTGGAATAGCAGCAGGAGCATCTCCAAATTTCAAATGGTTGAAATTCAGTTAACTGATTTGATCTAACCTCTTTTTGCAAGGTGAAATTTTTCTAGCGAGTTTATGAGGTATTTTTTCAGCTTGCTGGCATCATCTCTATGCTACTTAGGCTCTGTGAAAGGTGCCCTTACTGCAGACCCACCCTGAGTACCATCTGCTGCCATCTTTTGATGGGCCAAGACCTTCTAAATCTGTGTCCTGCTGTTCAAGCATTTACAGCTGATGACAAAGATGGAGTACACCTTGTTTTTCATCTCAAGAAGTGAGCTTTCAAAATTGCAGTAGGGAAATTCTGCAGAAAGGGGATTTCTCCTATTTTTTGTAATTGTTTTGGGGGGAAAATAGTCCACAAGATGGAGGAAAGGCAAGGGACAAAAAAGGTGTGTGGCAAGGGACAAAGTAGTTGGAATATGTGCAAAAAAATGGACCCATGTAAAAAAAAAGATTCATCTTTTTGGGGATCATCCAGAAGTCATTGAGATAACCTTTGTTGGTACCTAGCCATAGAAAGAACTGTAAGCACAAATAAATGATGTCCATGAGGTAAAGCAAATGTTCCTGCTGTGAAGTATCTGAAATGGTCACACACATTGCTCAGAAATGGTAACAAGTGTGACTGAGAGGGACAGGGAGAATCTATGCAAGCAAAGGAATGGAGAAATTGCTGCTCTGGATCACAGAGGAGATTCACCTGTGCTGCTGTCCACATTATGAACCTGCTTTGTTGATGTGTTGATGGGATATCTGCGCTAGTCCTCCTTCAGCTCCCCGTTACTGCCCAGGCTTGCCTTCTACTGAAGTTAATGTTCCATGTGCACTTAATGGCTGAGCGAGCCAGCAATGTGCCCTTGCTGCAAAGAAGCCGTATGGTGTGCCGGGCTGCATTAGCAGGAGTGTTGCCAGCAGGTCAAAGGAGGTGATCCTTCCTCTTGCTCAGCACTGGCGAGGCCACAGCTGGAGTACTGGGTCCAGTTTGGGGCTCCCCAGTACAAGAGAAACATTGACATACTGGAGAGACTGCAGGGAAGGGCTAGGAAGATGATGAAGGACTGGAACAGTTCTCCTGTGAGGAAAGGCGGAGAGACCCAGGACTGTTCAGTCTGGAAGTGAGAAGGCTCAGGGGGAATCTCATCAATGTCTACAAATACCTGAAGGGAGGACACAAAGAGGACAATGTCAGGCTCTTTTCAGTGGTGCCCAGTGACAGGACCAGAGACAATGTGCACACAGTGAGACACAGGAGGTTCCTTCTGAACATGAAATACTTTTTATATTGTGACAGTGGCACATCTGTGCCAAGCACTGGCACAGGTTTTCCCGAGAGTCTGTGGAGTCTCCATTCTTGGAGATATCTGGAAGCTGACTGGACATGATGCTGGGCAGCTGGCCTTGTGTGGCCCTGCGTGAGCAGGGATGCTGGACCAGCTGGTGCTAAAAAACACTGTGTGATGCTGGCCAGAATAAAATACAAGAGAAGTGTCCAGTAGGCAGATCTGTCGCAGTAGGTTTGACTTGTATCTCAACAATTTTTAGAGATTGATATATACCCTAAAATGTCAAGATTAATATTACTTCCATACGAATTAAGACTTTGTATATTTTTATAATTGCCTACATCACAGATTGCAGTGAAAGTCCATGCTAATCAAAAACTCATCCATAATGTCATTATTCACAGTGTGCCTTGTAATTAAGTTTAAGAGAAAGCTCTCTATCTGTCATTTTTGTACTGTTCTTTTAAAACATGTTGACTTTCATTTCTGTCCTTTCTGATGTAAAAACATAATTCTTTCAGTCTGCCTGGATATATTTCAATCTGATCTGCATGAAATGTAAACATACAAATTCTAATTAAGTACATGCATAGAAATAAAATTCTTCCTTTCTCTTTTTCCTAGTTTTTTGCCATGCAAAGATTTAATTGGAAAACAGTTAATGAAAAAAGTCAGGTGTTACTTTCCATTTAACATGGCTATACTGCTGTATTATTTGTACAAAATATGATAATTGATGTAGTTAATAGGTACCTAAACAACGTTAATGCCTAACTTATTTTGGAAATACGATCATTAGCCAAGTTACTCTTAAAGGTCTTGTGACTGTGAAAGCTGTCAAAACATCCTGCTGCTTGGATTTGCAGAAAGCACAGCTGGAGAAAGAAGTTGATTCACAAACTTTTCTGCTCATAACTTCACTTTTGCCTACACTTCCAGGCCTCCAGTGACTCCACTTTTGCAACTCTGTTGTGATCATTCTTGCAGCCCCATCATGATCTGTTTGATCCCTCAATTTAGGAGCTTTAATAAGGGGAAAATGTTGCTGTTTTCTGTTTGGTGGGGGAGGATTTGATTTTGTTTTTTTCAGTGGTGCAGGCATCACTCAGTAAGTATTCCATACACTTGGTTTGGGGGTTTTTGCCTCCTCTTAACCAGTTATGTTGAGCAGCATGGGGACTGTTGCCCTCTCCAGAACTGAGTGAAGGGCATCGACCCCTACCACTAAATAGGAAGAACATTGTCTGATATCATCTCAAGAGGTTTTCATGGACTGATTTAACTGATTCCGTCCCCATGTTTGAATTAAATGAGATTTGGGTCTATTCAAAGAGCAAGAATAATGTTTCTGGCCAAGTCCTTGGAATTTAAACCCAAGTTGAATAGCTGAAGATTTATATAAAAGCAGTGTGCATGTAATGTATTTTTAAATTGAGCCTAGATGTACACGAATATTTTAGCGGTTTCACAGATAGCAGTGTAAGAATCAATTTAATGAGAAAACGAATGATTCCTAATTGAAGAGTATAAACTGGGAGCTGCAGTAGACTCTGTTCTGCGCTTGCTGAAAGACAAAGTTCAGATCTGGATTCCCTAGAATACCGTATTCATTAAAGCATTGTGTTTTAGAGAGCATTTTATGGAAGCGAGCCTTTGACACGGTGCTGACAAGTGTCTTATATAAACTCCCATCTGTCACTGAGCACAGAGGAGTGCATCTCAAATGTGGGCCACGCAGCAGCAGCAAATCAAGTGCCTGCTTTTAATAGTGCAGCAAGAGGTTTGAAGACATTTGATATTTTTATTACTAGCTTTTGTCACAAATGCAATCTTTAAAAAAAGTGGCCACATGCTGTAATGGGTTTTTTTTAAAAAAAGGTGAAAGCTCTTGAAACGCTCATTTCCTACACATCCAACCCTTATTTCCTGAACAAAGGCCCAGGCTGTAATAGGTGAATTGGGTCTGTGGTATGGGTCTGAGGTTCTGGGACTGTTCAAAATAACCCTTTTAAGACATTTCTGCTTTCTGAAACGGAAATCCTTTTAGGCCACATATTTATTATACTGTAATAGCTTTTCTTAAGCCATTGTCCCAAGGGTAAGTACATGTGGCTGCAGCAGCTGAGGTTAGTTGCAGGTTTTGGATGTCAGCTGAGTTCTGGCAAAGGGTCTATTGTATTTTAAATGCATTGGTTTCTATAATTGACAATTGAAACAGAGGCAGAAGCCCACAGATCCTGGCTGGGGATGCTGGAGGGAAGTCCTAATGTTCCATTTAGCCTAGAAGTTTAAACATAATCATTTGTCACAGTGAATTTATTCCTTCCTGAGCAGCACCTGACAGGTGTAGAAGAGTTAAAGAAGCCATCCTAGGCACTGCCTGCAAGGATAGAGCACTCGCTGGGGTTTTTTTATCCCCAGTCTTCCAAAGCTTTGTAACTTCTATAATGATGAAATTTCCTTCATTTTGTAGTCTTCTCCACTAATGCGTGGTGAGCTGCATTTAGGGGTCTGAGCCAGGTGCCGAGGAGGGGAATGAACCATCCCTGTGAAGTGGGTGTCTGCCAGTACAAGGGCAGCAGCCAGAGCACTCAGCACAAGGATGGGGAGTAATAGAAGCCTGGCTTTGACAGTAGCCTGTGCTTGTACCAGTTCCTCTGTACCATAAACTGCACTTTGAGAAGCTTATCTCTTGGCTGGCAGGTTTTGTGCTTGCAGCTCTCCAGTGCCTGGTAGCCAGCATCACTTAACGCCTGTGCTTTCTCAGGTAGAAACTCCCCCTCTAGCTATGTTCCAGAGAAACTAATTAGATGGTTGCCTTATTTGGATGATCTTTCAGCTGCTCAGTGGTTTTTTTCCCCCTTCTTATTTTGTGTTGTTAAGAAAAACAGGTTGTACTCTTTTTACCTTCATGAAATATTTATGTCAGTCAAAGGCATCAGCCTTTGGGCATAAGTTAGCCTAGGAAACGGTATGGTAGGTAACATGGTTGCTGAGATGGGTAATTGTCATCAGTCTTGTTGAACACTCCAAGTATAGGTTAAGCAGCTGGAACGTGTTAATTTTTTAAAAATTAATGTATACCTTGCACCATGGAAAGGAGGAGCAAATCTGACAGTTGTGAGCTCAATTACTGAAGTTACCTTTTGGTTGTAAAGAGAAAAAGGAGAAAGTATCAGAACAATTTTATATTTTGCAGTTTTTCAAGTCATGCTATCAGTTTTTAAAAAAGCAAGTAATTTACAGTTCACAAATACTGTATTTGAAATTATTACTCCAACTATATAATACAGAGGAGAAGAAGAGACCCTTGATAGCAAAATACACATAAGCAAGGCCTTTACCCATTCTTTCCATTGTCCTTTTTTTTCCCCTTGGAAAGGGCAGTTGCCTGTAAGTGTCAGACTGAGTGCTGACCACAGTGCCAGGACAACACAGGTTTCCATAAAGACATTCTTTCCCATTTGGGTATCCTGGTGTGATGCTGCAAGTCATGCCAAAATGTTCCCACGTTGTCCTATGATATATCTGCTTTTGTTAGTGTGGGAAATTTATTTTTTTTAGAGTCTTCCTGTAAATTATGTATTTTATTTATATAGGGCAATTGCAGTATTTCTTCTTTGAAGGGAAAGCAATTGTGTTACAATAAAGAACACATCTGGTCTTTTTCCAAAACCTCTGTGGTAGCTGACTCACATTTGCTGTCTCTGTAGCCAGGTTTGGTAGATACTTGCAGTGTTAAATGTGCAAGTTAAGCACTTTTTCAGGACTTCCATTTCTTACACTGAGATGTTGGCAGTTTTGGAACTACTTGCAGGGAAAAAAAGTTTTTAAAAATATGCTTACTTCTATTTTTTTCTGGAAAACTCAGAAGCTGAATTGGAACTGATTGTTCAGTCCCATTACAGGAACAGCTCGAGCATTTAAAAGTAAGAAATATACTTTTGATAAATATGTCTGTCAGACTTCTGACCTGTTGCTGTAGTCTGATAAAATAAAGAAATAGTTAGCAGAGGATTTAACTATCCATTTTGAATATATTAGTGAGTACCTAGAAAACAGATGAAACTAAACATTGTTAAAGATTTCTTGGAAAACTCCCTGTAAAAGTGAAGTGGATTATTGAGAATTTGTTTGTACTGCTCATTCCAGAACATTTCAATACAGAAGTAAACAAAAATAAAATAACATTACAGATATGCAGGTGTTGATGCATATCAGGTAATTTGTGTAAAGCCACAGCCTTCCAAATCTGTTTCTTGCATTTGTGTGTATGCAAAATGGCCTGCTCTTTGGTCTGCTCTAATTTGAACCATTTTTCCCGTTCTTCTTAGTATGAAAGTTCTTTTTGCCCCTTTGCACACAATCTTCTCCATATTTACATTACCTGATCTTGTTCATAAATAACAGGTTTCATCTTTGAAAGATCTATTTCTCTTCTTTACATGATTTTATTACTGATATTTCAGAATCTATACCCATGTTGTACAGACTAATTAATTGCAATATATATGGAAGTCTGTCTCTCTTCAGTGTAAAGGATTGCTCATAGTTTATCTCTCCTCACAACTTATGTTCTGGCAATTTCTTCTTCTACAAAAATGAACTATCTTGAAGTCAACAAACAACAGTAATTTTGGTATGAATGGGATCCTTACCAAGTTGATAATATTTTCTGTGTTGTAGCTTAACAGACCTGCTAGTGAATGTTTTTGTGGTTTTTTTCTGTGCATAGTCCAATTTTAGTGATATTAAAATTTCCATGTATAGTTTTTCTGCCAGCATGTTATTACCTGAACTACTTTCATACTCAACATTTAACATTTTTTTCCCAGCATTTAGGGTACACTTTTCAAGAAAGAGAAATACATTGAAACAGTATTTCAAGTTACTTTTACAGTATTACTGTTCAAGTCATAAAACATTCAGTAGAATACTCGAATAACCTGATACAAAAACAGATGTCAAAAATGAAGCTTGGTTTTACTTGAAAGTAATGCCACTGTTCATTTGTTGACTCATTTTCTTTTCATTGGCAGAACCTGAAGAAGATTCAGGAAATGGACAAAGAGGCAAGTGATGAATCCAGCACAGATCTTGATGACTTAAAAAATGCTGACTGGGTAAGACAACAGTTGGATTGTGATTCAGCATCATTACTAGTAGTTTGTAGTTCTTTACAAAGCTTACCTAAGCTGTTTATACCTCCGTTCTCATGAGACCACACCTGAAACACTGTGTCCAGCTCTGTAGCCTCCAGTATAAGAAGGACATGGACCTGTTGGAGTGAGTGCAGAGGAGGGCTGGAGCACCTGTTCTGTGGAGACAGGTTGAGAGGGTTGGTTTTGTTCAGCCTGGAGAGGAGAAGACTCCAGAAGACCTCAGAACAGCCTGCCAGTACCTGAAGGGGCCCTACAGGAGAGCTGGAGAGGGTCTTATTACAAGGACCTGTAGTGACAGGGCAAGGGGGAATGACTTTAAACCAGGTTAAAGTAGATTTAGATAAGATATTAGGATGAGATTCATTACAATGAGGGTGGTGAGGCACAGGAACGGGTTTGAGTAACCTGTTCTGGTGGAAGGTGTCCCTGCCCAGTGCAGGGATTTTGGATCTAGATGAGCTTTAGAGTCCCTTCCAACCCAAACCATTCTATGGTACTACGTTAAAATCAGTCTCTAGTTTTTTAAGATGTGAATTAACAGCAACTCACTGCGGGTGAGAACCAAATGAAGTCTCAACTTTCCTTTGCAGACAGATGAAACAATATAAGTATCCAAACAATGTATTTTTCTTTAGAGTGTTTTTATGAAGAAGATTTTGCAGTTTAAAAAGACTGGACATTTAGACAGGTGTCCTACTGACTGCCCTTCAGAGGGGCAGCCAGGCAATAGCCAGACAGAGGCACCAGCTGAGTTTCTCCTATGAACTTCCTCTTAACCAAGAAGCAGCTTGTTTCACTTTCTACTTTCTGTTCCTGCCAGTTCATCCATGAATAGTATGAGGTTCTTGAAAGGACTTGATTTCAGTTTCCCAATCTTCTATCCACCACTTGTTCTTTTCTTCTCTTCAGCCATTCTGCTTCCCAGAAAATGAGAGGGAAGTGTTAGTGTGTGTTGCTCTTACAGGCAGAGCAAAAGGAAGTTGATTATTGAGAGGTTATTGCTAGACCTTAGGATTTGGAGTCCATTCCAAAATTTCTATTTGAAGAACAAGTACTGGGGAGTTTTTCAAGGAAGTTCTGGACAATAAAATTTCGGATTCAATCACTGTTTTAATTCACATAGTATTAGCTATAAGTCTAAAAGCTTTAAAGACATGCTTGCAATGTGCTTGAAATGGGAATATAAATGTAAGAATTTCAAATCCTTTTTCTGTATTTGAGGTGAGATCCAGCAGTCCTGCTGAGTTGCAGCAAAGTTTTATTACATTCATGAGTGTTAAAAATAGGCTTCTATAAAATAAAATAAAATGGGTTTTGGTTGATGTGTTAAAAATAAAATAGTACAGTTGGACTTATCTGGTGGTGTCCTGGAGGAAAATGAACAACTTTGATTTAATTTGAGCTGGTATTCAAGGGTAAGGTATCAAATAAAATTTCTCACTTTTCCCTTCAGGCTCGTTTTTGGGTGCAAGTGATGCGAGATTTACGGAATGGTGTTAAACTTAAGAAAGTTCAAGAGCGTCAGTACAACCCACTCCCAATAGAGTATCAGCTCACGCCCTATGAGATGCTAATGGATGATATTAGATCCAAACGCTACACCTTAAGGAAGGTCATGGTAAGCCACTAGAATTTGTCAAATCTGAAATGTTATTTTTCTTTTTTTTATCTTCTTGTTTTCTCTTTTTTCTGTTCTTTTTTCTGAGAATCTTGAAATTATTATTTCTTATAGATACTAAAGTTCATGAGCTTTAAATGGCATCCTAAATTTACATAGTGCATTGAGGGGGGAAACATGAAACCAACACATGTAGTGTATTTTGTTTTCCGTGGGGCAGGCATTTAAGACTCTGAAAGACGTGGCTACATATGATATGCATGAACAAATGACTTGTGTTGGGTTTGTGTTAACCTTAAGAGTCATCTGAAAAGTTCTGTCATACTTTCTACTGAGAGATTATTTTAGACTTTTCTTATTGGAGAGAACATTTACCTTGAGTTACAACTCAGCTTTTTGGAATTCCATATGGTAAAGATCTACTATGAGTGATATTGTGATGGGAAAGGAAAACCTACAGTGGTTGAAAACTTTTATTTTCTATTGCCTGTATCACAGAGTTTGGAAACTTATGTTACCATGATCTGTTAGGAATTTTCAAGGAATGAAAAAAGCTCTAAAAAAATTTTAATCTTCCATTTGTAGCAGTTGAGCTCAGTTATTTTCGGCATATTCTATTGTTCTTTTCAAGTCAAGGCAATAATCCAAAGCAAACTGGAGAGTGTTTGTGGGTCTCCTCCTCCTAGATCCTCATAAAGGTGCTTGTAAGACTGACTTGAGGCTTTCTTTTTATCAGAACCCATTTGATATCCCCTAGTGTCTCCCTGTTCTGTCTTTTTGGGTTATATTTTTTTTCAACATTAAGATGTTCTTCCTGATAAGCTAGCAACTGATCTAAAGGGATCCTTATCTCTAGTAGAACATATTTTATCCCTTTGCCAGAGGTATGTATTTTGTCAATATCAATATTTATACCTTGCACTTATTTATTACTTCACATGACTTAGTTACAGTGGAAACATCGTCTTAGAATATTCAGTGTTCAAATGTATTTCCTTTCCTGACAAATTCTCACAATCTTTGTTAGTGAGAAAGCTGTGATGCCCTCAGAAAAGATCAGAGAGGGAGACAGACAAGAGGGACAGGAAGTATGTAGTATAAATGCCTTTTATGTTTGAGCTGAAAATACTTTCCTGATTGAAATCTGGATTGGGACTATCCGATTGTATTTATTTTCTGCAGCAGATTTTGCTTAAATGTTAAATCGATAGGGTAAAATGTAAACCCAGGTAATGTTGTTATCTGTCTTTCCCCTCACAATTCAGAGAACCGTGCTAGGTGTTCCTCCTACCCACTGCAAAAGAGGAACAGTCCCCTTAGGACCCCGATTACTGTATGCAGTCAGAATAGTTTTCTTTGAATGGGAACCCCTGGATTATCTAATTTTGCTTTTGTCAGACTAGCTTTTAATTCATCATCTGCTAAGCAAGCTCCTGCCTCTTCAGAAGAGATTTTCTTCATTATATGATATGTCTTGGAGGCACAGCTGCTCCTCTTCTCATCCAGACTCTCACTGTGTACAAAATCCCTGCAAGCATCTGTTTTTGGCCTGCTGTCTTGTCTACCAGATAGATTGGAAAAGTGAACTCTGGTCGTAAATATGAAGTGGCATTACAATCTGCTGCAGGTGCAGTACCTGTCTGTGGTGCAGTTGCTGGCTCAGTCTGACAATTGCTGCTGACATTGTGTTAGAAAAATCACTTCTTTCTTACTGGAAACCTTAAATTCAGTGACTTGAATCCTGCTGCAGGGTCTGCATGAAGACTGTGCAAAGCATGTTCAATAATAAGTGTGGCTTGACATGTGCAATGTTCAGAGCCTGAAGGATTCACACAGAATTACAAGTTTAGTTAGATTGCATAAATACAACATCTTTTAGCTGACTATCATAGGTCAAAGCTGATTATATGTGTTCACATCAGAGAAAACCATTGTGGTTCTTGCAAAGAAAAGGGCAAGACTCCTAAATCTTAACTTTAAGGCAATCTAGAAAAGATGGGTTATGTTTCTTTTTATCAATCAAAATGGATGTTTGGCAAATTTTTTATTAAAAGCAATTTTTGCTTTCCGTTTATAGGTAGTTTTAGACTTGGTAGCTTGTGAGAACATATGCTACTAATGATAATAAGATGTTAAGTAAATTTTTTAAGTAAATGAGATGCAACATGAAATCTTTATTGTTCTTTTTATTGATAGGATGCTGTGTTTAAAGGAGTTGCTTGATCTATCCATGACTGGTCAGTACTCTGAGCAAAAATCAGGAAAGGAACAGATGTTCCTATTAGAAAGTATTTTGGTGATTCAGGCTCTCAAAAATGTTACACCAACAGACAACAATAACCAGAGCTGCCTGTTCTCACCCATCTTCCATTATAGTGCAAATATTCAAAATGTTTTGAAGACATAAAATGTCACATTCTGGGCTTTTGGTAAATGACTGGTTTAATTTGTTTCACTGACGTTGGCATTTCTATTTCAGGACATATGAAAATAATATCAGATTTGTCATCTCTCTATCCCGAAGCAAGAGTCCTTGTTTTTGTGATTGCTGTGGAAGCAAGATAGCTTTAATTCTGGCTTTTTATAATCTTTAAATATCTACTTGGAGAGATTTAATAGCATTTTTCTCCTTCGGAGCACCCACTCCCACAGAAGTTAAAAGTTTTGAACATTGGTAGAGTCAACATTTGATAATGGAGAAATGTAAGAGTTAAATTACTCTTGGAGACTTGATTTTTCTTCATTATGTGAATGTGTTGAGCTACAGTTTTTAATTTCACAGTGATTCACAACTAGCTCTCCTCTCTGCCCACCTCCCTCCCTCCAAGGTGTGCATCATTCGCTGTATTTCTTGAGCAGTGCATCTTGGACAGTAACTGATATATCTTATGTTACTTATTCGATGCCTGGCTGTAAGGTACTTTTTATGCCCTATCCAAGCTCAGCATTACATTACATAACAGTTACACTCTTCATAGGTAGCAGCACTCTTGTCTTCATATTCAAGCTCTTCACAAATACCTGTGATTTAGTGGTATTAGCTTGGCCATGTTGCAAAATGGGAATTTAAACATGTAGGCTTAAGCTATTATTATAAAAAATATCCAGTAATTTGAATGTCTAAGAGAATCTTGTGACGTGGGGTTTTGGTGTGGTTTTTTTTAATATTTATTTTTGGCAATGTTTAGCATCTTACAATACTTATATTAATTGCAGTAACAGCTGTGCATGGACAGTATTTTCATAAGCAAGATTTCATGTTTTTCAAGCAGGACATGGAGAATGTGAGGAAAGAACTTTGGCCAGTTTGACCAGTTGAGCATCACAGAGTCTGCTGTTCTCTTAAACACGAAAGTCTAACTTAGTTGTGCTGAGTGGCATTCAGTTACTTTCAGTAGGGAACATCGCTTTGCCATTTACCACCTTCATCACATGTTTCTACAGAAGTTTAGGAGTCATCCTAGATAGAGCAGGGAGCTTTACAGTTCCTCATCATGCTTTAGGGTACTCAGAGGGCTGACTGTCTAAGTGCTGTGGTTATCATGTAGTATCGTAAACTTGTTTCTGCAATAGGGGCACAGGAGCATCAGTGTGCATGCAGTGCTTTATGATGGGAAGTACCAAAGCACTTAGTTCATGGACATTGCTGCTTGAACTTGCTTTGTGGTGTCACATACACACTGTGTACAGCTATGTTACCTAAAACATTGTACTGTCTGCGTAATGCAAGATGGTAAATAAATGTCTGCTTATAATACTTAATTCACCATAGAATTTTGTCATGAGCTATTCTGGAAATAATGTAGTGCATGGCCCTCTGTCTGTTTCAGTGTCCATGCAATTTCCTTTTAAATGAAAATTTCTAGGTAGTACAAAACAGTATCAGTTTCATGTTGACTGCTATGTAGAGATAACAGTCTCCTACTTAATGCTGACACCTTTAATAATGAGACAAGTAAGTGGCTGCAATAATTGAATGTCAATGATAAGTGAAGTTATTTTTTGTGAAAGTTATGAGTAGTGTACTTCTTGTTTGGGAATCACCATTTTTAAAGCTTTGGGCTTCAGTCAAGGTAACTAAGTAACATTTGTGGTTATTTTTTTAAATTGCAAATCCATACTTAAAGTGTGATGGTAGCAGGTTGTGAGTTGATGATTACATGCAACGTTTTCTGTGCTTTAGCTGTTTAGATCTCCACATTTATGTTTGATTTTTATAATAATTGGTGATGCTTTCTCCACAACGCTAGTTTTAATGCATACTGCTACACAAAAGCTGGTTTACACACATGAAGACTTAGTATAGTTTTACAGTGTTTTGAGGCATTTATTTAAATACTTGTTTGTAGTTGGGGCTAATCTGGTATGTGGGAACAAAAAAAAAAAGATAAATTTGTTCCTTAGTGGTTTTTCCCCCTCCATGTATCATGGCTGCGTCTGTGCAATGTCTCTGAGTTAGACTTTAATCAAGAGCCGTGAATTTTAATTAAGTAAAAGTAAAGAATGCATTTGAAATTGCTCATTACAGAAAGGGCTAGTTGGAGCAAATAAATAGATCTAGTGCAGACAGAGAGGATGAAACCTTCCCTTCAGTATCTTTCGTATGAATATCTTGTTTGGGCACCAAAGGTTCTGCCACTGGTGCTTCTGCTCTTGGCTGTGAAAATCCACTTGCTTTGCCACCAGCTCCCCATGTATCCTGTGGAAAATCACTTAAGCAAATCCTACATTTCTCCTTTTCCAATCAGATGGTAATACTGATACTAATTATACCCTGGTGGCATTAAGTCAGGGCCTGGAGTGCCCAGAGGTGAAAGGCTCAGAGCCATGTATTATTTATTTACTATTGTCATGCAGAGGGTTGTTCCCCAAGGCAGGAACAGAGATTATCAGTTTACAAAACGGGCTGTTCTGATGGTAATAATTCTCAGCTTCAGCTATCAGCTTTGACATTTGATGAACAGTAACTCAGGGAAGGGACACTTCTCGTTTCATTAACAATCCTGCAAAGGCTGCTGCCCTCAAAAAATTGCTCAGGGCTTTAAACAGAAGAAATCAGTCACACCCCTTAAAATAATCTTCTCCTCAGCAGGAAATGTCAAATCACTGTTTAGTATAAACCTTTTCCATTTTAATTTTTCTGCACTATTTTTAAGAAGATGATGCATATTGCAGGGTTTAGCAGCTTGGTATTCTCTGCCAAGTGACATGAAATTCGCTCTAAGGAAGCTGAGGAGATTGCATCAAAGAGAGTTTGGATAGTGTCTGGGGTAGGATATCTCCAGAAAGAGTCCTCGGGAAAGCAATTAAATGTTTCCCAGGAGGGACTGCATCTGCTTCCTTAGAGGGAGAGGGATGAACCTTCTCTGGGAGGCTGTCATTTGGCCTCAGCCTGGACACAGGGCATGTCTGAGGTGAGCAGAGCTTGTATGGAAGCTGCATGGCATTCATGAAGTTGAATTAGGGATCATACTCCGGTGACTTTATGGGGATATAAACCCATTTTTCTGATTGCAGTATTCCTTCTGAATAGCAAAAGAGAAGGTGATTTGGCAAACCAGACTTGTGTCTTTCCAAATGTTTTCTGGCTGCAGAGTTTGTATGAATAGTCTCCCAAAGAAATGAGACAACTGTCCCTTAAAAAAGGAAAAAGAAGTGCTGAAATGTGGGACACTTGGTCTAAGAAATACAGTGTAATGGGAATTTCTGTCAAATTGGAGGACAAGGTTGATAGCCAGCTACCGTGTGGTAATAGGTGGTGTCAGAAGGATATATGACATAGGATGCTCTCTCATCCCTGACAGTGTGCTTGGGCGCTGTGCTATATGCAGACTGGCCCTGGCAGGTGGGATTTTTAAACAAATCCATATATTTGTTTGCAGATCACAATGTAGACATTTTTTATATGATAGGAAAACTTCCACTGCCGCCTTTTGTATCCTGTATATATCATGAATTGATGACTCTTTCCTGTGATGTCTTAAGTCTAAATGGGGTATCAGAGAAAGAAATGTCTGTGTCTTTGGAGAAAGACAAACAAAAAAGCAACCAACCCTTACTCAGCCCCTGTTCTACAGAAATTTATTATTTATGGGGAGGAAAAGTACTTCTCCCATAGACATGATTGCAGGCTTGACGTTTGATTTCATCATTTCAAAATCCTAAGCATTGCTGATTAGAGCTGCTGCAGTTGTGGTTATTTTGCAGCTATCAGCAAAGCTGTAAAGCTGTTGTGTATGGTTTTTTGCTTGCCTGTGCTGTGCATATGAATTGTTGCTCTGCTCAGGACCAGTGGGGTTTTGTGTCTGGTGCAGGTGTCAGAATGCTGCAAGCTCTGTCAAGGCTGTTGTGAGCTTTCAGTTGATCTCATCTGCATGAATATGCATGTAAAACACAGCAATATATATTTCACTTTCTCCTTTCCAGGTCAACGGTGACATCCCACCTCGATTAAAAAAGAGTGCCCATGAAATAATCCTGGATTTCATCCGATCACGACCTCCGTTAAATCCTGTATGTAATCCAGTGGGCTCCATTTCTAACAAAAACTGTGGCTTTTTAAAGCATGTTTGTGTCCAGCAAATATGTAAATATTAGATTTTCTGCCATGGGCTTTCAGAACTATTGTCTTCCCTATATATAGGATGGGATCTCTTAAAAGAACTGTGCAATATCTTGCACTTACCAATGAAGAGCTGTTCTTACCAGCAGCCCTTTTTTCTCTGGGAAATTATGATACAGCAGGGTAAAATAAAAGCCTCTTTCATATTTATGTGAGGCTTGCAACTGAGTGCATGTGAAATCATATCACAACATTCCACATTTTTTGTCAGAAGAAGTGTGAAATCCACTTGCATGGAAGCACTTTTTAATGTAAATATGATTATCTTTATATCCCAAGGCCTCGGCAAGGAAGCTGAAACCAACCCCACCACGGCCACGCAGCCTTCATGAGAGGATCCTGGAGGAAATCAAGGCGGAGAGGAAGCTGCGTCCGGTCTCACCTGATGAGATAAGGCGGAGCAGGCTGGGTAAGCGCATTGCCAGCTTTCACCTGCAAACTTCCCACATAAGCAGCAGCAATATTAGCCACATCTGTGCAGATGTCACGGAAGATAAAATTATTCTCAACCCTTCAGAAGAAGGAAGAATCTACAGGCTTCTCTAGGGTTATGCGATCTTTTGCTAAATTATATTTTAAAATAAGAAACCAAATGGTGCTGCTTTTGACAGCATTTTGACAAATGGTGCTTGAATCCAGTCAAGTTCTTAGTGTAAGTATTAGATAAATGTATTGGTATTGTATTGCTTGTGGCACCTGATAGTTAATGTTAGATTTGCTCAGAGTGGAACGATTATTGCTTCACCCCAGAGCAGTATGCCTTCCCTATCAGCAAGTCTTCTTTACATGGTGTTTTTTAATTAATTTATTCTCTTTGTTTCCTGTTAGCAGTGCCAACTTCCTTATTTTAACTTAAAATCCGCTTTTATTTTGTTATTGAATCTGTTGCATTTATTGTGACTCTAAATCTTTGTTTCATTTTCTAAGTTGTGGAACATGTCTTTGTAGATCTTTTTAGTGGGAAAATAATTCAGACTTGCACTGCAAAACTTTTCATTTCTGCAGTGTGTGTTTTACAACCCACTATGAAATGATACAAGTACTGTGCTGTGCAGTGATCACCAGTTTGCATAAGTTCAAGGGTTCTGATGACAAAAGCATGACAAATACAGTCGTACACAGTGTCTTGGATTGCTTAAAGAGAGTGATATTTATCTGTATCAGAAGAGCCAAACTAGCTGGATTTTTGAAGAGCAAATGTGGAATCTTACGGCCGAAAAACATGAAATAATCGGCATATGTACTCTGTGTGCTGCTTTTTGTGAAATATTTGTGCTTTCCACGTGCTCAAAGGCACTGCTCCAGCTTCAAGTGGATTGTGACAACCCATTGTCTCTGGAGAAAAACAATTTCATCAGTCTTGCATTGTTGCATGTTTTTGAAGTGCTTCATGGAGTTTGAGGAATGCTTGGGTACATTTTTAAAAGCACGACATTTTGAATATTGTTTCTTTGGGCCTTCTGGTTTCTGATTTGAATTCATTTTGTGCTTGGCCTATCAGTTAACATTTCTAATGGTCCTAGACATTTTTCCAAATGTAGGAAGCTTGTAAAAATGTGGAATGATTTCTTACTTTCCTTTCAAGCATTCAATTTTAGTGTTTTAAATGTTCTCCATCTGGGAACTAATATGTTGTCTCAGGGGCAGCAAATTTGATCTAATAAATTTTTACAATTTCTAGCTGATACAAATGACATCTAACCCAGTTAGTAAGCAGTTCTAAAACCATTGTTAAATTTTGCACGGCTACTGGTTAGGACTTCTGGACTGTTTTCAGGGCACGTCCTCTAATGAGGGATACTTGTCTTCCACCAATTCTTCACTTTTTGTTAACTGAATTTTTTTGGTTTGGAGCTGTAGTAATTCCTCTTAAATCCGGTGAATTGGTTGGATTAAATGCCATAGTACTGTAGGTGTAAAAGGGGATGCATGCAAGTTTTTTTTCAAGTGTGTATTTGCTGCTGGCATGAAGAAGTAGAAGACCAAAGGCCAATAAGACAAGTTTTCCCTATGTTGAAATATGAGGTTTTGTTCTTTCTCACATTGAAATGATTGTTATGTCCAAAGTTCCTTTTAGAATGGAATGTGTTTGTGCAGAACTGGGAATGGTGTAATGCTAGTGACATTCAGTATGGCACAAATAGATCTGCCATGCAGTTTGAATGACCACTGAATGTAGTTTAGTGTAACAACATGTAACATAATGACGCTTAAGGATTACAAATCTAAGTAGAAACACCACATGGGACATTTACACCATCTGGACAGAAATATTTGTTGCTATTGAAATGGAGAAAAACCAAGGCACGATAGAATGAAATATTTGGGGACATAAGGTATACCTCCCATGTCCCAGAGTTACTCCTTTTTGCTCGATTATAGCAGTCAAGAGCACAACTACCCTTGACTGCTAGGGTGAGGGGGGCTGTACTCCTGCAGTTCTTTCTCTGTGATCTGAGTGTACCTATGGCATGTGTTTCTCAGCAGCCTCGGCCTTTGTCCCTCTGCTCTGCACAACACATGGCACAGGTAAGATCTTCTGTACCCTAAGCCTCTGGCTGGCCACTCTCGGCCTAAAACTGATTTGGAAATGGTGATTGAAACTTGGTAACTGTTCTCACAAAGGGAGAGGTTGGAGTAGAGGAGCTGAAATGAGCTCTCAAATGACCTCATAAAATCATCAGCATAAGCTGTTGAGACAAACACAGCTTTGAGTTACGTGTCCTTTTAATTAAGAGCATGGATTTGTGACTCAAGCAAGTGGAGCTAATGGAGCTTGAAGAAAACTTTCCTTCATGTGCATGTTTTATCAACCTTCAGTTAGGACTCAGCAGTAGGTGATAAACACCCTTATGCTTTAAAGTGTATTTGCCTTTATGCTAAGTTTGGACTGGGATTTAGATACTGCTTCTGTAGCTGTTACATATGGCTGACGTTGACTAGTTAATGAACTACAGAAAAAATATTGACTCCCAAATCTGGCTCTGAGTCAGCCACCTACAGCATTCACCACTTTATTCTCATGAGCAAAACTTGTCCCAGTATAACCTTTTTATAAACATCTTTTACTGCAGTGGTATGTGTGGCTGACAGGCCCTTTCACACCAACTTGCATGTTTATCCCCTGTCAAGTATGAAACGTAAGCTTTTATAACATTTTTGTACATTCTTGTCATTGGGCTTGGCCTGCCTATCTGGATTAGTGCATTAAGATTTTTTATCATCTGAGTAACATTTTGAGTGTCTGCTCTCTGAATTACATTGTTTCATTGAAAACATAGATAGGTCTTTCCAGAAATTAAGAACATCTGACCACTTTCGTATCTAGCAATAAAATAGAGGCCCGGGAAGAAGAGAATAATATTACACATACATTTTAAAGGCCAAGTGCATCTAAGGTTTTTTAAAAAAGAACAAGAATCAGCACAAATCAGATTTTGTTTGGCCTTTTTATCCATCCTCTTCAAGGAAACTACTGTTCAAGCTTAGCTTGAGTGTCTCTCTTTATTAGTTTAATTATAATCATTGGAGATTATGCTTAAAAAAATTAGAAATATCTTTATTTCAGGTCACTGAAACTTGTGTGAAATGTAACTTTGTGCTTTCAGTTTTTTTCAGCTCTTTCTCCTCTCTCTCTTTCCCTTTTCCCTTTTTCTCTTTCATGGCATTTTATTGAAAACATTAAATTTTTAAGACACTTGCATCTTGTTTTGATATTTGATCTATGGAATTCCAAAGATCTCATTCTACAACTATACTAATGTATTTATAATTGCTCTGGTTGCAAGTCCCATTTATGCTACTGTAGATTCTCAGACTTGGAGCTTTACTACAGTAAAGCATTGGTAGGTCTGACACATTTTGGATTTAGGCAACAGAATCCAAAATGTCTGAAGTGGAGTTAATATTTTGTTTTCGTTATCCCTCTGCTTTTCTAATAGCTGAATCATTTTCTTTTTTCGTTGTTTTTGTTTCTTTTTTTACAGCAATACGGCCACTTAGCATGTCTTACAGTTTTGACTTGTCAGGTAAAACGTGCTACACCACCTGATGCGGTTGTTGTGCTTACTGTGAAATTTGTTCCATTTGTTTGTTGAATTCCCATTTAAGAAAGAAACTTGAAGGGATTCTTCCGAGGCATGGTCAGTGAAAATAAAAAAATTAGATAAATTGGTTATTAAGACCTACATTTCCCTTGCCACAAAAGGATGCCTAGGTATAGAAAACATCTGCATTTCACCTGAAACAGCATGCTGGAATTGTGCTTCAATAGATTAGGAAAATAAGGTGGCCAAGAGCAATTGTAGACTCCTAAAAAGGATTGCAGAATACAGTGTCACCTTCAAGTCTGGTTTATCTATTTATTAATCTGACCTTTGTGTCTTTGCACTAATGTTTTGACTAGACCATCTTTTGCAGTATTTTATTTCTCACAAGGATCCAAAAATTAGCTTTGAACTTGTCTACCTTTCTAGATTTAATTAAATATACCTATGTATACTAATCGAGAAAGAAACTGTCAATTCTGCTGAGTGTCTTTGCAGTAAAAGCTTTGTGAGCTCTGAAATCAAAGAGGTCCACTAAAACAGAGGCTAAACCTTCCTTCTTTACTGGTTAGCAAAATAAATTGGTAAAGTTTGCTGATCATAACTGGTACAGGGGATTCAATAGCTGGTCTTTCATCAACTATCTAATATCCAATTTCAAGTTTCCTCCTTGTGAGCCATTAGGACATAAAGTAACTGTACGAATATATTCTACTTCAGAGACAGCACTGTCATAGAGTTGGTGGCTACTAGCCAGAAAATAAATTCCTTTTTCTCATTATACACTAACTTTCCAGGATGCTCAGGCTCAAAGATTCCATCACTGATGTTGGAAATACTCGGCATCAGCCTCAGAGGTTTTCCTGCTGAGAAGAGCTAGCTATCTTGTGCTAGCTCTTACCTAATTTCCCTTAGGTGACTCCCAGAAAGAGCCTCCAAATAATTCCATGCTCCCTGTACCCCCTTCCCTCCTTCCTTTGAGCTGCATGGAGAAACATCTCATCTGAGACTTTTGCAAAGTTCTCATTCCCAGGTTTTCCATGCACCCATTAACATCATCTGGTTGTTCTCCCCACAGAAAGGCATAGTCTGACTGAAATGCTGGCATATGTGAAATGGAAAGACCATATAGAAGTTTTTTGATAACTGTGGCGTAAAAAATAGTATAGTTCTGTAATATGGGAACACAGTTCACAAATTATCTATCTGTGAATGTGGCTCCCTGTTCTGGCTGAGCCAAGTAAACAGCTTGCCACTGTGGAGAGGGGAGGAGGGACTGAGGAGGGACTGAGGAGGGACTCGCTGCTCCCTCTCCTCCCCAACCTCCTCTCTACTCATGAGATTCCTCCTCCTTTGTGCAAGTCCTGCTCATTCATTCACAAGATAACCCATGTAACCCAGGAGCAAATACTTCTAATGTTTTTTACCAGCTTGGTTTTCTGTTCTTTCAGTAATTTAAACCTGTTTACTATCTGATCAGATGATCAGAGAGCTGGCTGAGGAGAGCAGGTGATGAGCATAGGTGGAACAGGCTCTCCCCATCAGAGGCAGTAACAAGCTGTTAATCCGCCTCAAACCTTTTTGTGAAACCTTACACTCATGGTGTATTGTACAGCTACTACAGCTGTCTGGTGGGATTAAAATTACATACGTACATGGTATCGTGTTTTACTCCACTGAAAGCTGCAGGGCCCCCAGGGCCTCTGATAGCGTAAACAGGCAAACTTCAGTTTTTCAGAAAGTGTCACTACTTTCAGATATGCCAAAAGTTCCTTCAGTTTTAAGATTATGAAACTGAATGTGCCAGGTACCAACAAAAGGGAAATGTTTGTGTCTGTCCTTTTACATGTATCTGTCTGCTTCTTCTCTTGCCTTTTATTTTTAAGAATTCTGAGACGTTTGTTTAAATCCCAACAATATTTTGTAAAAGCTCGCTTCATTATCCATTAATTCATCACCATCATGTTTTTATTTTAAAGAAGTAGCTTTAGCAATCTGTACTGTACTTGGATTTGCTCTTTTTGACTGACCACTGAAGAACTCTTCCTTGTTTCTTTATCCACCTCCCAAATGTGATTGATTTTGTTTTTTCAAGTCATATAGTTCTCAGCAAGTAGTATCATATGGCGTGACTGAGTGATCTGATAAAATGTCCTTAGAAGTAAATTCGGGATGATTAAAACATTCCAGTTAGGTAGATGTGAGCCACCAGATGAGCAGTACCAGCGAATTAGATGGGTTGGGATATTGATAGTAAGTAGATAAGCAGTAATTTTGAATGCTGTTGCTTTGCATGCATTTACTTTCTTCATTATTTTGAAGGCAGAGAGGCTGAACTGTGCTTTCATCACTGCTTCCACACACTTGCTTTTTCACTGCTTTCATTGCTCTCTGCTTGATGGAATTGCTGTCACCAAAAAAAAACCCAAAGGCCAGCTGAAAACCAGAACTATTTCCTACTAAGTGCTAAAGGGCAGGTGCAGGTTTATATTATGCATGCTGTCTGCAATGGGGACAATGCAAACTGCTTCTGAGAAGACTTTTGCTGGCACCGAGCCGGTGTGGTTGGTATGCCACAGTGCCCGGCTCCAGGCATCTGCCTGCTGTTCTCCCGAAGAGGAGAGGAGTCTGGGACCTCCTTTTACACTGCTGTTTCCTACTGGTAACATAGAAGGAGGGAGCGGTAGCCACCTGTAGTGAGTCATCCGAGAGGTACTCAGGTATCAGGTAGGGACCAGGGCAGTCATTGCCCTCTTCCTGTAATAGAAAGATGGCTTAAAAGCAGCTTAATTTCAGTGCAGTGTCGAATGCAGATCATAATATGAGTCACTCCCACTTTTAACACTCGAGTTCTTATCTCAAAGCTATGTGCATGGCTGTTTTGAAGGTGTTATTTAAGAAACAGTTTTTAAATTGGGGGGTATGCAGGGAGAGAAGAAAAAGGAAACTGAAGCATTTAACCCCAGATTTCTTGGGGATTATTACTTTTAGATCATCTCTGCCTTAGACCAGTTTGAGGAAGGACTCCACCAGGTCTTGGTAAACTCTTAATTTAGGTAACATGATAATACATGCGATGCAAACACCAGCAAAAGGCTGGCAGTTTGTTACACTGATTTATTAGTTCTCAGATTTGACTTCAATGACTTAAGTCCGCCGAAAGGAACAATACATCTCTGTTACCTTTATTCATTATGTAAAAAATTCCAATATATCATCATATTAACGAGGAAAAAGTTATTCTATTAATTTTGCAAATCTACTTGAGCTTTCTTTTAAACTCAGTGCAAAAATTATAATCTTGAGGAGTATGTTTGCTGTATAGAGCAAAATTCATGTTTCTGTTGTCACTCTTTGCCAAGGAGAGCTGGTTGGGAGGCAGACAGCATATGGTTACATGACTGCTGTGGTTTGTATGCAATTTGTGGTCTGCTTAATTCCTTGTTTCGCAAGAGATGTAATCTTACGTGTAAATATAGGTGCATTTCATATTATCCCAGGGTGGGGGCTTTTTGTATCCTCCTTTTTAAGGCTAGTGAGGGAAGCCCAACAAAATGATCTAGTAATCAAATCAAGACCTTCTCTTCTTTCGTTTAACTCTTGTAATGATAGCTTAGAGAAAAACTCAAACCAAACACATTCTTCCAATTTGCAGGTACTGTTCATTGTACTTGCTGCCTGAAAACATGGAGAAATGACACCCTCCCAGTATGTCTGATGCTAATAATCTTAACCCCAGGCTATTATGCACACAAGCCTTTTTTAAATATCATTGGAATAGCTTTCAAAACATCTATGTAACTAGAGATTGTGAACTACTATCAGCTTAAGAAAAAATAAATTTAGGGGTTTGTTACAAAAAATTGTCTATCGATTTCTTCTGTCACATTCATTTTTATATGCATTAGTCTATTTGTTGTTTCTGACTTGTTTATTCTGACTAATTTTATTTTCTTTATGATGATGTACAATTACTTGCCACCTGGTAATGTTTCTGTTGCCTGAGTGCATCACTAAAATAGCGTGAACAGAGTAATCATTTTTGGCATGTGTCTGCTAACAAATTCTGGGTTTAATTTTGGAACAAGTTATTTTTATTGAAATCTCTTTGTTGAAACTAAGATGTCATTATCTTTTTCTTAAACTATGATAAACCATTTATTCACAAGTACCCAGTACCGTAAGTGCAAGAGTGATAAACTGAACTTCATTGACCAAATGGGGTTTATAGATAGGATAATTTTCTAATTTTACCTTATTTTATTATTATTATTATTATTTAATGCTTGCAAGTTGTAAAAACCTCCTGTTTTGGGGTTTTTTTAAGGAAAGAATGGCGATAAATTATATTTCTTACTGAAGAGCCCTTGAAAACAAATTCTGTTTTGGATTGTCTTCCTGAGGCAACTAAAATTTCTCTTGTATTTCGAGAAAATTAGAACCAACATATGAGCAGCTCAGCAATATGTATGAACAATTCATACGTGTGTGACTTTAAATTACAACTGATTTAGGCTTCATGGATAATGAAAGTAACATAAGTTACCTCTAAAATGGACCAGAAATTTCCATTTCTGGGGCTTTGAAGAAATTTGGCCTAATTCTTAAGAAAAAAAAAAAAAACACACCCAAAATAAACAAACAAAAAATATTAGAAGGATTTATGGTACAAAAACACATTCCATCTCCTGCCATAGTGCTAGGGCATGTCTGGTGGATTTTCCCCCCTCTTTCCTTTCTCCAGACCTATTGTGTGTTTTATTTTTTTGGCAGGAGGGTTATACTTTGGCCTTGGCATTACTTATTGTCCCAGTGAGTCCAACAGTGGTTACAGGCTGTTCTTCACCCACCCTGCCATCAGGCAGGAGAGTCACCACTCAGGAGGTTCATGGGAGAAGGGGCACCACCTTTGGCTGTTGTGTGGTGGTGCCGGGGCTGCTTCCTTGGACAGTCTGTTCAGGAGCCACCCTGTGCAATCAAAAGACCAATCAAAGGGGTTTTTCCTGCTCATTTAGGAAACCTGGAGCTTCTTCAGTCAACTGCATGCCAGCTAATTATAAGGTCTCAAGAAGTGGCATTGGCAGCAGGGAGGGGAGGCAGTTTGGGTTCTGTTTTCCTGCTGTCCCTTTCTGGGATTGTGTTGAGCGCCTCTTAGAGCAGGAATGCATTTGATGTGGAGGACGCCTATGCTGTACTCAGAGCAATCTAGGAGGAAAAAAAAACCCATGACCTCTAAGCCATAGTGGTAGTCAGGACACACATTAGCAAAGCCTTTGAAGATAGGAACTAAGGGTTACAGAGTCTAAGTCTTTGATTGCAGCTCTTTGTAGGGAGGACCTGACGGCAGTAATGACACTGTAGTACACAGATTCATAGGCTTGGAATGTCACCATGACTTTAATAGCCCAAATAATGGCCTTTTCATATACTCCCAGTTGAAGGTATGATTTATAGAGGAACTGTAATACATCGCATGTCCTTTCTAGCTCAGTTTCCAGCATTTAACAGTAACCTGAATAATTCTTTAAAATACATATTGATTTAACTTACTCCTCTTCTTACTCTGTTTCAGTAGCTGCTCTGGTGAAAATGTTGTAAAACAGACCTGCTACTGTAGCTGAGCTTTGTCTAGACTGTAGTTTTAATTTCCCTAGTGCAAGGAGGGCTTTATCAATGCAAATACTGTAGCAGCAGTGACTTTGTCTGTTTATACCATGGCAAGTAACTTCAAATGATGTGTGAGTACTTATACTGTTGGTACTCTGAAGATCTGGATGATATCATTTCTCTGTCATAGTCCTCCCAGTAACCTAAGGTACAAGTCATTTGACCTTCTGTGCCTCCTTTCACCATGTGTAAAAATGGGAATAAATCATCATTACCCTAGCCTTATAATACCTGGAGGTACTTTGTTATTATGAGACTAGGGAAGGAGTCCTGTAATTACATGAGTAGAAAAACACATCTGTAGAAAGACCAGATGCTTAGGCATACATGCAAATGGGATATTAGCAGCTTCCCTTCCTTGTCCCTTCAACATAATTTTCTTTAGATTGGAATACTGCACTTTGTACTTTTACAGGGATAAAACTGATTTATCAGACCAAACTCTAAGCTCTCCTAAAATATCAAAGCCTAGGTCATTATCTTAATGTCTAAGCTAAGCTAGGCTAAGCACAGCAGACCCAAAGCTTACATTATCTGAGATGCATCTTCATTGCATGCTGGCAGAAATCCCAAGTAATTTACTCAGTGGAATTGCATCCTTGTAAAATTCATGTGGATTAAAATAGAGCTGGACCCTCCTGTTTCTGGTGTTACATGAAGGTCTGACATCACAGACATGTTTTTAATACAAATGGCCATGCAAGCCTAAGAGTTGTGCATATGTTTGATGAATGCTCATTATTTACCTAATTTTCATTCCTTTTCTGTATATTGCAGAATAAAGTGTAATTCTGTCCTCACAGGAAAAACAGGGTTTACTCCATGCTAAACCTCCTAATTTCTTTGTGGTGGTGTCATCAGATTCACTGGAAACCCACTTGCCCAGATATGGTTGTACATTCTGGTACTAGTTATATAGTTAATTATAGGCTATACATTGAAGGAAGAATATTTTTGGGTTTAACACAGGCAATTTTTTCAAGGTTGATTGGTGTTCTTCTGAGGGTGGGTTTTAGTGTTACGCTGTTATGCACTGCTGCTTTTTCCACTGCTTTCATTCTTTCGTGCTGCTTCTGTACCACGAGCCATTGCCTGTAGTTCTCCAAGCAGCATTCTGCTAAAAGTAGAGTAATTGCACACATATAACTATCACATTAATTTTTTTTTTCTTTTATGTGTATTGCCTTGACAGTAAGATTTGAGAGGGCAAAATACGAATTTGGTCCAAACACCAATTGTTCTGTTTCTTTTGCTAGATGTGCCAACACCAGAGGCTGGAAGAAAAGCCGTGGATGCCTCTGTAGTGAACGGTGGCCTGGCAGCACAAGGAAAGCAGAATGGGGCGACACAAGTGACAGTACAACGCAAGAGACTCCTGAAAGCTCCCACGTTGGCTGAACTTGACAGCTCAGATTCAGAGGTAAAAAATCAGGACACACCTTGCTTCTTGATTTGTCAGAATTGAGTCTTATTTCTTAATTTGGTGAACTGATCAGATGAGAAGTGACTTTGCAGATTATAATCTGAATTTTCCATGACTACTTTGTCAGCCCACAGAACTTCAAAAATACTAGATCAGATCTCATAAAGGAGAATATTCTTTTAAGATGCTAAATGCTAATTTTGGCCTTAAACCAGTATTTACTTACTTTCCTAAATGCCCGGTGTCTGTCCACAGTGTGTATGTAGCAATTAGGCTTTTGGGAATTCAGGAAAATGCATTGCACCCTTCTGGCTCCCATACAAGAGCTGTCACTAAAGGACTCAG
>JAWWMO010000083.1:98116586-98143755 GCA_035047845.1 Dendrocincla fuliginosa
ATTAGGCTTTTGGGAATTCAGGAAAATGCATTGCACCCTTCTGGCTCCCATACAAGAGCTGTCACTAAAGGACTCAGATGTAAGGCCAGCCTCACCCTACCAGCTGTTAAATAAAGAGCATCAGCTGTGCCAGAGGGGTTGCAGTTTGGTGCAAATGTCAGTGCAGTTTGATCTATAAGATTGGGTACTAACATCCTAAAAATGTTTCACAGACAGGGACAAGCAAATACCACTCAGGTGGAGAAATAATTTTAATCCATCCTCTCTCAAACGGAGAGTTAAAGATTTAAAAAAGCATTAAAAGGAGACAAGCTTAAAGAGCTTTTGGCTTCAACGCTGCATTATGTATGATCCTCAGGAAGTACCAACATTACATCCTCAAGAATGAGCCTTGTCTTCTGGACCAAGTATTATTAATTGAGTTTGGACCTTTCTGAAAGTTAAGCTGTCTGGAAAGCTCATGCAGGCAGGGTTTATTCACAGAGGATAATTTTAGCCTGGGGAAAGCAGTCTTCCCTGACTCTTTTTCTCTCTTGTAAATGGGGAAGGAGGGGTTTCCTGACAGGGTGGTTACAAAGGCATCTAAGCTGAAAGATAGGAGACTGGAAAGAAAGATATGTGGGGAAAAATTTATCTCTTTGCATACTTTCTTGATCTGTGAAACGTTGGCCCTCTTTGTATTAGGGGTTATCCTATGTGTGACTTGTGTGGTTGCATAATTTGATGCATCTATTCTGAAAGCAGAAGAGATTTGCATTCCTAAATCACTCATCAGTCTTTAAAGTTACAATAGAGGTTACATGAGGTTTTGTTAACATGAATAAAGCTGGGCAGGATGCAGGAATATTAAGACCTGTCAATGAGAGGTGGATCTTGAACTTACAGCCTGTGGCTCTGTGCATCCTGAAGCTAATGCAGAATGATATTTCACACAGAAAAATGGGCAGAAGACAGTAAAAGAAAACTCTTAAAAGAGAAATGTGAAATAGTTCTTGTAGGAGGGAAAAATAAGATGTCTGAATGTGGCTACTGATTAGGGAACACCGTGCAGGCAAGCAAAGTAGTATGGAATAAACTCAGGAAACTACAGCAAAAGATAAATTGAAAATAAATCAACCACATCGAGTTGTCACAGAGAACACATGCTATACTGGTTTGAGTCAGCAAAAGTAACTGGTGAAGCAGTTGAGGTGTTAAAGATGCTGAAGCATAATACTAGTTGGGGCTCAGGAACAGTGCTAAAATAGTAAAAATAAACTGCAGGGAGTTAGGGGGAGATTTTTCAAGCTGGTGAAGGGGGTGGCACATAGTGAAGATTGCTCTGTCAAAATGTCTTATTTCTTTCCTGACTTTTACTTTTTATGTAACACAAAGAAGAGTGTGTGTGTTGTCCTGATTGCCAGTAAATGACTTGGCCACCTCTTTGACTGCAGTTTGAATCAGGCTTAACCTATTTAGAGCTACTCCCTGGGAGGGAAATTGTGACTGCCCTAAATTACAGGCTGGAAATACCTGCACTGCTAAGCTGTGGACCTCCAAATGAGCTATGATACAGACACATTTTCCTCCCCCTGAATCTCCTTTGTTCTTTCAGCTGTTTTGTGATGCAGGCTACGTCCCAGCACTCACTGTAGCCAGACAGAGGTGAAAGGGAAGGCCTGATACAGCCCCATGCCCATTTACTGGCAAGGAGGAATATTGTATGAATCATTCCTTCTTTCTGTCCTTGCTTTCTCTGCATCACCCAGTTTCCAAGGGGCGGGGAGCAGGAATTGCTGGTTTGCTTTGTGTGGCTAAGAGAAGTAACAACCTAATAGTGATTTTTTAATACAGATATAAAAATTGTATCTTCCTAATGAAGCTATATCTATCTGACCAAAAATCATGTCTGTAACATATTCAGATGTTTTAGGGTGATGCATTTAAAGCTGCAGCTTTCTCAGTATCTGTAGCATTCTAATTGTGGAGAACTGCACAGTTCTGGTGGGTTGATCCAACCTCAAATGTAAAATGTCAGGTAGTCTACTGTAATACTCAACAGGTACTGTAGAGATGTGGAGAAATTCATACAAGGACTCATCAGTATTTCCTACACAAGATTTCATTCTCAAAAAACCTATGTTTGAGAAATTGTAGGGCAACAATAGCATTTTCAGTGCACATGTTTGTGCACAGAAGAAGTAATTTGAAATGACAAACCAGGAATACCTGGGAACTTGCAGAGGCCTCTGATGCATGGTGCTCATTGAGGTGATCCTGCCAGCTTTTCTGTCTGACTGGCTGTTACCAAAGAAGGCAATCTTTCAGCCAGTGGAGGTTTTCCTCTTTGCAATTCACGTAACTAAGGAAATCTGTGAGAGAGAGGTTCAGCCACTTGCTGTATTTTAGGGCAGGTCACATGTTTGATCTGTAAATCTTGACAACTTAAATGATCTCCAATGCCTCTTTGGTTGAAAACATTCCCATTAGTGCTAAAGAGCATTCACACTCGGTCCTTCAGCACAGTTTGTTTGGGAGGCTCCTGTGATGATCTGTATCTTTACTGGTATCTGGTGACTGAAGGCAGAGTTTTTAGGTGAAAGGAAAGGTTTTAATAATTTGGGTGGCATAGTACTTTAGATAGTTGAAAGGTGTTAGTCAAAGCTCATTTAATTTCTTTCATCTTGCAGGAGTTGCTCTTGGCTGTTGTGAAGAAACACTCTTGTGTAGTGAATGAGATTTCTTTAAAGTACAGAAGAAAGGAGAACCAAACCAGGACTGGGAATTAGAGAAACAGTGCAGTGCAAATCAGATTAGTTTCTCTTTACCTGAGCCACTTATGTGAGTGGCTCTCATTCCTTTGGAGACTAGAGAAATCTTAAGTACTGATTTCTTCTTAGTGCAAGATGTAAAGTTGAGTTAATGTATCTGCTGTAGCTGCAGAACTCTTTGAATACAACAAAGAAAATTAACAGGTTACAATGGATTGATGCACCTCTCTCCTGATCCTGTTCTTTCATGCAGTAGTCAAATATGATGAATTCCAGCCATGTAGTTAGCAGTTTCTAAAAAAATTGAGCTCTGAAAATTCCGTTTCTTGGTACTGTGCTGTCAGTGTTTTCCTCAGGACTTCTTCTAGGGCTTCGAGTGATTGAACGGTGCAAAATATCTGTGATAGCTTGTGATTTCTGTGTACTATGAAGCAGTTAAAGAACTAAAAACAGTTCCTGAGGAGTTCTGTTTCTTTTTCTCTTGCCACACAGGAGGAATCAGTGCACAAATCAGCAAGTAGCAGCAGCATCTCCCCCTCACAAGTGGAAGACCCCTCTCAAGAAGGCACCAGCAGCAGAAAGAGTGAGTTATTATGAGAGCCCAGTGGCTGCTTTTACACATTTCTGTTGTCTTCTGTGCTATGAACTTCATCTGAAACTTTTATAGAAAGCTGAAGCTGAGCTTTGTAATGAATGAACCTCTAGAGTTGAACCCCAGGACTTGCTGAACAGGTCAAATATGATAACCAATGGGAAGCCATTAGCCCCCACTATGTGTGGATATCTTTGTGAAAGAGAAGGTTTCCTACTTGAAGGTGACATAGAACTGTAGAGGAAGTCAGAAGTGAATGGAGGGGATAGGTTACCTCTGCTCATCTCATAAACTAATTTGTTGCTGCAGAAACATGTTCTAACCTAAGACAAATTCAGAATTTTCCTACATGTCTGTCACCATGGCAGTGGCTGCACTTGTCTTTCAAACAAGTGCAGCCACCATTAATCATAAGTGTACTTACTGGCCAGAGGGGAAGGCACAGTTTTTGTAGCCTTTACTGTGTGACAGTAGTTTTTGTTTGTTTCAAAATGTTCCAGTTTCACTGGAAAGGTTTGGTAAGGAAACCTGCAATCTGTGCATGTATTTTCTGTGCATGATGGTGAAATAAACAAAATAAGCCAGTATCCTGAAACACCATGGTTATTGGACAGTGGTGTGTCTTATTTGCTAGTTTTATTAGTATTCCTGTTCTCTCAGTCTGAAAGATGACTGAGATACCTGTCTTGAAGAAGCTCTGAGTAAGGATGCATAACTTCAGCCACCAGTAGTAGGAATTCTAGCAAATCAGTGGCTGGATTAAGTACTGAGCAATGTTACCCAAGAGTCTCCCTTACAAGAACTAACTCTTTTATGTTGTTTGAATCCTTAGTGCCTCCAAAGTTCTTGCCCATATCGTCCACACCGCAGCCTGAGAGACGGCAGCCACCTCAGAGACGACACTCCATTGAAAAGGAAACACCAACCAATGTGAGACAGTTCCTACCCCCTTCAAAACAGAGCTCCAGGTCACTTGTAAGTGGAGGGGGTGGTAGGAGAGAGAAAAAGAGGCATTCTAAGAGTATAATGAAAATTAAAGCTTGGCTTCAGTGTGATTAGAACTTGACTCAAAGAAAACTGCTCAATTCAGAAACAGCCCTTGGCTACTAAAGACATTTTGAAATCAAGATTTGAACTTTGTCTCTCTAGCATGTTTATCCAAAATCCCAGGTACAGGTGCCTCAGAAAACATTTGCACTTTGATTAGGACTCCAGGTAAAACCACGTGTCTTGATTTTGTTTGAGAATGTTACCAAAACAAACAAACTTCGCCTTACTGATTTTCCATTTGAATAGAGATGATTCAAAAGCAGTGGATCTATTTTGGAATTTGGGGGAATTTTTTTAGGTGTTGGAATTATTGCTGTTAATGACTGACTGAATGAAATGGTTTCTTTTCTTCCCACCTTAAGAACTTGCATGGTAATGTTTATACATATGAAAGCTCTTTCAGTAATCCAAATCAAGGTTTGTCTGTGTTGCTTTGTTGAAGTTACTGAGGCAAAAACCTGTATTATTGGATGAAAAGAAAGTACGGTGCATTTGATCAATTAGCTTTAATTGAGAACTGTTTTCCAACAGAGTACAAACAGCAAAGGGTTTGAAATCCTGGTTCGTTTATGCTGACATACTGATTAGTGCTTTGTCATTTCATGCAGGATATGTTCCTTGTCTCTTTTCCTACCAGCAGGGTCTCAAAGTATGCCCCATGAGGTGCTGGTGAATAGAGAAATCAATAAACACATCCTAGTTTTGAAAGGAAGGGAATATTTACTTGCCCTGTCTTGTAGTGCAGTGGTATTAAGGGGCTTTGAAGAGCATTTTTGTTGACCCAAAAGATGAGGGCCAGGATCCAAACCTATTAGATGATTGATCAGGAACAAGAAATATATATGTCCGAATATTCCCACAGTGTCATTTTCCTTTTCAGAGGGTCTGCTGGATTTTATGATATCCTTTCAAGTAGAATGTAGTTCCTCATTCCTACTGAAGGTCAGGTAGTAACATGTTGATAAATGCACAGCACAAGTAGACACCTTCTGTTGAAGAGAACTTGGAGCAGAACCAATAGCAGCAGAACTAAACTGGAGGGCTCCTTCAACATGCGTTTGAAAACACTATCACAAAAAATGCATTGCCTGGTGGCCACTCACTGCATGTGGAGCCCCAAGCTTTATTTTCTGGTTGGCCCAGAGTCATACACAGACAAATAGTTTAAAGGGAGGAGGGAAGAAAACATTATATGCTATATTGAGACATTTGTTCCATCACACTTCTAGTGTATCTGAGTATGTTACATCATGATATTAATCTCATGTGCATTTGAGAGGATCATGCAACTTAACATTTTCTTACATGAGGCCGGTATTTTAAATAGGTCAACCAAGTTCTCACCAGGACTTTTTTGACCACGTACTTATTCTTCCTCTGTCGGTCTGCTCACTGACATATGCCTAGAAAAATACATACAAAATAAGACCATTGCAGAAAATCTGATTCAGTTATTCCATACCCCCTGAAAAATACTAAAGGAAAAGGGAGAAAAAGCCATTAGATAAGTCAGGCTAATGTGGAAACAGGTGGGAAGGGTTTTACTAGTTTCTTTTGTGTTTGGGGAGGTTTTTTTGTTTGTTTTGGTCATTTTTTTAGTTGGGGTTTTTTTGTTTGTGCAGTTTAGTTTTTGTTTTTTAAATCTTCAGAGAACTGTCACCTAGCTTGGTTTTGGCTTTGAAGTGAGAAAGAAGGAAAGCCAGTAGTGAAATGATGTTCCATTAGTAAGAACCTATTTTGATGCCTAGAGAGCTCATTCTTTAACTTGGCAATAGTGCCCTCTAGGGTGTGACAGACAACTCCCACGATACCCTTTTTTTTCATTTTGGTAGATGAGTTCTGATATGCTGACACTGGCCCAGTTCCACACTTCATCTTTCTGCACCTCTCACCTTCCCCAGAGGGATGCCAACCTCTTCCAGTGGCCGCACCAGATATTCCATATGTAATCTTCCCAGAGTGAATGCTTCTTAATAAGTGCAGGATATTATTTACTTTTTATTTGACATCACACCTCTTCATCCCTTCCTCCAGGATTGATGGAGTTTCGTTTCTTATCACCAGCTCCTGTGACCTCGGTTTCTCTCCAAGGTGAAAGAGGCCTCGTCAGTAATTAGCCCTTGATGCCAGTGAAACCAGGCAGGGGTTTGTTGCAGTCTCTTAGCAGGATTAGCAAGAAACTGGTCTGTCTTGCATACTAAAGATGGTTTTGTGAACTGGCATCTCATCAGACAGAGGGAGTAAGGCCTAAGTAGGTAGTAGGGGAAACAAACTTAGAAAAGCACCAAACACAGTCCTACCTGACGTGTGCTACCAGTGCTCCATGGAAAGGCAGGGTGGCTCAGTGATTTTGGGGAGAGGCAACCCTGGTGGTGTGCTTGTTGTAGTGGGCTGACTTGAAGCTTAATCAGTGAGATGAAGTCAGTGTCCTGAGATGTACATATGGATGCCTTTGTAGTCTGTTTGCTTTTTTAATTATTATTATTATTATTATTATTATCGTCATTATTTTTTTACATGACCCAGAGGACCAAAGCTAATGGTTTCATTTATACACAGCATTCGCTTCTCTGCTTCCTATCTATTGTTCAGGTTCCTAGGATAACCAGTTTATTTCCAAGGATGACTTTCAGACCACTTTTTTCAACTATGCAAACAGCTTCTCTGCTCAGCTCTCATCCCGTTGAAGCAGCCATGTGTGGGGTGGCAGGGGCTATGTACTATCTCTGTGAGAGAGCTTTTGCCAGCAGGTGGAAACCCGCAAAGGTTTGCCTCTTTTTGCTGGCCTTGGAAATCACCTTCACCAGCATGTTCCCTCCTAGGGGAGCACTTCCTCAACTGTGGCAAGAATTACAGCTTAGGCTGGGACATTGCACTTGATTGACATTGATTTAAATGTGTGTAGGATATTTGTGTGTCTTCAATCACCTCACGGGGAAAAGAAATCAGTTCTGAAAGGACAGCAAACTAAAAATGCAACATCACAAGATTATCAATGGGATAGACCTTAAATATTACAGCATATGAAGATCCTGCATCAAAAATCCAGCAAAACTATTTTAATCCTTGGACTATGCTGAAAAGAATAAGGTTTTATGTTTCTACCAAGATACATTATGTAGAAGGGAGAGGCATTTGCAATCTGCCTTACTAGAAAACCTACATATTGTTTTGGTCCTCAGCACACTTACATGTCAGAATAACTGCAGAATAACTCATAGTCATGTACCAGGAAGGCAAATCCACTGAAAAGAAAACAAATTCATTTACCCCTGTGTAGAACTGAACATGAGTAATTTAATTTTTCCTTCTTTTCTTGTCCCAACCAATAAGTGAAAGGTTTATAGTTGAGATGCCCCGCTGACCTTTCAGAAACTTTAAGTCTACAAAAGGAACAAGTTTAGAATGCTTGAGTAATTGTGAATTGCAGAACTTAGAGGCAAATCTGGCACTTGTTCATTCTGCAATTTACTGATGCAGCTCATTTGAATGTCTAGTGACATCCTTTAATTAGAAGTTTTACAAGCAATACATTGGAGTAAAAACGTGTTAGTCATAAGGACCTATGAGGTGTGTGTACACCGAGCATTACCTACAAAGCACTTTATTTCACATTATGGGTATGCAATTCTTAATATCTGCTTTTCCTGAGTAAAAAAATTACATATACACCCTAAACTGTGACAGTGTTTATAAGATGATTGCACAGTCAGTGTTAAGCCACTTCTCAAGAGGGTCATGGAAACTTCAAGTTCAAGACAGTATTTTTCAGTAATATTTTTTCCCATTAAAAATAAGTATGCAGACTTGTGTTTAATATTAAAATGAGAACTGAGTATTATTCCAGAAAATCAAGATCGTTCAAACCATATTTTGTCTTTACTGTGTTCTGTTGTATGCAAGTATTGTAGAGAGTGCTCTCACTTGGAGCTGCCCAATTTGAGTACGTCTTATTGTTGAAAGTTTGAGCAATAGGCCCCAAGCATCATTGTTCAGTGAAGTTTAGCCAGTGCTTAGCATAATTTTAATTAATTTCAATGCCTTAGAGGTAGTGTAGAAACAAAAGATTTTCTTGTGTACTTATTTCTGTTCTGAAAAGCGAAAAAGAAAACCCAAGCAGTTTTCTGAAATCCGCATAATATTTATCTTTCATTTAATGTTGCATTAACATTTTGTTGTCCTTGTGTAACCTCTGGAATTAAAACATTAGCATTTAAACATGTGAACATTTTCTATGTTTCCCCTGTCGCCTGCTGGCTATTCCTATTTTGATCATACTCATTTTCGATTGGTACGACCACAGGCCCACACTATTCCCCTAGTACGTGCTCTACACCCATAGCAGACCCGCAGACTTTCTTCAAAGGAGCAATATTCCCTGACGTCATCGTTCTGTAAATTAAAGGAATGGGCGTTCACAAGGGGGAAGGAAGAGCTTCAAGTAAGAAATGTATTTCTAAAGGACTTAAAGCTCTGATTGATTACAAGCATTCATTCGCCTCGGATAGTTTTTCTCAGTCTCCCACGATGCAGAATCAAGGGGGTCTGCTGGCATTGTGTGCATCCCGCTTTCCCACCCACTTCCTCTCCCGGCTCACCCCAGCCTTCAGCCATGCCTTCTCCATAGCAAGGCAGTTGCTATGGGAAGAACCCAGAACTAAATGCCGAGAGCTGCTGGTTAGCTGGAAAGTTGCTCATAAGGAACAGAAGTTACTTTGTTTTGGCTGTGCAGTTTTACACCTCAGAGCAAATTGCAGCTGCTTTTGATGTAGTTTGTTCTTTCCAGAAAACTAGTGTTCCATACCCCAAAGTTTTAGCTGGCAAATCTAACAAAGTTAACTCAATTCTAGTCTGTCGTGGGGTACCTTAAACAGAGTGAAGTTTCTTTGTGTTCCCTTTCTAGATAGGTAAGACAACAGTTTTTAAAAATGTGGTGGTTCCTAAATGCTAATGTTTGCCAGGTCTGCAATGTAGAAAGATTTTCTTTTTAATCTGATGGAAAGACAGAACAGACCTCTGAGTACATGGAAATGGAGCATTTCCGTACTAATCCGATTCATCACTTCAATTTGTAAACGAGATTTCCAAACTGTCAGCCACGTCTTTGTATTTGCAGGAGAAATTTCCTTCATTTATTCAGAGAGCATTGCATGTCATTGTCGTTACCACACAGTAGCCCCTCTGGGCTAACTTGAAAAGGTTCACCAAGCATAAAGCGATGGGAGTTCCCACAGAGGTTTCTGTCTTTCTCTTGGAAATGTATAATCAGCTACTGGGCTGGATTACAAATTGGGTTGGTGCTTTTTATTCCCTGGTACCAAATTCAGGAGTTCTCCGCTCAATATTCTCCTAAATGCTGTAACACAGAACTGATGCAAAATTTTCTAAGTGGAAGATTTGTTAGTATCTACTTGAGTTTCTGCCATTAATAACGCAACACTGGGTAACCAGTTCACCTGCTTGGTATTGGACAATTATTCTCTAAAGCTTAAATTGCTGCTGTTACTTTCCTGGGGCTGAAAGGAGAACTTTTCTGCCTGAACTGATGTAACTTTTTGTTATCTTGGTGGGATTCTGATTATGTGAGCACCAAGATGTGGTACCATGGAATAAAAATTTCTGCTAGAATGGGCCACTAACAACTTTTCTTGGCCGCTCCGGGCATCACAAAGTCTCAGACAAACTATTTTATGTATACTTCCCACAATATGCATAAAGTAATACCATCTGTCATATTGCCTTTCAAATTACAAATCTGAATGTTGATTGGTTTGAAACAAATCTTTGTAATAAAAGACAAATGGAGAGAAGGGCCAAGTGGTTTGAGGAGGAAAGATGAAGAAAACTGCCATTGTTATAAAGGCTGAACATAATACCATGTAGATCACACTTATGCAGCTTCCAGTGGTGTGATATGCACGTGATGCCCGTGAATGAGCCAGTGCTATTCCAGTTTGAAGGGAGAAAGCCCCTGTTTCTGGAGTTACTAACCAGGTGGCTGGTTGTCTAGGCTGACATCTGGAGGAAGCTGTTTGTCTTTGAAATAATATGGGGTTTTGGCTTCCAGGAGGAGTTCTGTTACCCGGTGGAGTGCCTGGCTCTGACAGTGGAGGAGGTCATGCACATTCGTCAGGTGCTGGTGAAGGCAGAGCTGGAAAAGTACCAGCAATATAAAGATGTCTACACTGCTCTCAAGAAAGGAAAGGTAGGGCTGAGTCTGTGGAGGCTCAGTTGTACAAGCTCCTCATTTACACATTTCTTTCTTATTTTGTGTTGGAGAGAAAGAAGAGTTGTCCAGCAAACACCCCCCTAAATATATAACACGTAGGTCAGGTTCCTTGAATTATGTGCAGAAACATGAAAACTCATGGAAATACCTTGTTTGTTTAGACTGTCTATAAAAATGCAGTAGCATTTGCAATTATCACAGTGTATCTGCATGTGTCTGTTAAACTTCATTGACTGAAGTGGTTTCTTTCCCCATGCCTTCTGCAGGATTGGTTACTCTTTCTGTTCCAGAAAGTAGAATTACAGACAGCAGTAGAAAACTGCAAGTTCTTAAGGATATTCATAAGGATATATGTCACCCCAGAAAGAGGTTTAATATTAGAGACCCATTAACTGATGCATTTTTTTCTGTAAACTGCAGATTGGAGTTCAGTACTTACCAATAGAAGCAGTGCCCTTTGCTTCCACTTTTGACTTGTGCTTCTTGAACATCTCCAGCAAGTTCATTTTGACTTCACTGTGTGTTTTACCTACAGGCCTACCTGTGCCCAATATGCAAATTTATTTTAAAGTTTTAATACCTTCAGGGCAGAGGAACAAGAATCTTAAGGTGTTATTCATGAGATTCAGCTGTTGCCTATTGTCAAGATATACAGAACTTAGTAATGAGCTTTTATCAAATCTCAAAGTAAGTTGATGCTTTAATTAATTTACCCCAGTGTTAAAACTGTTCGCTTTTATTTCTAACCAAATATATCTAGTTAACTGGCAAGTATTTAATTAGGGTAAAACAAAAGCCTAGTTCTAAGTACGTGAAGATACAATTCTGGACCTTCTTTTCAATATCATCTTAGAAGTATGGACCCCAGAACTGGATTTATTACTGCAACTGTGATCTTGCCAATAGCAATTCGTAAATGAAGTCATCACTGTGTGGGACTTTGCCTAATATTGTGGATTTCTCTCTTCTTCTTTTAGCTCTGCTTTTGCTGTCGAACAAGGAGGTTTTCTTTCTTTACCTGGTCTTACACTTGTCAATTCTGTAAGAGGTAAATATTTAATATGTGTTAATAAATGGGTACCATTTCAGAGGGAAAATTATTGATTTACACATTCAAAACCCTAAAAAATTTCTGCTTCATACTGTTCATTGGGTTTGTTTCTCTAACAGTCTATATTAAAAAACCCAAACTGTGCTAAAACATTTCTTTCCTAAGTGACAGAATTGCTTCCTTGGACTGAAATGCTTGACTAAAAGTGAGAGAAACACTCATTTGTTCTTTTAAGCTTATGGGAAAGAATATGGAATTTACTCAGACTCCCCAGTCAATGGTTCCACAACCTCTGTTGTTGGGGAAAACATTTCAAGGCAATTTACCTTTTGCATTATTTTTCAAGTATTGGGGCAGGGGAAAAGGGAGAAGGATAGATTTTTAAGCTGAACAATGAGACCAATGAGTCAGGAGATATGTGTAATCACTGAGCTACTGTCTCATAAAAGGAGGTTTCTTTAGAGGAAAACCAGCTTGTTTTCTTTTATATATATATATATATTTCTTAATTTAGCTGTAGCTCTTGTTTAGCATTTCTTCCTGGTTTTGGCTTCATGTTCTGATTTGAAGTTATTGTGTTGAAGAAGCCTTAAAAATGAAAATGTTTGTTTAAGGAAGGGATTCTAACTCCTGAAAACATTTATCCCTTATTCTTGATTTAAATGTAATTTTCCCAATGCATTGATTCATGCTCTTTCTTTCTTATGCAGGCCCGTATGCTCACAGTGTTGCAAAAAAGTAAGTAAGTAAACCAATGGTTAGAGCCTTTCTGAAAAGCTGCAGTCTTGGTAATGATGCTGCATGTTCCTTCTGCTGTTTTCAACAGATGCGGTTGCCATCAAAGCCATATTCTACTCTGCCCATCTTCTCACTGGGACCTTCAACCTTGCAAAGAGGAGAAAGCTTTATGAGGCCAGAGAAACCCTCTACCAGTCACCACCATTCACTGAGGAGCAGGTGAGAAACAACCCAAGCTCACTTGTGTCTGTTGCAAGTGCTCCCTAAGTGTTGCAGACAGGGTTATCAGTCATTAAGATGCTGTCTACCTGTTTTGTAGTTGTCAGTGTTTCTAATGCTTGTGGTAACTCTCCTGAAGCCTGAAAAGACAGGTCTCTTCTGCTTGTTGCTTTAATTTACTGAAATACCAACACTAACATTGTCTTCTTGAACCTTTTTCACATTACAGTTGAAAAATGAGTCTGGAACTGTATTTCTTTAGCACCTCTCCAAAAATATCCTTAACATGTCTTTTTCTAAAGTGAAGGACTCTTTGTTGATAACTCTCTCTAGAGGCTAAAATCACCCACTGAATGGGAATGTAATGATGTCTTGTGTACAGATTTATCCTTTTTTCCTCCTAATTTTTCTAATTAATATTTTCTTAATTTTTTTCACTTTGATATTATCAAGTTATCTGTTGATTTTTGTATCTTATACAGAGATGGTTGTCAAAACTAATGCAAGAAATATAAAAGAAACACTCCTTTTTGAGGGAACTTATTGTATAAACACTCTGTGTTAATTACCAGTGCTAAGATACTGTGTAGATTAGCCAAACTCATAGTCTATTTTTAGTTATTAGTAAGGTTGTTTGTGCCAGGTTGTAAATGTTACACACGCCCTCTGTTAGTGACCCTGCAATCTTGCCAATCCAGGCAGAAGCTGTCCTCTCCAGTGTTTGGTCTCCTGGTGTCATTTTTGGGACAGGAGAAAGGAAAATTTAAATCCAGGCATTTCTGATGTGCCGCTTCCCCTTGGGGCCCAGTGCCAGCGTGCTAAATAACATGACAGATCCTGCTCGTTTGCCTTTCAGGTTGACCTCAAGGTCCAAGTCTGTGGATAAGTCACAGGAAGAGTTTCCCAAAGAATTAATGGAGGACTGGAGCACAATGGAGGTTTGTGTGGACTGCAAGAAGTTTATTTCAGAAATCATCAATTCAAGCCGGCGCAGCCTGTCTCTGGCCAACAAGCGAGCCAGATTAAAAAGGAAAACGCAGTCCTTCTACATGTCGTCACCGGGAACCTCCGAGTACTGCCCCTCTGAAAGGACTATCAATGAGATCTGAGCCGTGTGCCTTTTCCTTTGCTTTTGTCTTCGTGAGGTCATCATCCATGAGCAAGGTCACTGAATCCGGATTATCAATTCCGTTGCTTTGTCTCCCTTGACTGGCTTTGCATTCGATCACAGGATTTCCTACTCCAGCGGGTCCCGAGGGCACAGAACGCTGTGTCCAGATCTGTGCAGAATGACGCAACGGGTCAGCTGCTCGCACTGGAAGAAAATCAATAGTTTGAAATAGTTGCCTCTTTTGTACATGGGCATCGAAACTAGGAAGCCTTTTCTTGCTTTCAATGTTTTTTTAACCATACTTTGAATCATTTTTCAGGAGATGAGCTGCAAACTTGCGTGTTTAGTGGAGAACCAAACCTAACAAAGTGTCAGTGTTAGCTCAGTAGCAAACAGTAAGTCCTGTTGGCGTCACCACCCTCGTTGTGCTCACTGAAACAGCAAAGGGTGGTATCGCACACCAGACACCCAGTGTGAGCAGCTCTGGGCAAAACCATCTTCCTTTGAACCGTTTCAGTTGCTCTGAGATCAGGGTTCAGCACAGGACAGACTCTGCAGTGTCTGTGTCCTGGGGCAAAACAGGTGACAAAGCTCTTCACCCGTGTGGTTGGCCATACCCCCGAGCTGCTGTACTTTTTAAGCCTTAGTGTACTGCTAAGTGTCTCCTGAGCAGGTTTTAGTAGTTTACTTTCTATCTTGAATGTATGATAATGACTACCAGTAGCAGTGAATTTTAGTAGTAGACAGTTGTATAGTTTATGGGGAGGATGGGAATTAAGGGAGGCTTCTAATTTTAACTGAATACCTGTAAAGTTCTTCTTGTGGTTACTCACAGAAAACAGTGAGTAAGGTGTAAATTTGTATTATAATGGAGCACACAGATACTGCTATAGTTCTGTCTGACAGCATATCCACTAGTAACCCCATTTTTTCTGGGGTTTATAACTTGGCTGTAAAAATTCGTGTTCTGCTGAAATTTGGGACAGTGCTGTCTCAGATTGGGAGCGATCTCTCTTTTTTCTTTAATATTTTTTTTCCATTCTTTTCCCCTCTCTAATTCACTCACAGAAGAGTGCTAGACTAGTTGTTTAGAAGTTCCAACGATGTTACATAAACTGACATCTCATGCTTTTTTGCACTTGTTTTTATATTCAAAATACTTCTTTTTTTTTTTTAATTCAGACATAGCCAGGGTTTAGTCAATAATTTGGGGCCAGATCTTTTTGGTATTTAAAAACAAGCTAACATAGCCAAGTTATTAATACTTGAAAATCAACTACTGTAACTTTTTCATAAATTTTTTAATACCCTGAGGCATATTTAATATCTATATAGTGGTGTATTATAGAATGACATAGCAGAAAAGTTTCAGATCTATTTATTAACATTTCTATACTTCAGATTAATGAGAGATACCTCAGAACTGCTCCAAAGTAGCTGGAACTGGATTTCTATAACACGATTTTAAAGATGTATTAATCAAAACAGATTTCCCTGTCCACAAAGCCCAAGAGGCACAGTGCCCCTCTGGCCCTGCAGGACTCAGTGCTGAGGTTGGGAGGCACCAGGGCTGGTCAGCTCCCATGTGGCAGCTGGGCTGTGGTAGCAGGGCTGCCCCTTTGGAGTCTATGTGCATGTCAGAGCAGCTGGCCATGTCATCTCTTTTAAGCTGATTTGAAAAGCACATGCAGGAGTCTCTGTAAACCTTCCCAGGGACTCATTCATCCTTATTTTTTGTTAAAGACCGCCGTGGAAAATGAGAATTTTTGCATATGTAGGGCTTATTGAAATAGTCTCTAATTTCTTCTGAAGCAATGCAAACAGGAAAAGCAGGGCTCTGTGCTAACTCTCCCTCGTAGCTGTCCCATGGAAGGTCAGGTGTCACGGCCCTCTCCTCAGGGTACCCCTTTAAAAGTGTCTTGCATGTTAAAACACCTGGATCACTGGCACGAGATAAGGACATAGGATTGCAGAAGGGGAGCAGCACAGACTGATTGGAAAGGTTCTGCTAATGCTGGAAGGGTCGCTTGGCCTCAGTCACATCAGCACTTTTTCTTGTTTCTGTGCCAAAACCAGGCATGTGTTTGCTGCACAGTGCATCAGGGAATCTAGACTGAAAGAAATGCAGGAAATCCCGCTTTGCATCTACCCTGTTCTTGTTGCTGTAATTTTCTCATGGAAATGCCCTGGCCTCATGTTACAGTCACTCAGTCCTTCTGCTCTTAGTCCTCTTCCCTGCTGTCCTAAAGCCACTGAGATGCAGAGTATCCAGCATGTTTATCTTCATTTTGAGAGGCATTTAGGATGTTGTAAAGCAGACAAGATGAAGGACTAAGTAAATCCTGAGTGTGCAAAGCGAAATGAGTCCTTCATGCCTGTACCCTCTCCACCTTGGAAGTGTCCAGGAGCGGCTCTGGGGCAGCAGCAGAGCCTCGTGATGTGATCCAGCCTGTGCTTTCCCGGGATGCCCAGCAGTCCTTGGCTCGGGCTGGGCAGGGCGCAAACACTGAACACCACCACAGTGGTTGTACAGACAGCTCCCTCTGGCACACACAGTGCTGCCATGCCTGGATAGCCTCCTTTCTTTCCCCCCTGGATAAAACCCTCCAGGCTGCTGACACATGCTATGGCAGACCCCAGAAAACATGGTGTGGAGGGCTGCGTCTCCCCTTGCCTCCCATCCCTTCCTCCCTGGCACAATTGCCTGCATTATCCTGGCATTTCATTCCGCAGAAGGAAAAGCAGCGGGTTGGTTTGTCACACAAAGCCTGAAGGAGCTCAGCTCGCTGGTTGCCTGGCTCTGCGGAGTGGGCTATTTTTAGCTTTCCATCGCTCTGCTTGCATCCCAAATCCACTGCAGCCATTCGCCTGCACACCCCGCAGTGCTGCCCAGCATGTCCTAGTTACGGTCTGAACTTCACATTAGAGGCAGAGGATGAAATCAGAAGCTTGTAAATATTTGTAATATATTTATTAATATTTAGGAAGTCTCCACAAATCATGCAGTGGGAATTGACTTTCCCATGTTGTTTTAAAAAAGGAAATGAGTCTTATTTATATGTGTGTTGGCTGTTATCTTTTATTAGAGTTGATGCTTTGAGCCCCCTACTACAGTTTGCACTCGAGAGGCATCTTGGAGTGAATTACTGCTGAAAAGAATGCAGGATTAGCACAGTGAGCTCCTTTCCATGAATTTTTAAATTATATTCCTTTTTATTTTAGCTTTATTATTAGTATGCCCACAGTTTGTTTAAATATATCATAGGAGACCCAAGGAGCTAAAAATGCCTCTGGCAGCATCGGTCTTGTTTTGTGTGTGAACCTGGTTGTGGGGAATGCAAAACCAGCTCTGCCTCACAGAGGCAATGGAGGATGTGAGCAGGCCTTTGCTGCAGCTCTCAGACCTGATCTTGCAAGTGTTCATGGTGACAGTAGTGTTTTGGGGATTTGTTGGGGTTTTTTCTCTTTCCCCATTACTTTCTTTATACATGGAGGAGTGTTACCTGGTTAAAATAAAATGCCTTTCCATTATAACCTTTGTCTGTGTTAATTATTCATGTGGAAGCTGATTTAAAGGTTCTGTCTCTCTCTTTTTCATGCTTTTATAGTTTTGTAAGATCAGTCAAGTTTCCTTTGGCAAAGAATTGTTAATGAAAATGATTGCATAACAGCTGAACACTAGCTGGGTTGCATGAAGGGATGGAAATATGTCAAGTACCCTTAGAATAGCAATAAAACTGCTTGTGTAACCCCAGTGATGTGACTAGCTCCTAGTCATTATTTCCAGCCAGCTCCCTGTGTTACCAACGTGCTGCTTCTTCCAACACTGGCAGGCTGTACCTGAGGCAGCGTGCTTGTCCTGCATGTAGTACAGGCTTTGGGAAATCTCCATCCCTCCCTCATCATTGGGAGAGAAATGGTGGCAGTCTTTTGGAGAAGCTTTTGATGGATTGGTTTTGGTTTTTAAACCAGAAGTGGAGACAACATTTTTATCACAACTATTACATTGTTCTCTCTTCTTTCCCAAGCTCCCCTGTTTCCCCAGGCAAGTTCAGCATCAATCCCCTGGTTAGTTACTGGCTGCATGCTCTAGAGGTTAAAATTAATTTAGAAGCTCCAACTTTAACCCCTGATTGCTACCTTCATGCTTTACCTCATGCAGCAGCTCTGTACACTATTTAGGAATGTCTTTCTTACAAGCTCAGTCTCATCTGTGAAACAGTGACAGCACACAGGCATGAGGGAAAGGTGCTGCAACTGGTGCTACAGCATATGGATTATGTTCATGTTACCAGAAAATTTTATACTATTGCCATGTTCATAACTTGGAGCTGCTCTGGTTTATTTCTTCTTTTGTATGTGTGTATTTTAAGGTCAATCTGAGAATGTTTATGAATAATGATTCCAGCTATAAAAACCTTCTGTTGTTTCTGTCTGATTTTTACTACTGTGTTTCAGATTTTTTTGGGGTGCCTGAAATTGCTATTCACCTGAATTTCCTGGCAGGAGAACCATGACAGAGGGGCATTAGCTCAGCCTGACATGATTCACAAAGACCCAGACTCCCCTTCCTGGTAAGCAGCTGTTCATGAGCACTTCTCTCACAGCAGCTCGACTGAGTCCTGTGCCCCAGTCTCCTCCTGCGGGGAGCTGAGTGGCACCCATGAGTTCCAGCAGCCCACTCTGGAGGCTGCTTGTGGCACCCCCTGTGCCCTCACTTTGACGTTGAAAAATCCCAGAGCTGCTCACGTTGCTCAGTTGACCTGGCAAAAGCTGTGAGCTTTTCCATGACCCACGTCCCAGGGTCCCCATCTGCAAAAACAGGCACTTCAAAGTGGTTACGACTGTTTAAAGAATTTTGAGAGCTGCTGCTTGAAGGGCTGAGTGCTCAGCGTCAGAGCTGAAAGGATCCTGCAGTGCTAGTTTCCATCTGCTTTCACTACTTGAAAGCAATTAGCACCACTTCCAGGTGAAATGAATTCCAGAGAGTTGAAATTCACAATGCTTTGACAAGCAAAGACTTGTGAATGAATTTTACTGTGGTAGGTCTGCACTCAACAAATGTCATGGGGCCCTTTGAAACAGACCTTGCTATAAGTAATTAAAAAACAGATTTGTAAGCAGATAGTCTTTCAAGTGCCAGGATTGTACTGTAAGCTCACAGCTGAAAACCCGTTTGATTATTGACATTTGATTAAAAAAAAAAAAAAAGAGCATCCAGTATGAAAAAACCCATAGTCTTAATGCCTCCTGTGCAGCTGTAGTGTTTCCACAAAGCTTTTTTTAGGTCCTCCCTGCTTTTCTTAACCAGTCACATCAGTGCTTAACAGTGGGAAAGAGCAATGTTTCGGCTTCTGCAGGAGGAGCTGTAGGTCAGACACTGCAGCGTCGGATTGTTAAACAGGATTCCAGAGGCTGCTAAATCTAGAATTAAAGGGGCATGAGTTGATGCAACTCCTTCAGGAGGCTGACTTCCACCAGTTAGACTGACACAGATCTATACAGAGGCAGTGTTCTCGTGGCCCAGCTTTCAGGAGAGGCAGAGGTCAAAGCACAGCTTCAGCTTAGACCTTAGAATCAGAAAGCAAAACAAAGATAGTGAGGAGCGTATTTGAGCTGTACTTCTGATAAAGCTGATAAACTCCCTCTCTAACGCCCTTCTTTAATAAAGGAAAAAAGTATCCCAAACAGGAGATGCACTTTTTGGACATGAACAGGCCCAAAGCACAAACCCTTCCTCTTCGAACTTCTGCTTCTGTGCTGTCACTGTGCATGTACTGTCTCTGCGGCTTCAGGTACACCAGGGGCATCAGCTCTAACAGAAAGGCAATAGAATTTATTCTACTTGTTTTCATGTTATGTGGTACTGAAATGCAGTTCCTTGTTTATGCATTACTAATAAAAAGCTCTTTGAAATTACTGCATTGCTCTTGCTTTCTTGAGCTGTAAAGACAACGAGCATCATTTCTTACAGAGCACAGCTGGCAAGGGCATCTTCCACATTTGTTTGGCCAGGTAGAGCCCTGAATCTCAGCTGCTGCAGATCTCATCTAGGTCAGAAACAAAATTAAAGTGAAGTAAAAGGGAAGGTACTGTAGCAGCAGGATCTCAGATTAGGAGCCCTTTCTGATCATTTTGCTTGCAGGTGCCTCTCAATCACTTCAGCTGTGGAAGAATTAAAAGGACAGGACTTGTGCATCATAAAAATGCCTTTTTATTGAACAAATCTATAGTGAAAGCATGACCTGCTTCCTGGACTTGGGCTTAAAAGGCTTAGGCCAGCCTGCGTGATTCTGACAGGTGACAAGTAGTGTTGCTGAAGTAAGAAGATGGCTTAGTAGAGAAATAAGATCTTCTTTACAAGCCAAGGCTAATAGTTCTGGATTACTCTTTCCTGTTTTAATGCAAAGTGAAGCAGCTGCCAGTCCCAGGTGGAGTCACTAGTCCAGGACCAGAGGACCCCTGAGGAGCTTTTGACCAGTGTGGTGCATGGCTTACAGCGAGCTCCAGGGAGCCTCGTACTGCGTCCTGCTGCTTACCCAGCATGAACTAACACAAATTATTTTTCTGCAAAGGCAACAGCCCATTTTATATTAAAACAGTTACACCCAGAAGTGGTTTCTTTAAACTGTGCATGTCATTTACTTGAGATAGCACCATAGCACACATAGACACTTTACAGTCCTGTCCTTCACAGCTCACAATCTAGGAAGGTGCAAGAACATGAAAGGTGTCACCTACCCACTGCTCCACCTGAAGATTGGAAGGAAAAGTGTCACATCAAGGAACGTCACTGGTCAGGCTCAGTGCTGCTTTATTACCTTGTCAGATACGTCAATGCCCAATATGTGCTATACAACAATTTCTGACACACACACCTTGCTGCAGATCTGTGCCTTTCCTTAAGCTAAGTAAGTCCTTCAGGAATACAGAAGCTTTCACTATTTGTTGTCCCAACAAATATGACTCTTCCCCCATCATGCCTGACCTGATGGGGGAAAAGAAGTAAGAAGCATGGGGGAGCATGGAAGAATCACACTGGCACAAGGAGAAATCAGGAAAAAGAAAGTTTACACAAAACTGATTAATTACACACCAGACCATTTGACTACACTGGTTTAAGATAATGCCTTCTGTTGCTAACACAAGCCTGTCTACACTAGCACAAAAAAAAAAAGACACCAACTAGAACCCAGAGTTTACCTTGAGTTTGGTGTCTTCAACATCTTAAAACCCTGCAGGCCAAGAGCTAACATGCCCAGTTTGCCACGTTCTGGGAACCACTGCTGCCTCAGGAACCAGCTCTCCCCAGCTTCTTCCTTCCACAGCAGGCATGTGTGACGTGGCTATGGGTACCAGGCAGGGGGAGCAGCCACATTTCTAACCAATCTGAAGACGACCTGATATGCCAGCACTAAATTCTTAAACCAACTCCCTACACCACAACCCTCCACAGTCCCTTTTCCTTGAATTGCAGCACAGTGGCTGAGGAACACTGAATTGCCAGCCTCGGCTTGAACAACCGCAGCAATCAGCCCCTCTGTCTCCCAAATCAAAAACCCTGAATTTTAATTCTACTTTCAACTCTCCAAGTGCAACATTCTTAATCAAAACAGCACTTTTTACTATTAATCAGCATGCTTACCAGCACTGAGCTTTCTTCTGCTTGGTCCCCAACACTTCAAGATCCTTCCAAGTTAACAAGAGTTGGCTTAACACTATTTCTGCTTGATACATTTTTTTTCCTCCTACATACTCCTTTCCTCCTTCTGCATCAACCCAAAAACCTGCACCCCTCTGCTCCCATAAGCAAACACTTTCCCTCACATGCAGCTTTCCATCTTTGACAGACACCTCAGTCAATGTACATGACAAAAAATTGACTTCAGAAACATTCTTTAGCCATTTGCCAGTAAAGAAAGAAAAGATGGAAGAGTTTCTCTAAGGAGCAACCAAGATAAACAATTCCAGAGGCAGTGGGGTTTTTTTGCCTCAAGGGTGACCTCACACTACAACAGTCTAAGAACCTGAGTGGGAATTGGAGTCTGCAAAAACAGAGTTAAGCACAGCATACACAGCTACAGTTCCCACCAGATTCCATGCGGAAGAGTCACGTCATCATGGGAGAAGAAGGATTGGAGACCCACATGCAAACCAGATGGAGAGAGAGCAGAAGGGTGAAACTGTCAACAAAAGCTTATGGAAAACTAAGAATCATTTCATCTGCTCAACACTGGAGCCCACCTGGTCCCAGTGTGACCCCTGCTCCAAGGTCCCTTGTACACACTGTCAAAATGAGCAACCACAGGAAAATCAATAATCCCATAGATGCTTAAGCATCACCTACCCCTAAGACAAGGTGAGAGGTAGCAGTGCTGTCTGGCAGTGGAGAGAGGCAGCTGGATGACAGAACTGGCCTCCAGAAGAAACTTGTCTTTCTTCCTACCCAAAGCTTCCCTACTCCCATTTAGCCTAGAGAAAAGCAGAAAAGGACTGAGCACAAGTAGGAAAGCTGTTGATCCCTGGCAAGTGAAGCGGCAGACACATTGGAAAACCAAGCATCTAGCCATACAGCTCCTGAATGGCACAACATGTGAAGGGAAAGCAGCCCAAAACCAGTGGAGAATGAAAGTGAAAGGAGATGCTGCAACAGTAGCAGGTAGGGATTAGTTTCTGGAAGAAGGGAAAAAAGTGCCAAGAAAGTAATCCAGAAAACTGATGTGTAACTGCTACTGACCCTATGGTGTGCCAGAGGAGTTCAGCCCCAGAGAGAGCCTGTGATGACTTTTCGGGGAAGCCAGCTATTGCTAAGCCCAAGTGAGTCAGCCTTAAGGTAACACTAAGTAAATATTTCATTTCTGATGCAACAAGCAGCTTCAGACAACTCTTCCTCCAAATCCAAGCAACACATGAACCTCTCCAAAGACCTTCCTACCCGTGCTGACAGCCATGTTTTCATCATCTCCAGTAGGCATGTACTGAAATGTCGCAGTGCAGGTTTCCAAGTGCACACACACTTACTCAACTTTTCCTTTCTTTTTTTTTTTCTTTTGCAGAGCTCTGCCATAGGTACACTCCCCTTCCACCACCAGGAGCTAGAACATCAGTGTCCCTTATCCAGGAAGTGGCACCACTTCTCTGAGAAGGGGGCAACCAAACTGCACCAAAGCTCTCCAGTGTATCTTCCAGAAAGGGGCTGCTATCAGCAGCTCCAAGTTTCTGTTGCAAAATAAGAACGGCTTTAGGTCCACATAAAAAGAGCAATGTAAATATTAGCTATACATTTAATTGCTTTCAACTAATATATACATATTTTTAAAGCAGGTTTATTCATTAGGATAATGTAATTTAGTTACACCCAAATTAAAGTTCAGTTTTAAACTAACCAGAATATGAATGCTGAAAATTCCCTTAGGCTACAGACACTTTGAAATTACCAGATCAAAACAATTACCAACATTTTACTCTTCTAGTTTTTTAGAAGTTACTCATGCTCTTTAACAGCTTTCTAAGCACATGCTTACCACTTGAACGAGTAAACATCCTTGCAACATTTATTTCACTTTGTTTGCACACCAAAAAATAAGTTAAAATGCCCTAACAGAGGGTTGTCTAAGAAACATATACTATATCTGGATCAAACATGACAATTTTGTAAACATCAGACAAGGCTAGGATCATTATCAATATATATTTATGCATGTTTTATAGGAAACAGTTTCTGCAGTTACTGGAGTATTTTTCCAGTTAATGAGCATTTAAAATTATTCTAAAACCATTTTGTACCAATGTGGAAAAGTGTTGAAAAAATTCAGTTACACTGGTAGTTAACAGAAAGCACTCAAAAAGGAGAGCTCTTTTTTTTTTTTTCTTGTACTCGTTTTCTCCACTCAGGGAATGAAAAGTTCCCTGTTTATGAAACCTTACCATTTGGATTTCAAATTTCCTGCTCATTTCTCATTTCAACTCTTCTGATTATTGCATCAATTTCTCCCTCAGTTAAGACATGATGTGAAGAGCAAAGACCGGTGGAACAGCACAGTCTCTTCATTCAAGCAGCCTACAAGTACTCTTCTTAGAGATAAGTAAGTATTTTCCAGCACCTTCCAGGAATTACTACTCCTGTCCTCATAGCGAGAGGAGGACTAGGACATGTTAATAAATAAAAAATAAATTATACCCTTTTCCCCACCAAAAAAAACTATTTTAGGTTATTAACATGAATAGAATCTTTATCTTTTGTTTGGATACAAACGTAAGGAGTAAAGTATCTCTGTCATGTTCAGGCAGCAGCACATTTACACAACATAAGAAGAGTTAGTTCCACACAAGTTGTAGCCTTTCAGGATGATCCTCTAGATAAATATCTAATTCTGTGATATCATGTTCTAACTCATGTAGTTCCCTTTAACTAGTCATAAGACACTATCAGATTACAAAACAGATAAACTTCAGTGCTCCAGGACCTATCAGCCCTTCACAGAACAAAAGTTCACATGGAAACCCCTTAATACCACACATGCATTCCTTTCAAGTTTGAGTAGGACAAACCAAGATGGTGTAAATGTAACATGCTCTATCTTTGTTTAAAAAGGCACATTTAGGCCATTTAAAATGTGCTAAATGTTTTGTTTCCAGTGTTAAAAAGAAATTGTTGAAATGAAAAGAGCATATGCAGGAGGTCAATTTAATCTTCAGTAGGCAACAAGAGCTGCTGTGGAGATGACAGATGAGGTTACTTTTCCGCTGATCCAATATTCTCATAAATATAAAAAGCCTCTTCAGATCAGCCTTGGAAGGGAGCAGTCTGCAGAATAAGACTTCTCTGTCAGTTAGTTGGTTTTACTTGGTGAAACCAAATATTTGGTTTTATTTTTCTGCTGAGGCTGCTGCCATGGCTGGTTTCATGCCCTCGCGTGTTGACTTCAGCTCCTCCAGTTCTGTGTTTAGTTTGCTGATCACCCACTCCAGGGCATCCCGACCCTAACAGGAAAAATACTGGAATTTAGGATCACAACAGATACATCACCACTGCATCTTTCTGTAGTTTTTCCTCTGTCAGACACAAGACTTGCTTTAAAATTAATTTCATGCCCTGCATAATTTGATGCAGATTATACTGATAATTTATTAGCATCTCCTTTTGGAAACTTCACTGCGAAGGCCTTTGCTTAACCCCTAAGCCAGAAGTAAATGCAACACTGGTTTGAGCTCCCAGTAGCACACCTAGGCAAAAAGCCTAATTCAGCAGTTAAGTTTCCTTACCTAAGAGGACCTCTGTTTTTACTGTTTGCTGCTCCCACCACCCAAAGAATATCAGCAGATTTATGGCAAAATCTACATACTGTTCTCAGATTCAGTAACCAAGTTATATGGACTGTTTTTGAAAAGATTCAGGACAAAGGAAGTCTTTCAAGTGGTCTTTGAAGTAGCAACTAAGTGACCTGATATCTACTAAGAGTTCAGAAGTGCATTCACACTGAATTCTATATTGATGCACAGGAACATTTCAGCACCTAACCCAGACTAATTGAGAGACTAGGGTTGCATATTTTATATCAAGGTACCATCTTTCTCTGTTCAGTCCTCAGAACGGGAGTGCCCCAGTGCTAGGAATTGACAGCCAGTGCTTTAAGAAGAGCTGGAGAACCCAGCACAATAAACCTGTCAAAAATCTTTTACCTTAAGAAGACCCTGTGGCAGCAGCACCCCACAGACCACAAGATGCAGCCAGCTGCACAACAAAGCCAAGAAAATAAAGAGAAGTACTTTAACTAAATAAAAGTGTAAAAAATGTCAGCACTCTGCAACCTCAGAACAGCAGCTTTTGCCAAAGCAAGCAGAAGGGATCAGACCAGGAAAATACCTGGCCCTTTTTCACTTAAGAAGTCAAGAGACATTCACCTCTATTACTCTACTAAGAATAAGAAGTACAAACAGTGGAGAGCCACATGGCTCTGGCCAAGTCTAGAGTTATGGAGATAAAGGTTTGAGCCCCAAAAGTTCTAAATCTGAGTGTCAGTGTTCAAGCCCCCTGCAGAGACTGATAGAAAGGAGGGGAACACTCTCCACCCCCACACAGAGTTTTGTTTCAAACTGTGAAATATACTAATTTTGTTGTATGCATTACAGATGACAAAGTGCATAGAAACCTCACAGTCTCCAGAACCTGCTGTTGTCTTTTACAAACCACTAAGCACGAAGAAGAATCTGCGTAAGCAGCTTTGAAAACCTAGGAAAAAAAAAGTAAGAACAAAACTCATATACTCTTGAAGGACTTTTTTTCAGGCTAGAAACATTACTCTGGACTACCATTAAAAGGCCAGATCCAGGCTGCAAAGTGTAACCTCTTAAAAGAAATAAAGTTTTACTAAGAGTAAGAGCATATTTATCTCAAGACCCTCACTAAGATCAGTGAAGAGCTGACTGTTTCTCTTTGTGTCTTCCATATTACAGGGATTCACAGCATAAACACTAATTGTTACATCTGCACTGGCAGGCAGTCCTTAAACTGAGAAAAGTTGTCCAGTTATCACACAGTATTCAGCTCTCAAAGTTCAGAAAGGGAGATTCAGCTCCACTGCAAATTACCTCAAGAACTAGAATATTTAACTTAGTTCAAGATACGCCTTTAAAAGATACTAGTAGTACTCAAGAAAGCATGATTTAAATTGTCCAGTTTAAGTACGAGCTGCTGAAAAAAGACCTTAGAAGGGGATGATTTAACTCCTGAGTTCTTTCCATTTGAGCACCAAAGCAACCGTTCTTCAGCAGGTGATATGTTCCACCTTTTCCACGTGCAGTGCAAGACCTGGGAACACCACCAAAGCACTCATAAAAATGCCCAGGCAGGGGCAGTCTACCATGAATTAGCAGAGAGGTGTGCTCCTAAGGAAAAAGCCGGGTGAGGCGGGGTGGGGTGTCATCTTTCAGTAAGCACAAATTTGGACACTCAAAAGTCAGCTTTAAATGTCCTCTCTGAGGTGACACAGGCACAGAGAACTGAGTGAGACAGCAACAGCTTACGTGTTATATTTGCCTAATTGCACAAAGAAGACTTTGTCAGAAAGTCAAACACGCCTTCCACAGAAAATGCTCAGTAGAAAAATGCTGAGATTCTTCTCAGGCCCTGACTACAAAACAATCACATCACTGTGCTTTATTTGGTATCTTTGTTGATAAGATAAAATAATTTAAAAAATCCATGGCATTCAACTGGAGCACCAAGATATTTCCTTCAGTTTTTGAGACTACAGTTTTTTGAGAATGTGTATTTCCTTAGACCCATATATATTGTATGCTATATTTTGCAGCTCTGAATAAACTCATGATATTGGCAAGGAAGACTTCGGGAATATTCTGCACAGGAAATTGAGTTAGAAGCCTCAACCAGCTGCAAAGCCTCCAAGTACTGAAACCACCCAATTAT
>JAWWMO010000083.1:98143855-98168727 GCA_035047845.1 Dendrocincla fuliginosa
GAATATTCTGCACAGGAAATTGAGTTAGAAGCCTCAACCAGCTGCAAAGCCTCCAAGTACTGAAACCACCCAATTATGATAAAAAAATCTGACAGAGGACTGGTCTATAAAGTTTCACACTGTACAAGTTCTCTACTAAGTCATTAAGCAAGCACATTCATAACCAGGCATGCATGTTGTATTAGTCATTATTGCATATATCAGCAGTATGAGGTGTCTGGCAGAACAAGCCACTGCATATGAAGATTTGTTGGTAGAGCTTAAGTGACTGATAAATGCTGAGCCTTTGTAGTTGATGTTTTCCAGAAAAACAGCCATAAAAGCTTAGTGGAATGAGAACTTAAAAGCAAACACTGATGGCATACACAGATCTCAAAGTAAGCAGTGTAGAAAGCCCTACTGTCTTAACTAGGAGAAGCAGCAATGGATTGGGATTCTTTAAGAAATTTTATTAGTTGAAGCACAAGCCAATACAGGAATGACAGGGACAGGCTACACTGACTCGTAGAAGAAAAACAATTTGCAGAGAGGTATCACAAGAGGCAAGTACACTCAGTTCTCTCAACCCTGAAGTCAGATTTGTCCATGGTCACATCACTGCAGGGACACGTCACTACCAAAATGAATATAACTACAAGACCAATGAAGAGCAGGAACAGCCCGGCATCCTGACAGCTTCGAGATTTGTACAGATTTCCTCAGAAGGACCACAGTATTCCTCAGGCATAAGAAAAGCAAATACTATTCTGCTATGCAAAAGATTACCCCTGCTAGGTACTCAAGTTTCAAGAAATCAGTTCTATAAACTAAGAACACAGTTCCATTTCATTTTTATAATGCCAATTCCACTCACTAACCAATTTATTAATTTCTTCAGGTACCATATTTACATGCTGAAATCATAGAAACTAGGACCAGATCAAACACTTGGTGAAGGGGACTCTTTCCCACCCCTTGTTATCTGCAGTCATTATTTCACTTTCATACCATAAGCAAGACTGCATGGCACAAGACATGACTGCAGCAAGTCAGTTGCCTAGTGGCATAAGCACAGGTTAATGGATCCAGTCTAGACTGGACCTATTCTCACCCTCTACAACTGCAGTGTAATGAATGTCTGCCATTCCTGTACGCAATGTGTATAAAGCATACATGCAGGTTAAATCCACGTGACAACAATCCATGCACAGATTTGCTAGAAAGCTGAAATGCTGTACTAAGAAGAATGCTGGCATTACCACTAGTTAGTACAAACTGTAGATGTGGAGAACTGCTAGCTTAGAGCGCTTTCAGAATTTTGAATTATCCACTCAATAGCATCCCACCCCTGGAGTAACACAAGAAAGATTTACAACATACGGAAAATGATTTTCCCACCATCATTAAAAATAATAATGCGTTGTCTGCCACCTCTACCTCACAGCAAAATCCCAGTAATTCCAAGTTCTTCAGAACAACAAAACAATTTCCAGCAACTTTCGTGAAGTTTAAGAGGGGTGCTAAGAGCACAGAGGCACAGCATAGCACACAAGAACTTGCAATAGCACAGTAGGTTACTGGCTAGCAAAGAAAAGGCTGGTAACAGCAAGTACAAATTCCTGCTACATTCAAAATCTCTAGAGACTTTTCAGTGAAATACAGAGGACAAGAAGGTCTTTCTGATTTGCAAGAAGCTTGTGAGCCAGCGTGTTCCTTCAAAATGGCAGAACAAAACAACCTTGAAAAGAAATTGAGCTTTCACACAGGCAACACCTGAACAGATACCAAGAAATATTTACACTGTTTTATCCAAGCTCAACAGAGACATGCAAGTGCGATGGATGTCACAAGAGAAATTTGGCCAGCATTTTTAATTGTGCCTAGTTATCTGGACATGCCAGCTAACTAGCTAGCTAGCCCCTGCCAGACTTTTAAATGGAATTTGGATCAGAATAGAACTGTAATTTAATTGAAATACGTTTCATTAGAGAGCACTCAGTTAGGTAAAGGTAACCTTCAGTGTCTAGAAATGACCCATCCCTCCTTCCCCATCCCCTGATTTTAACATGTTTTCCTCTCACTTTAAGAGAAGCACACAGAAGGGTGGGAAAGAAGGTTTTCTTCTCTCTGATATAGTTGTTCAATGCCTCCTATCAAGTTGGCTTACACTGGCTTGCTCAAGCAACGTCTCTCACAAGGACGAAGAGCAGGCCAAAGCACTGGCTCTTTGGCATACCAGGAGTTATCTGGGCTAATTTAGTAGTGACACCTTTTCATGCTTTGGGAAATTATATTCTGCTTGCTGAGGTTCTACAAAAAACCATTTGAAATGTTGTGCACAAAATTTAGATAAATTAAATACAGCATTCAACACATTGACATTTACTATTTCAGCAAAAAGAACATGTGTGGGGAGAGAGGGAGAGAACAGAATAAAGATGTACCTTTCTGGCATTAGAAGATATTGTGTTTGCCATTAAGCTTTCCAAATAACTGCTTAAGCTAATGCCTTTAACAGTGATAATTGCTTCTTGAGTTAACACAGTTCTGCAAGAGAAAAAGAAAGGTTAGTACCTAAAGTGATCTGGACTAACATAACGTCTCCTATATACAAAGATGCACACAAATATCCTTACTTACTTTTCAGGGTTTTCAGGATGAGGTGTGTAAACCAGTCTCTCATCAACAGACACCAGGTTTGTGAGAGTAATCTTAAAGAGAAAACAAGAACTGAAATTCTCACTTCCCACCTTTCATTCTTCTGTTATTAGCAGCACTACTGTAGTGCATTCAATTTAGTGTCTGAGACAAAGTAGTGTACAGAGAATACAGAACTCAGAACAGGGTCAATAAAAAGACCTAAAAAGGTGATGCATCTTATCCTATCCACAATCTAATTATATCAAACTTCCTATTCATAGTAAAAAGCACAAACAGCTTTCTCTGAATCTCGAGTCTGATTTATGACAGGCAGTTCAGAGAGGCTATTCAAGACCAAGACCACTATAACACTACTTGGACTATACAGAAAATTAATACCCAAGAAAGACAATGTCTCTCGTACAGAGACAAGGCTCTCCTACAGACAACCCCATTTTAAATCTGATAGTTAAAAGTTCCTAGGATACCAAAATATAGCCTAATACTCATTTACATTTTATGAAAAAAGGCATTTCACATTGAAATTTTTGTTGCAAATGGCAGTATAATGTAGAACAACTCATTCATCTAAAAGTTAAACTGTTTTACATGCATTCTAAGAAATAATTTTCCATTAAAAAACAAAATCACAAATGTTTGATCCTGAAGTATTTACATTTCTTATGTGTGAGATGAAATTTCAGGAGGGAAAAAAAAAAGTCATCCAAGACACCAACAAGATATGGAAATTGTTGCCTCTTGATGAAAGACACAAACACATTTCTAATCTAAATGTTACGAGCAAAACTTCTACAATTAATTACCAGAAACTTTTTAAGCCACCACTCACATTAGTTGAGCAAAGCTCCATCTTTTTTTCCACTGGATCTACCACAGAATGTTCCTCAATGTAAGTCAGAGTTCTACTTGTTCCTAAAATCTGAAGGGAAAAAAAAAAGTTAAATACCAAAATTAAACAAACAAACTGAACCCTGAAACACAAAAATGCCAAGTTTTCAGCGACCCTAAGTAAATCCAAAGTAAGTCATGGATACCAGAAGACTGTGATCTGCGGCAAGACTCCATCCTGGTAGGTTGTATCAGTCATACAGCACGGCATAGACCAGCCCGGAAGGCATTTACAGACATACACACACTATGGGCATAATAAAGCTTACAAAGTATTCTCCTTACTAAGAATGCTACTTGTAACTCCTGTGATACTTGTGGATGACATTTCCTACGGATGAAACTTTTACTTTGAAGTCAGCTCCCATTCAGATGATGACATAAAAGTGCATCACACCCTTAATAAAGCACGAAGGATGTAAAAACATACAGCTTTTACAATACTTGGCAATCCCCACTCCGTGCTGAGAAGACGGTGACTGTGCAACCTCCCCTGGTTATCAAGGCTTCTGTCAAGGACATCTACTCCTACCACACACGGATTCATTGGGTTGGGGTACTTCCTCATAGCTGCTTTGATCACTGTATCCCAGGGGTGTCTGTAAGAAGAAGAGGAGAGAATGTTTGTAACTATTTTGTATTCAATTGCAAGTATTCAGATGATACTAAATCAGGATCTAGTTTGTGTGATATGGCACATGCTGTACAACTTCACAGCTCCCAAAAGTCCCTTTGGAATACAATTATGCTTGGAAGGGCAATAGGAAAGTATTGATACACAAACAGAAAAAAACCCTCACTCTTCTTTCCAGAGTGAAGCAAGGAATTATTAACCAAAGACTAACAAAAATGAGGGCAAGGGGCAACAGTCATTAATTGCTACAAACGACATTCCAATTAGCTGGGCAGAAACCTCTCACTGACAGGGCAGCTGCCCACAGGGATTGCTGAAATCTCAATTCATTTCAAAACTCAACCAGGAAAGCAACCTGACCTAACACTTCAGTTTGCTCTGCTTTGAAAAGAGGGCTGGACTAGATGACCTCTGGACTAGAAGTACACCCCAACATAAATTCTGCTATAATTCGAAGCACACCAAAGAGACTAAAGCAGGAACCATTAGCTTCTGTTCCTATAGCAAAAAAGCAAAAATGAAATTTAATTTAAAAAAAAAAAAGATAATCAGGAAGTTCAAAATAAAGAAACAGATTTTGAGAAACCACATCAGTTCACAGCCTTGTGTCTGCACCTATACTACTGCTTCCAGCAGTTTGTTAGCATGAATTACAATTATGGATACTCCTCTTAGTACAGAACTGGTTTTATGAAACAAGTTTTGACAATCTCAAACTTCTGGGATCAGAGCAGCCCCACTATTCAAGGCCACACTGTCCACACAGGTCTTGTTGTGGCACTTCAGATATTTTCTGCTGAAAGAGAGGAGGCTACAGAATTCATGGACTCAATCCAATACAGAAATTCTGTCTCTAAGCAGTTATTTCTATATTCAGAATGACTGATCTGCAATGATAGGTTTAGAGCCTTTAAAGGCATGTTTAAAAATTCAACAATTGGTATCTAACTTAAGAAGGCCTACGGGTGCCAACTTGTACAGAGTTGCACTTAGGGCCCTAAATGGATTTTATTTTAACACTACTTTTAAGCTTAAAATAGACTGGTACAGAAGGCCATCAACAGTACGGCTCTGCAAAAACTAACAGAAACTTGGAAAAACGAGGTGTGTTTCCAACAAGAAAAGTGCTGGAAAGCTTTATTGGTGCAAGCAGGAAAAATAAGAGCCTTCCACTCCTACAGCACAAGGAGAACTGAAGGATCGTTCATTGTTATCTTCAGTGACTGTTCAACTCCATCAGCACAAGATACACAAACTGAAAATGTCAAATTTCAGTCAAGTGCCCCTGAGGGATTGAGTCAGAGATGTGACAACACACACAATATTTCATTAACCATCCAACTGAACCACCTACACCTGCACACCTTACGCCATAAGATGGGGGTGTCCTAATACAGATCTTGGTGAGAAAATGCCAAACAAAAATAGCTTTTGTGTTCCCTAGGTGACAGATACCCATCTCAAACTCAGAAGCTGTGCCACTCCAGGAGCAGCCTTTACTTCCCTCTGCCTGACATCTCGTGTCAGAAGCTACAGTTCACTTACCCCAGACCGGGGCTGAATGAAGGGGAGCCCTGAGCACCTACGCCAGTGCTATGAATCCAGCTGTACTGATGTGATCACAGCAGTTTAAAGCGCCACATCTGGGGTACTCTGTATATATTGTAAGAACTACCACCGCCGGTGCTCTTCGGGCTTCCAAGGTTTTTAAGACACCTGTACAGCAGACGAGCCAGCGGTGGTGGCATTCGAAGAGCTGCCCCAGCACCGCACCCTCCACCTCAGCTCCCCGTACAGGTTGGTACACACCTGCCGGTCCTTCTCCGGGTTGTTCCCTGCTTACACAAGGGTGGAACTGGGGGGCCAGGGCCACCCCCGGTGCAGGAAAGCACCTTACAGGGCGCTGGGCACGGCAGCGAGAGCTCCCGGCGGCCAAGGGGAGGTGCAGTCGCTCCCCATACCCCTCGGAATGGATCATCGGCTACGTCAGGCCCTCGGCATCACTTATTTCCATAGGGTAAAAGTCATTTTCCCTCGGACACCCACGCGTTCCCCGAGCCATCGCGGTGCCGGCCCGGCTGTGCGGCTCTGCCCCGCCGGGACGCTGTTCCCGCGGCGGGGCAGCCCTGGCGCCGGGAGGGGCCCGAGCCGCCCCGGCCCGCCTGCTCCCGCTGCCGGGGCCGCGCCCGCGGCACTCCCCGTCGGCCCGGCGGGGTCCGCCGGCCCCGCACGGCCCGGGCACCGGGACGCTGCCCCGCCCGGAGGGTTTTCCTTTCCTCTGGAGGGTTTTCCTTCTCTGCCGGGTGTGCGGGAGCCCGCGGCCCGAGCGGCGAAGGGGCTGGGGCAGCAGGAGGGGCTGAGGGAGCTGGGGGGGGGGCTCAGCCTGGAGAAAAGGAGGCTCAGGGGGGACCTTCTGGCTCTTTGAGCCCCCTGCCAGGAGGGGGGAGCTGGGGGGGTCGGGCTCTGCTCCCAGGGAACAGGGACGGGAGCAGAGGGAATGGCCTCAGGCTGGGCCAGGGGAGGTTTAGGCTGGATCTTGGGGAATTTCCTTCATTGAAGGGGTTGTCCAGCAGTGGCACAGCTGCCCAGGGCGGTGGGGGGGGATCTAGCAGCCCTACGGATGCGGCACTTGGGGTCACACGTGGTGATCGTGGTGGTGGCGCTTGGACTCCGATCTTCGAGGTGTTTTCCCTCCTGAACATTCCATGATTCACCCCTGAGTGCAGGACACCTTTCCCCCTTTAGAAGGTACCCTGGGAGCCACTGGTGTGTAGTGGATCTCCCAGACGAGTTCAGGGGAACCATCACACTCCTGGCCTTCTCCCTTGTTGCTTCTCCTGCGCATCCCTGTCCAGCCATTTCCTTTGCTATTTTCAGAGCTGTTTACTGGGGAGAGGCAATGTTAAGGTGAAGATTCTGGTTTCATCCTGAGATCTTATACGACCTTTCCTCAGGATATTCTCTCTCCCCTCTCCCACGGCCTGTGTGAAAATGTCCTGTTTGTGTCTTGTAGGAGCTGTTCGTTGAAACCATAGCCAAAGATGCTTATGTGTATGCCCAGCAAGGAAAAAGGAAAACTCTGCAGAGAAAAGACCTTGGTATGAGAGCATGTTCTGTGCTGCCCTTAAGCAAAGGGTTGCTGGGATTTTTCCACCTGTCCTGGAGTGCTGAAGTAATCATAGATGCTTCTCTTTCTTCCTCTGAAGATGGGAGAGAAAAACTTCTCTTACCCCATATAGTACACTAATAATTTCACACACCAGCTCCAAAATGAGTAAACCTCTTTGGTCACTATGCTGTGATGGAATTTCAAATGCTGCTGGTAGATGCACATATGGAGTCGGTTTATCTATGATAATTGCCCTCAATTTGCTTTGCAGATAATGCCATTGAAGCTATCGATGAATTTGCTTTTTTGGAAGGTGAGCTTCTACTTGGTTTCACTTGGTTTCAGTTTTTTGTGTTATCACCACCTTGGGAGAGAAATAACTGAATCATTTGCAAAGCTCTCTGTTTCCACATCTTCAATAATTCATAGTGTAGCTTGTTATGCCCCTGAGCAGTGGAACAGCTCAAGTGGACCCTGAGGCACATGCAATACTTTTTGTCCAAGTTTGGGCTTCCTTATGTGTGATTGCTTAAACTGTAGAGTTACTGCATGTCCCTTTGGCAGCTTGTAAACAAGTTTCAGTTATTCACAGGACTGCACTTCTCATCCCTGAGACTATAATGTGTGTTTTTTCATTTTCAGGTACTTTGGACTGAGCTGGACAGAGACTGAGCTCCCTGGAGAAAGAGACTGCAGAGATGGTGTAAGATGGAAAACAGGATGCTGAGAGTTCAAAAATAATTCCTAAAACTGAGAAAATGAAATGGCAAGCATGATATTTTGTATAGTTATTGTAAGTTCTTTATTTAAAATGTGTATTTTTTCATAACTATTTTGTATGTCACTTCCCCGTGCCCTGCAACTGGATCTCTGCTCTGGGCATGTTACACAGGAGCTACTCCAGGTAGCAGTCTGGCCTTTCCAGGTACTCTGCGGCACCACAGAGCTGTGAACAGAGAGTAGCTCAGCTCAGGTGCCCAGGCACGGGGCATTTTTTAATGGAAAGATGGAAAGGTGGGGTTTGTTATATATGTTTGTCTCTTAACACAATTAAATTTTTATTTTTTTTGTTGTTGTTGAGCATCTGTGCTGATTTCTACTCTGGGCTGGAGGTTCCTGTAGCTTGGTGATAAATGGTGTGGTTTTGACATGATGCCTTCTTGTGGCATTTTGGTTTTGCTAGTTGTTTCCTCAAGGTGTCCTTTGCAGAGGAGCCCAGCTGGCCTCCAGGAACTGGGCATGAGCTCCAAGAGACTTGGCTTGTTCCAAGGCCTGTGGAGCTTCCATGAGTGTCTGTGATTGCTGCACCTGCAAGTAATTGTAGCCAAGAAAAACCCAGCTCCCCAGAACCCCATTTATTTTGAATGCCAGAGCAGTGTCTGGTGTGTTATGCTGCCCATCACTGTTCTCTTGGGTGCTCTCTCTCTGGAATCTGGCAAAAACATTTTCCCTGGGAACTGGGTCTGTTCCCTGCCACATGCCCTTGGCCAAGTTGGCGCAGAGATCCCAAGTTCTGTGGTGAGGAGCCTTATACATCCTGTGTTCAGGAATACTGCTGCCCTAGGCCACAGTTTGGAGAGTCCCTGACAGCACACGGGTGCCAGCAGTGCCTCTGCTGCCTCCAGGACTCTGGAGACTAGTGCTTTCCTGCTTGGATTTAACTAGTGCTTTCCAACATGGATTTAAGAGCTAGGAAGAGAGATGCCTCCTCCTGACTCCAGGGCTCAGTCCCACTGATTGGAGGCAGAACTGGAGCCCCAGGCATCCCCTTGTGGCCATGGGGAGCACACTGCTCAACTGTTGTTGATGTGGAGAGTCCTGCTTTGCCCAGGCACCAGCTCTGACTCCATTTGGTGTGGGGAGAGGGTTGTCCTCAGATAAAACCATTGAATGGGATGAGGGAGGATGAAGGATGCATGTGCCTTTCAAATGAGAGGATTTGAGAGTGGCTCCCAGTCACCACAAACTTAATTAGTTTGGAAGTGGTGGTAAGAACAAAGACCCCCAGGGGAGCTTCCACAGGCTGGCAGCAAATCTAGTGGCTCTCAAGAAACACTTTGAAGTTTTGCTGGAAGCCTGATCCCAGCCTGATCATGCTGGGAGTATGATCCTGGTCATGTGGGAGAGATGCTTGTTGCCCAGCCTGCTGAGGTGTTTGTTCAGATGACAATCTGGGGACATTTGCAGGGATATGCGAGTCCATTTGGCTCTGGGCCGTTCACTTTCTCACCTGCCAGGAGGGCAGGTATAAATGTCAGAGGTACTGAAGACCTTCCTGTGCTTCCCAGGGTGCAGCATGCAGGACCCACGGGCCATTGTGTTCCTCGCAGGGCTCTTGCAGGCTCCCATCTTTGCCAGTAAGTTCCTTTTTCCTTCTCATTGCCCTTGGCATGGCTTTGCCCTCTGGCAGGGGAGAGCAGAGGGGGGGTGGTGTGGGACTAGGCATAGACTTTGCTCAGATCCGGTGCTGACTGGTGTGTGCTGTGAACAGGGAACAGCACGGGGTGTCTGAACTCGGCAAACAACCTGGGGTTTGTGTCAGGGGAATCTGGGAAGGGCTTTAGTGCCTGTGGGCTGCTTTGTGCTGTGGGAGGCGGCTCCTTACTGAGCACACCTTGCAGTAACATGGGAGTAGAAGAGAGCAGGGAACTGACGTCCTGAGGCAAACAGTGCCAAACAGAGCACTTGGGGGTAACTAAACAAGGTGTTCATCCCAACCAGCCAGGGCTGAGCTGTCAGATGAGCCATGTCTGTCTATAACTAAACCTCTTCCTTATGCTGGAGCTGTTTGGTTCAGGATGGAGGGTTGATGGGTGCTGTGCCTCCTCCTAGCTCAGGCAGGTCATACTGGGCTTGGTGGTTTGTGACCGCAGGTGCCGGGGCTGTTGGCAGAGCGGAGGAGCAAGGGAAGCTGTTTGCAGAGAGGGGCTGCTGCAGGAGGCAGAGCCATTTCCTCCACGTTGGTCACGGTGAGTTCATAGAATCATAGAATCTAAGAATGGTTTTGGGTTGGAAGTGACCTTAAACCCCATCTGGATCTGCCCCCTGCCATGGACAGGGACACCTTCCACTATCACAGGTTGCTCCAAACCCTGTCCAACCTGGCCTTGGACACTTCCAGGGATGGGGCAGCCACAGCTGCTCTGAGTTCCCCTTCACCTGCAAAAAACTGGGATCCTTGATGCTTCCCCACTTATGTCCTGCCCATCTCTTGGCTGTTTATGTTGTGATTTTCCAAGTGACTTTTCCCTCAGGGGATTAAGGACAGACATGTTCTGGGGACCCATTGCCCAGAAAATCCAATACTTCAAACATCTTTTGTAGCACAGGAACTGGTGACTAGCCTGGTCCTTGGCTCTGTCCATCTCTATGGAGGAGCTCAGTTCCCTGGACCTGTGCTGTTGTGTGGTTGATTCTATGTTTGAATTCCCTGTTTGCTTGTTTATTGCTTTATGAGTTCAGGACTACTGCAGACTTTTGCTTTCCAGGATTGATGTGGGAAGGCTATCAGAAGGACAACAGCGTGTCCTGAGAAAGGAGAGGAAGTAGAAATACTTCCATTTGTTCAGCAGCCAAAAAGTCCATGGCCTTCAGGAGCAGCCTGTGGCCCCCAGCTCCCCTTGCAGTGGCTGTAAGGCCACATGAAATGAGTTTGAGCTGTGAAAATGGCTTCACACTGAGGTTTCGTGGGGTTTTTCAGTGCACTCATACATATTTTTACTATTTGCCAAATATCAGGTTCTTGTGTACAGTAGGAATGATAAAATTACTGTATCCAACTTAAGAGCTGTCACAGGCAATGACAGCTTGTCAGCTCCAGAGGCAACAACTTTAGAAGAGTAAATAATAATGAAAATAGTAAAAAATTAATAAACTATAAGACTAATAAACATGGCTTATATGGCAGCAGGATGGGGGAGAGCAGGGGTTAACTGTGTCTTCAGCTGGCACAGTGTGCTTTGCCAAGTGCCCAGCTGTCTGCACCCTGCTGTGGGTGAGGAACATCACAGGCATCAGGACTGGAATGGCTGATAAGCTGGGAATTGCTGCCTGGCTGGCTGCTCACTTCTTCCCTGGGCAAAGGAACCCTCAGGCAGCCAGCAGCTGCTGTACTCTAAGTGTGAGTTTCAAATGTCCCTCCATGTTTCCTGGTCCCCTGCAGCCAGCACTGGGGACACTGAAAATCAGTTTTTAAATCAATGCCAAATTTAAAGTTTTGCAGGAACACTGGGTCTGTGACTCCAGCAGGTTAAAGAAAACAGATTACAGTGGTACTGGACTTATCCATGGGCACTGTTAATGCCAGTTTTTTTTCCTGTTATCTGATGAAATGAGGATTTACATCAATAAGCCTTGTAGTTTGGACACTGCTATTGGGGAAAAATAGCTCGTTTCAGAAGGATTTCCAGAAGAAACAGCCACTGGCCAATAACCACTGATAATTTGCAAACTCCAAATGTAGTGGAGCAAACCAATCCAAACCTGGATGCGATGGGCCCATGTCTCCCCCGCTTCCACACCCAATTCCCACCCTCTGCTGCAGAGCTGATGTGCCAAAGCAGCAGGTGTGGAGGGCTGTGAAACTGGGGTTTGGTGAGGGAGGCAGGTTTGTTTCCCACTCAAGCAGCTCCATCAGGCTCTGGGACTCCTCAGGGCTCCTCCCTGCCCTGAACCTGGGCTTGCTTGGTACGTGCAAGGTCTGCGGTTCAGCCACAGCTTTTCCCTTTGATAATCAGTGTATTCACCTGTTCTCACCTCATCTTTCATGTGCTAATCAAAAAAATTAAAACCTGTGGTTTCCTAGAGAAATGTTAATTGCATTTATTTTAGTCTTTGCCCATTGACCAGTCTAATGTGAAGTGTTTTACTCTGGTCTGCAAACATGGTAGATGTGACTGCAGTGCTACTGATGGCCTTTCCCTTGAAATTTCCCAGCTGTGCTCAGGCTGAAGGAATCTCTCTCCCAGGCACGCTTCCCAGGGGTGGGCCATGTCTTTGTGTCGGTGTTTGTATGATGTTCAGCCCTGGTGTGAGCTTGGGCCTCCCCAGCATCACACGAGATGTGAATGGTGACTGTTTGGTGGATCTGCTGCTTCGCAGATGTCTCTGGCAGTCCGGTCAGCGTGGACATTGGGAAGTGCCACTCCAGCTGCCCGTCCCAGCGGATCAGCTCCCTCCATCCCAGCCTCCCAGGGCTCTTCAGACACTCCACCATGCTTGATTTCCTAAGGAGCAAGAAGGTGAGAACAGTGTGTCACTGTAGGAGTACTTGGGGCTGGGTGAGGGTCATGTGCTCGTGCCTGAGGCTGTGGTTTTAAAACGTTCTAAAACATTGGATTTTGGCTTCTGAAAAAACCTGTCTTTGAGCCTCTCCTCCTCCCTGGCCACAAACAGTGGCTTGTGCAGGTGAGAGAGGTGGAATTCCTCCAGCAGTGTGGGATACCTCGGGGCAGAGGAAGGGCCAGAGCTCAGCCCAGGGGCGGTGGCAGTGTCTGCCCAGCTGCCCCAGGCAGTGTCCAAGCACATTTCTGGCTGCCCCCAGCACAGCCGCCAGACCAGCTCCTTCAGCCACTTCTGTACCTGAGAGCTGCTGTCCCATGTCTACAAGGGTCAGAAGCATTTTTCTGCCTCTTTGAGCAAGCTGGCAGGATGTATGATTTCATTATGAACAGCTGACCTTTGAGGTGCTTGTGTCATTCCCTTATCACGTGCCTTGTGTCCCTAGAAGGGACTTAAAGGAGCTTGTGCATTTGGGGACATGACTGTGCATGGGCTGTGGTGCTCTCTTATCCCAGGAGAGCTGACATTGCCTAAAACCCCATCTCTGCTGACATAACACACCCTGGAGAGGGACTGAAAGCAGCTCTGCGGGTGCTGCACGTGTGTGTCCCGTGAAAAATCTCACTACCACTTGTCCCCTGACACTGCTGGTGCAGCATCCACCAGGCAGGCAGAGAGAGAGAGGAGTGAAAACTGAGCCAGTTTTAGGTCAGGGGAGGGTTGTGTCAGGGAGCTGGTGCTGGAGGTGGTTCTCTGTGCTGTGTTTTCACCCGGTGTGCCCCCTGGCCCTGTCCTGTGTCGCTGCAGGTGCGACGCTCCGATGTGCCGGGAGCCGCCCGCTCCTGCCCCGCGGGGTCGTGCTGTGAGCCCGCCCGGCTGCACGTGGAGCGGCTCCTGCTCCTCCAGGGCGCCCGGGAGGTGGAGGTGGTCGATGGCTGCCACTGCAGCACCTGTCCCGAGGAATGTCTGCGGCTCCCGGCTCTGAAAACCTTCTTTCCAGACTCTCCCTGGGAGGTCACGATCGACGTGGGGAAATGCTCTGATCCAACCTCCAGTGCAGGTATTGATGCTCCCTTCCTTCTCCCTGGGAATATGGGGATGAGCCCCCCTGTGTGAGCAGCACCCACGTGTGGGCTCAGGGCCTGAGCTCTGGCCTGCTGAGCAGAGCCTCTGCCCTTGTGGGGATTGGGATTGTGGTTTGGGTTTTCTGTTGCTGGGCCCTTACAGTGTAGGTCTGCAGGCAGAGTGGTAATTCTCTGCCCTGTGCATGGGGTGAGCATGGGAATACAACCACCTCATGTACAGGGAAGTGTCCTCTAGCCAGAGAACATAGAATCAGAGTAACCCAGGCTGGGAGGGACCTCGGGGGTCTCTGCTCCAACCCTCCCACTGAAAGCAAGAAAACCAACCTGATGTTTCCTGCTGGAAACAGACCTCTGGAAAATGGAGTTTCCTTCCTGGCGGTCTGAAATGCCCTTTTAGCACCAGTGATCTACACTGATGGTTCAAAAATCACTCACAAATGGAAACTCCGAACAAAATTATTCCAGATGGCTCAAAACCTCCCACTGGGATAAAGCTGAACTGGTTCATTGTGAACTGATGAGCTGTCTTGTGAGTTCACTCATAACCCAAGACACGTCAGTGGAGATGAACTGAACATATTTTATCAGAATGAAAAATCGTGTTGAAATGATTTTCCACTACTCTTTGACAAATTCCATTCTCCTGGAATTTGTTGATGTCATTTTTTTGGTATTTCTATTTCTAAGCCCATCCCGTTCAAACCTCCCGACAGCAGCTGTGGCAGGGCTGTGCCACCACCACTAGAGAGGGACAGAGACCGCGGGAGCCCTAAAGTGAGCTTGGAGAGCCACGCAGGGGTCTGGGAATTCATTCCATCGTTCTCTGAAGTGGTGGGGCTGTGGGTGGGCTGTGGGTGGGCCTGGGACCGGGTCCCCTCCTGCGGCATCGGCAGGAGGGGCTGCACAGGCAGCACCTTGGTTATCCAGCTGCAAGTGGAAATGGCAATTAGGCAGCGTGAAGTGCTTTCTTCCAGAGGTGGGAGAATCAGTATTTACTTCCCAGACGTGTGAGTGGAAAGTGCTGGACGATGCTGTTGCCCCGGGGGACCTCATGGAGCGGGGAGGGGGCTTTTCATTCAGTGATAATGGCCCAGGGCTGGCGAATGTGGACTCGCTGGCAGCTTTGCCTCGGCCCTAGGGCAGGTCTCTGCACTTTCCTTCTGGATTTTCCCCTCTAAAGTCAAGCTGACACTTTCAGTGTCATGGTAAAGACTGGAAACATCAGAGAAATGGGGTGAAGGGGGAGAGGGAAACTGGAGGAGGATGTTAAAATCTCACCCAGAAATACTGACTTCCAAATCTGTTGGCATTTTGTGTCCCACTCTTAAGGCATCCCAAAGAGATTTTCTTTCAGAAATCACTTTTTCCTCCCCTGAAAACGCAGCTCCATCCTGGAACAAAGAAATCTCCTCCAGCAGCTGCTGAAGTAGTTGGGTGGGGGCAGGAAACTCTCTCCACCCGTTCAAAACCAGAAGCCAAACACAAACCCTTAGGGTCTCACACCCACGGGCCGGGACAGGGCAGGACCAGGGCCTAGTTAGAGCCCAAACCCTCTTAGCCATCGGCTCAGCCATCCTTCTCCCCCTCCCCCAGGTCATGCAACAGAGATTTTGACCCTAATTTGCTTGGTGAGGACAGAAAAGCCTGGAGATTTAGCAGATAAACTGAGCCAGGCAGGGCAGTCTGTGCCTCTGCCTTTCCAACTGGATGTAGTTATTGCAGGAGGAGCCCCTGTGTCTCCTGTCCACTTGCTGAGCTCCTGCCTGGGCCATCAGGACCTGCCATGGTGGCGTGTCCCTGCTTGGGGGTGACACAGCAGCAGGGAGGTGGCTGTGTGCCCACCGAAAGCCTCCCCACCCCTCTCTACAATTAGACTGGGAATGTCAAATCCAAACAGAACTGCTTTGTGCCCTAGGAATTTTTCATTGAGTTAAAGCTTGAATAGGGAAAGAAAAGGCAAAACAGGACTTGGTCCTGCACCAAGAGCCAGGGTCACCTCCTGCCTTCCCCTCCCTTCCCTTCTTCCCTCTGGTACCAGCCTTCCAGCAGGTGCCATAACTGGTGGAGATGTGGGGAGATGCTCCCTCCATCGCCCTGGCCGACTCATCTGCTGGCACTGTGAGCTGAGAGCCCAGCACAGAGCAAATCCTTTGGAGATGCCCAGGGAATGTATCTCCAGGAGAGCCCTTAACACCAGCTCCAGCATCTGAGAGGCCCATGCAGGACACAACCCCCAGCAAAGAAAGAGGGGAATGCTAAATAAGCAAATGTAAAATCATGTTCCTCTGCTCCCTGGTGTGAGAGTGTGGTTCTGGAAAAAGTGCTGCTGTCAATATTTTATATTCAAAGGCTGCTTTTCTCAAAGATAACATGAAATAGCTCATTCTGGCTCCCCAGAGCTGAGGCTTTCATAGAGGCAGGGTTCACAATTTGCACCCAGAATAACCTCCCTTTCCTCATTATCTGAAACTGGGATGGAGGAATAAAACCTATCACTGAGGCCCTGAGCTGGTGAAGGAATGAGCCCCAAACTCTCATCTGGGACCCTCCCACCCTTACCAGCCCTTTCCAGCCGGGTGCTGGACACCAGAGCTGGACGGTCTGTGCTACAGGACAGACCCTGGTGCAGGTGCTGCAGCCTCAGGGGCCTTGGGGACAACTCCAGGTTAATTTTCCTTCTGGTTTCCTTGCAGATGGACTTTTCTGTGTGCCCACAAAGTTCAGCACTGCTCTAGTCAAAACCCCACATGGCGGGGAGGTGGTTCAGACGCTGGAGAACTGCGAAATGAAGGAAAAATGCTATCGTGTCTCCCAGGTGGAACATTACTATGAAATTGTGCAGAGCTCTGCAGGACACAGGGAGGAGGAGCGGCTCAGGGTGTGTTTCCAGGGGTTTGACTCCTCTCTGGAGAGCTCAGCTGGGCCCACATGTGGGGTGTGAACCGTCAGGTGGATGGTCTGCCATTGACATCTTCACCCTGGAATCAAACCAGAGTGGTTAAAATCTCACATTCCTATTCTCTTGTGCTACAGAATATATTTTGCTGCCCCTAATTTGTGCATACATCAGGGCCATAAGGTAACAAATGGCCTTTTCTTTGAGGATTCCTTTAAAAAAATAAACCACAAACAATGATACTTTTTTTAAAAATACTTAATTGTTAAGTATCTCTTCAGTTCAATGAAGAGTCTACTCTCTACTTCAGAACACCTTTGTGCACAGAGACCTCTGACTCAAAAAACACTGCCGTGCCCCCAAAATACTTCCTACCAGCTGTGCCTTGCTGCTGCCCTTCCTCCGGGGTGGATGCTCAGCCTGGGACTATAGGGAGGGTGAAGGGTCCTGGGGTGTCCCCGCTGAGGTGCTGCAGGGGATTGTCATGCCTTTGTTTTGCAAATCTTTCCAGGAAATCGATGTGGGAAGGTGCTTGGGCAGCTGCTCCTCGGGGGATCATTGCTTGCTTAGGTAAGCACAGCTGCCAGGTCCATCCACTCTCCTTCCTGCACATCCGCACTGGCCAGGTGGGAGCTGCCCCCAGTCCTCTCACCTGACACATGTGCTGCTCCCAGGGCAGGACTAGAGATGGGAGGAACACGAGAGCAGGGTTTGGGGAGCACTCCCAGCTCACCCCCTCGAGGGGGGCCGCAGTCGCTCTGCTGTGTTGTATCGGGGGGAAGAGCAGAACCTGCCGTGCTTGTGCTGAATGGGGCCCACTGCGTAGGTGGTTACAGAGCCCGTGGGCCCCCACGACAGCAGGCACAGATCCCGACAGAGGCTTCTGCAGCCTGAATGTGCCATTCCTGTCCCTCACCCCCCGGCAATGCTGTGGGGCAGGAAGGAGTGGGAGGGATGCTCTAGGGCAGGGTGGGTCCTAGGGAGGGGTGCAGGACTTTGTATTGTTTGCAGACATAAGAACATGAGTCCCCAGCACAGGAAGGACATGAACATGTTGGAAAGAGTCCAGAGGATGCTACAAATATGCTCTGAGGGCGGGAGCCCCTCTGCTCTGGGAGAGCTGGGGATGTTCACCTGGAGAAGAGAAGGCTCCAGGGAGACCTGAGAGCCCCTTCCAGTGCCTAAAGGGGCTCCAGGAGAGCTGGAGAGGGACTTGGGACAAGGGATGGAAGGACAGGACAAGGGGGAATGGCTTCCCACTGCCAGAGGGCAGGGATAGATGGGATATTGGGAAGAAATTCTTTTCTGTGAGAATGATGAGGCCCTGGCACAGGTTGCCCAGAGAAGCTGTGCCTGCCCCATCCCTGGAAGTGTCCAAGGCCAGGCTGGATGGGGATTGGAGCAACCTGAGCTAGGGGAAGGGGATAGAACAAGATAAGCTTTAAATTCCCTTCCCAAACAAATCATTCTGGGATTTTATGAATACAAAGGAAAGCAAATCAAACCATGCAGAAAGAAAGAACACCTGGTCTGCTCAGGCAGAGGGAAGTGACAACTCACCAAGTTACTCCAGGAGTAAGGATCAAGTGCTGCTGGAAGAAAGATGCCTCCCTTCTCCCCCACCCTGCTCCAGCACATCGGGCCTTTTCCCGAGTGTGGATGGAGGGTGTGGGATGTGCCAGTGAGGTACTGGGGATGTACTAGTTTGTTTGTAGCTGCACTGGGGATGTACTGGGGAACTACTGGTTTGTGTCTAACTGCAGGGAGTCACAAGACGGAGAGAAATGCCTGGTTTGGGCAGAAGCTGCCCCCAGCCGCTGTGCCCCGCACAGCTACGACGTGCACACATTCCGGAGCCGCCGGGACCGCGTCCGCACCGTCGCTGCCATCCGGCAGTGCCAGTGCCGGGGGTAGCGGGGCTGGGAGTGCAGGTGGCGCTGCTGGAGACCCCACCAGACTGTCTGTAGGATATGTAAATGAGAGAAGGCTATTTTTTTGAATAAAAGCTATTTTAACCAGCGGGTATAAACGAGCCCTCTACAAAATGTTTTGCAGGTTGCAAAATAAACATCATGGGCAATTCGCAGCTCCTTGGGGTTCTGCTGTGCGGCTCTGAGGCCCCTCTGCATCCCAGGAGGATGCTGCTGCGTGGCACGGGCTGCGGGTGGCACGGGTTGGCTGCTCCCTGTTACAGACTGTGGAGCAGGAACCAGCAGATGAGACCGGGAGCTGGGCATGTTGGGCAGAGCTGTCCCCTTTGCAGACACCCCCAGGTATCCTGCAGGACATGCCACTGGTGAGCTGGGAGGAGGAAGCAAAAGATCCCGAGCAGGAATTTCCTGTAATAACTCCAGCATGTCGTTGCCTCCCTGCCTGTTCTACATAATTAACAGCCCTTTGGGTTGGAATAAACTGTAGGCACCACCTGGGATCAGCCTTCACCTTGTCTCCCATGGCATGTTCTGGCAGTGCTTCGGGCAGGTGGCGAATTAGTTAATTAATGCTAATTTTTTCCATTCAGTCCCATGGCAGCTGGACAGTGTGTCATGTTCACCCCACACCAACCTGTTTCTCTGTGACCGGGGAACAAGAACTGGCTTTTATCCCATCACCCGGAGTCCATTGAGCTCTTATGATATTTCATTAATTTCGAGCATTCAGGAATCAGCAGCAAATGCCTTTTAATACCCAGGAAGCCAATTGACTACTAAAAATACCAAAAACCCCCAGCTGTGTTAGGGTTCAGTGGCTCCGGGTGCTGCGGTGTGACCACAGCCCGGGCGGGGCTCCCCGGGCTTTGCGTGGGCGCTGCGGGACACGCACGGCCTGGGCACCTGCACAGCGGACAGGGACAGGGGATGGGGACGCCGGTGTGACACTGAGCCCCAGCAGCGGCTGCGACACGGGCAGCTCGAGCAGCTGCAGCAGGACCGGGACGGGAAGGGGATGCTGGTCTTGGAGGGCTGCATTCCTCCGCACAAAGGTCCTCCGGTTTGTCCCATTAGTGCCATCATTAAAATCCACTTAGTCTCCTACAGGGAGCAAAGGCAGCCCCGCCGAAGGGCTGCTGGCCCCAGCCCCCTGTGTCCCCCGTGTCCCCTGTGCCCCCTGCCAGCCCCAGGAGCGCTGGTGAGCCGCCCTCCCTCCCACTTGTGTACTGGGGCTAATTGGTGCAGGGGGCCCGGCAGCCCGGCTTCTCACCTTGTTAGCACGGCAATTAGCTCTCTTTACCCTCCTGATTGCTCCTGTGCATATTTCACTCCAATCCAACTTTCCAGGGAGTTATAAATGCAGCCCCGGAGAGGCCGGGGGAGTCGAGCCGGGACAGGGACGGCAGAGCCATGCTGGGGACTGTCCTGCTGCTGCTGGCCCTGGCCAAGCCGGCGTGCCCGAGCCCGGCCAGCGTGGCGACCCGGCGGGCTGAGGCTCTGAAAAGGCTTCTGGAAGTCTTCGGCATGGAAGACCCTCCGGCCCCTCCAGCCCACTTCAAACAGCCCCCCCAGTACATGGTGGATCTATTCAACACTGTCGCCAACGCGGATGGTGTCACCAAGAACCCCGATATCCTGGAGGGCAACACGGTCCGCAGCTTCCTGGACAGAAGTAAGAGGTGTGGGGTCCCTGCAGTGCTGGGGTGGGGCTGCAGGGCTGGGCTGAGCGCGGCCGGCAGAGCTGCTGGCCCCGGGTTCGCTCCCCTTCTTAACCCGCCCTTCCCTCCAGCTCACGGTGAGGAGATGCGGTTCCTGTTCGTCCTCTCCAGCGTGGCCAAGAACGAGAAGATCCTGACGGCAGAGCTGCACCTCTTCCGCCTCTGGCCGAGGGTCACGGCTGAGCCCAAAAGGCACCACTTCTGCAGGGTGAGGAGGGGAATGGGGCTGGGCTGGGGCTGAGGGTCTCCCAGCCTGTGTCCGAGGATGCCACTGGCACTCTGTGGTCAGTCACCTAAAGTGGGAGCACAGCCCAGCTCTGGGATCCTAGAAACAAGTGTTTTACAGGGTATCACAACGATTTAACTGTGGTTGGTTCTTAAATATCCTTCTGGTATGTGCAAACATCAGCAAAGGCACCTGAAGGTTGTGACAGATTCATGCTGACAATTTCCTATCTTAGCTGACACCTTTGTCTGAGATCATCCCCTCAGGCAGCACTTTTGCCTTCCCCAGATCAGCGTCTACCAGGTGCTGGGGAAGGAGCAGCCAGACGCCCCTGGAGGGAAGAAGCTGCTGGCAGCCCGGCTCGTCTCACTGCTGACCTCGGGCTGGGAGGTCTTTGCCATCACGCAGGCTGTGAGTTGCTTTTCCCTTGTTTTGGGCAGCAGAGAGGGAATGCCAGGGGTTCACATGCAGGAGCTTTTTAAACCCATTTCACCCCCAGCGTCCTTTCGGGCTCCAGTGCAGTTTCCTGTCTGCAGTCTCTGCAGTGACATGAGAGGGATACCTCCTCGCAGAGGGGAGGCAAGAGTCCTGCCAAGAGCCCCAGGGGCTGCTCCATCCTCGCCCAAACTGGTCCTACTGCGCCTCAGGGAGTGCCGGTGCTGACTCCTGCCACGATGTCCCCTGGGCTGCAGCCCCAGGGCAGCCCCTGCCCGTGGCACACAGAGTGTGGCCCCGGGGGTGTCTCGGTTCACACCCCTGCTGCTGGCCTGGCACCCGCTGTGGGGACACCAGCACGGCGCCTGTCCCAGCCCACAGCCCCGCAGTGACACTGGTTTGGTTCTTCAGGTTCGTGATTGGACTGAAGACGAAAGCAGCAACCAGGGTTTGCTGGTGACAGTGCAGAGTCGCGAGGGGAGCCTGCTCGACCCCCCACCACTGCAGTTTGCGTCTGGCCGGGACCACCACGAGAGCAAGAAGCCCATGTTGATCCTGTTCACGGACGACGGGCGCCGGGGAGCATCGCTGCCCACGGGTGGCTTCCCAGGTAGGTCACACATCCCCTGGCACAGTTCCCTCAGTGCCACCATCCCTTTCCTGGGGTGCTGCCCACGTGTGGGCTCCGCAAATTCGGGCTCCTCAAATTCAAGCCCCTTCCCCTGCTGGAGGCAGAGACTCTACTTTCTGGTTTAGCCTGTGCAGGGATGCTGTCTGCTTGCAGATGTGAAGCTGGATTTGAGTGTGGCTGTGAGACTGAGGCTGTCACCTCCTGGTGGCTCTGCCTGGGCTGGTGGCAGGCTGTGACCAGAGAGCTGCAGACAAGACCCCATGGGAAGGGGTGGCTGGGCGGGGCTGCAGGGCCTTCTCCTTCTGCCCAGGCTTGTGCAGTGGCTGATGGCATTGCATGCTCCTTTCTGGCAGATTTAAAGCCTCAGGCTCCCGATCTCCCTGCCAAGATGCCGGTGCCCAAGCTGGCTGGGTCGCGCCACACACGCTCACTGAACCGGCTCCAGCCCTGCCAGAGGCATCCCTTGTCTGTGGACTTCGAGGAGATTGGCTGGTCTGGCTGGATCATCTCACCACGGGGGTATAATGCCTTCCACTGCAAGGGCTCCTGCCCCTTCCCGCTGGGCGAGAACATGCGGCCGACGAACCACGCCACGGTGCAGTCCATCATCAACGCCCTGAAGCTGAGCGAGGGCGTCAGCAGCCCCTGCTGTGTGCCCGACAAGCTCTACTCCATCAACCTCCTCTACTTTGATGATGATGAGAACGTGGTGCTCAAGCAGTACGATGACATGGTGGCCGGGAGCTGTGGCTGCCACTGAGGCAGGAGGAGCAGGGAGGTGGAAATGCCATTGCAGCAGAGGCTGCTCCCGCTCCCTCCAGAGCATCCATGTGGGGCCTCTGTCCCACAAACGCTCTGAAAGAGTCCAGGGTGAGCAAAGCAAGTGGGTTCTGGCTCTGACGCAGGTTTGTCACCCCCTGGGAAGGCTCAGGGCCAAGCTCTGGTTAAACTGACCTGAAGGAGCCCGTGTGACCTGGCAGCCCCAGGACAACAGCTCCATTTTGGGGTGCCCTGTGCGGAGGTGTGGGGGTTCCTGCCCGTGCAGAGGCTCCCACAGGCTGTACTATATGTATATAGCAAGAGCACTAATATATGACAGAAACCACCTGTACAGTGTCTTGTAAATATCTGTACATTCCCACATTGCTGTGACTTGTAAAATCAATTCAGAGGAACTATTAAAAGTGTCATTCTCTGAGGGCTGCCTGCAGACTCTGAACTGCTGATGGGGATGGGGCTGGCCATGGGCAGGCAGGCACCCCACGGGCATGGCGAGGGATGCATGGGAAGGCGGGTGCAGAAGGATAAGGATCCAGCCACAGCCCAGTCTCCAGGGACAAGGGGGAGAGGTTTGTGTGACCTATTCCTTGGAAGCTGAGTGATCCATCAGCCAGCCTGCAATGGGGGTTGCAGGGACGGGAGTGATCCCTGATCAGGCAGTGGGGATGTGTGTGGGGAATGTGGTGACGCTGTGGGGTTGGGGTGAGGGGAGGATGTGGAGGTGTCTGGAGGTGATGCTGCTGGGGTGGATGGGAGGTAGGTGTCATGGTTTAATAACCATGGTTAATAACCAGATAGTTACTGGCCTCCACACCCACCGTGGTGGGACAGGGAGGAGAATCAGAAAAAAAAGGTAAAACCTGTGGGTTGAGATAAAGACAGTTTAACAAGGGAAATAAAATAAAATATGATAGTATACAATAATATTTGTAATGAAAAGGGAGACACTAAAAAGAAGAGAAAGAAATAAATCCCAAGTAAAACAAGTGATGCCCAATACAGTTGTTTCTCACCTGCTGAGCAGTGCCCGGCCCATTCCCCAACAGCAATTGGCCCCTGCCAGGGAGCTCCTCTGGTTTATACACTGGGCAGGACATTTCGTGGCACGGAATATCCCTCTGGCTGCTTTGGGCCAGCTGTCCTGGCCATGCTCCCCCTCAGTCACTGTCCTTGACTTGGGGTGAGCACAACTGAGCAACAACCAAAACATCAGTGTGTGATCAACATTATTCTCATCGTGGATCCAAAATACAGTGTTGTACCAGGCACTGGGAAGAAAATTAACTCCATGGAAGCTGAAACCAGGACAGTGGGGAAGGACAGCTCTGGGGGAAGATGGCCAGAGGAGACTGCTGGGCCCAGAGGGAAGGTTCCTTGAGGAGAAGAAACGGGGGAGAACCCAGAGCTGACCAATGCTGTGGGGTCAGGTAGGTGCTGGGGAGATGTACAGAGGGTGGGTGTCAATGTGGGTGCTGGGGAGCTGGTGTAGGTGTTGTCAGACAGGGCAGGGGTCCCCTCACACCCCCTGGCACAGCCCCCTTGTTCCCTGCAGTCCAGGGCTCAGTGGGAGCGTGGCTGTCCCTGACCGACCACTCAGCCCCTCCAGGTCTCTTTCCAAGTTTCTAATACCTTAGCCATGGTCCCCCAGCACCTCTTCATCTCCAAGCCCAGCTCACAGGTGACCAAATCCCACTCTGGCCTGGCCAGCAGCAGTTTCCTCCCTCTGCCCACCTGGAAGCAGCACCAGCAGCTTTGGCCCTTCCCCATCCCAGCCCTCCCTGCAGCCCGGGGTCCCTCTCTCCATCTCACTCAGGGAAAGGGTGTATCTCCTCAGGAGGCCAGCTGACGAGGCATGGTCCCACACTGGAGGGCAAATCCTTCCCCTGTGCCCCCCAGATTTGTCCCCCACTGCCTCCCAGTTATGTGAGTAGAGGGCAGAGCCAACCAGTGTGTCCTGAGCGCATGCAAATGTCCCAGCTCTTCTTCCAATGCACTCAGGCCTGTGGGCACCTCATCCCAAACCCAACATGTGGACAGGATCACCTGCATCCCTGAGAGCCCTGTCCTCACACCCATGGGCAGGAGAGATGGCAGCAAGCCCTGGGAAGATGTCCCCTCCTCACCCAAGTGATGAACAGTTTACTGAATCACACACAGTGGCTGGCCAAGAATCCACAACAACAAAGGGTTTGGGCCTGGTTTATTAAATACCTTGTTCCTGGGCTACATGCTCTGCACACCCACAGTGCCCATGGGTCCCATCACAGCAGCATCCCGAGCCAGGACTGTGCCCTCAGGCTCCAGGACAGTGAGAAAAAGAGTGGATTTGGCTGGAAGGGGGCATGGCTGCAGCCTTTCCTGCAGACCTTCACCCAAATCCCTACACTGGACTCTGCATGGGCTGCACATCTTCTCGGCTGGGAGGGAATCATGGGGCCCTGGGCAGGGGGAGCTGTGAATGTCCCACCCAATGGGGAGCAGAACAGCACCTGCACAGGTGTCACACTGGGCCATCATCCTCAGACAGGTGACAGTTCAGCCCCATGCATCCCACTGCTTGCTCCCTGTGATTTCAGGGTGCCCCACACCTTGGCCCATGCAGACAGACACACAGATGGC
>JAWWMO010000083.1:98177136-98213661 GCA_035047845.1 Dendrocincla fuliginosa
CCCCGCTGGCCGGGGCTGGGATCTCCTCGCTGCGCCCCGCGGTCTCGCCCGGCTTGTCCTCACCCCGTGCGGCGGGGGCGGCCCCCGGCCTGCTCGGTACCGGCTTTGGCGCTGCGGGCACCGAGGGCCTGGGTGGGGAGGGCGGGGGCGCGGCGGCAGCGGGGCCGTGCGGGGTAACCTGCGGGCTCCTGGGAGCTCTTACCGGCACCCCAGAGCTGTGCCTGCTGCTGCTGCATCCCGCCGGTGTCCCTAGGATCGTAGGATGTTACGAGTTGGAAGGGACCTTGAAGATCATCGCGTTCCAGCCCCCCCTGCCAGGGCCAGGGACACCTCCCACTAGACCAGGTTGCTCAGAGCCCTCTCCCCGCACTGGCCTTGCACACTGCCAGGGTTGGGGCATCCACACCTTCTCTGGGCAACCTGTGCCAGTGTCTCACAACCCTCGCAGTAAAGAACTTCGTCCGTATATAACTTAAATTTCCCCTCTTTCAGTGTGTATCCATTATTCCTTGTCCTGTCACTACAGCTCCTGATTGCGAGTCCCTCTGTGGCTTCCCAGTAGGCCCCGTTCAGATACTGGAAGGTTGCTATGAGGTCTCCATGCACCCTTCTCTTGTGCAGGTTGATCAGCCTGAACTTTCTCAGCTGCTCTTCACAGGGCAAGGTTCCCAGTTCCCAAGTGCCGTGTCCCACCTAACTCAGAAGTTCCTCCGTTTTTTTCTCAGAGTGGCAATTCATGTTGGGTGGGTTTGTGGGTCTGTGAGAGACTGAAATGTTAAAGGTTAATGACTCTGAGCAGTTCATTTGGGTTATGACTGTGCTGGAAAAGAGGAGACTAGCAGCTGGTTGGTTGTATCCCGGGGTTGCAGGTCCTATGGATGTGAACCTGCTGTTCTGGGATTAACTGGTAAATCGTGATGGCTCGATGTTTGTTCCTGCTAAAAGGGCCTTTACTGTCAGCTATTATAAGATGCATATTGCCCTTGTTGACAGCCGACAGGCTGACGCTGCTGCTTGGGAAAAGGGAGATGCTTAATTCCTGCATCTTTCAATGGCATCTTGGGAGGGTTGCTTTGTGTTCCCATAGCACAGAGTGGTGAACAATCAGACCTTTGTAGGTGCGAAGGTTATCACTGGATAGTGATATTTGTGAGATGACTTACACAGAAGGATGTTATAACTTAGTGTGAATATGCGGTTTGGTTTTAATGTTGAATTTTTTGTTTTTGTTTGGTCAGAGCTGAACATCACTACAACAATAAATAAAACACTGTCAGCAGTGCTGCATTTCTCTCAGGAAGCTAATCCTTGTTTCGTTCCATAAAATTTAATGAGTTCTTGTTTGGAATGAAACTTTGTAAGGAGACTTTGTATTCAATCTAGCATCTGGATGTGTGTGTAGGCAGCAAAATAAGGAACTTCATTTTCATAAAGCCATTGCTTTTAGTTTTTAAAATTGATCTTTCTTTAAAAAAAAGTAACTTGGAATCATAAGATCTCAGAAAGGTTTGGGTTGGAGGGGACCTTAAAGATCATCGTCTCAACCCCTTTGCCATGGGCAGGGGTGGCACTCACCAGACCAGGTTGCTCAAAGCCCCATCCAACCTGCCTTAGAACATTTCCAGGGATAGGGCATTCACAGCTTCTCTGGGCAATCTGTTCCAGTGCTTCAACACCCTCTAAGTAAAGAATTTCTTCCTAGCGCTAATCAAAATCTCTATTCTTAGTTTAAAACATTCTCCCTTGTCCAATCTTTATCTGCCCTTGTAAAAAGTAGCATCAGATAAATTTCTTTACCAGCTTTTTCTTGTATCTGTCCCCAGCCCCCCGCCAGTATGCTCTTATGTAATATTTTGGTGGCCGTTAGATAATTAAGACTTTTAGCTTAATTTTACTTTGATTTGGAACTTGTTTATGGATAAAACTGTAAACTTGTAATTTGCTAGAATTAACAGATTCTTTGTCTTGTGCTTGCATAGCTAAGCAAGTGGATTTCCTGGTCTTGCCTTTTGTAGCCTCAGTTTTTAAAAAATGGATTGTGCTTGCAAAAGTTGGTAGACTTGTAGTTCTGCTTCTGATTTTGGGTTTATGTTACCCTCTAGTGTAGTAACATTTTATGGGTTATTTTAACTGTGAAACTGACTTCTGTGTACTTTGCTTATTTAGAATTTATATTAAAAATAAGTCTTGATTTTTAGAAGGGTGTCAAAGGTTTAGCTGAAAGGAAAAAATAGATAGGTGTTGGTTTTGGTTTTTTTGCTTTATATGCTGTGACAGTTTTTACCTCTGACTGACAGAAGCTGGGTAGAGTTTCCCGGCAGACAGTCCAAAAAGGCATCCAGTCAAAATGTGCTTTGTTTGCTTTCCCTTTGCTGTTGAGGCAGTCCGTGTTCTTATATCAGCTAAGCTTACTGTGGCATTCTCATTGCCAGACAATCTAGAGACAAACCCTGTATCAGGATAAATATGATCAGTTTTCATGGTGATGATTTAGAGAGTTCTTGAATATCCCCTGTGATGGAGACTCCACAACCTCTCTGGGCTCTGTTCCAGTGCTCAGTCACTTGCACAGTAAAGAAGTTCTTACTCATGTTCGGGTGGAACTTCCTGTGCATCAGTTTCTGCCCCTTGCCCCTTATTGTGTTGCTTGGCACCACCAAGAAGAGCCTGGCACTCTCCCCTCAGATACTTACAGACATTAATGAGGTCCCCTCTCAGACATCTCTTCGAGAAGCAGTCAGGTGACTTACTTGAATAGGCCATGAAGTCAGTTATTCCCTTCTCTCACAAAACAACTTTAAAGCACTCAGCTCTCTGCATATTAACTTGACAGGTGACTGTGTGTTTATTTATGGAATCTAGGATCTGTAGAGAGAATCCAACAGCAAAACAAGCCAGTCCCATTATTCAGGTCTTCCCCAAAGTTCCATCTGTTTACCCTTCTCTCTCCTTCACTGAAACTATAACTTAATGCTGTAGTAAACCCATGCTGGTTTACTACAAGCTGGTTTACTGCCAAGCTGAGCCAGGCAGCTGGGTTTGGCTTGCTTAAACTTTTCTTTCAAACATGAGCAGTTTCTTTATTTTATTATAGTTGTAGTAAAGATTTCTGAGTCTGAGTAGTCCCATCTCTTTACAAATAAAAGGTACTTTGAGTTTGCAGAAGAATTAACTCCCTAGTTTTGGGGTGTTGCAGAAGACCATTGACATAAAAGAAAAGCCAGTATTACTGGATGTTTGAGTTTCAGAAGTTGCTGTATAACATTCACTGCCTTTTTGTATTTGAACTACAGATGGTCTGTGGCAAGCGCTTTTTATTTTCTTGCCCACATGGATGCATACCATTGTCCTAAAGCCTCTTCTAGGAGCACAGAAGCAGTTGCCTCTGTTGGAGGTCATAGAGTATTAGACCTTGTAGCTGTTCTTTACATGAGCTGCTCTCCAGACTATCTGCACTGCACGTGCTTTTCATGATCAGTAAAATAACCTCTTGGATTTTCAGTATCAGATTTTATTCAGAGACATACAGTGGCACGGAATTAATGGCTTGATCAAGCAGCCAAAGAATTTTTGGCTCAGTCTACAGCAAAAGCAAGCAGTAAGAACATTTTGGTATTCCTCTTGGTTCCAGCAGGTGGAACTACATGGCTGCTCGAAATAAGTCTAATGTATTTCATCATTTAAAAAGGGGTGAAGGAGGAAGCTCGCAGACAGAAGACTTCAGTAGAGTTAGCATTCAGTTAATGGTATGTCTGTATTCCTAGGGTAGTTTTATCATGCAGTCTAGTATTCTACAAGTTTCTTTGATATGCAAAAATAAGTTTTGTTTACAACCATTGTACGTTGACTTTAACACTGAGCTTTCCTTCACAGATGTAGGCCAGAGGTGTTAGTCCTAGATATCCTAGGTAGTTTGCTATTTTGCAAGGATACATTGGGTCATGTTTTCTTAGGCCCTGTTGTTTTTCAGTTGGTGTTTTTAGTTTTTAGCATTTTAGTTTTTCTCTGGTTCTTAAGGTAAATAATAGTTTCTAATAAAAAAAGAACAGAAGGAGACTTGAGTGCCTTTATGGGGTGGAAGGGAATGGAGGCAGAAAGAAAGTCTTGAGGAAATCTTGGTATGTGTAATATTTTGTTTCTTAGAAGTGCTGGGAAAGCGTATGAAGGGGACAAGTTGATATTTTATCTAAAATACATCCATCTTGAAAAAATCGGGTATGATTTCTCTTTAATAAAATTGCATCTTACTCTGTTTTTAAGTATTCAGTTACAATGCCAAAAGTTTCTTAAGAATTAGTAAGTTTATTTAAATTTCTCTCATCACACTTAAATGATGAGTAACAATAAACAACCTTAGAACAGGGTGCAACAGGCTTGGGTTTTTGCATTTTTGTAACTGGATGTTTACCTTCATAGGGCTTTAGGTCTTTTTGAAGTGAGATTCCTCCTCTGTGGTGGTTTTTCACCTGGATATAAGCATTGTCTGCCACATCTGGTTTTTTTGGATTCAAGCAGACCTTTCATATTCAGAAGTTAAAAGTTCCTAACTATTTTAAAAAAGCTGCATTTCTTCAACAAAACACAATTCAATACTCTGTGGATCGTGCTTGTACAGTGTTGCACTTAAGTGTCATTCAGCTGGTATTATGAACTATTTCCCATAGAATCAATGTGTATTTAATGTTCTTAGCTTGTAGTGTTTCCTGCTTGATTTTTCTCTTTTAATAAAGAAGGTTTTGTTTGTCTGTGAGATGAAACTCTGTTCTTAACAATGACAATAAAAGTATCCTTGCTGTAGAAATTACTCATTTGATTAACTTTTCTTTTTCCATTGTTGTCTTATGCTCTGGCCCCCAGCAGTTGCAGTGCAGTCTGTTGTAAAGTTCCAGTTGTGAAGTACTCTGACTAGCTGCAGTTAATGACTTCTAGAAAGTTTGAAGACTTTTTTGTGGCGCCTTCTTGTTGCTTTATGTATCTTTTTCTTCTTTCAGCTCTGTGAAAAAGTTGCCCCTGGTGTTACTGCTGACAGAAGTACTGTCTTGGCAAGTGTAATCGCTGCTTGCAGAAGGCTTTTCTCTCAACCTCCCAAAGGTGATTATACTTTGATCAATGAAATGAAGCAGACTGCATTCCTTCCCGAGGACTGCACTCGTGGGCTACGCAGGTTTATTGCCTGTGGGGAAATAAACCAGCCGTTAATCTTGAGATGGAACGTTGATTTATGGGATTTTTGGGAGCTCTTAAAGAATAACTGGTTTGCTTAACTTTGTGCTATACAATGCAGTTTTCTGTTGAACTAAGCTTGTCTGTCTCTAGTTAAAAGGGTAGCTTTACTTTAGGTTATTAAATACGTTTGATGTTTTCATGTCAACAGTAGTAGATTTGTTTACGGAGATCTGGTAGAGCTTTTTCAACAAAAGAGGAACAAAGTTATTTTTGCAGTGTGTATGTTGCTAGCTTCTTTGCTGTTGTACAGATTCAAGTTGTGACTACTGAAGTGTGATGAAGGAATTGTGAAGTAAAAAACAATTATGATCTCCTTAACTCTCTCTTAATAGGATTTGAAAAATATTTTCCCAATGGGAAGAAATCTAATGGAACTAAAGATGCACCTGCAGAAACAAAAGGTACAAAAAGATGCTTGACTTCAGTTCTTTGTGGAGTGTGTATTCATTAAATTAGATTTTGGCATAACAATTGTGGGTTTGGGTTTTGGGTTTTTTCTTTATTTTTCAGGGAAGCTGTTTCTGTACCAGATTAGTTTTAAAGTGAAAATTTATATGTTTTTACAATACATGATATGAAAGCAAAATAAATGTTTATCTTCTGGAATAGTATTTTGCTTATGCTTCAGTTGGAATACTGTCCTTAAATTCTTGTTTACTGTTTCCTTTTAGTTGATGTTAACTGTGCATTCAGGAATTCTCTCTGTGTGTAGCTCTCAGCTTTTCCTGAGCAGGCTAAAATACTAATTTTATTGTATGGAATAGCCAGAATCGTCACTTTGGGTGAGGATCCAGAACGGCTCTTTAGTTCTTGGTGCCCAAGTGTCATCAGTTAATAGACCTCTCTTCTGGTCACAACTGTATGAGATAGATGTCTGTCTGCCACATGATATATTTGCTTTTCTACGAAAAATGCTGTTTATCACATAATTTTAATTGTAGCATTGCAGACTAGTATGTTTTCAGAACAACTCCTTAATTTTAAAGCTAATAAAAATAATGTGAGTTTGATATAAGATGTAAAGATTTTAGGGGTTTTTATGTTTTGTTTTGTTGTTTGTTTTTTTTTGTTAGAAGCTAAGCAAGCTAGTGCCCGACAGCCTAGTGGGACTGGTAGTGGAGGAGGTGGCAGTGGTGGAAAAAAAGGTGGCAAGAAAGAAGAAACTAACTGGTGGACCAGATTACAGAAGGTTTTAAATTTAAAATATCTTTCTTTATGTTACTGTCTTATCTCCATGAAATAACTTTACATGTTTTTTGCATTTTGAGGCCATAATCTGATTGCCTAAATCTTCCTTAAGCCTCTTGTACCTAGCATTTCATGACACCAGGCTCTAGGTGGCTCCTCACTCAGTGCCTTTCATCAGTAACAGTTTTGTGTATAATTCCAGAGGCATTTACCTCTGGTTCAGGAATGGTAGTGGAATTTTAAGCTATGTGAATGTTGTTGCTAGTAGTCAGTATTCTTACAGTGGAGCCTTTAAAGGCTTTAAAGGCTTTGTGGTTTGTTTCAGAATGTCAGTTTGTAAAACTTTCTGACTACACAATGCCAGTTAAAGGTAGTTTACTCTTACCTGTTCAGACCTGAATGGAATATATATGTGAGTTGCTTTTTGAAATTTATTGCCATTAACTGTAGCACAAAGTTGATAGAATCTGGCAGTACAGGGATATAAAAAATATTTTTCCGATTTTACTTGGTGCATGTAATATTTTTCCTCCTTCTGGGATTTTTCCTGTTAGATTTTTTTCCCTTATTTTCTGTCAGTATTGCATGTAGTCCTGGAGAGCAAGGTTAATTGTATTAGAATGGAGGCAGAAAGGTCCTGTGATGAATGACAATTTTTTTTCCTAAAATTCACAGATCAAAACTGTTCAATCACTATTTGTAAAACACTTAAAGATTTTCTACCAGTGCTGAGTCGTATCTGAAGCTACTGAAGTGTGCTCATACAACAAAATAGACCTTTGACATTCTCTGTGGCAACCTGGAGGGCAGGGAATGGAAGCCAGAAAGATATACTAGAACCTGTTTGTTACGTGGTTACTGTATTACAGACTCTAAAACTTCTTTTTTCCTCTCCGTTTCCTAGGGCGACATTCCGTGGGACGTCAGGGAGTTTCGGATGTATGTAGTGGGAAGTTCTTTTTTTTGGACAATGGTTGTATACTACTTCTTCTTCAGGGTCCCTGGGAGAGAAATCACCTGGAAAGATTTTGTCAATAACTACCTTTCCAAAGGAGTGGTGAGTATTGAGGGGAATCAATATGAAAAATCAGTCTGCTGAAGCTGCTAATTTCTGCCTTCCCACTTATGCTTGTGTTCACGTGTCTCCTTTAGTGAGAACTGGCTCGAGTAACTTTTGAGGGGGAAAAAGGGATTAGCTTTTATTTTAATCGGTTTCTTGATCTAATGTTCTGGATGGATGTGTGGGGATTTATGTCATTTCAAGAGAGGAGAGGGAATAGCAGCTCAGGGCAAAATTTTTTGGTTGGGTAGCTCATGAGGGTGCTGGTTTGAAGGGGCAGTGTGGCCACACTCTCTCAGGGTATTGTTTTATGGTTTTAGTTTTATTTTATATGTAAGCTGACCTAGTGGCTTAAGCAGACATGCCAGCTGCCTTTGGAAGCAGCTTACTCCTAACCCTAAGCACTTCCATGAGCCCATCCTTTTGAAGGAAAAGGTTTTCTGTTTGTTTCATGCCTGAATTCAGTTCCTCAGGGAATCTGAGAAGCAGTGGTGTGAACAGAAAAATGGGGGTGGGGAACAGAAGAATCCCTTCAAGGGCAATAAATTGGCATCTCTTCAAGGACACTAAATTAGTCTAACTATGTTGTAAATTAGCCTCCTCTCTTTGTTTTCTCCTCCTGTATTTCTTCTTACCTGGAGCCACTACTGGAGCAATCAATTTTGTCATCGGTGTCCTATCTCTCTGTAGAACTTGGCAGCTTTCCACACTTGGAGTAATAGGTTGGTGATGCCCTGAAGCTCAGGAGATCGTGTCTTACACAGTCTTTTTCCACTTCAGGAGCCACTAGTTCTTTTGCTTTATTCCTCTCCTACTTGTACCTTTGCCTACAGGTTAGGAAAAAATTGGCTTGCTTCCTCCTTCCTCTAGGTTTCAGACCTGGGATTTTCTGTTAACAGTATGCTTCCTACCCCTCCATTACTTTGGTAAACTGCTGAACAGGGTGTTCCTTACCTTTCTTTGTCTTGCTGAGCTGTATAGAACTGCTCTGTGTGCTTCTCCCCTTCTTCCTAGACTGTGTCTTACAGTCAGTCTTGTTCTTAAATGGTGATTATGTGTACATCTTGTGAAAAAAACCTTGTTGATTATATTTGTTTTGAAGGAGTAAGACATGTAGCCTGGTAAAAAGATTAATTCAGCTATTAAAGTGGACAAAGCCTGAAGCCTTGTTGCAGAAAAGCATTGTGAAAGTAGGCTGTTGCACAAAACCAAGTTTCTTGTGTCTTTGTAAGATGTAGTCTTGATATTCAGATAAATTAAATGTGTAGCTGTAAAATGCTGTTGGTTGCCATAGTGGTGGGGAGAAGACCACACTACTGAGGGTGATGTGCTTTTCCAAAACAAAGGGGTTCAGATGGTGTTGCATGAAGTCAGGTTAGTTCTGTGTAGAGTGACTTCTTAGCTCATATTTTGCTTCAGTTCTACCAGAAATGGCCACACGTAGAGAGTTCAGGGAACAACCTTACTAACCTGTGTGTGAAATTCAGGCACGACTTCTAGAACCATTGCTAGTTTTAAATCCTTTAAAGATGCTGAAGCTAGTTATTTTATAGAAAGAGGAAGAAAAAGTGGTAAAATCTTTGTCTTCTGAATAGACCCTGTCAAATTCAAGAAACTAACCACTTGAGGAGACTTCTAAAGAGCTTAATAGTATACACCTCCAAACCTGTAGCTCAGTGTTTGGGTATAGTTTATATGGTGTCTGTTACTTCATCTAAATACTTCTTTATCTAACTGATATTATTGTGTTTAGTATTGGTGGCACAGGAGGTCTTTTGTCTTGGAGAAAACAGTTTTAAGAGCAAAGTTAAGCTTTCCCTCATTCTGTTCAATTTGGTCTTGTTTTGGAAGCTGCTGTAAGAGTTTGGAGTCATACAATTTCTTGGTTTTGGTGTTTGACCACTGAAATAGTTAAGTATTGTTCAACTGTTTCACTGTAACTGTGATTTTTGCTGAGACATGCACTGGGTTTTTTCCTTGAGAGAAGGGTATGAGGTCAGTCTTTCAATCTAAATTCTAACATACCAGTATTCCTTTCTTTCTGATTATGTAAGTGATTCCTAATGGCAAACTGTAGGTCGTGGAACCATCCTGATGTACAAGATTGATTTTATTCTCCTTACTGGAAAAGAGAAAGATTCACTTGTGCTATCTGTAGCCCTTAGCATGATGAAGTGCAGTGACTGTGTGCCCTTCACATATTTTCTTTCCTCCTATAGGTGGACAGACTTGAAGTGGTGAACAAGCGCTTTGTTAGAGTCATCTTTGTTCCTGGAAAGTCTCCTCATGAATGGGTAAATGCTTTTAGTACGTATACATGAGACATTAGAAACATCAAAACACTCTTTTTTTAGGTAGAGTTTGATGCAGAAAACTTGGTCTGGAGCATGAATCATATCTTAATCTGAAATATGTTTTCTCCCTTATTGTTGCGTTATCCTACATTGTGTGTTTTTCACTTTGGTGTACCAGTTGTTTTGCCATAGATACCTTTAAACTATGGCAACTAGTTCTTTTCCAACACCATTCTCTTAATACAGACATGTAAACAGGAAGAGTGAGAAATTGCTGAAGGTTCTGTATTTTTAGCTGCTGTCTTCTATCTGCTCAAGAAAATCCCAGACTTAACTGTACATATTTTTGGATCTTTTCTGTTCCAGACTGTTTTTAACCAGTTATTTGAGAAAACAAAGGGAAATATTTAATTTTATCTTCAAAGTACTTATTTCAGGGAGTTGCTTTTCTAGTAGCACTTTTTCTAGTGAGGATTAAACTAATGCAGGCAAACATTCTCCAAAGAATAATACTCAGTGGCAGGGAGCTATTAAAAGTAAATAAATAAGTAGATAAAGAAATAAAGATCTGATAGACAACAAAAAATTTAGAAGAAGCATCAGAGGAGTTTTGTCAGATTATCTAGGTGGTGGATGTTTCTTAGCTGACTTTCTGAAATAAGGTCTGCAAGTCTCTCCAGGATGAAGTGAAATCCGCAGCAGTTGCTTAATCAGTGGATTTCAATGTGGCTTATTAATACACCTACTCTTTAGCCCACATACAACCAGTTGCCTTTAGTTTCTCAATCAGTTCATACCCAGAACTGCTCTGTTTTTCTTTTTTCAATATCAGGGTAAGTAGGGGCAAATCAGGCAGGTCATGGTGCAAAAGGGGAGATTTCTTGAAAACCCAAACAACACTGTTTGAAAGTATGTGAAGACAGCTTACTTTTAAGCTAATATAGACTCTGAGAGTAGAAAATTACCTTTCTTAATCAGAAAGGCTGAGAACTTCAGGTGAAGCAGTAAGTTGTATGACTGTTGTGTTTGCAGGTTCAGTGCTCTGTGTTATTCTGACTGTATAAGTTCCTTGTAAAGATCTCTTTATTGCTCCCTTCCGTTTGTTCTGGAGAGAATGCCAGGATGTCCCCTGTTTAAAGTGTCCCGAAACTATCAGGTGTTTTGATTTCTGTAATGATATACAGTGTGTTCAGGTTGGTAGGCTTTAGATTTATTATGTGCCTCTTATATCAGTTACACACTTGACAAGGCACCTTAAACTTGGTCCAAATCTGGGCCATACATTTCTTGTGTATGTGTTCAAAATTGGTTTGTAATTAAGGTGGAGAAAGGTGGGAAGGGCACTTTGTAGTGATCTCCACTTGTTTTCTTGCAGTACGTCTGGTTTAATATTGGCAGTGTGGACACTTTTGAACGGAATCTTGAAACTGTGCAGCAAGATCTGGGAATAGAAGTGGAGAACAGATTGCCTGTAGTCTACTCATCAGAGAGCGATGGGTAAGAAGTTGCTTTAAAAAAGTCTCTGATAAAAAGATGGTTGCGGTTACAGTGTAGAAGTGGATTTGTAATACACGTGTGTTAGGGCTCACTAGGTGGCGGTATTATCAGAATAACAATCTGCTTGGCTTTGCCTTTGAGTGTTAACTGTAAGAGCAGCTGTTCAGCACTTTGTCTATGAAGAAATCCATATCCTCTTGCTCTATATATAGCTTCTTATTACATAAATGTTTGTTTACTATTACTCCTTTCTTCACTTAAGCCCTTCCTCCCAGTGACTTACGCTAGAGCAAGAGTCAGCCAGACACAGCAGTAGAACTCCAGAGATGGTGCTCATGTAGATTTTTTTCCTCTTTTTCTCAGAAACGTGGGTTATCACTAAAGCTTGGAAATTCAGGGATCACTTATGATTGTGCTTCTTTTCCCCATTTTTTTTTTCATTTTTGCTGAGTGTTGATAGAACCCCTTGTGAGCTGTTTGTTGAAGCTATTCCTTTCCACAGAAAAATCTGTGCAGTGCTCAGATACTACAATAATGAGGACTGTGTTAGGATTTTTGGCTTCTACAGAGTTGTGCTAGAAAGCCAAAGGACAGACAGTGAAGGGTAATGGGCAATGAATAATAAAAAACAAAACAGAAAAAAACCCAACAATCCAGAACCCCCCAGAAACTCTGTAGCCTTGAAAAGGAAAATGGAGACATAGAAAGAAGAAGAAAATGTAAAAAAATTGAGAAAAACCTAAGGGAAGAAGGGCAAGTATGTATTTTAGAGAGGAATTTCTGCTTGAAGTTTTAGCATACACTGATTATATGCAACTTAAGACAACTTGTTTTGAGAATGTAAACATTTGCATGACTGTGAATTTACCTTTGAAAAAATGAGATATTTCTGTTTATTAGATAATGCAATTTTTCTCTGTAAAATTCATCAATGTCACTTGATGTGCTTTGTTTTAAAACAAGCACTAATCAATATAACAATTTGTTTTCAAATTTATTTTGGTTATTTCCCAGTGTGAACAACCCTGTAGAAATATAAATATTAGAAGTTAACTGAGTATTAGTCCTGAATTTGTTTGCGTATGGTGGAACTAACAACATCTACATGTTATATGCAGTAATGGATTTTTGTGATATTTGTGTTTTTCTTTGTTTTTTTCCTCTGCAGGTCATTTCTCCTGAGTTTGCTGCCTACAATCCTGATTATTGGTTCTTTGCTGTACACATTAAGAAGAGGTCCTGCAGGCTTAGGTCGGGGAGGGCGTGGAATGGGTGGACTTTTCAGTGTTGGTGAAACCACTGCCAAAGTTCTTAAGGATGAAATAGACGTTAAATTCAAAGATGTAGCTGGCTGTGAGGAGGCCAAATTAGAGATAATGGAGTTTGTTAACTTTCTGAAAAATCCTAAACAATATGAGGATCTGGGAGCAAAAATTCCAAAGGTAAGGGATTGTTGACTTAGCAGATAACGACTTTATTCTTTTGGTAGTCCTCGGTATTCTCAATTGTACTAGGATTGTTTACACGTGCAGTGTTTTCCAGCTTCTTTCTTGTCACAATCAGAAAAAAATTAAATAGGCCTTAGGTGCCAGGAGTGTAACTGTGGTGCCAGAAGACTTGTCTTATGGAATGCTTCATCTGTTCACATGGATGGGAAATGATGTGTCACATACATGTGTAGCATCATTCTTGCATATATTGTTGTAGAATTGCCTTTTGGCTATGCTGGCATGGGAGCCCACCTGATGATATACCTTTTTTTTTTTTTTTTTTTAATTGTTTAATATGTCTAAGAAAACACTTCCTGTAAATCTAAATCTGGCAATGTTGCATCTAATTTTTTTCTTTGTTTGTTTAAATGAGTTATTAATCTACAGTTTGTTTACTTGCACAATTTTCACTGTAGTGGAAAAAAAGCCAGTGGACTCAATATTGTAACATGTAGATCTTTAATTAAGATATTTTATCAGCTTAAGGTTACATTTTCTTCATGAGGAAAATATATACCCATTTCTCTTGCAGGGGGCAATTCTGACGGGTCCTCCAGGTACTGGGAAAACACTTCTAGCTAAAGCTACAGCTGGAGAAGCTAATGTACCATTTATCACAGTCAACGGCTCAGAGTTCTTAGAGATGTTTGTTGGTGTGGGTCCAGCTCGAGTAAGTCTTCGGCCTTGCTCTTTTCTTTCAGTATTGGCTGTTGAAAGGATGTTTTCAAGTTTGGGAGACAAACTGATTACAGTTGACGTTCTTTCTTCTATGCAGATTACTTAGGAGTGATGCCAGATGCTTGTCTAAACACAAAAATCATAGAAATACCTTTCATAAAAGGAAGTAATGCAGTTCAGTATCTGGTTGCAGGCCGTTAAGGATTTGCCTTTGCAGGAGCTTAAGAACACACAACAGAACTCTGCAAACTCTGCTCTGAAGTAAATTTACTATCTGGGTTAGAAATCTGTAGCTCATTTAACTACTGCTGTGGAAATACCTTCTCCTGCTCTAAATCATTCCTGTTTTTTTGAAGAACTTTATTCTCTTTGTAGTTTCAAAGTCTTAGCTATAAAGAGTTGTCTAGGACACACAAATAAATTTTTGGTTGAAATAGGAGTCCAGGGGTCCTGGAACTAATGACTGATCCCTGGAGATGATTTAAGTAACAAAGTGTATCTGTCTAATACTTTTTGTGCACTTTTGCCTTAACTCTCTGAAAATAGCTTATTAAAAACTTAAGTGGTATAGACAAGTTACTGATAATATTTTGCCATAAGAAAAATTTGGGAAAGTGTTAGGTATCCTAAAATAATAGTGATTCTCAGACTGTATTTCCATTAGTTGTCAGTAGATACCTGAAATGCCCCAGAGCAAAGTGATTCACTTTTGTACTGGTCTGTGCAAATGATTATCAGCTTTTACTACCCAGTGAAATCCTTTGACACAATTTTGGCTGTCAGCTGAGGTTTCAACACCGTTCATAATTTCTGATGCCTATAGAAAACAACTCAAGAGAGTATTTTAGTTTCAGTTCCTATTAATTTAGTAAATAAGACACTTAGTGATGCTAGAGTGGTAATTCATAAATTGGGATACAGCCTTGGTTCCTTTGGTGTTTTTTTAGTGTATGTGCATTATGAAAACTTCTAGTTCTGTTCCTTTTGAAAAAATAGTTGTATGTTTCTGGATTTCTATCTTTTTCCAATGAGAAGTAGTTCACTTTGAGCATTAGACACTTTTTCCTGGTTTATCATGTTCTTTCATTGTACTTTTTTCAAAAACTCTGAGTGACTTGATGTAGTAGAGCATATTGTCCAAAATTTGCATCTCTTTAAATCTGCCGTATGTTGTTTGTAATCAGAGAAGCCTTCTCTAATTGCATCACTAATGAATAAAGTAGTAAAGCTCTGAGCTATATATAATTCTCAATCAGGTCAAAATTCTTCCATAATTCTTCATTTCCTGTTTGCTCCAGTTTGATTCCTGAGTTGTAGATCTGTTGACTCACTGAATTGGTTTCAGTGAAGCCCTTCTGATATGTTTGCAAGCAAAGGAACATTGCAATGTTGCATCTAAAAGTCAGTCATATTGTGCTAAAACTACCGCAGTAGAATTTGATAGGTAATACCTCACTTAGAATCTGAACGTCTAAAAAAGAATTTCAACTATTTATTCACATCCTGCCCATTTTTTCCAGATTTCTAGAAAGAAATTGACTTGCAAATAAACATTTGGAGGTGAATTAAGGTTTCTTTAGCCTGTGTAAGAGAGAGAGGAGGGCTCAAAGTCAGTATTTATAAAAGCGTGTTGTTAGAATACAGTAGTAATGCTTGTAAGTAAGCCTTAAGTTGTAGCTACATGTAGGAGCTGTATCACCCAGTTCTAACTACAGGAAAAAGACTTTTTCCTTGGTATAAACAGTGACTGTGTGGTTGCATTCCCGTTCTGTTTGTAATACTGTGTGTTAAAGAAGAGCTTAAAAAAGTAATCTTGCTTTAAATCTCTGAAATTTGGAGGCTTTTATTGCTGACATTGTATTTCAGTTATGCAGGAAGAGTTATTTCTTAAGACTTCTAAAGGCTGTTCTCAGTTTATGGATTGAGAAAGCATTGGTCAGGCAGAGGGCTCTCACATTAGTGATCTCTTTGAGCAGCAGCTACAGTGTAGCTTACCACTGCCTTGGGAGCTGTCTGGTGGCCTCGGCATGCTTATTAACACTGTACTGGGCCTTTTCCCCTCCTACCAACCCCCAACTCTAACCGGGTACAAACCAATCTGATGTTCTTCTGTTCTTCTCTTAAGGTTAGAGACTTATTTGCTCTGGCTCGTAAAAATGCCCCCTGCATTCTCTTCATTGACGAAATAGATGCAGTAGGAAGGAAGAGAGGAAGGGGCAACTTTGGAGGACAGAGTGAACAAGAGAACACACTCAATCAGCTTTTAGTAGAAATGGATGGTAAGTATTTAATGTCTAATATTACATTATAATAACAAGGAAATGGGGAAGAACTAATATGCTTGTTCAGACCTGTTAACCAAGATTTGGATTCTAGCCTAAATCTAAATTGTCTTTGTTTCCTTGATTCCTAAAATGAAAGAACAGTGACTCATTTTGCTGCAGCCTTGTGTTTTACTAAAATTCATTCATTCAGAAAAAAAAAAAAGAACCCTCATTCTGCATCTCCCAACTCTTTGTCATAGTTGAATAGGCCAAAAAATGCTCCGCATGAGACCAGTCTGTCTGAAAAAAAAATACAGCTAGCCATGCTGGATCTGCAATTTCCTGAGTAGTTAATCTATTATTGTATTTTGAAGATAAAGCAGGATTTGATACAGTACTTCACAAAGCAGAGCCCAAGGCCATTTTCTTGCTTGTTGTGAAAGGCTGGACAATGCTGTAATAAATAGAAATATTTTCAGCTGTAAGACCGTTTGTTTAAACTGTCCATTCTTACATGACCCTGTAAAGTGGACAGTCTTTTTATTACTGGATGGGGATTTTTTTCATGGAAATTATATTTACAGATTTTTCTCTTTATTACATTTCTTCAACAGGATTTAATACAACCACAAATGTAGTCATTTTGGCAGGTACTAACAGGCCAGATATTTTAGACCCTGCTCTAATGAGACCAGGACGCTTTGACAGGCAGATTTACATTGGTAAGTTTTATCTGCATGGCTGTATCCTTCTGTGTTTGTGGAATACCACTGAAGTCACTGCAGCTATTTATGTACCTAACTTCCTTGCACACGTTCAATTTGAACATATATATATGTGAAAAGTAAAATCATATGACTTTTATCTTAAAGGGCCCCCAGATATAAAAGGAAGAGCATCCATTTTCAAAGTTCATCTTAGACCTCTGAAGTTAGACAGTATCTTAAATAAAGATAACCTAGCAAGAAAGCTCGCATCACTAACACCTGGGTTTTCAGGTAAGTAACTCCCAGTGCCACTGTTATTCTCCATTTACTGTTTAGGCTGCAGATATTTTATTTCCCTACTGCTTCTGTTTTTCTTGCATCTTATAATTTCATTGTATTTACTGGTACAGTGTGAAATTCTCTTTGCCTGTGTGAGCAAGGAGCAGATTTCTGAGGATCTTGAGTTTTGTGTGCTTCAGTCAGGGTGACATATGAAATGGCAGTTTCTTCTGTCTTCAGTAAAAGCAATCAATAGGTTTCTCATTGCTATCACTCGTGTGTTCTTCCTTTGTCCTTTCATTGTTTGTTGCATTCTTGAGAGCTGCTAGAGAAGACACGTTTCGGTGGAGTTTGTGTGTTTATTCTGTAGGGGAATTTCTCTTTTTGCATGTAAAAACTGCTCCCTGGAAAATGTACTGCAACCTTATGTTGAATTAGGAATGGATGTGAGAACTCTCATTACTTGCTTGTAATATAATTAATTTCAAATTTTTGTTGACCAGTAGTTGAATTTTTCATTGTTATCCTGGTCTATATAAAACTGGTTTTCTGAGATCTGATTGTCAGTGTTTCTGGCAGTTGTAGTGATGCTGTTTAAACCAAGTTATCTCAGTAGCATTACTGCAAATAGTGTTAACAAGTGGATGGCTTGAAACCAGTAATGTGAAGAGATACACCAATAGCTGAGCTATACTAAATTCACATGTAGGAAAAATTGTGCAGCCAAATAAATGCTACTTTAAGGATAGTCTTTTGCAGACAGAAAAGAAAGGTAGGATATAACACATGAGTGCTTCACTGGTAATAATCTCTGTTTTCTGGCTGTCGACTGATGAGTTCTAAAGCCTATAACCATAGTATGTGTATTTAAATAGCTTTTAAATAATTAAGCTATTTCAGAGCACATTAATTTTTAAGCTCTGTGAGAATTTATGGCAAACTAGTTATAAATAAGGTTGTCTTTATGCTAAACTCAGAGAAAATTGTTGAAAATTATCAGTAATTCATGCCTTCTCTGCTTTTAGGTGCTGATATTGCTAATGTCTGTAATGAAGCTGCTTTGATTGCTGCAAGGCATCTCTCAGATGCTATAAACCAAAAGCATTTTGAGCAAGCAATTGAAAGAGTTATTGGAGGTAGGTGAATCTCATGAATTGTTTAGTAAAAATTGTAATACAACAGGAAACTTACTTTTTTATATGTATTTAATATATATATATAAAGCCATGCTTTGAATCTTTCCAGTGGTCTTCCTTTCTTTTTTTACCTCCTGAACACACCTGAGAAAAGAAAAGAAATATCCTGTCTGTATTGCTGACTTCTGTAGTAGAGGAAGGAGTACAAAGAGAAATTTCATTTGGACCCTTTTCTAATTTCTTCAAAATGACAAGAGGAAAAGCTGTTTGTATTTAGGGATGCTTTCAACTCTTGCCAGCCTGAAATAGTCTAGAAAACTGCTTGATTTTAAAAGTGCAAATATTTTATTTAGATGTTTGAATACTCTTTAAGAACTTACTTTGAAACTCAAAAGTCTAATCAAGAACAAGGTTACAGTGAGACCTAGAAGATGTAAATTTCTAGAACTTGCAAGTCTGGGGTGTTTTTTTTCAAAGTTTTTCAGTGGGTCATAGACAGGCCCTCTAAGTGTTGCTCGCCATCTTTCTAAATGAGCTAAAGGATTTCAGAGGAGAAAGGTGTGTCTGAAACTATTAATCAGATTTATTTTATAAAGGTTTGGAAAAGAAAACTCAAGTACTCCAACCAGAAGAGAAAAAGACAGTAGCATATCACGAGGCAGGGCATGCAGTTGCAGGATGGTTTTTGGAACATGCTGACCCACTCTTAAAGGTAAGGAAAGTAATTCAAACCGGTACTTTAACAGTAGCATGGACAACATCTTTTTCTTTTGTGGATTTTTTATTTTCTCCTAAAGTTGACAGGATGTTAAAATATGTAATCTTGCAAAAGGTATTGTGTATCAGTTTTAGGGTATTTCTATTGGTTCAGTTCTTATAACTTTCTTAACTGTTTTCTAACTCAGCTGTTGCACAGTTTGTAACATAAATGTCCTTGGAAAGTGTGAGACCTGATCCTCCCATGAAGAGGATCTGCCTGCCTTGATAGCTGCATTTTCTCTGAGGCTTTCAGTATAGATCAGTGGTTTAAGTTAGTCTTACCAGGTTACACAGCTATACTTCAGGAATGTAACTGTAAAAATTGTCATTTGAAGGTTGAATTTTAGTTTTAATTTGCTCTTTTTTGTATACACAGCTTGACAAGTTGAACATAAAAGAAAAATCATGGCAATTTCCCAAATTTGTTTTAACATTCATAGTTTTGCATAGGTGGGTTTTTAATCTCATCTCAAGCTTAAAATTAATCTTGTACAATTTGCTGCTGGAGCAAAGAGCATTATTAAATATGGAAACTCCTTCAACAGTTCAGAATGCTAGAGGTGGAGAAATGCTGTTGTATTCTGTCTGTTACCCAATATGTAACTCTCAAGAAGTTGTCAATTTTAATTAAAATAATTTAAAAATACCATACTGTTTTTAGAAAAGACATGACAGTGGTCTTACCTTTCTTTTCCAGATATTCTAGTAGTTGTTATCCCAGTTTAGAGCTAGCCAGGGCTTTTAAGGATAAAACACAATGGGGGCAAAACTGTAAATGGAAATAATGTCTGAAATAAACCTCAAGGGTAAGTATGGTGTAGGTTGTGGTATAAAAAATTAAATCAAACTGAAGAATGCTTTTTGTTTTCTAACACTATTTAGTTCTGGCACTTTGTTAATTTTGATTGTAGGTATCTATTATCCCACGTGGTAAAGGACTGGGTTACGCTCAGTATTTACCCAAAGAACAGTATCTCTATACCAAAGAGCAGCTACTTGATAGAATGTGCATGACTTTGGGGGGACGTGTATCTGAGCAAATCTTCTTTGGAAGAATAACAACTGGTGCCCAGGATGACTTGAAGAAGGTGACCCAGAGTGCATATGCTCAGGTATGGTCTTTAGTGAGACTTTTTTCTGCTGTACTGTTTTCTTCACTACCTAACAGTAATATTTTGATATGATCCAATTTTATCAAGTGTCCCTCAAAAGCCTAGTTTCAGAAAATATGTATGAATAAACATTATGCTGTTGCTTAGTGACACTAATGACTCAGGTATTTTATTTCAGTCTTAGAACAGCAGTCTGTGCATTAGGCTTTGATTACTGTCCTACATCTGCCTACAGGTACACATGTAGGTCTACTTTTAAGATGGAATTTAGTGCTCAGGTTCGATCATCTCATCCTGCATTTACAATTGCTTAGTTTGAAGACCCAGTTTGGATTCACACTTAAAATCCAGAAAACCTCGTATTAAAGCACTGTTTGCTGTCAGTTAAGGCTACAGAAATTAAGGCATCAGTTGGTGTTTGTATCATATTAGCTAACGTAGATGAGTAATTTGAAATCTTATCAATGCAGTGACTCACCTAAGTGTAGCTGTGTGCTACACATGGGTGCATTATTACATTTCCTGCATCAGCACAAAAGGTGTCATCTAATAAGGCACTCAAAAGGTGAGCAAGAGATGTTTTGGAGTATGCTTCTCTTCTGCATACTTATCCCCCACCTCCAAATCCCACCTACTTCCTGGTCTCTGATGTGCTGCTTGTTGCCCCAGTTCTGGAAGTACACGTGCAATGATCTTCTCTTAATTTTATGGGATCTTCAGTGGCTCTTGTTCAGTTCTAAATTAAAAATAAAGTTGTAAGTGCAGACTTTTGTTCAAGTTAACAAAAAAAAAAAGTATAGAACTTTTCTTAAGGAAGCAGGTTAAGATGTTTGGTTTCAATTGCTGAGATCTCTTTGAGTTCTGATTATTCTTTGTCATACCTATATTGATCTTGCTAGACTGAGAAGTGCTGCTTTAGTAATCATCAAATTGATAGTAGCCATGGAGTGAATAAATAAATAGCAGCCGGAACTTGCCTCTGCTGAAGCAAAATGCAGGATTTTAAATCTATATTTAGCAAATGGGCTAGTTAATATTCAGTAATGAGTTAAGCAAGATAAGAATCGTTTTCACCCTTGTAGAGGAGTGTCTTGTGATGAAATATAGCATATGATTTTTGTACATGATAGGACAAAATCTTCAAGACCCTCTACTATAGTACTTAAGTCAACTCCTCTTTATGAGTGAGTGGAATATGCTAAACATTAGAAGTATTTTCAGTTGGAAAAACACTTATATTTCTGCTAAAAGAGAGTTTTAGTGATTAATGAAGCCTGAAGTGTTTCTTTTGTGATATACATAGTGCTTTGCTGTTTAAATACTAAGATATCACCAGTAACCACCTTGAAATGGTGGTATGTGTCCTTCAATTTAATCAATAAAAAGAAGTAAGTGGAAGTTAGGTACATTAACTTAGTAGACTTGAGTTGTCAGGGGATGGTTGGTTTTAGAGGAAAAGATTGGGTCATAGCAGAATGACTTTGTCCTTTCAGTTTTGTTCACCATATTTTTCATCAGTACACCTTAAAATCATACTGTCTCTCCTTTGTTTGATTTTTTTTTTTTTCTCTTTTCTTCAGATTGTTCAGTTTGGTATGAATGAAAAAGTAGGGCAGATTTCCTTTGATCTCCCTCGTCAAGGGGACATGGTATTAGAGAAGCCTTACAGCGAGGCAACGGCCAGATTGATAGATGAGGAGGTGCGGTCCCTAATTAACATTGCTTATGAAAGAACATTAACTCTGCTTACTGAGAAGAAAGCAGAAGTGGAGAAGGTGAGCATTACCATGTTTTTAGCCACTGGTTTCCAGGTGGTAAGCCAAAATCTGAATTGAACTGAATTAGATTTAAAACAGTGACTATGAAAGTATATGAGGAAGTTTGCTCAAAAATCATTTGATGTAATCTTGAGAGTGTGTCACAAGACTTAACTGAATAGAAACCTCCTCTTGTGCTGGAACAGCTCTGAGCTTCTCATGAACGTGATTTATCATCCCTCCTCCCTTATGTGGTCAATATTCATTTGGAAAGCTGGAGGGAAGAGTCTGTCTACTAAAGAAGGGTTTAGTAGATATGCTAGACAAATACGAAACTTAAAAACACAAAGACAAAATACCAGATTTCCAGTTCATTAGGCTAAAAGAAGCTCTGTAACAAGGGAAGTTTGTATGACTTCCTTTCTCTGAATTCCTTTTGAATCCTTCTTCCTGTCGCTTGGCTGCTTGTGATCTGCTTCACTGCAGCTGAGATTATTCCTGTGCATATTCTCTCCCTCCTGCTAGAAAGCCTCCTACAGTTAAGGGATAATTTTCCAGGCTAGGCATCCGATAGACTTATTGAGAAGATAAGTTTGTATGGGTTCTGTAAATGGTGTTGTAGTAGGTCACTGTCCCAAAAAAGATGGCTGAACATGGTTTTGCTGAACAATGCACTTGCTGACCCAAGAAAGTTGCGAACTACCCTGGGAGAGTATTGTACACGTTGGTATTTTATGGTGCTCTTGAGCTTGTGCATTGCAGCAGCCTGCTTGAACCGTCCCAGCTGATTGGAAGGCTTGTTTTCATCTATAGCTTAATGTCTTGCATCAGGAGCCTTCTGGCTGCAGTTCTGAAGCAACAATAACAGCAACAGCAGCCCATAGGGAGGGCACTTTGGCAGATCTGGAAAGTGAGATTTAAAAAAAACTAGGTAAATGCTCACGGGGGAAAAAATATCTCATATTTGGTGAACTCTGAACAACTTGTTTTTTCTATCAAAATTATTCAGTGTCAAATTTGGTCCAAAACTGCCTTAAGCTCTTCCAAAGAGGACAGTCAGCTTAGGTATTTGAGGTCACTTGATCTATTCAGCCTGGAGAAGAGACTGAGGGGAGACCTCATTGCAGTCTATGACTTCTTGAAGGGAAGAGGAGAGGCAGGCACTGATCTCCTCTCTGTGGTGACCAGTGACAGGACCCAAGGGAATAGCCTGAAGTTGTGTCAGGGGAGGTTTAGGCTGGATATTAGAAAAAGGCTCTTCACCCAGAGGGTGGTTGGGCAGTGGAACAGGCTCCCCAGGGCAGTGGTCACAGCACCAAGCCTGACAGAGTTCAGGAAGGGTTTGGATGGTATTCTCATACACATGGTGTGACTCTTGGTGATGGCCTGATGCAGGGCCAGGAGTTGGACTCAATGATCTTTGTGAGTCCTTCCAACTCAGCTGATTCTGTGATTCTGTGACTCGATGTCTGACATAAGTTGTTGCCATCCCAGGTTGCCCTGCGACTACTGGAGAAGGAAGTGCTCGATAAAAGCGATATGCTAGACTTGCTTGGCCCAAGACCATTTGCAGAAAAGTCTACTTATGAAGAATTTGTTGAAGGCACAGGAAGCTTGGATGAGGATACTTCACTACCAGAAGGCCTTAAAGACTGGAACAAAGAGCGTGAAAAAGAAAAAGAGGAGACAACAGACGAACAGGTTGCTAGGCAGATCAGAGGAGGGATGCCATTTTAACTGTGAGGTGTGTACTGGTGTTGACTTGCACTCTGGAAGAGAAGCAAACTCACCTAGTTTGTACTTCAAAACAAAAAAAATATTTATTCAACCAAACTGTATTATGAATGAGTGGAAGAGTGATCTCTTGTGATAAGGATGTTCTGCTTCTGATATACGTATGCAAGATCATCAGTTCACTGGTAAAAGGCGATCATCTCTAATTGCCAGCTGAAGAAGCATAGATTGGATTTGAACTGCAGTGGAATGCCAGAACGGAGCCTCTCCAACTTTGAAACAGTTCAGATTCATGCACAAACTTTGTGGCACTGGTTTCTCTCTCTCTTTTTTTTTTTTTTAATGTCTGTAAGCTTACAAAAATCAAAGGGTTTTTTGATTATTTATGTAAACTATTCCTGTATGTGACCTGTTTAAAAAAAAAAAATCATTCAAAATGCATTGTTAAATGTGAAAATCTGGTCTTACAAAGTACTAGCTTTGCAAAACTACCTGACCCTTTCCCTCTCATCTCATTTTGATTTTAGAAAGTTTGTCTACCGAGAACTGCCATATAAGTTGACAGTGAAACTGGACAGTTGCTTAAATATCTTAAAATGTATTCGTGGTTCAGTGTCTTAAACTCACTTTGGCTCCTGCAGTTTTACTAGTCAGTTTTTTACAGAGGCCTGTAAAATATTGAACATATGAATGTGTTGTGTAAATACAGTTTGAGTCAATAAAAACAGTACTTTTCTGAACAAACCTTGTGGGTTTTTTGCTAGTTTCTTGGTATAGAATTCAGACCAGTACAAAACTTTCTGTTGTGTTACGTTAACAAGGTTGGGCTAACAAATGCCAAATTCAGCAGCCAAAACCAGAGATTATCAATTTAATTTTGCTTTGCTTAATCTAAAGCTATGGGGGGGTTATCTCTGTTTGGCTGAATGCAGTTGTCTTCATAATCTGCTTCTGGTTGTCTGCTGCATGCTAAGGATTCAGTAGTTGGAGAATTCAGCTGTTCAAAAATTAACAGCCTGTATACCCCTCCCAGTAGAAGATAGGGAAGCATGGTTGGGGGTTGAGTGGGGAAGGAAAATGAGCCAAGCTTCTCTGCTGGATCAGAACTCCTTTAAGACCTAAGAGTCAGAGGGCAGGTTAAGGGGATAAGTAGTGATTGATTCCATCTGTATATTGCAACATCATGGAAAGCAGCAGGAGGACAAAGGAAAAAGTTGTCTGAAAGGTCAGAGCCTTTGCTCAAGTTATTTGAGGTAAATTGTTTATGGAAATGATTCGTTTGGATTTTCTTGTTCATGATGAAGCTTTTTCCATCTCAGATGTTGCCTGTTTTTACAGTGAAGAGGGGCAAGGGAAACAGAGAAAATAGAGCAATGTAGGATGTGTTTACTGGGTGTTTTCAGTTGTTAAACACTTCTGTTTATCCCTATTGAGTCTGTTGTAGAATGAACGGGAAACAGGAAAGCAGCCTGAAAAAACTAAACTTCATTTCCTTAATTATTGGGATCGAAATTTAGAATGATTTATTGCAATAGTAAAGTTGTTTTATAAAACTTAAGTTTTGCAAACATGATTAAGCAGTGACTGATTTCTGTGTGTGTGCTCTAGTGTTGTATCTTGCATATATTCTGTATTAATGCCTTATTTTTTCTATTCTCCCTCCCAGTTCAGCTGAACACTTCTTGTTTGGTATAGGCAGTTTGTAGCCAGTGCTGAGGACTAGCTGTGCTTACACAGTAAAGGTCAGGATTCTGCATTTCTTCACTCCTTGCTAAATAAAACCAACAGAAAACAACAATCAACCACCCAACCCTCAAAATCCTTAACCTGACTCTTCACAATGGCACTATCAGACGTCTGCAGGAAATGTTTTCTCTTACCCCCTGTTTGTACTTCTACTTTTAAATTCCACTCTTGTTTAGTTGCAGCTTGCAATTAATAAGTGCATAAAGTGGTCTTAGCTCTCCTTTACCTTTATTTTAGACCATTAACTTACTTGTTTAGCTTTACCTCAGTTTTTTGTGCCAAAAATTGCAGAATCTGATGGTGTTGGGATTTTGGAATCAAAACAAAGATATGGGAAAACAACAAAAAAGTGGTTTACCCAACCTCTTTCTTAGAAGGGGACAATTGCCCTCCTCCTACTCACAAATTTAAGATGTCAGGTTGTTGAACATAAATCAAAGAAAATCAAGTTTAGTCTGTGTCCTGGCTGCCAATAATGCTGGATTAAGTTTTGTTGCAAACACATTGAGCAGTGCTGCTTCAACTAGCAGGGGCTTGCGCAGCTTGGAGGGAGCAGTTGAGTTCCCTGCTCCTCCCAAGGCTGGGAGAAGGAGCAGGTCTATACCCTCTTTCCCAACCTGACTCTGTTCCCAAGAAGTGACTGCTTTTTCCTAAGGCAATGTCAGTGCAAGAGAAGGAAGGGAGGACAGTAATTGTGGGATGCAAAGAAATGAAGAGCCTACGATGGCTTGGTTAAGGGGGCATGCACAGGGGCTCTCGTTATGTAAGGTGAGAGCCTACCCGATTCCTTGCTGACTTTGTGCAGAGCAACTTTGCAAAGGAGCTGGCCCATCAGGTTAGTTTCCAATTTCTGTGCTGATACCACACCTTCTCCCCGTGCAACACCTCACCCACTCCCTGTTTTCAAGTGGTGTGGGTTGCCAGTTTTATTTCCCATGCTAACATTGACACAGGTGTCTGTGTCTGGGTGGCACTGGGAGCTGCACTTCCAGGCCTCCTTAGGTCTGGCTTGTCCTGCCAGCCTGCTTCTAGGTGTTTGTGGCCAGCTGCAAAGTAGTAAAAAAAGAGAGAAAATGAAGGTGGGCTGGGCCACGGAAATAAAAGGCGCAAGAGACTAGGTTGAAAATGTAAAGGGGAATGGAAAATATAGGAGAGGAATGTGAGAAGAAGAGGAACAAAGCTAGGTGGGACTCAGCATGTAAATTAGAAATTTCCAAGGAAAAAGCAGGAAGTTATTTGAAAGGAAGGGCAGCCGAAGGAATTGTTCACTAAGTCTGTTACTAAAACAAATTTCAGTTGTATGTCAGGAAAAGAAGATGATTAGAGTTGGTTGACTGAAGAACAGGAAGCATTTGTGCTTCCTGTGGCTCTTACTGCTTACATACAAGCTGGTCCTCTCAGGATGTTCCTGCTACAGGTTCCTGGGTTCGTTTTGGTGGCCTGGGTTTTTTCCCCCTAAGACCAGATGGAAGATTTGTCTCTTTTTTCCTAAAGAGGGCAGTAGTTTTCCTCCCCCACCTCCACACATTCTAGAAATTCACATCAAAGAGTTGCAAGTAAACACATGTGAAAGAATGGGTGAGTCAAAGCAGGATCTGAGGATGTTGTCAAGTCTGGATTCCACAGCCTCACAGTCTGTATTCTGCATTTTGAGTCAAGTGTGTGAAAAGCACTAAAGAACAGGCTGGTTCACCAGGTGAATAACTCAGTCATTTAGGAACGCCAAGATTCCTGGCACTTTTAAAGTACCAACCTTTTTTTTTTTCAGAGTAGTATCAGAATTTATGGCTTGGACCTAGTTATGAATTTTGTATTATAACAAAATGCAGTTCCACAAGCTCTAAGATGGTTTATTCTATTCATTCATAAATAATTATGCTAGTGTTTTAATTGGAAGGCCTGAGCCACAACTGTGTGACAGCAGGCTCTGAGCCCGTAATGCATCCTCCTCCCTTTTGAAGCCAATAGCCTAGCATTTACAAAGACTCAACTGAACTTTGAAATTTAATGGTTTTATTCCCAATGGATTTTGTTTTGTATTGTACTACATGTTAATCCTCTTTAATGCATATTGCATTATAACTTTATCTCATGCTGTGATTCATACATAGCCACATCTCACATTTATAAAATTCATATTTAAAGGTGCTCAATTATATTCATAAATTCTTTAGGCATCACTGGACACTGCAAAGAATTGCAATGAATTTGCTGACTCCATTATGACCCCTCTAAAGACAAACAGCCAGGCCCTCCCAATGCCTACCACCCCTATGGCAAAGCCAGCCTGGTCAGTAAGTTCCAGTGACTGGGTCTCAACCCCTGAAATCACTTTATGTGAAAAACTTGTACTTGATTAAAGCTAGTTCAGTTCCATTCCTGTGTAGAGTTAGGCACACAGCTTCAGGTTATGTGATTAATGGTTGCCTGGTTCATATACTTTGTAGAATACTGTCTCGCTCCCTGAATCCCAAACTAACAAAACATAACATCTTGTCAGGAGCAATGGATCTTTGGAAATTATACTATGTTTGTAAAGTGCCTTTTTAAGTATTGAGCAACACTTTGCTTGGAAAGTGCTTCTGAAGGCAAGAAGGAAAAACAAAGAGTTCCTGAAACATTTTAAGTTTGGCTCTCCAGAGCGTTTCTCCTTTGTTTGCTTGTTTTGTTGCCTAGAAACTGACCTAAATAAGAGACTCCCTGTAGACAGTGTTCTCTGGTAGAGGCTCTGTAACAGAGAAGGGCTGTTTAATTGATATGAGCAGGAACATAAAGCACGCATGAAGACTGAATGCCCAACAATCACTTTGGCAGCTGGCTTAGGCACAGATCTCTCTGGTTTGGCTTGTGTGAGCAGATAAACCTGTTGTTAATCTTTCATTTTGCCAGCTGTTTTGAATATTGTGGATAAATGCTCTTGTCCCTCAACCTTAACTTGTCCAGTTATTTTAACCTATTTTGGTAGCAAGACATGCCCAGCATCTATAGGTGTGGTGAACTTACAAACCTAAGTAGTGAGATCTGTGTCCCCTCTCCCACCATGAGCTGTGAAGTATCTGAATTTCAGCTAGATGGACTGGGTGAAATAAAGATAAGAACAGCATCAGCAACTGGTGATAGCCAGAAAGACAGGGGACCAGCAAGATACTGGGGTGTCACCTTAAATCCCAGGGATCCATGAAGAACACAGGACAAATTGATAGATTTCTTATATATAATCTGTGAAATCATATCACACAAATCCAGCCTCTAACCTGCACTTCACTGGATATTTATTTAGCACTGAAACACTTCTGCTTGAGAGGATGCTATTCATTTTTATTTTGATTTTAGAGGACTGAAATATCACTGTTCACAGTTACTGTACAGAATATGTAAAAAAAATTTACTTCTTTTTACTATGAATAAATTTTATTTCTGGCAGTTCAGTATTTTACATTTGGTACAGAATCAATACTTCAAACCCACAAGATTTTCTTACCCATAATTGGATGAAAATAGTGCAGCTCTAATTTATAGATTTTCAGGCCTATTTTACATCTTGTCTTCTACAACTTTAGGGATGACAACCTGCTTGGAACAAAAAAGATCCCAAACGAGCGATTTCTGTGTTCAGACTCTTAGGCCAAAGCCTCAACTGAATGCCTTACATTTGTCTCACGAATAGAAATAGCCTGATTTCCAGAAATGCTGAGTGTTCTCAGTGATCTCAATGGACTCTGAAGAGTACCTCTCATATCTGAAATTCATGCTCCTATTTTTTTTTCAACATAAATACGGATTTACAAGCCTAATTATCAGAAATCCAGATTTGAGAATTTGGCCTGGGAAAAAAAAAAAAATTACATGCCTAATTTCTTTATTCATTGATCTCTTCTTCATCATCTTCAAATGCCTCCTCTCCATCATTTGCTGTTGCTTCTTGATATTGCTGATATTCTGAAACCAGATCATTCATGTTGCTTTCTGCCTCTGTAAATTCCATTTCATCCATTCCCTCTCCCGTGAACCAGTGGAGGAAGGCCTTTCTCCTGAACATGGCTGAAAACTGCTCCGAGATCCTTTTGAAGAGCTCTTGAATAGCAGTGCTGTTGCCAATGAACGTGGAAGCCATCTTGAGGCCACGGGGAGGTATGTCACACACTGCCACCTTGACATTGTTTGGGATCCACTCCACGAAGTAACTGCTGTTCTTGTTCTGGATGGCCAGCATTTGCTCATCAACCTCCTTCATGGACATGGGGCCGCGGAAGACGGTAGCCACTGTCAGATATCGGCCGTGTCTCGGGTCACAGGCTGCCATCATATTTTTGGCATCAAACATCTGCTGGGTGAGCTCTGGGACAGTGAGTGCTCGGTACTGTTGGCTGCCTCGGGCTGTCAAAGGAGCGAAGCCTGGCATGAAAAAGTGAAGGCGTGGGAACGGGACCATATTCACTGCCAGCTTCCGGAGGTCAGCGTTTAGTTGGCCTGGAAAACGCAGGGAGGTAGTCACCCCACTCATGGTAGCGGACACCAAGTGATTTAAATCACCGTATGTTGGAGTGGTGAGCTTCAGGGTGCGGAAGCAAATGTCATACAAAGCTTCATTGTCAATGCAGTAGGTCTCATCAGTGTTTTCAACCAGTTGGTGGACTGAAAGCGTGGCATTATAAGGCTCCACCACTGTATCAGAAACCTTTGGAGAGGGCATGACACTAAATGTATTCATTATCCTGTCCGGATATTCCTCTCGTATCTTGCTGATGAGTAGGGTTCCCATGCCAGATCCTGTCCCTCCTCCCAGGGAATGAGTGAGCTGAAATCCTTGCAAGCAATCACAGTGTTCACACTCTTTCCTTACTACATCAAGCACAGAGTCAACCAACTCTGCCCCTTCTGTATAATGTCCTTTAGCCCAGTTGTTTCCTGCACCAGTTTGTCCTAAAATAACATACAACAGGGAAAGAAAACGCACAAAATTATTGGTAAGGTTTGATATTTGCATGCTAAATGGACTCACATCTGTAACAAAAGCTACCATAAATCAGTCAGGTAGATAACTGCTCTTCAGTTTTGCCTAAAAAAAAAATCTCTGGAAGTATCAACAAACTTTTTTATATCTTCTCTGGCAGGTTTTCCTTGGTATTTTTGGTGGTGGTGGTGGTTTTTAGGGTTTTTTTTGCATTTTACCTTCCACAAATGCAAAGATGGCTTGACTCCTTGTTTTGAAAGCTTTCACACTTCCAAGTCTGATTATTCTGTAAACACGAAATACTTTGTCTGTAAGGACTACAGCCCATACAAGGCTAAATCACAGATACATATTTTTAAATGAAAGGTTCTTGGACTGTTCTCATGAGGCACAGAGGCAGACTGTCATTCAAGGGTAAAGCTGGGCTTCAGAAGTCCTACTTAACTTATTATATCAGGAACTACACCTTTTCTAATTTCATGAATGAAAATACTTATCAACAGAAGTTTCAAGAATGCTATTTCAAAAACTTGGAAGTTAAGTGCCTTTGAGGTTTTACTGGTTTCCCTACAAACTCACTGTTCTTCAGGATGTGCAAAGCAACTTGCAAAATTGTATTACTAATATTCCATAAACCCCTTTTCTTCCACAAGGCTATTCTCCTTTTTGTGCCACTCAATTAATTAAGAGGAACAGTCCAGATCATTTGCTATGTCACCATCTTGTTATGACTTAGATAACAAGGAGGATTAAACAGGGGATCAGTTTTTTAATACTCCTGTTCCTCACAGTGACTACTATATACACATTGTGCCTCTGAACTCACTTAGTAGTAGTCCTGTGAGTGGTATTCAGAAAGAGACAATAGTTTCAGAATTAAGTGTAGAGCTGACAAATTCTGAGCTGTTCTCCAAAACCTTCCCCTCCCTTTCTATTACCCTGTCTCATTTCAATTCCCAGTGCACTGTGTTCGTGCCAAACATACCAACTGGGGAAACTGCTGGCTGGGATATTTTTTAAATATTATGCACTTTATTTTCACTGCATAAATGCTTGGTTTCCTCATGTGTTTGGTTAGTTAATGCATTGTTCTGTAGGCTCCTATATTTTTCTCTCTTTGAGCCTAGGGAGCTCAGCACTTCCTGTCCAGCCGGGCAAAGCACATAGTAATATCCTTCCAGAATGAAATATGTTTGTAACCATCTGCAGTCTGCTTGGGCAGAGCCCCTACTACAGATAGGGCAGCACATCAGGATGCACACAACTCAGCAGACATCACTCCAAAATGAAGAAGGATCACAACAGAGCTAAATTCCGAGTTGAGGACTTTATCTTATAGATTGCCCCTTGTGTAAACATCGTGTTGTCCTTCTTCAGTGGGCAGTGAGATAAGGACTGAGGAACAGGAACAAAAAACAAGGTAAGAGGAGAATGGCAATTATTCTAATAAACATGAAAATTGTATTTTCTGTAATACAGAAGGGCTGTTTAATTTATGTTAACAACTTAATTTAAATTGTATATTCATGTGGGAAAAAAAATCAGTAGAAACTGATCTTACTTGCTTTTGCTTTGTTTGCAGATGAAGTTTGCAAAATTTAGAAGGTACCATGACTAACAGAGGTGTGAATCTGTCCTCCTTTGGGTCCTGCACTGCACTAGACTCCCTCACTCTTATTCTGCATCTCACAAACTCCAGGATGCCCACACAACTACTGCCATACCACCTCTCTCTACTGCACTAGCACAACCTCTGCCTCTAAACTGCTCTGTGGAACTGTACCAGTGGCTGCCTACACCAAAACAAATGGCTTCCCTCCAGCCCACTGCTGGCTACTCCTGTGACAACACTGCACTTCACCCACTTCATCAGCCACACGCCTAGGGTCTCCGGCATTTTCAGTGGAGATTTCCTGCTGTTTACACCCAGCAATCTTATACTTCCACACCCACTAGCTCTATAGCACTGTTAGACCACCACTACGACCACACAGAACATGTAAAATAAGCCCTGAAAGCTCCAGACTTCTTACCCATGACAATACAGTGCAGTCCAAAAGGGCCAAGTCTGCCACATATCTGGAAATCCTGATTGTGATCCTGTGCAACTCTACTGGATGCCCTCCACTCATCAGGTACCTACCTAACTACCTGGCCTCTGAAACTCTCAGGCAAACACATAAAAAAGAACAAGTTCCACCAGGACTAAATTCTCTAGGTGGAAAATGATCCTGTCATTTCTCACTGTACGTTTGCCAGGATCTAAAGAAGTCTATACAAAGCAGTCCCACAACTTATCTGCACTCCTGGCACCCCTAGATCCTTCTATCACTTTCTTTTTCCAGCACACTGTAGGGTTATCAGAGACATTCAGGTTGAGCTGCACATGCAGAGAAGCCATTTGTCTAACAGTCAATTTATTTTTTAATCCCTAAAATGGCAACTGTTTCCTGCGATCTTCTTTCCCTCCTTTCCTCTCTTCACCGCTTAAAATAGAAGACAAACCTGGTAAGAAAGAGCAGTGGCTTGCACACTAAGGCTTAGAAGCCTGTAGTGAAGAGCCTTGCTGCACAACTTGCCTTTGCCTGCCTGACAGACATTTTGTGGTTGCCCCCACCCATTCATGCAACTTCAGTTGGAGTGGTATCTATGTAGCAAATCTAGCAAGACACAAGAAAAGCAAGACAAATGCAAAAATGTGCAAATGAAAACTGGTTAATGAGAGGAGATAGATCAAGAGTTCAAAGCAGTTCCTGGTGTGCAATGGTACGCTGTTAGAAAGTGAGGACACCTGCTGCTCTCATACAGCAAGATCATTCCACCTGTGCTTCTGCACCTTTTAGATCATTACCTTGTCAACACAGGCATTCAAGTATAAGGATTGTTTTGTGTCCATCTCAAATCTCCTGCTGGTCTGAGATAAAATTCCTGTGTCTAGCATATGTGGTCATGTACTCAATATACCTGCATGAAACCCTGACTGGTAGTCCATGGTTACTTGCTACAGAGATACGGGCACATGCAGGTATATACAAGCAGAGGTGGAAAACATCTCCATCAGAATGAGCCCTAACAGCCTGGGGTACAGCAAGTACTGCCAGCCTCTGCCACAAAATCCTTTGTGGGCCCAGGCCAGATTTTTAAAAGAGAAAACAAAATGCTTTGTTGGTTTTTGACACAGAAGATCATTACTTCAGCGCTCAGCCATTCTACATTATTCAGCAGGTTGGGAGGACAGTGCCTGATGCTGGCAGGGGCCTCTGTCAGATACGGGTTGATCACATGCTGTTGGTTCATTGTTATCTTGGCAGGAAGGGAGTACAGTGAACTGGACTATTGTTGAAGACATTCTGAATTGATTTTGCTCTAGTTTTACTGGTAGTGTGCCAGACTGTAAAGCCCCAGTTCAGGTATTTCCACGGGTCAGGTGAATTCACTTTCAGAGGACTTGTCTGGTCCATGCAGGGGAAAGGCAATGAAAGGAGAAACCTGAATGCAGACACATACTTCATAAAGCTGACTATGTCTATGGCTTTTTTCCCCTAAGCTTACTTGTACTTGTTGTAACTTAGAGCTCCTTTGGAAGAGACTGTTAACATCACTGCCATGGAGTTTACAGGAGAACAATAGGGATAGCATTAACAGGTTTAAGTCAAAGACTTACAGGGACTCTGATGGCTTCTTTACTCCCTGCCTCCCCAGCAACAACCTAGACTTAAGTTTGTTTTTTACCACCCAAATAATGTTTATCTTTTCTCTGTCTGTCCCTGTCCTTATGTTAACATGATATGCCAAACTAAGGTCCAACCTAAGCTCGCCTTGTCAGGAGGAAATGTGTCTGTGGCTAATGCAGATTTGGAAACCAAAAGAACACAAGAGTTCTCATGGCAGCTTTCATTCAGACTTCCTGTTTCAGCAAGTGGATCACTTAACTTCCATGCACTGTTTCCCCTTTAGTGCAGAGGAACTGATCATGAGTCTGTACTTCATAAGGCTGCCAAGAAAGGGTAACGTGCATTTTTAAGCTTAGATGGAAAGTCCTACAGAATTACAAAGTAAATGAGTGAAGGCAAAAACAACCCCCGCAAGAACACTGCAAAACCACTTCTCTACATTCTCTCAGACTCATTATGCTGGAAAATAACCCAGTAACTGGCTATATATGACAGTATTTTCCATATTACAGTTGGTCTTCTTCCACTATTACTATACTGTAAGGATATGCTAAAATAGTTTAATTACACAGCCTAAAAACAATGCAGTGCTCAAGCATTTAATGTGAATTCAAGTGAAGAGTAATCTGGTTGGTTTGTGGTTGAGCTTTTCCCTCTCTCCTCCATTTTCTGCAGAATTTCCATGCATTTTATTGTTAAGTTGCTTCAGGATTTCTCTGGAGTTCATGTATATGGAAAGCAAATGTACTGTATCTGAATACCATAGGAAACTTTCAGCCATTTGCTAATTGAAGGAATGATTAACAAAAGAATGACTTTTTCAGTTAACAGGATCTTTTGACTGACTCGCAGATAATTGTAGTCCCATTGTTAGCCATTAGGATTTCTCAGTAGGATCACTTCAGAATAGAGAGATTAAATACTTTTTGACCACCCACTTGCTAATCAAACAGCTGCCTTGTTTTTTACAAAAAAGAGCTTTGTTTTTTAAAAAGTAGCATCCACATACCAAAGATGAAATTATCTGGCCGAAAGAGCTGACCGAAAGGACCGGATCGCACACTATCCATGGTTCCCGGCTCCAAGTCCACCAAGACTGCTCTTGGTACAAATTTCTGGGCTGCAATAGAAAGTAAGTATTAATGCTCTGAAATAAGCTAACCATGTTATAACTCTTAATACAGAAATAGCTCTCATACGGTTAGTCTAATAAATAGTTCATACATATAAGTACTTTCTGTACAGTAAGTCACGGTGGTGAAAAACCCAGCACCACAGGAACAAATCAATTCAGCTTGAAAAATAAAGCTGACATCTTTTGTGTTCTACAGATGCTATATTACATTCTGTAAGCTCTTTATTAGCACTAGGTATGAGGGGAGGAAGTTTCTGAATAGAAAAAATGGCTTATGTGTTCTTTATACAAAAGAAGGTAATGTTTTCTGTGAATAACAGAAACTAAAGTGTTTATGTTCAAATGTTCCTAATACATTTCACAAGCTTTTATGCTTGAAGGATTCTCCTCCAGTGAAAGAGCTACTTGGTGTACATAGCACAAAATAAACAATCTGTGCCACATTGAAACTGTTCCAGCAAATTCAGGTAAATAATATGAATTAGCCCAAGCTAGACAAAAAAATGAAACGGCCACACTTGCAGGTTCAAAGACCAAAGTCCATTTGACCAAAGGACTCAAATTCCCCACTTTACACTGTTAACACTTCAACATCAGAGTGACTCAGGGGTTGTGGGCACCTTTGCCATCCTACCAACAAATCACTGTTCAGTTCTCTATTACCTGTGGCCCAACCCTCTCATTCATGAAATTAGAGACAAAGTGTTACAGATGCAGCAGTTTAATGTGGGGTAATCGACATGATGCATGTGATGAAGTAATACTGTGTTAGAAGAGTAAACCTGCCTTAGTATTAAAAAATAAACCTCCACCTCCAGACCCTAAAGGACAGCCCCTTGTGCCATTTCTCTCTGTCTGGAGAGAAAACACCTTGCAAGAAAGTAGACAATATTTTAGGTGTATAATGGATTGAGCTGGGCACAGCTGGGGGCTAATGGCATGCGAGGAGGGTGGCCAGATGTGCAATACTACCACCCCGCTGCCTTCCAGATCCCTGCGCCCCTTCCCACGGAGCCCCCCATCCCGTCCCCCTCCCCGTCCCACACTTACAGGATGATTCATTGTAGTACACGTTGATCCTTTCCAGCTGCAGCGCTGAGTCACCGACATAGCCTCCGGCTGGGTCAATGCCATGCTCATCACTTATCACTTCCCAAAACTAAGGGAGGAAAAGCGGCAAGCAGGCTGGGAGGCGTCCCGCGGCAGCTGCGGGATTCCTGGCGTGCCCTCGGGCCGCCCCTCCCTGCCCGGAGCTGCGGGACGGGGCAGGACCAGCATCCAAACCCCGGGGAACAGCGGCCGCCGCCCCGCTCCCACAGCCCGCCCGGGCTCTGCCACCCGCCCCGCTGCTCAGCCGCTGCCTGCCCGCCTTCAACACAGAAATGACTAAAACCCAATCTTTTTAAAAAGGTCCCGTCTGGTTTCGGTGCTTCGCAAAGCCTTTTATGGTCACGGGGAGCGGCGCGATGCGCGGTGCCCCGGGCGGTGCCGGCGCCGCTCGGCAGCGGCTCGACGGGGACAGGGCGGCCCGAGGGCACCGGGGGGCACAGGGGGCATCAGGGGGACACCGGGGGACACCAGGGGGGCACCGGGGGGCACAGCCCGGCCCGGCCCCGAGGGGTCCCACAGCCCCCAGGATTGACGGGGCGCGGCCGCCGGCGCTCGGCGGCTCCCCTTGGGGCTCACCTTGGTGCCGATCTGGTTCCCGCACTGCCCCGCCTGGATGTGCACGATCTCCCGCATGGCTGTGTCCCGCCGCCCAGCCCGGCAGTGCGCGCTCCCGGCCCGCCGGGCGGTGCTTTATGGGCTCCCCGCACCGCCGACACCGCCCAGCC
>JAWWMO010000083.1:98214006-98227631 GCA_035047845.1 Dendrocincla fuliginosa
CAGCACCGCCCTCGGGCCCCGCCGGCGTGGGCACCGCGACAGCGGCGGCGACCGCGGGCGAAGCCACCCGCCCCGGCACACCGACGGGTCGCGTTGTCCCCGCCGACAGCGGACAGGGGTCCCCCTGCCCCAGGACCTGCTGCTCACCCAGCCCCGGTTCGGCAGCCGTGGGACACCGGGAGCCCTGCTCCAAAGGCGGACATCGTCGCCTTCTCCGGCCGTCCCGTGGGCAGACCGCAGCCTTCGCTGTCGGGGCAGCATCCGAAGGAACGCGGGGCCCTTCTCTGTGCCTCGCCAGGTGCCGTCTTCTTTGCATCGCTCTTTTTCGACGTGGTTTTGCCAGCAAGTTAAGCTGCTGCCTGAACATTGGGACTGAGACAGCAACCAGTCTCTGTGGAAAGACTTCGCTGAAAGCTCATCTCACCACAATGAGGAGGATGCCCTGGGATATGCATGGTTTAAATAGCTTGATTTTTAATGAGAAAGGAGATTTTCTTCTCCCCACAGAGAGGAAAAAAAGGTTCCCACAGCTGCTCAAGCTGCTTTATGGTCCTTTTGCATAACTGTTGCATGGTTTCCCAGGTAGGGGCTGCCTGCTTTGATGCCAGAGTGCCTCTTCCATGGGATGCCGTTGTCTGCATAGCCCATTCCAATATATAGTCCTGGTGGGAGGCATTCACCTGTCCGTGCACATCTGTACTGTCTGACCCAGTCTCTTGCTTGTGCAGGAGCAGCCCTGAGACCAGAGTTACAGAATCTCCTTATCCACTTGACCAAAGGTGGCCCAGCTGGGGGTCCTTTGGAGAACAACAATCTTGGGTATTCTTTACAAGTTGAACGTAGTCAAAATAGCACCCCCCCACCAATATATAAGCTCCAAATAATCCCAAATCAGTGTTTTGGGAGGCACTCCCTGCCTGTCTGCCCTTATGTTGCTGCGACATGACCAATGTCAGCTAGACTATGTGCTCTGGGCCCCAACCCTGCCTTTCCATAGATGTTTTTCAGCAGGGCTAGCAGCTTCTAGCAAATTATCTCCGAGTAGCCCACATGCTAGGCTGAGTCAAATGTCTTTCTGACATCAGTGAAGCAGCTGGAGAATTAGCACACTTGCCTTGCAAGCACCCACCAGTGGAGGACTGGACACTATGTGCCTTTTTCTCTGCTGAAGGACTCAAAATAACTGCCCTTCTCTGTGTGATCTGCATTTTTGGAAGAGATCCATGAACAATTCATTATTTAGTACCCTGATTCATGATGTTTTCTTGGACTTTGCCTGAATCTATATGTCCTTGAATATGCCTTCCAGGCCCGGCTTTCCCCATGCTTTGTAAATCCTCCCATTTACTGTTCATACTTGCCATCAGCTTACCTGTTGCAAATTTCTGCTGGTATGCCAGTTTTTAAAATTCAGTTGGTTCCCAGATCTGGCTAGTGATAAGGTTGAGTGTGTATTTCAGTAGGCACAGGCACGTACACACAACCCCCTCACACGCATACACAGACATACGTGGCTGCCCACACTGACTGACACAGGCAGAACATACAGCACCCATGCAAACACACGCAGCACCAACAGCCTCAGTCTGTTCCCCTCTCTGGCTGATCAGGACAGAAGCCCATTAATGGAAAATAAATATGTATTTGTATCTACATCATATGGAGCCCTCCAGTAGCTGATCCTAGGACACTCAGCCTGTTCAGTAGCTGACCTCTGGATCCTCAGATGCCTCACACAGAGACACAAACAGGCAGCCACGTTTCTCACATAGGTGGTCCAGACTTGTGACCTTGGAGTAAATGACCCCACCACGTTCTCCCCAGGAGGTGGCTTGGAGTCCCTTGTCTCTCCAGTAGCCACCTCACAGATCCTGGACTCCTCCTGGAGTCCTGGAGTCCTCCTGGACTTATGGCTTCTCCAAAACTTGAGTCCCACCTAGGCTGGCTTGGTGTTTCCTAGTCATCGTGCACTGACACAGAGATGCACATACTCTGTGGGCACTCTGGTCTCTCCAGCTGGTTCATGAAAGACACACAGGCCCCTATAATTTGTGTCCCCACCTCTAATTGCTGACACTCACACCACCATGCGCACGCACACACACACACATGGAATATAGATGCCTCTTTCACCCAGAAAAAATAATTAAAATATATTTTAATAAGACAAGACAGACTAAGGTGATCAGCCACAAGGCACAGCCAGACAAGCATACTGACCAACAACCTGTTTACACCCAACCAGGTCATTTCAGCCCCGAATCCTTTTACTTTTCTGTATCAAACCGCCTTTATACCCCTGTTCCCCATGTTTGAATCCTCCTCTAAACGTCCCATAAGTCATCTCGTACAATCCCAAAGATGTTCTTCCCTTCCATCCCCTAAATATTTCCATACCTCTGCAGACAGTAACTCCTGTCTATATAGTGATCCATGGAACTTCTCCTATTGACTGGTGGTGATGAGTGTCACACCAGTCCACAGGCTGACCCCTCACTGAGAGGAGCCAGGCCAGGGGCTTCTTTTCTCTCTGTATGTTATTGGAATTTCCCCACCTGCCACTGTTTCTTTGTGCCCCTTTCTGTTCATGGAGATAAACCTTGAATCCCATAACTCAGCAGTAGAATCAAACTCACTTGATCATCTGAAATGAATTCTCTTTTGAGAATAAAAATAAGATGGGGGGGAAAAGAAGCAATGAGAGTGTGTTGTAGTAGATCCACATGCCTCTTGAAAATCTGTATAGTTTGCACTGCCTGTGTCTGTCATCCTTGAAAGGTTTGTCTACTGTTTGGGAGCAGCAGTTGGTTAAACACCATTTAACCTGGCCAGAACTTCAACCAGTTTCCCACACATATAAAGTAACCCACTGAAGTATGTGTAAGACAGTAGAACCACGTAGGTGATGAAGGTGAGCAACAGTTTACCTATCAAAATTGCATCTCATACACACATTTTATAGTTACCTAAAACAACTTCCAATTTTCAGTCAGACCTGAATCAGCTCGTAGTTTCTCCATGCTTTACTGCTTCTGAAAGAAGCAACATTTGTTGATCACTGAATCTAAATGTACCTTTTCTACTGACCTAGGAGGTGGAGGTGCTCTTATGACCTGTGTCCACAGAAGCCTGCACATTCTCCTTAAGTCTCCACAGACTTGGCCTGGCATTTTAAAGGCACTTAGGTGTTTCAAAATCCTACTATGTACTTAACTGGTATGGATTACTTCTGGATGTATCTTAAAACCCCACTAAACACCTCTTGGAAATTTAAGACACCTAAACGTCTTTAAAGATTTCTCTCTAGGTGCTTCATCTGACTGAGTCCACGAGATTCATTTGATAAATAGATTAATGTAGAAACACATTGTAAATTCTGTACAATGGATTTTCACTTGTTATATTTGACTCAGATACCTATAATATATATTGACTTCTAACCTTCATAACTCATAGTATTTTTTTTCTTTCCACTCACTTCATAAGTTAATTTAGTACACAGAGTATGGCTTTTTTTTCACCATGCACAAAATAGGCAGACAGCTTTCTTAACATTTCACTTGCAGATTTACTCCCTTCATTGTTTTTCCTTTTTTAATTCCTTTTGAAATTTTAACTTCATTTCTGTCATTAAAAAAATCAATTCCTGTATTTAACCTGAAAAATTAGTAAAATGTCACAATAACTACAAACTATCAGCTCGTTTGCAAAATCATCCTCCAGAAGACAACCTCTTGAACAATCAGTTTACATAACACATTCTGGAGGTATCTCTTGCTCTCAGGTGTGAAAGCAAAAGACTAAATACTAGAAGAGGTCAACGCTTACATTTTAGGGAAGGCCATGACCATTTATGATGGACAGGACATGGATTAAGGAAGATCTGGCTGCTAGGCCAAGTCTGGATTAGTCTGCCATTTCTGACTGGTAAAAGCCTAGCACAGTTTATTTCTGCTGGACAACTCTTTGGCGCTTCAATGTGATGAGCAGACTCCACGTGGTTCTTTATTCCTGTTAGTCAGAACCAACAGTGTATCAGAGAGTAACAGCAGATGAAATACTCATATTGCTCTTGTGCCAGATCCAGAGGCCTTGAAACAGCTGTGTACATTCACAGTCAAGACAAACTGATGGGGCCATGTGGGGCTGCAGAGCCTTCAGTGTTCTTTCTTCAGCCTTTCTCACGTACTCATTGCTCTTGCACTGGCTAAATAGAAATGGATTCCTACAAGATGATGAACTTCACAAGGCAAGACAAAATGTATGAAGTGCCCATGCTGCAGAGTATAAGGATATTCCAGTAATAGCAACTCAAGCAACAGTCATGTCCCACAAAGTCACATGGAAATTTGCTTTAATGCCCTGGAAAAAACCCAGCAAAATTCTTCTCTATTTAGCTAGTCATATGATACGATTGTTAAGCTGCTTCCTGCTTTTCAGGAAACACATTTATGTTTATATCGGGGTTGTTGCTAGAACTATCTCTATTTACTGGAGTTTTTAAGGACTAGGGAGAAATTCATGCCATAGCAGAACAACTAACGTGTTAGGTACTCTTCTCTTTTTTCAGAATGATAAATATGGTGTATTTTTATACTTAAGAATATCAGCAAGGGTCTATCCAGTGTTACAAAGCTTGCTATCACTTACATTAAATACCAAAGCAATAAATATAATCCACATGGTGGATTTACTCTGACAGCTTGTAGCAGGCTAGTAAATACTACCAACTCCATGGTGACCTTCAGGAGGGAGGTCCAAAGATCTGACAAGTTCATGTCTTTCCTCTTTAGTCTGAAGCTTTTCAGGCAAGTTAAAGGAAAAAAAATGTTAAACCACCTTGGCTTTGGGGTTTATGTTTTGCTTTGGAGTGTTTTTTTTTTTTCTTTTTTTTTTTTTGTTTCGTTTGGTTTTGGTTTTGTCTGACTTGCTAAGAAAACCAAGCATGGAAAGTCATGCTCTTGTTCAAGTGTGTACCCAAGTATGTCCACCACTACCTCTTTTTCCATCAGCCTCTTGTGACTAAATCTGCAAGTGGAACGAGTTCCAGAGATATTGCAGCTTCAGATAATTCTTGAAACAGCTCAAGAACTCAACAAAGACCTTTAAATGGGGAAGGGAGGTAGTAAGACACACACATGGAGAAGAATGGAGTCTAATAAGGCAAACACCAGCATGCATTTACATGTTTAGCACAACATGTTTAGCATAGGTGTTTTGCAGCTTGTATTTTGCCTAGAAAAGCCATTATATTTCATATGGTGCTCAAACAGTTTCTTGCTTTGCCACACCCCCCCCCATTAAACTTGTTGCTGTGGCAGCTGTGGTGTCACTGATTGCCACTATGCTCGAACACAGTACTTGGGATTGTTTTAATGCCACTCATCTGGTTGCTGTAGAACTGTAGCACAGTGGACACAGTGTTGGTGCTTCTGTTGGAGCCCACAAGACGCGGTCTGAACTTTGTAATGTTAAAGCAGAGGTCACTACATCAAGTCAGGGGAAAATATGGTGCAAAGTCTGAGAGACTATGAAGCTACACCGGAGAAATTCCACCACCTTGTCCAAAGAAGTTTCTAGCTGCATTTTCACACACTTTTGTCATTAGTTGACAAGATGAATGGAAAACACTGTAACTCCAACACTGAATATTAATGTGCTTGAGTTCAGGTTCTTTTGCACTTTCCGGTGCTTATTGCCTTTTGATTTGTAACACATTTTCCATCCTTTGGAAAAAAGTATTTTCTTCCAGCCCTTTGTTTCTCCCCATACTTAGCCTCACTGCTAAAAATTATCATCCAGGACTTTTTGCAGAGTTGGTCATAGTGATTTTTATGCAACAGCTAGAGAAGAGGGAAGCATGTACCTGCCTGTTTTGTCAGGCAGAACATGTGTTTGGTGTGGCTGTGTTTTTAACCTCCATTCTAGTAGGTCACTTAGTTACATAAACAAACAAAGCCAGAGAATGGGCTGCACTGTGTTCATCAGAGTCACTAAACTAGCCAGGCTAGTGATTTCTTACAGCTACAACCAGGAGTATGGTAATACAAAATGAAGGCAGGAATTTATCTACATTCAACTCTACAGCCTCTCTGCACATCAAAGATTTTGGGGAAACTGAACTGTTTTGAGAACAGAGCGAAACAATATATCAGTTGGAATGTATACCCTCCATTATCTGTGTCCTGTGGTGAGTGAGTGATACAACGGTAAGAGGACAATGAGTCTGAGATACTGATTACTTGCTTTTGGAGTTTAGTCAGCTCTGAATAGATTCCAATACAATGCAGATTTTACCCATGAAGTTCCGGGGTTTGAGTATGGGAGGTATCAGAATGAGGACAAAATGGTCTATTTACCAGAAGTCATGCTAAAGACTATCAGGAGAAAAAGCATTTTTTTTTACTGGATGAGTACATTGAGAGTAGCTGGTCTTGATTAAATGGAAGATTCATCTAAAATAGAATTACATCTCTAACAGTAGTCAGTGATGGGTGCTAGGGAAAAACTATGGTACTTCTTCCCTAAAAATGCCCTTCTACATCTGGCCATCAGTGGTTAAGCCTTTATTGAACCAAAGGATGGATCTGGATCATCATATTTGATAGTCCTGTTGAAGCATTCTTTAAGATATGTATTTGCTTTTTTAACCCAGTTACACTTTCAGCCTCCAAAGTCTCCTGTGACACTGCCTGCCATGCACAACTGAATTCCATTCTGTGATTCCTTTCCAGTGTAAAGCTGATGCCTTAAATTGGTGCCCCATAATTCTTGTATCCTGATAACAGAAACTACCAGTTCCTAATGACCATTGTAGTTGTGTGTAAGGTGAAAGTTTTACTGTTTGCTTTGTTCTTTATTTCTCCTCTCTGTCCAATGTGTTCTGAGCTGAAAGTATTACACTAGTTAATCTCTCTGTGTTTGAGGCTGACACTGAACCACTGTGAGAGTCCTTGCTTATCACCCTTTATTTTTATTTTCTAAATAAATCTGAGTTGTGTTGGCCCTCTTCGTTGCTCCTGAGCTTTTTCTGTTATTGAACTATCCACACTACCTCCAAGTTGTCTTTTGGCAGTGATGACAGCTAAACTGGATCCTTCCACTGCAAACACAGAGTTGTTTTCCCCTGCATTATGCAGTTATGGATATTAAGGTTCATCAGCTACTGTTTATTCAAATGAATATCATGAAATACTTCTGAAACTCGGTCCAGCTCATGGAAGTTGTGACTACCTGGAAGATTTTTGTACAATCAAAAAGATTTACCAGTTCAATACATTTTTCCCCCAGATCATTTAGAATTAAGCAGATCAGGTCCAAGCACAACCAGTGGAGCTCAGTCTCCTTAAGGCTCTTAAGTAAAATACCTTGCAACAGAGATATGTACTGCAACATGTAGGAGGGGAAGGGGGAAAGATAGGTGTGGGTTTTACTACACAAACTTTAACTTTTTATGCTCTGAGAAAGAAGAAAAAACAATAGGTCTCTAAGACAAAGGGCTGGAATTATGTTCAGACAGTCTGTTATTAAACATTTACTAAGCAAAGCATATATTTGAGATGAAATGTGTAGCTTTCCAAGTAAAAGTGATTCATCTAACTGTGAGAAACAGTTCTTCTAGAACAGCAGGTTTGCAGCTAAAGTCAATAATAAATTGTTCCAGTCAGGTCTTGGGTTCCACACGTTAGTCACAGTTTTCTTCCTTACCCTTTCTCTTGGGTGGTGAGTGGCTCCTGGCTGTCACCCTTCCCTCACCAGCACAGATCCCACTCATCTGTCACACACGTCCATCCCAAGGCAGAATACCACTCCTAGCCTGTTTCACAAATGACTCTCTCAGATCACATTTGTAAGGAGAAGAGCACCGTTCCTTGCAAGTCCCCAAGCCCCTGGACAAACAGCACAGCCCAAGCTATGACTGGACAAAGCCTGGCTTATTTTTAACAGCACAATCCTCGGCACTGTCGGGGGTGGGTGGATTCAGCCGCTGAAGGAATGTGTTGGTGCTAAATGCAGAAAAGCAGCGGAACCATCCCCCCCTGAGCTGGGTACTGCAGGAACTACAGATCAGGAATTAGGAGGGGAAGTCAACATTCACGCACAGGGAACCGAACATTATTTTTCTTAGAAAAGCACTGCAGCAGCGAGATGGAGGGTGTGCACCCCTTGCCTTGGACTGCAGCCTGTTAGCAACATTACCATATTCATGACTTAAAGGCTTGTGAATGCCAGGAATGTAAGAGGTCAGTTTGGCCCTTGGCCAGGACTCAACCCACTGCTGCCTGGTGAATAATGCACTTCACGGCCCCTTTGCCGAGCAGAGCCCCGGAATGCAGGAGAGGATGGGGTTACAGTGTATGGTGACTGCACAACCGAATGCCATTGCTTTGTGGGAAGGGTGTGGAGACACAGTTGTTGCCTGTGCATGTAAGATTTGCGGAGAGATACATCTCTGCTGTGCAAAATTATTTCATTGTTGTGTCCTGACTCCGTACTGAATAGGGACTTTATGGTACATGTGGCCTGTATGATCTGTCAGAAACAGGGCACAGCTCTGAGTAATCAGGAGTTTTTTATCTCAGGACTGCAGCTTGGCTAATATGGCAGATAGTTATGCTGAAAGTGCTACATAGTCAGGGAGGCTGATCATTTCTATGTAGAAAGACTTAATATGAACTAAAGCTAGAGCAAGACAGATATAACTCTAAAAAGTTATATTTGCTTAAACACCTGCTCACCCCCTCATGCTCACCCCCACCCTTTCCCATCTCAGTCATGAAGTATTTTTAGTTTGAATGTGCCCAAAGGGAATCTGGAGTAGGCGATGGAGGGCCACAAGAGAAACAACGTAAGAGTTTGCATGTGCAAAGGGGTCACCAGAGCAAGGTATAGAAAAATAGCCAAAGGAACTTGAAGCTGGTGACATCTAGGTAATGGCACCAGGCACAGAGAAAGAAAAATAGAATGTAGCAGCTGGAATTTTTCTAAAGAAAGAAACCAAAACCTCCCAATAAATGGCAAAACAAAAAAACCCAAACAAAAACAACAAAAAACCCAAACAAAAACCCCCAAACTAAGTCAACAACCCTTTGGGGAGGTAGAAGTCAGAGAAACAGAACTGATTTTTATCCATTAGATTGCTACTGCCTTTAGTCATTGCTGATGCTGCCCAGTGACAAAACCTGCTTTGTTTTCACTGATCACAGCTCTTGTGCAAACTGAACATAGTACCAGGTACCATACCAGGACCAGATAAGACTAGGAGGAGTCGAGAGGATTGTTTACTAAATTCAGTGGTCACAGAGGTAAGACTATTAGAAACTTTTCTAATCTAGATGAAATACTGATCCTGAGGTAGTTGGCAGAAAATGTTCATAATAAGGAGGAAAACCAGCTTGATCATCCCATCCAGAGATGAAATGGCTTTTCTGGGAAACTGAAACAGCTAGCTATTTACAGCAAATATTTAGTACTTTCTGATTTCAGATAAAAAGGATTTATTGCTGATTAACCAATTGTCTCTGAAAACACATCAGTTATTCTGGAGTTCTTTGGAAGGCAGGATCATTCAGGGAGTTGCATGCAAATTAAACCAGTATGCTGCAACTGTTCCAGGCAGCTTTTCTAGATAACTTCCCTAAGTGGGCAAGAGAGCAGAAAAGCTGTAGCTGGGAGAGCAGCTACATTAGGCACACTTTGTACAGGAATCACTGAAATGATGGCATTTGCAATTTATCTTCTCAGGAATAAAAGAGAGATTACCATAGACTTCAGTTTGCCTAGCTCAATAATAAATCAGTAGTCCTTATACTTAAATAAGATTATTTATTGTTGTCTTGTACATTCCCTCCTGATTTCTGAGATGAGAGAAGAGCATTTGAAAACACTACTTCATAAAGAGCAGCAGCAAACCAAACCATGTACCTATGCAAGGGAAAATGCTTTGTAATTAGAAATGCTTTCAACATAAAAGATTATGGACTTCATGATGTAATTAAAAATATGTCAGAATAATTATACCTGTCTTAAAGACTTTAAAGGACTTCTTAGATGTCTAAGATTTCTCTGGGTCTATAATAGACTGACTACACACATCATTAAGCTACTGTTTTCTTAAATAGAGTTGCTGTCTGAGGATCTTTTTTTTTTTAACACATGACAGAATCACAGACAACCTGTGACAATAGTTAGATTACTTAAAAACACCCCAAACCTCATCTGTATATAATGTATGCTAATTATTGAAGAAGGCTTTTTAGAAAACTGATGATCAATTAATATTTTATGTTGGAACTGCATAGAATGCATTATCCTGATTCTGGCACCTATTAAGAGATATTTTATTTCTAGTGTTATACTCCATTAGTTGTTTTGTGAAACAACTAAGACCACTATTTCCAAGTTCAAGTAATAATTGATATTTATTTATAAACATTCCTCAGCAAGAACACCTTAGGAATGGGGCTTATTATGAATGATTCAGACTGATGGCTGACATCAGAAAAACCACATGAGCTTAAGAAACTGAAAACATTAACCTTGTCTTGCATATGACTGGATTCTCTCCCTGAAAACATTGCAAGGCATTCAGAAAACACTCCAAGAGATTTACTTCCAATTTTACTGGTCACTGATAGCTTGGGGGTTTTGCTTATTTTCACTACTGGTGTTTTGTACTTGTGGTATTTAAACTTGTCTGTCTTCCAGACACCCACCAGCAGATCTCTTACTTCATCCCCTCAACAGGATGTGAGGAGAAAATAAGATGAAAAAGTTTGTGGGTCAAGATAAAGACAGGGACATCACTCAGCAAATACTGACACCAGCAAAACAGACACGACTCAGGGAAGATTAATTGATTTTCAGTTAAAAATAGAGGAAGGTGGTGAGAAACAAAGACAAAACTGAAAACACCTTCCCTCAACCCCCACTCTCTTCCCAAGATCAACTACGGCCCTTCATTCCCAACTCTTCTACCTCCACTCTCTGTCCCCAAGAAGTGCAGGGGAATGGGAGTCAGTCAGATCACAGCAGTTCCTCTCTGCTGTTCCTTCCTTCTCACGTTTTTCCTCTGCTCCAGTATGGGTGCTTCCCGCGGGATACAGTCCTTCACAAACTGCTCCAGCATGGGTCCCTTCCACAGGGTGCAGGTCTCCAGTGTGGGTCCCCCATTGGCCACAGCTCCTGCCAGAAAGATTCCTCCTGCGTGGGGTCTCCACAGGCTGGAGCTTCCTTCGTAGCATGTCCACCTGCAGTGGGAGGGGGTCCTCAATGGGCTGGGTGGGTATCTGCTCCAGCATGTTCCTCCACCGGCTGCAGGGGAAGCTCTGTCTGGCACTTGTAGCATCTCCTCTCCCTTCGTTTCTGACTTTGATGTCTGCAGGTTATCTCTCACATTTTTTTCAGACCTCTCTCACAGCTGCTGCACAGAAATTTTTACCCTCCTTGAATGTGTTTTCACAGAGACACCACAAACTGGTTTGAAGTGCTCAGCTTTGGGCAGTGGTTGGTTCACTTTGGAATTAGAAGGAGGTAGCTGTGTACAGCAGAGAGGCCACCCCTACACCATCCCGCCACTTCTCACTGCCAAAGCCTTGCCACCAAACCAAATACAGTTCTATTTTCTGCTTTTCCACAGCAAGAAATCAGACCTTGTTTCTACCACAAGAGGGAAATTGCTCATTAGTCAAACTCTGCAAAACTGTCCCTTAAGTTGAGTACAAGATGTACTTATTAGATAGAAGAGCACTTCTATCTAATAGAAATAGAAAGATTTTTCCAATAGAAAATCACGCTTGCATGCTATTTCTCCTCAAGTTTAAGTTAATCCTGAACTTGACAAATATGACATTTCAATTAAATTTGTTTTTCCCCTGCAATCAAATAGGTACTACTCTACCTGTAGGTAAATGACTGCAGGGAGTTTTTGTGAGGCATCATTAAATAGGTCCTTAATCCTAACAGTGTTTAGTGACACCAGAGATTGCAGAACCCTTCTATCTCCTGTACTCAGTACTTTGTGGACTTTTGCAACTTTTGTAAAAGATGTAAGAAAACATTCCTTTTGTATGAAAGGAAACACAGTTTGCATGGTTTTTCTGAGGCCAGAGTCAGCAGTAGAACGTAGAGTTCTACTAAGAGCCACATAATAGTATCCAGTTACTTCACTGCCACAGTCCAGCATTTGAAAACCTTCTGAGCCAGACCATAGATTCACTAACATTCATGATTATTTCAGGAATAAGTTATTCTGGAAATGAATAGGGACAACATTCCAAGCCACCATGTGATTTTATTTATTCATGGACAGTGTTCCTCATAAAATTGGCACCACACAGCAGAAAATATTGCCATCGCTGACACAATTTTCACCCATCTCAGTTTTCACAGGAAGTTAAACTACCAAGCTTGAAAATAGTGAAGTGGTAAAATACTGTATTTTCCCTTAGCACAACAACAATCTTCATGCTTAAAATATCTTAACTGCATATATGATGATGTAAGGTAGAGAAAACAGTGATAAACTCTAAGCCCTACAAGGCTACATAACTGAAGTGGAATGTTATAATCACATTAAGACCTCCAGTAAAACTTGAGGAATCAAGTAAAAATATACCTTGTACTTTGGTTTTAAACTTTTTTTTTTGTTTTGCTTTTACTTAAGAAGCCTGTGCCCTTAGCTCAGAAAGGCACATACTGAAATGATCTACAACTGTAATTCTAGTCAGTTACAAATTAGCATATGTGGTTATCTTCACAGTTAATATTCAGAATTACCAACATTTCCAAAATTGTGAACACCTACCTCTCTACTCACTTCAGGGAAAAAAACTTCCAGCTCAAAGTCCTAGTTTCCTTTCTTTACCCTTCCCTTCTGTGGAAATGGGTGAAAGGGAAGGTGTTCAGGATGTTTCCTAGAGCATATTCCAAATGATCTAAGGATTTTAGACCCTGCTTTTTCCTCTCTCCCTGAACATAAGAGCTTGTAGTCCTATTTGCCCTGAAAGAATTGGAAGGTGTAAGAAAGCAACAACTTCATGGGTTTATGAAAGGAAGGAAATGAAGCAATGATAAATTACATACACGAAAAAGCTACTAGATTCTTCATTCTGGTCATGAAGCGAGCAACTTTGCTTTGCCTGCAGAACATGAACAGTGCCTGAGTCAACAAGATCACATACTTCAGTGAAAATTCCTTTTTTGGTAGCTAGAGAGTATGACTTGGTGCATTGTTAGTAAGTGATGCAAAGCAACAGGCAAAAAGGGTCAGTGCAGGCAAGGAGGCAGCAAACATGTCTCACACCTTCTGTGTGTCTCTGCTACAAGCCCTCTCTGCAGCAGTAACAAGGGCATGATAACTGAGTTCATGGACAGAAAAACTAAAGCTAAAAATGTCAAGTAGGAAAACTAGCTTCTTTAGCTAAAACCTGCCTTTACAAACCTGTGCTTTTAGTTTTTCTATGTGTTGCTAGATATTGTGTTGCACTTGTATATAATTTTCTGGAAGGCAGATAAAGCTGAAGTTTTTCTTTACAGTGCACCATACACAGCTGAAGTAAAAACTGTTTCCTAAGCAGTCTGTAAAAAAAAAAAAAAAAAAAAAAAAACAACCCCACCGGTTCCAA
>JAWWMO010000083.1:98227731-98277698 GCA_035047845.1 Dendrocincla fuliginosa
TCTTTAAAAAAAAAAAAAAAAAAAAAAAAAAATAATCACACTGGTTCCAACTCAGAGAATGACAAACTCCTCCAGTGTGACCAAAAGCCAAAACTCTATTCCCGGAAGGAAGTTGATACAGTAGCAAATATCAGCCCCCAAATATTAAGCCTGCGAAAGACCCAGCTGCAGAAGCAGTGAAACAATTTTAGACACAATTTCCAAAACACTCTTCCCATTTTGAGAAAACATCAAAGCTGAGTTATTTTGTTCAGCAGTTTGCTTTTTGAATTAGAGGGAAATGCTCCGAGGTGGAGTCTGCTGTTCACATGACCTTCAGCAGCTCAAGCTTTAAAAGTGTTAAGCTGTCAAAGTAGTAGCTGCTTAAAACATTGCAAATTCATACCAAGTTAGCGTTTCAGATCACTGTTAGGTTCCCAGATAATGCCATTGGAAACTACGGAGTGTTAGTTCTGTAACAATTGTCTCTGGCTAAAGAAGGCTGGAATTTGGGATCTGCACAGCTCAGACATGCAAAAGCTTTGGTATTACAGATGTTAAAGAAGCAACTCAAACAAAGCAATCATGAACTATACAAGTTGTTTTATTTTTTTAATGTGATAAACATAGTCTTAGAAGCATTTAATAGAATTTGCTTTCAAAAATGCATTTGTATTAATACAATAAGTGGTCCTTAAAAGCTGAAAAAATTAATGACAAAGTCCTTGCAAAGTCAGTTAAATGCAATTCCTTGACAGGGAGAGAAAGATTTTGGCCAATAGTTAACATGGCAACAGTCATCAACAGTGCAGGAGGTGTCAAGAACAATATAGATAAAGTATAAAGCTTCCATTTTAATATAACCTCTTTCTCATTACTCCCAGAATAGCTTATTGTTATCTTCTGAAGGACACCTGACAGTGCTGCAAGCTACAGGCATTCTTCCCTGTGAGAAACTAGGAAAGAACAAGTCCTCCCCTTATCTGAGCAGTATGCTGCCCTCTCTCCTCCTCCAGCAAACACTCAGAAGTAGATGGGAAACAACAGAAAGCAGGAAAAAGCCCCAAGGTTTTTCTTAGCCGTCTACTTATTTATAATACCACTCTGAAGAGACAGGCAGAGATCTACCAAACTTGTGTCCATCAGTCTCTTTAACACTTGAATTTAGGATGTTTTTCATCACAACAGTGATTTGAAAGATGCAGCTCCTGCTGGCTAAGCCACATCTGTAAAGGGAAGGCAAAAATAATCATATGAAGGTGAGCAATATTCCCACGTGTTAGTGACACTTGAAGTGATCAGATCCTGCTGACAGGACACAATAGATCCCACCAACCATGGTGCTTCATTTTTTCCATCCTCCTGCTTCTTTTTAGCAGATTAAGTTTTCTTCTGACTGATCAATGCAGTTGATGCACACAGTTAATGGATTCCTCTCAGTGGCATGGGAAGCACTGTGGGGTCCATAGTGGTCTTTGCCTTTCACTGCCACTGCTTTCTTTCCCAGCCCTACTTGTTCTCTCTGCACCAGAGCTTCTCTTACTGGGTGGCATCTACTATCAGATCAGACACATTTACCTCTATCTTTACTGTCTCCTTAACAGCTTTCAGTCTTAAATTCTTCATCAGCGAGCAAACAAAAAACTCAAAAGCCACACCTATGAACAACCCAGGCTGGGCTTTTTCCCTTCACCAATGTGAGTTTGCATTTTGACCCAAGATGCTCAATTTTACTTGCTTTCCAATTTTTTACACTGTTGAGGAAAAGCTTGCTGAAAGCTGGCCGTAATGACAGTTCAGTAAACATTACTTTGCCCTTTAATACAGCTTGTCTTGGGAGACTATAGTACCACAAATATTCACTTTAGAGTGTAAATATGTTATGCAAGACTAGATAGTGTCCTGCTGCTCTCCCCTGAACATAGGGGCATCAAAATATCCAGCATCTCTTACAGGCACCTCAAGCACAACTTGAGATATAGTGTCATCTTGTAACTGAACAGTAAAAATTACAGAAGGAATCTTCAGCAGGTTACTTAGAAGCCATATTCATGAAACCATGGCAGATTATTCAATACTCAGGCAGAACTGGACGTGACATTCATTAAAGAAAAAAATCAGGTTCTTCAGCTGGTATGAGGTATACTAACCGGAATTTCCTGAAGATTTGAAGAATAATAAAATGTTTTTATTACAATAGTATGTTTTTATTAAGGGAAGTAAGGCTAAATTTTAAGCTTCTGCTTAGTAGTTGTCCAATCTCCAATTAGATTTCATGAGGGTAGTTAGTCACTGAACTAGGACTGAAGTTGTATTAAGTAGGTCCATTGTTAGCAGGAGTAAGTAAGTACACTTCACCTTGTACCTCAATGCAGTTTGACACTGATACCAGCACTGTTAAGAATTAAAAGAAACAAAAGAGCCACAGCCCCCTAGCCCTCACCTCACAGCCTAGTCTGTTCAGAATGCAAGTAGACAGCCATGAAAAAAACCCCAAAACAACCAAACCATGTTTTGATTGGTGCAAAAAATATTCCACTGGTTACAAAGCATGTAAGTGTCCAAGTAGACTTATTCTCCATTTTGAGTTGCTGGGGGGAAAACCTGCCCTCCCCCTTGCCAAGTTCTCAGACATTAGGCACCCATCCTTTCGAGGTGTTAAGAGCCTGTGAACATCAAACACTTATTTTGTGACTAAGGCCTACAAGCATTCCCAAATGGGAAAAATGTTAGTTCACATTAGTAGACATCCCCCTACTATAACATTATTACAAACAAAAGTGGGCAAGAGAATGTCCTTCACCAAAAGGATCCGATATCAGAAGTGCAGCTGTGTTCACTACTCCCGCCTTGATCTTGTACACATGTCACCTTCATCATATTCACCCATCAACTGCAACATATATGTTCCAGTGTAGAGAAGAAACTGTCCAGTTATTTGTGCTGCGTGGGATATTATCTGAAGCACTTTCCTGGAAGAAAAGCCATTTGTTTAATTAAAAAATCACCAGCTGGATGACATTACCCCTTTCTCTCCGTCCACAACACCTTTATGATGAGTTAAATTGATATATTTAAAAACTCTCTCATTCCTTCTCTCTTCTGAGAGGCTGGTAATTTTTATACCTTCTTTAGAAAAGAATACTTGATTGACAGAAAACTGATTGGTTCTGCCAACCAGAAAATAGATTTAACAAAGCAGGCTATCATCCTGTTAGACATTTACAGGCCTTCTGCAAAGCCACCACTCAAACTAGCAGAGAGCCACAGATGACAGCTTTGCCTGGGAGGCCAGCAGCATTGCTGCAGCATAAATCCACCTCATGGCTCACCTTTAGGTCATTCACTAATACAATCTCCAATCCACAGATCAAAATTGAGTCGACCTGAAGGTGAACAATCACATTACAATGGATGCTCACCAGCAAAACAGGTAAAGCCAAAGTAAGGCTGTCCAAGTGATGAGTCTTAAGAATTCTCAGTTCACAGCTATTCTATTTTTAAAAGATTAAATAAGTATCATAATTCAAATATATAATACTATGTAAGAATCAGTACAGATCCACAAGCTAACATCAGGTAAGCATCAGAGGTCTACAATATAAACCATGGACCACCATGGGATCACAAGGAAATAGTCATATTGGAATGGTTGTTTATTTATCTTAGGTGCATCTTCCATTCTGCAAGAAACAGTGGGGATATCAGTACTGAGAGCTGTATCTGAATCTCATCCCCCAGAAGTTAAATAGGCACTCACAAGTATGAAGCTTATTGGGGAAGTGGTGCACAAGAACTGAAGCCATTCCAAAACTGGAATGGGATCAGTTTCTGAAGATGTAGAAACCAGACTAGCCTTCTTCTGTGAAAAAAAGGGGAAGATTTTCTGAATTTCTGCCTGAGAAAACATGCAGCTGTGAACTCTATGCTGCTATTCACTTGTCCTTTGATCTTCAGCAGAAAAAGGGAAGTCTTCCTCCTACAAATTAATTTTGTCCCCACTGTGATGAAAGAAGGTTTGTGGTTGAAATCCAATGCTTCAGAAGCGTAGAATACCCTGTGCTTATAGCCTGGGAGGCCTTTAAAGAACACTGTACCCTTCCTTATTTGTGCTTCCCTGAAATGTGCTGTTTCAGCATGTTCTTCCTCCATCACCCAGTACAGGCCAAGGAGCTTTACAGTTGTAAAGAAAGCTGCACCTGGTACTGAATTTTGGAGCAGCTGCAGTGTGTCACTTGCACACAAGAGCAGTTGTCACTTAAGCCATGGAGCAAGTTATTTGTTGAACTGGACATTTGATCCTTCAGTCGGACACTACAGGGAGACACCATTAGAGGAAATGCACTAATCAGACCTGGCAGGCTGCCCGTCCCTCCCACCCATGAACAGCTGTAGATTTTTTAAGTCCTCTCCCTTCACACTCTGCAAGTGGGCTCAGGGAGAGGGCATCAGAATTAGCAATCTGGGACTCATTAGCAGAGGGACTATGCCAAGAACCTAACATCATCTGTCTCCTATTTAAACAGCGAGCTGAGACAGGCCATCCCACTATTGTGTTCAGGGGTACCAAGGTTATCTCTCCTGTCACCCCTGTTCTTTGCTAGCAGACTATTTTCCCACCCTGCCACTGGCACTTCGCTTACAGCTCAGCTCTGTAACATAACAGTGCTTCCAGAAGAACTCCACAGCTATTTCAGCTGTTGCCAGTACCACTCTTTTCTCACCAGCTGCCCTGTCTTGGCAAGGAGGCAGAATTGTCACTTCAAACTCTCCTTAGCAGTGCAAGTTCCAGTGCTGATACTCAGCTCCACTGCAGGCAGCCAGAGATTAGAGTTTGTTTTGGCTCAAGAGACTTGACAGGCACAGGAACTGGAGGAGTGCAGCTGCCCAAGGGCAAACCCTTGCTTTGAAGAAACGCTAAAGAAGCCAGTGGTACAGGTGGGTGTAGCATGGAGCTGGATCATCACCGCAGCCTGACCAGAGACACAAGTGTCTGTGTCTACAGTCACACCAGCTGTAGCCTGAAAGATTAGGCAAGGGACCACCCAAGTAGAGCGTGAGAGGTCAGACTGAGACAGGGAACAAGATTAGCATTACAGTGCTAATTAGCATATCTGCATCAGGAGAGGAGGGACTACTCAAAGACTTCAGACTAAAGGTCACATGTCGCTCAGGGGAAGTGAAAACTTCATTTCAGATATATACTTCTGTCTGTCAGATCAGGTCCTCAAGTAATAAAATGCATCAATACTACACCACTGTGTCTCAACCACAATTTGAAGAGTCAGGTAGAGACTTAAACAGCTGTCAAAGTATGGCACCTCTGTGATGAAGGTGCCTGAATTCAGAAGTCTTCTTGAACCAGGGCAGGACACAGTTAGTTTTGACAAGGCACAGACTTTTAACTCATTGTTAAAAAAACCAGACAGGACAGGTATTATTTTGCCCCTGGATAAGACAGTATTTCCCAACAGCCAGTTCCACCAAACTCACAACCCATCACAGAATAGTCCCGCAGGAGACAGTGACCCTGGATAAGCTCCCTTAGTCTGCCTTGAGACCCGTTGTCTTAAGAACAGTGACATCAGAGTCTTACTATAGATGACAAATTCACACCAAGACAGTGTCATATCTTAACCATTTTCCTTTGCCTCTGTGTAGCTCAGCTGGTGAATTGGGCAGACAGTAATTGCAAAGTCTGAGCAAGCTTTAACGTTAGATCTCAAATTCCTCTCATTTCATTCCTGTGAAGTCCACTCTTCAAAGCGCTTCTTCATCAGCCTTCTGCATTCTTCAAACAAGTCAAAGAAGTGTGGGGAAATTCTCTCAGCGAAACAAAGAGACTGTGTTTACACCCTTGCAGTAAATACAAGTTGATAAGATTTTTGCCTTGGGGGAAATTTAAGAATCCACCATAAAAAGCTATAGGAAGTTTTTAAAAGTCAGTTATCCACCTTACAAAGGAAGATTTAGCATATTGACCACCATGTAAGAAATAATAAAAATACTAACTTTATAAACACACCTGCTTCAGAGAACCAATAGCAAACACAGATTTTACATTAACACATACACCTGATCAGTGGTGGCAACATACTTACCGCAACACGCTTTTTGCTCCCGTGCATTTGATGTCATAAGAGACAGAGTAGATCTCATAGAAGGTCGCCTTGATGTTTAAGCAGCCAATAAAATCCTTAGGGTTCAGCTTGTACAGATCAAATGTGATGTTAGCTACTCCCATTTTCTTCTTTTGTCTCACAGCGACAACTCCATTTTTTGTCTAATTAAAAAAGAGAGAGACAGTTTGTACCACGGCCCAGGAAACTACAGCAAGACAATCACTAGCAGTGCAGCTTTTCAGAAGCAGCTTCGCTTATTCCAGTCTTACGGCTAGTTCTCGGTGAATTCTAAACTGGAATTAAAAGCATTAGCACAAGGAAAAGCAAGTCTGTATCGTCTGAAATTTTGTTCAAGTCGTGACCAGGATTCTGAAGCTATTCCAAACAGACACAGAAGTTTGAGTGACATAGCACCTCCTGAATATTTCTTTTCCGTGGTAGAGCTTCTTCAGTGTATACTGAAGCCACAGGTCATGACACTGAACAGTGCTCCTGCCATTTATTTACCCTGGTACTTTCCAGTTGCTGTCTGAGGCAGCTCAGTTAGCCCACACTGAAGCAGGCCACCAAATAACCAGGAGGACATTAGATTCTTCTGTTTAGGAGGAACACAGTACTGATGAGCACTCTTACAGACAGGTACAAAGATGACATCTGTGAAAAGTCACATCCTCGTTTCAAACCCTGGCTCATAACACTTCTTTTTCTTCCTGCTAAAAAGAGACACGGGTGGGTGGGGGGAACCACTGCTGATTAGGCCTAGGGTTTAATAATGAGTTTTTAAGAGAAAAAACAAACGAGAAGAAACATGGAAAGTCATCTTCCAGCTTAAATCCAGCCTCCTTTATTGAAAGCAGCTGTTGTCTGCTGCAGGGTTGGCAGTATGCTTCACTAAAGGAAAACCAGAAAGAAAATACTAAAGAGAACCCATATTTACAGAGACATCTAGTGGATACACCGGATCCTCCACTCAGCACATTCCACTCAAGGTTACTGGCCTGGCAGCTGCCAGGTTGTTTTTAGCATGCTAAATGAAGCAATAAAGTTGTGTAAGACTGGCTCTTTTTGTACTTGTCACCGCAGCACTCAGACAGTGTCATGATAAGTCAGACGAAATTAAACACAGCAGTGTATCATTAGCACCTTAGACCCCCGCCACTTGCACCCAGAATATTTGGATAAAGCACAGCAGAGCTGGTGCTACACTCCAGGTGCCTTGTGAAGCTGAGACAGTCCTTCTGCTGTCACTCAGCACGAACTGAAGAGGGGCTGCATTCAAACTGGTGCTGCTGCCACGCCAGACAGGACAGAGGTGAAAGGAGCAGCAAGGGGGAGTCACACCCTGGATACAAGAAAAGCTCTTGGAGCTCTGATAAGCCAGTGAGGTGTCTTGGGCGAAAACGTACAGCCTGCCCACCCTGCAGTAGGAGACTGAGGAAACAGGGCCACACAACTGAGCCATACGGGTACAAACACCAAAATGGTGTGCCTGCCTACAGCTAGCTCTGCACCTGGTAGAAAAAATGGCAATGCTAGCTTTCTAGCAACAACCACGGAATGGAAAGACAATTAGGAGTTTGACTACGTTATTAATGTACTGATGACAACTTGCCCACAAAACCGCTAATTGGACATTGAGTTGATATGATCAGAAGGCTAAAGCCAGGCAGTTTTAAGAGTTCTTAAAACATCTTGAAACATGTAGGCTAACACTAGGTTCTGATGCCAACTTTTAACTGTTTGCAAAATTAAACGCAGGTTTTTTCTAACCTTCACTAAACTATTGCTTCATTCACAAGGTGGAACTTGCTTTACATTGCTTAATTTGAGCATTTTTTATGCACTAAAAGCAAAGTTTTAAGGACATTGTCTCCAAGAAGTTAAAAAATATAAAGTCCTAATTTTCTTTATGTTACAAAAAGGCTCAAGACCAAAGTTATTTCTGAGGTTCTCCGAAAGTAGAGTATTTTCCCTAAAATTCTTTTCAGTTGCAATGTTTTATTTCAATTCCTGGCAGATCTTTGCCAAGAGATCTATGTCCAAACAAGGGACAATAAAAAATATAAACTTGATTTTTCATCCAAGCTCAACAAGATACCTTGACTGCTTTGGGGAAATTTTTATTCCTCTTCTCCCTTCTTTCCAACAATTTTAGCAGCCACAAACATTCTTCCACCCACTTCTACTCAAGTGAGAGAGAAGCAGTCAACACTTACTGGTGTCCATTTCTGTCCTTTTTCCAGAACCATGAAGTGTGTATTATCATCAAGGGACTTGAAAAACTCTTCTGTGTCCACAACCGTGCCATCTTCCTCCAAAACCAGAGTAATTATTCCAGCAGATATAACGAAGGCATCTAAAGTCTGAAAAAAGACCCAGCAGATTTCAGCATTCTAAAGAGAGCCCATAATTTCATATTAAGACTTCCCCAGTCATGATGTTTAGAAGAACAAGAGTCTGTGGGTTGTTTCTCTGGCATACTGTGTTTCACTGCAAGTTTCAACCGGAGTGGGACTGTTTGCCATACCTTGCTGATGAGTTCTTGCAGACTGCTTGCAACAATTCCTTTTCGGCTGCTCCGGGAGGCGTTGGACACACGGAAAGGTCGCCCTGCAGGCATGAGAGGAGGGAACAGGGTCTGTTTTGTCACTGCTCCTACAGATGCTCCCACGGATACCAAAGATCTAAGACAAAAATTCAGCATAGTTATAGAAACAGTCACATCAAGTTCTGCGAGAAGGAGGAGGAAACTGTGGAGTTCAATGAGATAATCACATCGTACGAGTAATTCACAGACCATGTTAGACCTGTGGAGCTTGCTTTCAAAACTAAGTATTACACAGCCCTACAGACATTTGCCTCTGAACTTTCTCTTTTGCCCATGACATTTGGAAGCACTTTTAAAATTAAACCAATTTCAAGCTGAAGTGGGCCACCTCTAGCTCAGCTGACACCAAGGTCACAATTGCAGTGAAGCTGGTGGGTTTTAATACTGAACTAAAAAGGTAGCAGCTCTTACTGCATTCAGTTGCGTAGATTATTCTCTTTATCTGCAAGATAAACAGTGAGATAAATAATTAGTTGAAAGTAATCTTGTGTGTTAAGATAACAGTTTGCTTTAGGAAGACTGAACATATTATCCGTATTTAAAACATGTAGCATCAGAATGCAAGTGGAGCTTTTTGTTATGATTATGCTTGACTTACAAACAGCCAAGGCCTTTATCTTGTAAATCATACCTACACCCTATAAAACTTCATCAAGTTTTGAAAAACACAAACTAAGAACTATTTTTGCCCTAATGTATCAGAAGCAGTCAGATGAAATGAAAGTTAAGATCCAAGTACATAAATGCTTAGTGTTGGAGTGAGCTGAGCTGCCAGAGAGGCTGGAAAAATCCAACCACTTTCAGAAAGAGGTTTTACATTTTTCTGGGCAATTGCATGTTTTGATAGTGACTGTTTACTTTTGGTAAACCAATCACACAGCACTGGTAACTGCCTACTCCCTCACCAAGCTACAGACCTGCTCTCATCTACATTTAGTGACACTTTTTTCCATCTAATGACATTGGCTAATTCAATAGTCAGCTTGCCGAAAAGGACACTCTGCCTGACACTTGGAAGCAAAAGCTTGATCTCTAAATGTTTTTTGTCTGCCACTCTCCTGGAGTTTACTTCCTTTGCTTCTTCATACTGAATTGCTCAGGGGTCAGAAAGGGATGCATCCCCACTCTCTTTTCCCATGTAGGTGTAAAAGGTCAACTATATGTAGGAAAAGCTGTTCTCAGACACCTTCACTGATGGTAAAGGAGAGAACTGACAGCCTCTCTCTGCAGCCAGAGACCAAATACTGAAATTTCTAGCTCAACAATGAAATGGTATAAAGTTACTCAACTGATCATGTCCCAGTCACATCTTTTTTGAAAATGCACACCAGCCATGGAGAATAACTGTCTTTTCCAAACCTCTTATCTGGTCTTTAAGTATATTTTTGGAATGGACAGAAAGTCATTTTTGTGACTGAACAGATTTCAGCAATTAATTAATTTCCTGATCTCATTGTGAACCACTTTTCTGGGCTATTGCCTTTTCTTTTTACACAAAAATTTACCTTCTTCAAAAACTTTGGCATTATCGGAGCTTAATTTTTTTAAAGGAGAAGAATGTTCAACAGTTTTCTTCTAGCTCATGCTAATATCATCTTGGTAGTGCTGTCTATACACTAGGTCCCCGGTTTCATCATTTTGCATATATACATACACATGGCTGCTGGAAATCTCCCTCCTTCCCGTAACAGAGCTGGTGAGGATGAGCAGTTGGCTTTTGGGAAACAAGCATTGTTTCAAATTAAAGAGCTAATAAGCACTATTCTTCCTGGAGAAGGGCCAAGACCAGGGATGAGGACAAGGTGCCAGTAGCACTGACAAAGGCATTGAAGCACCACAGAAAGGAAGCCTGCTAGGACAGGATGTGTTTGTCAATCTCTTCGCTGACTAAGTCAATAGTCCCCCAATCACCCCACGGGTCCGTGGGCAGCTTGCATTCTGAATCACTGAGTCTCTTCTTCAGACAGGAAGCCTGCTCATCTACCTTGGGGCTGGTGACACCACTTCACAGGGCACCCTCACATTAGAAAGTGCAGCGCTCAGTTCTCAAGAGCTTTCACAGTTAGTTACATCTCGTTCCCCTTCAACATTTGAAAATTCATATGCAGAACAGTTACTTGACCGACGTATATGACAGTACTGCCAATTTTTTTATAATTTTTTTTTCCAGGATAGTCAGTACCAGTTGCATTGAAAAGTCTTCTTTTCCATTACTTAAGCCAAGTTGTCATTCACAAATAACAAAACATAAGGCAAACACCCAAAACATACGTGCTGATACAGAATGAAAAGCGTTAGGGGCACAGCTCATGGGCAGGACTCGAGATAACAGGGATTAGCACAACCAACTATACAAGCCATACTTTTAAAGCTCTGAACAGAAGTTCCTAAAGGATTCAAGAACAATCACCTCACACTGCTGTCTACTTCTGTCAGGACTTTCATTATCTCCCCCAGTTCAAGTCTTAAGAATTTATTTAACATTGATGACATTTCACCTACATTTCAATAAACCCTGTCAATATCATCTTTAAACTAAGCCTACTTATGAAGAAGGGAGTCTGAGCTCCAGGGCAGGCTGAGGTTTCAGCTAAGGACAAGTACTAGGAGACAGAAGCCAGTATGATTAAATAAAGGCAGATAAACAGAACATGAACGCTTCCATTTCTGGGCCTATTGCTGAAAGCTTGGGGTGTTTTTATATGTCACTCTCTTTCCAGGACTATAGACTCAAACAGGCCAGCCTGCAATCAGGGCTTCTAGAAAGATCCTTTCTTGTTGCAGCTGTCCTCAAAACCCAGACAAACCAATTCCCGATGCAGGGAATTCCTCTGCTAGACTGGAATTACCAAAAATAATTTCCTATTAAGAACTGGCCAAGCTAAGTCAGGAAACAAGTGGTGGAAAGAAACTAAGATGCAGTTTTATTAGAAAGTTGAATAACATGTTGGATACAGACAACTCTACTATTGTTTTATTATTCTTTAAAGACAAAAGGATCAAGTCCTAGCTCTTCCCTAAAGGAAAGAGGAATGCTATGTCTGTGGGAAACAAAAATATATTTTTAATTGAGAGATCAAATGTCTTCAGACTCTAGCATCTTACCTGGTTTGTTTTGGATAACTATAACCTGCTCTAGAAGGATTCGCACACACTGCCACAAGCATTCACTGTAATGTCAAAGCTGGTGGAAGTAACTAATTCATTTTTTTAGGAGAACCCAGGGACTAAAAGCCTTCCTTGAGCCCTGTACACATATTTCACTCTTTATCTTTGTTTGCCAACATGCCCCATATGTTTGTATAAGAATGTGGTGCAATGGTCTTCAGTTTTGCTCACAAAAATCAATGTTGCACAACACGAGCGGTTCCAGGATATGGCACAGTTTCATTTTTAGGTTAAGGTTCACTGGCAAATGACAGCGTCAGTAACAGTGAAGTAAAAAAAAAGGGGTCAGAAATCAGCGAGGAGACTTGTGGTTCACCCAGCTTGCAGCCGTGGTTCCCCTGATAAAACACGAGCCGTGCCGATGCCAAACCCGCCGGTGGCGGCGGCTGCGCTGCTGGGTGGCGTTCGGCGATGCAGCCCCGGGGACGCGGCCGGGAGGCGGTCACAGCCCGGGGCCGGCTGTGCCGGGGTCGGTGCCGTCCATCGGCGCGGCTCCCGGCGGGAGCGGGGCGCGCCCCGGCACCCTGGGCGGCGGGATGGGATGGCATGGGATGGGATGGGATGGGATGGGATGGGATGGGATGGCAGCGTACCCCGGCCGCCACAGCCCCCAGGGCAGCCCCAGCTGCGGGGCTGCTCCCCGCACCTCCCCCCGCACAGCCCCGCAGGGCTGCGAGTGCCCCGACGTGCCCCCCGCACCCAGCGCCCCCCAGGCTGGACGCCCGGCCCGGTCCGGCCCGGCTGCTCCCGGCGATGGAGCCCACGGGGGGCTATTCACAGCCCGACCCGCCAGCCGGCATCAGCGTGGGCAGCGGGCATGCAGAAGGGCTATTCCCGCACTCACCGCAGCAGCGATCCCACGCAATCCCGTGCCACCTCCATGGCCGGTCCGGCCGCGGGGCAGCGCCGGCCACCGTGCTTAAGTGCAGCGAGCCGTGCTCCTCCTCCGGCTGGAGCTGGCCCCTCCCGCTGGCGGCCCTCCCTGCCCTCCTTGCCCCCGAGCCCTGCCCCGGGACCCGGAGCGCCCCCGGACGGTCCCCCCGCGGGTAGCCTTTGGCCGCAGCGCCGCGGCGGGGATGCGGGAACAGGCGCGGAGCAGCGCGCTTTGGGAGGGAATGTTTCCTCAGGTACCGCACGGTTCGCCTGGGAAAGGAGCGGGAAGGATTTTGTTCGGTGTGTATCGGAGGTGCATGCTACGTGTTGGCTAGTTACAGCTAATATAGGAACAGGGAGCCAATCTCATTTGCAGCCTCTCGGCATTAGAGCAAATCAACAGATTAAGTGTCTCGGCTTCTGATTTTAGAGCTTGTGAGCGAGCTTACAGCTCGGATTATTGTGTACAGTAGCTTCGGTAGGGGCGCTTACTGTTACTCTTACAGGCAGGGGAGCAGTGGGTTCTGTTTACTACACAAGTGCCGAGGCAGTATTTCCTATTCATGTGTGCCTATGGGCACAAATACAGTTCTTTTGGGCCCTGGAACCAACTTCTGTTGCCTACATCTCTCCAACGACTATTACATGGGGAAAACAGCTGGGAGCACTGGAACCTGCCTGACCCAGGGCCAGCATCTGCAGCAGGAAACCCTGGCACTACTGATCAGGGAATAACTCCTGAGGCCCTTGCCACCAGCATTCAGGTTACCCCCAAGGTCAGGAATAATTAGTCACTTGGTTACCTGGATTGTTTTTCCTGGAACCAACCTATTTAGGACAGGAAGAACGTCTCAAAGTACCTCTTAGCGCCCAGGTTTCTTTAGCAGGCAGACTGACACCTGCTAGGTGTCTTCTTCAGTCCTCAGCTTTTGGGGCCCTTATCAGCTAAGGATTTTTCTGAACAGGTAGGGGTACAAACGTCTGGAGGAGGTGGAAATTGTGGTCTTGCAGAAGCTTAGTATTCCTCTGGTCATGTGCCTCTTTCCAAAGGTCTTTGTAGAAACATCCAGCCAGCACAGCCACTGCTAAGCAGCCCCTAAGGTGACATACCAGGTGCAAGGTCTATCATCTCTGAGACAAGGGACGGTGTGTTTTGCAAGGACATGCTCCTCCAGCAGCACTGCTGCTTTGATTTGCGTGGCAGTTGTCATAACTGATACAAACACAGATGCTTAACAAATACAAACATAGATGTACAAGAGCAACAGGAAGAACATGTCCTTTTGCAGACTGGCCTGATCTATAAGGAGAGAAGGGTATTTCCTGTAGTTTTACAAGCTGTGCCAGTACTCCCTTTTTATTTTTTTCCCCCTGAGCAAGTAAACTCATCAGATGGGTAAAATAACTGACTTAGGAGCTGGGCATCTCAGCAAAGAAGTGTCTTTGAACAGCGACAAGACAGCATACAGATGGAATGTGCACAGAACCTACTGAGAAAGAGTATAAAACAGTAATATAAGCCAAATCTGGCAGGCCAGAGCAATAAAATGAGATCTCAGAAAAAAACAGATGTGACAAGATAACATTCAGTATAAGTACAGTATCTGTAAGAGGCATAATTATTCCACTCTTTTACAGAGAGAGAAAATGAACCATAGGTTGAGGTGAGGAGGCCAGAATACTTAGCAACATCTGCTTCAGTCATCACTGAAAACATTAATCATGCAGGGGACAAAGTACGTGGCTGATATTGAAGGGAGTGGACACTAGAGGTGGAGCAAAATAAGCAACCGTTTTAATCCCTCTTGCTAAACTCCTGTCTCACTGTGCCTTTGCTGAGTGCAGTGACTGCCTCCGTATGTGTTACATTTCCACTGGAGTTCAGGTTAAACAAGTTTGCTTGTCACTCCTCACAGGGGTCATACTGCTAAGAACAAAAGTCTGCACATGGCATGTTTAACAGGGAGGAGGAGGAGGAGGAGTCACTTGAAGCAGTTTTGCTTGCAACTTCACATTGGTGAGCATGAAGTATCAGGCCAGGTTTTCCTTATCCCCCTTCAAAACAAAACTTATAGGTTTTAACAAACTCAGAGGAAAGTGGGAATGATCAGATATGCAGAAAAACACGGTATGTGGGCTGTGTAGTTTGGGAAATGGGAAGATTGGATGTAGATGTGAATCATGGGCTTCAATGCTTTTAGAAAACTCTGTAAAGAGGAATGGAATAGCATTTTCTTTATGCCTACAGGGGCCTAACCCATAGGAAAGGGGCATTAAGTCATTCCTTAAGAAACATTTCAGCTCTAAGTTGACTGTTTTTAGGTGCTGGGATCAGTTGCTGACTGAAGATGTGAAGTCAATTAGACACAGACATTGCGTGGGCCAGTTGGTCAAATGACACAAAGGACAAGTCAGGACATTAAGGGACAGTTTGGACATTCCTTCTATTTCTGAAAGATCTGACAAATTACATGAACAAGACTAATGCAGAATAAAGTGTATTTCCACTTTGCCTTCTTTGACCTTAGAGGGGAGTGCAAGAAGTGAACAGATGTACTTAAAGCAGTGTTAGCAACAAAGGTAACAGATTAGAAGGGATAGCTGAGATGTGCAAAAGCTAACCCTCTCTTCAGCTTTCTGCCCTTCCCTGGTTTTGGTTAAGCCTGATCCTGATTTCTGTTAGAACTACCGTTGTGGCCACCCCGAAATAAATTTAATTATTTCTTATCCCTTCATTAAAGAACCACCTTTCTCTTCTTCACCGTGTCCTCCAAATAATATTTACTTCCAAACTGCTTTTACTACTCAGCAGATTTCTATCTCCACTGCCTCTCGTTCTGTTTTATTTCTGTCAGGGTGTTTATGTTAAAGAATTGGTTGTTCTTCTTAGTATTTTTAACCACCACTGCACCACCACTGAAAATTAGACAGGCATCCACCACAGGAGGCTTAGATACAGCTGGTTATTTTGAGAAAAGACTGTGAAGTAAAAGATCTCATGAGGTTGGTTTTTATTGTTTTCCATTTTTCAGAATCTTATAATATCTAACATCTTTGCAGGAACCACTGAGGGTTTTTGTTTGCTGTACTGGAGGGGATGAGGCTCCTCCTAAAGGTGATCTTGCTGCCCTGCAAGGCTATGTAGAAGAAGCTTGGAAACGTTTTTTTTGACTGATTAAAATCCTCTGTAAATGATGGGAAATGATTCTGTGGCTAGCAAAGATTCCAATGTTGAAAGCCCTGTTTGAACTAAAGGCTAATCTTTTGCTGTAGGGAATCATCAGGCCCAGAAAAAAAACCCAAAAAACATTCTCTATTATGAGATTCCATGGGCCGGTATTTTCTTTTATTTTGTTCTTTTTGGTTTTCAATGATTTTAACAATAAGATCAAGATAGTGCTGATGAGTGGGCAAATGCTGTACACATAGGAAAAATTACTCTGCCAAGAGTGTCCAAGGGCTGTGAAATACTTCCAACACAAATTCAAACATAGATGTTTTATAGCCAAATGGGATATTAAAATCAGAAGGTAAGGTTTTGCCCTCCTTTACTCCCTTTGCACTACTGTATGATTGAATGAGTTGCAAATATTTGTGGGCAGCATTAGCTGAAAGTTGACTTATTGAGAGCATCCGTGTGATGGCAATAATGAAAAGCAGAAATGTTGCCCATGAGATTCATTATTGTAGATAATGTACTGGAAGCTTAATATTTATTTATTCTGATCATGCCAAGGATAATCTGAAGTATTTGATTTTACATTTCAAAAGTCGCAACTTCAAAAATATATCAAATAAAACTATGTCACTCTTTTTTGTTTGCTTGTTTTGTTTTGCTTTGTTACTAATATCTTTATGTTTTATTACTAGCAGTACTCCCTACAGGAAGAAAAAATATTCAAGAAGAAATATGAATTTTTATTTTATAAGCATTAAAATTTTCTTTTATGACACTTTTTATCACCAAATGTGGTTATCAGTGTGAAATTGTCATTTTTAAGGGATGCACAAACAGGAACTAGATTCGCAGGTGCTACAGAGTAATCTATGTGCGTGTGAAATATCCAAAGCAGCTCCACCAGGAAATTTTTAAGGATCACAGATTGAAACAGACTGAGAAAAATATTGCTTATGACTTACTGCTTTTAGATTCTACTTAGACACTTTGCTCTCTGGACAAAAAGGCTCTTGCTATGCTGCAAGAGCTCTCCAAGTCAAGAGACTGTAAACTGCAAATTGGAGTTTAAACCTGACTTAGGGTCTAAATGCCTTCTGACCAGAGCTGTCCTGCCTCTGTATCCATCCCTGCAAAATATTCAGTCAGGCCTCAGACTTTAACAGGTCTTTTTTTTTTCTTCACACTGTGACTGTTTTCATATGTGCGTAGCTGTCTTTTATAACCCCTTAGGAATAGGAGCAGTTCTTAGCCCTGGAGTTGGTCTGTGGTGCACCCCAACACCCCAGCACTCACTGCCTTTGGGTGGGTCAGGCTGCAGAAGGAGGAGAATGGTTTTATGCTGCAAGGTTGATAGTTGTCAGATCTGAATCCCTGGGCCTTGCTATTCACCTCTCACTTCTACCACTGTTCAACTGCAGCTTCCTGCCCCCAGTCACCTCAGCTCCTTGTCATCTCCCATCTCACAACATTAGATACCTCTTTGTGCCCCCCCGTCTGGTCCCAGCCCCTGTAGCTGTCACCTGGCCTGTCCACCCATCAGATTTGGCTGTTCTGGGTTTGATTCTGACCATTGGATAATATGTCTGACAAACCCAATTAGTGTGGATCACAACACTTCAGAGCACAAAGTTACTATACCCTTTCACTTACGGTGATGCTAGAGCATTGATACTAAATCTGGATGGTTCTTGAGATATTATGCTATTCATCGCTTTGGAACGGGCTGAGGAGGATTCGGGGCTGCCAGTCTTATCTCATGGTCACTTTTGAGCCTTTCTCTTTTTAACAGGTGCAAAGAAATCTTACACAAGCTCTCTGAGGCTGAAGAAATCTACTTATTTTTATAACTTGCATGAGGTATATATGTATGTAACAGCTGCAGGCTCTCAGTGTCAGGATGTTTTTTTGTAATCATGCAAGGAAATCTCCCACGTGGTCAGTGGGGGTACATCTCACAGAAGGTGAGAAACGCAAGGGGATCATTCTTTCAATAATTAATTCTCTATTCATCTGATTGGTCTTCTGCTCAGACCCAGCTGAGTGGGTTAGCAAAACAAAGACAGATGGCAGCAGATTATTTAAAACACTTCTTTGTTACTGGGTAATCAGCACAGATTCTGCCACCTCCCAACCCCCCCATTCACTTAGAGCCCAGTCAAAACCCATTAAGTAAATAGAAAGACTCCTATTGATTTTGATGGGCGCTCAGCCAAGGCCTGGCCCTCAACAACTTTCTCAGCTAAACTTTGGCCTACTCATCACATTTTAAAATGTTTTGGTGTTGCATTTTTTGTTTGTTTTTACTGAAAGAAGAAAGTAATGCTGATGTAGTCACTCTTGGGAACTACTAGGGGAGAGATCAAGCTCTACTTCTATGTGCACAATATGCTGCCATAAGTATATCCAAGGTAAAAGGTCACATGATTTAACTGTGCGAGTTTTATGGGAATTAAGTTTGATTTTTAGGGAAGGCATAGAGATGAGGGATATGGCTGAAATATGTGCTCTGTCTGCCTTCTGTTCTTTACAGAAAGGGTCATTGGGTGTTGGACTGGGGTGCCCAGGGAGGTGGTGGAGTCACTGTCCCTGGAGGTGTTTATGGAAAGACTGGATGTGCCAGTCTTAAGGAAAGACTCAGTGCCATGGTCTAGTTGACAAGGTGGTGTTTGGTCATAGGTTGGACTTGATGATCTCAGAGGTCTTTTTCAACCTGATTAATTCTGTGATTTCGTGATTCTGAGCTATATGCTCTGGAAGAGGTCTTTGGAGGAAGCTATGTTTGGGCTGAGTGCAGACCTGGGAACTTGGATCTGCTCAGAGTGGATTCTTGGCTGCAGGTGTCTTGTGAAGGCTTTGGTCATCCCTGCTGAGATCTGCCAGACACTGCCTACTTGCTTCTGCTTTGAGACACACTTTATTAGGCCAATCTGACATTTTGGTCTAAACCTTGATGCTGTTCCTGGGACAGTCTTGTAGAGACTGGTTGTATTTCATGTTATTTCCACAGATACCACTGAAGCACTTTACCCTGTTTCCACATATTAACTATATTCATACCTAAATGGGTTTTTTGTGTAGTACATTCCTGTCTGTGATACTGGCTCCTCCCTACCACTGGCAAATGTCCATTTTGCTTCTTACAGTGCATATGTGTAGACCCATGATCCCTTAGAGGGAATCTTTTCTGTCTTAAATTACTTGCTTAGTCTTTCCCTCTTAACACACACACTCTTAAAAGACCAGAAGCATTAAGTATGCAGTGACTATGTGTTGCTTGACAAGCATTAACAAAAGCGATGCAGGATCAGAAATTAATGCCTCTCACAGAGCTGAATGAGAGCTGTAGGGCAAGGTTTTAAAGTGCTCCTCTTGTGCTTCTGTATTGCAGCACATCAGCAATGCCAGGGATGTAGGGGGAGTCTGTTGCTCGCTCTGGCTGGCTCTCTGGGATGGATGGGGGAACTCCAGCACGCCCAGGTCCATAAAGCAGGCAGCACAGAGGCGTGGATCTGGGTGCATGGGCACAGAAACCCATCCCAGTGTAGCGCTGCCCCCTGTTGGCAAGCCAGGCTGGCTGAGCGAGCCTCCAGGAAAGGGGTGTTTTTCGTGTATGGGCATACTCCAGTGAGGGCGAGTTGTAGTTCTACAATCCCTGAGCTGCAAGGTGATGTCGGATGGCAGGACAGTCTGGTGCAGCCCCAGGCAGCAGCTGCCTACTCGTCACACCAGAAACATTTCAGGACAACTAGAGCAGAAAGGGATCAAATGTTGCCAGATCAATAACTGCATCTGGTTTTGGGAGGCTGCTTCCCTACAGCCCTGAGAAGGAAACAAACAGACTGAAGGATCTTGTTTATGCACCCCTCTCATTTCTTCCTACGACTCCAAGCAGAAATAAACAAACGCAGTCATCAGGATTTGCAGCAAATATTCTACTTTTCATGGCCCTAAGCCATCAGATGTACTTGCCACCTAACACACCTACACATGCACTGGCTGTTTGCTTTGAAAAGGAGTCAAATACAGGTGTTTCTTCATGACCTCTCAGGCCTGCACAGCTGATGGCATCTGAAACGTCCCCAGGAGCATGAAGCAGAGCAGACAGAAGAGCAGGCCTGCAAACAGGCCAGTTTGAATATGTCCTCCAGAGAGAGCTGCTCCAGCAAGCATTCTTGGTCTGGACACAGGTCAGAGATATGTATCACACCGTGCTGCTTGCCCTCTGGTTTTGGCAGCTCATTTCACTATTGAACAGAATTGGGACAAACAGAAACCTACCCACCTCTAAAACTAAAATCTAAACATCTTGGTAACTGCCAAAAGACATCTCACTCAAATATCACATGTGGTATCTGTGTGGATTTGCAAATGTTTAAAGATTGAAAAGGGTTTCTGCATAGCTATGTTTGTTTTTAATTACCTGCTTTTTGACTTCTTTTCCTCAATGCCCTTTGATACAGAAATAGGAAAAAAATTCCAAGAACTGTTGTGCTCTTGAAAAGAGAGACAAGAGTTCAAATTCAATGGGAAATAAATATACTTGGCTGTCAGCAGGTGGCTCTGTATTAAGAGCAACCTCTGTTCTTGATATATGCACAGAACTGGAACTGTTTAAAACAATTTTATTTTTTAAGGCATCAGGAAGGTAATAAAGGTCTATGATTTGTCAGGAGGAACAATATTGGTCCAGGGGGTAAGTTTTTGCTTATTTTTAGTATTCTATTTCACTCAAGGTATAGATTTACTTAAGGCAAACCTGAAGTGAGACTTTAAAGGAGCACAGAAGTAAATCAGGTTCCTAAAGTTCACTGAGTACCTTCTTTTCAATACAGACTTGAAATGGCAGAGTTACTGCTCATCACATTACTGTCACACTGAATTGTAAAGAAGAGTTTTCCATTTTTTTTGGTTACAGACTGGTGTTACCCATGACATGTTGTTCAGTTTGCTCTTTTTAAGATTTAAAACAATAAAGATCAGCTTAGATCTCCAGGTGTCCCAGGAACAGTTGTTTACTGCTAACTTCTTTACGTTGATGGAGCCAATCTTCTTCTTGCTCTGTGTCTTGGAAAAGTTGTTGTCAAAGGGTCCTGTAACAGTCAGTGAGGAGGGATTGCAGAATCACAGAATTGCTGAGGTTGGAAGGCAGCTCTGTGGATTGCCTAGTCTAACCCACCTGCTCAAAGTATAATCAACTAGAGCAGGTTGCTCAGGGCCATGAGCAGTAGGGTTTTGGATATCTCCAGGAACGAAGGCTCCACAGCTTCTCAGAGCAACCTGTGCCAGTGCTCAGTCACCCTTGAGATAAAAAGCAAACAAACGTTTTCTTAGGTTTAAACAAAGTTCTCATAATTGATTGTGTGCCCATTGCCTCTTGTTCTGTCATTGGACACCACTGAGAAGAGTCTGGCTCCTTCTTCTTTACTCCTTCTGGCCTGTATTTGTGCACTTGGATAAGATCCTCCTGAGCCTTCTCTGCTCAAGGCTACACAATCCCAGCTCTCTGAGCCTCTCCTCCTGTGTCAGATGCTCCAAGCCCTTAATCATCTTTGGGGCCCTTTGCTGGTATACCCATCTCTCTCTTGTACTGGGGAGTCCAGAACTGGACCCAGCAATTCAGAGGTGGCCTCACTAAGGCTAAGCAGAGGGGGACGACCACTCTAACCTGTTGGGAACACTTCTCTCAGTGCAGTCCAGGACACTCTAAGGTTCCTTTACAATAAGGACGTATTGCTGGCTCATGGCCAAATTATTGTTCAGCAAGACCCCCAGATCTTTTTTGCTGCTTTCCGTCCTGTCCATCCTGAAGTGTGCAGTACTAATGCGTGGGGTTGTTCCTCCCCATATGTAGGACTTCACATTTCTGTCTGCTGAACTCTATAAAGTTCCAGTTTGACCATTTCTTCAACCTGTCAAGGTCCTTCGGGATGGCAGCACAACTATCTGATGTATCAACCACTCCTCCAAGTATTATATCATCTACAAACTTGCTGAGGGTGTACTCTGTCCCTTCACCTAGGTCGTTAATAAAGAGGTTAATCAGTACTGGACACAGCATCAGCCCTTGAGATATTCCACTGGTGACTAGCTGTGGTGGTTTGACCTTGGTCAGATGCCAGGTATCCACCAAAGCCATTCTATCGCTCCCTTTCTCAAGTGGACAGGAGAGAGAAAATACAATGAAAGGCTCATGAGTCGAGATATGGGCAGGGAGAGATCACACAGTTACTGTCACAGGCAAGAGACTAGACTTGGGGAAATTAATTGAATTTATTACCAATCAAATCAAAGTATGATAATGAGAAGTAAAATAAATCTTAAAAACACCTTCCCTACACCTTCCTCCTTCCCAGCCTTAACTTTATTCCTGATTCTCTCCTTCCTCCCCACCAGTGGTGCAGAGGGGTGGGGAATAGAGGCTCCAATCAGTTCACTGCATGTTGTTTCTGCCACTTCTACCTCCCCAAGGAGAGGACTTCTTCCCCTGCTCCAGTGTGGGGTCTCTCCACAAACCTTTTTCAACATGAGTCCTTCCCACAGGCTACAGCCCTTCATGAACTGCTCCACTGTGGGTTCCCTGTGGTGTCACAAGCCCTGCCAGCAAACTGGTTCGAGTGTGGGCTCCTCTCTTCATGCATCCACAGGTCCTGCCAGGAGCCTGCCCCAGCACAGGCTTCCCACGGGGTCACTGCCTCCTTCAGGTAGCTGGCTGCTCTGGCATGGAGCCCTCCACAGGCTGCAGGTGGATCTCTGCTCCATCGTGGTCCTCTGTGGGCTGCAGGGGCACAGCTGCCTCACCATGGTCAGCACCACGGACTGCAGGGGAATCTCAGCTCCAGTGCCTGGAGCATCTCCTCCCTCTCCTTCTTCACTGACCTTGGTGTCTGCAGGGCTGTTTCTCTCTCCTCTCTTTGGCTGCAGCTACTTCTGCATAGCAATTTCTCCCCCTTCTTAGATCCATTATCCCAGAGGTGTTACCACCACCATTGCTGAGGGGCTCGGCCTTGCCCAGCATCAGGGTCTGTCCTGGCATTGGCTCTGTCAGACACAGAAACTTCTGGCAGCTTCTCAGAGAAGCCACTTCTGTAGCCCCCCTTGGTACCAAAAACTTGCCACACAAACCCAATATACTGGTTTCTGCTGGACATCATGCTGCTGATCACAATCCTCTGGGCCCAGATGTTCGGGCAATTTCCAACCCACTTCACTGTCCACTTATCTTGCCTTTACCTTATCAGTTTGTCTATGAGAATGTTACAGGAGACAATGCTGAAAACCTAACCGAAGTCAAGGTAAACATCAGCTGTGCTCATCTTGTCACCAAGCTAGCCATCACACCATGAAGTGCTGTCTGGCCAGTTAAGCATGATTTTCCTTTCATAAATCTGTGCTGACTATTCCCAGTCACATTTGTGTCCTTTATGTGGACATTTTGAAATGGTTTCCAGGATTCTCTGTCACGTTCCCAGAGATTGGGGTGAAGTTGACTGGCCTGTTGTTCCCAGGGCCCTTCTTCTTGCCCTCCTCGAAGACAAGAGTGACATTTGCCTTCTTCCAATGCTTAGGAACCTCCTCCGATCACAATAACATTTAAAAGACAGTCAAAAGTGGCATCACATCAACATCAGCCAGTTCCCACTGCACTTGTGGCACCCCATCAGGTGCCATGGACTTGTATGTGTCCGGTTCAAGAGGCAGAGCTTCAGCTTCAGAGGAGCTCCCATGGGGAGAAGCCTAATTGTGGCCTTTTCCAGATCTTCCTTCAAAACAGGTCATATCAGCTTGTCTCTTGGATGTGGCCAGCGAAACTCCTGGGTGTGTGCTCAGGGTCCTGACTGACTTTGTGAGTCTGGCTATCAGGATAAACTGCCTGATTTGCAGGAGAAAATGGGAAGTGGAATTCAAAGGAGCATAACAATAATGAAACTCTGGGTTTTGCAATTCTGTCAGTGGGGAGGGGGGAACTTGCACAATTTGTAGGTTTTAATGAAATTCTACTCTTCTATGGCTAGTATGTAGTGCTTATCCCACTAGAGCATCCTTTTGGGGTGTGAAGTTTGATTATCCTGCCTTCTGAGTGGATTTACTACTTCTCAGTCTCTTCTCCAGGAATTGGAGGAGGGAGAACAGAAATAACTTGATTAAAGCTCATGTGTTCACAGAACTTGCTTAAACAGAGAGGTGTGCACAATGTGAAAGTTATTTACAGATAGAACAACAAAGATTTCCTTTCTTTCTTTTACCATTATAATAATATTGATAATCCATATTTGTATCTAGGAATGAAAGCTTCACAATACTTGATTTTTTTTTCTGATTTACACTCTGGTCTATTGATTTCTGTGATCATTGATTTATAGCATTCATTAGAAAACAATTAGAAACTCTATAACCCGATATATAGTTCAGTAAAAAATGCTCATTTCTAAAGGACAAACTATGTTATTGCAAAAAGATAAGCAAGAATTCAACATGGACATCTTTGCATTTTTAAATTATGCTTTCATGATGAAATCTCTGTGTGATGGAGATGAGCTTAAATTCAACTGATGCCAGTGGATGGATGGAGAGCATTCACTGAAATTGCACATGCTTACATGAGGAATTAATAAGGTCTTTGGTTTCTTGATCCATAGTGGGTTATCAGATGTAAAATCCATTTTTTCCTTGACTTTCGTAAAACATGTAAAAGTAATTATTCTTAGCTTCCAATATAATTGCAGAAGGACATATTAGAAAAAAGCTATGGATAGGAAAATTTTATGTTAATTATTAGAAGGCCTATATGAATTAGAAAGACTTTCACGTCGTGTTGTTTGTTTCCAGACGTATACTTAGACTACAGACTGGCAACTCAGGGAGAGATATCCTGGTGTAATTAAGTGGACTTAATCTCTTTTGAAGGTGGGTTACATCTTTTAAGACTAATTCTTCCTCCCACTGCTGTTCTATGTGTAGATGAAATAGTGCAGGGATACAGTATATCTGAAAAGAAAAAAATCCAGTAAATGATGAGTGATTTTCTCCTCAGTTTTGGAAATGGTGTATTAAAAACTGGTGAGCCCTTGCATGTTGTGTATTTACTTCTACATCTGAAAAGTGAATGTAAAATACTAATATTCTATTAATATAGCATGTCTCATCCCTTTTACAAATAGCAAGTGATTACACTGGGTGCAAGGCAGAAGCAAACCATCATTAAATTTCTACGTTTGTACATGTATGTATAGTAATGACTATATTTTACAGTAAAAGAGACATTAAAATATTTGTTGTCTGAAATGTTAAGTGTGACTCTAAAGCATGCTGGCCACCTGAAATAACACTTTAGAACCACCTAGTATGTCCAGAAATCCTGACTATGCCACCTGACAGATGTACATGTTTGTATCACAGAAGACTCTTAGTGTTATTTCAGCACAAAGACAAGTGATAATTTTGCTGAGTTACAGTCATGCCATACCCTGAGCTTCATAACATCACTGGAATTGTGGCCCCTTGTGCCACTAGAGGTTTTGGGCCCCATTTTCTTAAATTTGGTTCACTGGCATCATCTGGTTGTACTGCTCAACATGACCAACAATAAACAATGCTTGGCAAAAGAGTATCTGTGTTTCTCAGGAAAACAAAGAAATGCTTATTGCAATGGACAAACAAAAGTGCTGGAATTCCGATTTTAGTTCCCTGTTGTCTGACAGCCTGGCTAATAATGTTTGAATTCATTTCTAAATAGAATAAACCAGTATTTCCACCATGAATATATTCAATTCATGGTCTTGTAAGTCAGCCCTAGTGTCACAGTATTTCGAAGGACTGCTGCCTCACTGATACAGCAACAATGCACTGTCATATGTAGGTTTGCTTTCTCGAATAGCTTTAAATCCAAATACCAGCATTGCATATTTTTGGCTAAAAGCAAAGCGCTGTTAAAGGACATAGACCTTTCACACTTAAAGAGGTTTCCAGTTTAATGTGATAAAGTTTATCCCTTCCCTACTGACCTCTTTAATACCTAACTTAATCTTTCTGTGCGAAGAATGTGTCTGCGAGCCTTTTTACCTCAGGAAACATCTCTGAATAAATGTTTTTCTTTCCACTGATTAACACTTTGTGTTTGACTATGACAGGCAATACAAACACTCAGAAATTTTAAGAAAATTTCTGTGAGCCTGTGCATGAGTAATTTGTAGATAAAAAACTTATTTTGGACTTAATTTTAATATATCATATATATATATGAATATGGAAATATTATTGTTCCACCATTAAATTAATTTTGAAATATAAGACCGTATGAAGTATATGAATAGTATTTTTTTTCAAATTATATTGACACATATCCATCAGCAGTGATTTTGACAGTAATTTCTAGGAAGAGGGAAACATTCTGATTTGCAGATGATTAATGTTCCATGTTGCAAAACAGGCATTGCTGAGCCAGAGGAGGTTTTCCCTCCCTGTGATCGGATTGAAAATTCTACCTTCAGGACAAGATTTTGGCTATTTTTTTCAGTCCTGCAAACAGATACAACTCCACTGATTTATCCAATTCATCCAGTGTTGTCAGGAAGACTCAGACTTCAATCTGGAGTCTGTTTATCGCAGTGAGTTGGAAAGCAACAGTTTTAATGGCTATATTATAAAATCCTGAATATTCACTTAAAAAAGAAAGCTTTTTAGTAAAACTGAAGTCAGTAGCTAACTGAAGAGGCATAGTGTAGCGGGTTGTGATATTCCTGGAGCATGTAATGCCAGTGTGCATAAGTGGGTGCAGAGGATGAATGTATAAATGCTGTATTTTACAGTATGCACTGAAGTATTCAGCATTATGTAATGGATTTCAGCAATTGCACAAAAGCAACTGCAATTACAGAGCCTTCTGATCACTGATCAATTCTCATACCACCTGTATGAAGTGGCTGTCTCTGGCTCTCATTACCAGCTGCACTGCAAGACACTGTCGTTATGCATGGACTTCATGGCAGTACACATGGGAAACAGCACAGGATCTTTTGTCCTTGAAACAGTAACATTTGGTATGCTGAGATACAGAATTCTTCTCTGTGCTGTGAAACACTTACCTTCCCATTCTGTGGGGAGAAAGGTCACACTCTTGAGTCCATTTTACTCTAAAATTCACTGTATAAATATATGGGGATGAAAAGGACAGAAGTACAAATGCACTATTGTGATACATTTTAAAATTAAAACTTCAGGAGCAAACCCCATGGAAATCCAGAGCTGGTGTCAACAATTAATCCTCTTTTGAACAGAATTAGTTCTTCTGCTACTTGAACACAGCATGTGTATTAAATGCAGTATCCTATAGCGCTACTGTCATGCCTGGTGCATGGATTAAAAGAAAGTGGAAATTCCTCCTTCTGCTGTTCATGAATGATTTGTTGCACCTTGGTTTTGGGGGTATGTTTTATGAAAGGCTTAACTTTAACATGCTGCAAAAAGGAAATTGCTGTAGGAACCATTAATTCTGACTCCTGTACATTTTCAGTGTTGGTGATACAGTACTGCAGCAGAGCACATTTTTGTACAGAGTTTCCCTACCAGTATAAAGGAAAAAAAATAAAATTAAACAGTCTTGGCAGATCTAGGAAGTTACCAGGAAAAAGGTGTGGTCCATGTTAATTTGGTATAGTGGCTTAAGTCTTACTTCATTATTCAAAGATCCCCTTGCACACCTCCTGTTCAGACATTAAACAGATCCAGCCTTGCAGAGGGACGAGCATAGCTCTAATACCAGTAACAGAATGGCTACTGGTAAGTGATATTTTTATTTCTTTAATTGAAGCCATGGCCATCAGGAACCAAATTCTAGATGAAATACAGAGAATCCTGCCTGTGGGCCCCTAGGTAAGTGCTCCAATACATGCTTATTTCTTTAGTGCTGTGAGATTAGTTAGTATAATCAAAATATCAGTCCTCCAGTACATCTGAAAGATGCTGACACTTGTTCTGGAAAATCTGACAAGCTTGTGAGAAATAAAAAACATGGTTTTATTACAAGCAAATAGTTCATTAACTCAGGAATTATTTTCTTTAGGTGCACCGTAGGAGTTGTAAGGCACCAGGTCCTGTCTGGAACTGGTGCCAGGGACAATTTGCGTTTGGGAATAGGGAATTATGAAAGTAGATAAAGATATGGTTGAAACAGGCCCCTGCCACGTGGCAAGCATTTTGTGTGCAGAGGAAAGTGGTCATTCTGACCAGGAGACCCCATCTGCCTGCACACGGGGCACACCAAACCCAATCAGAAGAAGAAGCCCACTCCTCTCATTATGCTAACAAGGCGGGACCCTTGGGACACATAAAAAGCATGATTTTGGGGGTGAGTGGGTGCTTTTCAGACCTTTGTGGCTGGGCACCCAGCATGTGCTGAAATAGAAACTTTCCTTTTTCTGCTAAACTTCTTTATCTCACAGATATTTGTATCTTCACTAAATTGAATAAAAGAGATTTTTCTTACAAGCTCAACAAGATACACTGCAAAGGAATCAGCCACCGACCATTTTCCTGGGGTTTACAGCTACGTTTGCTCTTTATTCTACCAGAAAGGACCATCTGAGACCAGACCAGCAAGACTGGAGGTAAAAAATGTTCTCTGCCAGCGAGCTGGTACTGAGGGATGCAGACATAAACTGGGATGGCTCCAGGAAGCTGAGCATGATTTCCTTCAGAGGAAACACTCTTTTCAGAGCACAGGCATCTTTGTGCACAGAGAAAATATTCATCCATCTCGAATCCATTATGTACTCCATAATGTGTGTAGAGGAAAACAGTCCAACCATTTTAAAACAGCTGGCAGGGAAAAGAGTCCACATGTTTAAGAATTTGGGGACATTTAAGTTTCTGGCTAACGTGCTGCACTGACTGTGCAATGAATGCTGGCACTCACAGGGAGAGCTGCTGAGCATGCTGAGCAAAGTTTAATTTGGCTACCAAGAACAAGGAAGGGAGGACAAACTCCAGTACAACTTATGCCAGTCAATAGATGTAGTCAAACAGTTTTAAGGCTGCATTTGGATGCAAACTCTGAACTGGCATACTGTGGCACCATGTGAAGAGAGCCGTCCTGCTTGCCCCCCCATGGTGCCTGAAGGCAGATGTTTGTGGTGGCCAGAGGCTGAATTGGCTTGGGAAAATGATCTGCCCGGAAAATAATCCTTTCTTTGTTTACTGGGGTAATTTACAGGCAGATCACTTCACCTACCTGGTCCTCTGGAAGGGTTCAGAAATGTTTGTCCTGGCACACAGGAGACAGAGGGGGTGGGGGAGACAGGACTGTTGCTCCCCACACACACTGCTAGTTTAACATACTTGAACCACAGCCCAAATAAAAACCAAAACTGCATCCTGGGTACAAATGAGAACTTGTGAATGGGTTTCTGCACCTCTCCCTTCCCACCATGCTTGGCTCCCAGCTCCGCAAATCGCTGGCGTGTGCAGAGATCTCCCTGCTTTGCCGAGCTCTGGGACGCCAAGGCACACCAGCCCTAACTGGGTCAGAGACTTTCTTTGTCCAAGTGGGCTGAGCTGCTGGGAAAGCTCGGTGGAGCCGTGAAGCAGCTTCTCACACATGCTCCTCTCCCGAGCAATGGCGGGGATGGGGTTGGCAGGGGGAGCGGATGAAGTGGGGCTGAGCTTCCACCACACTTGATTCCCTGCCAGCATAATCTTCCTTACAGGGCTTACAATCACGGCACAAGCCCGAGTAAAGCTCCAGCTGCTCCCACGGCTGCCAGGGCTAAGCACCCTGGAATCAGAGCAGTGCCACCAAGCTCCTCATCTGTCACTCGGATATCCTCTGTGCTCAGAAAGTGGGGGAAGAGTGAACAAGAGACAAATGAACCTATTAGTATTTATTATTTGTATTATAGCACCTCAGTGCCTAGCTGTGGACCAGAATCTCATCCTCTTAGCACTGTGAAAACCCAGAGCCAAAGTACTATAGTCCCTGCCCCAGAGGGCTTACAATCTCCGTTCCGAATGGGGAGGGGGAGGAGGTACAAAGAGACGGAGGGGGTAAAAGGGAGCAGTGACAAAACATTCATCACTGTGACGGAAAGCGTTGGTTTTCTGGTAAGAACCATCAGCTCTTAAATGCTGGGTTGGATTCAGACATTCTTCACACAGTCAATACTTGTATTTCTTGTGAAAAAAGCAGCAAGAAATCACACTGATTTTTTTTGTTGTATTCAGTGAAAAACATTTTTCATTGCAAGAAACACACAAGGTTATTTTTAAAAAATACTGTTTAGTTTGCTCTAAGCAGATATCTGAACACATTTACAAAGCCTACACATGCAGTGTATAAAAAAGTTTAAAATTTTTAATCAACTTTTTTGGCTAATTCCTTTATTTAATTTGCACTCTTGGAAAAAAAGATACCTTTAATTAAATTTTTGAAGTAAAAATAGAAGTGATTTTATCTCAACTACTTTTCTAGACACACATGTATTTTCCCTGTGCTCATAATTTAAAACATAATCTAAATAGAAATTATAACCTTGGCTAGATACAGGGATAGAGAACAACTGTGTATTTAGGAAATCTGTGTAACAGATTTTACAGGTTTTTCTCATCAAAAAGTGTGATTACGACTTTGTGCAAGAAGGGCATGTGATTTACAACTTTTTGCAAGCATATATTTTGTGCATATTTTTAATCACTTGCCTGTAAAGGGCCAAATCCTGCTGTTCTGCTCAAAGTTTCCCTAAAATCAACAAACTCTTTGACACTGTGCTCTATTCAGCTGGCCTCCTACTGTGTCATAGTTAATACTGTGAATAGCTGAGTTTGAGTTCAAGATTCCTGGGTTTAACTATAATTACTCTATGGTAGTAAGTGTTTACAGGTTTGAGTATCTTACAGAGGCCTGTAGGACAGTATGATTTATCCCCATGCAGAGGGATGAAGGGAAATAAAACTAGTTGGGCAGTTTGTAAAGTAATTAAACATTTTCCATGATCAGCTCTGCTATTTGCCATTTGAATAGCCCCGACCAGAATCACCTAAGTAGTCTGTACTCTTTACCTGAAAATGACTTCCAGTATTAACTTCCTAATATGCATTCTCTAAATTGCTGTAAACATCCAGGATACCCACACATATATACATACACACATGGGTATGTGTGTGTATACATGCATATACACATATATATGTGTACACACACGGACATACATACATGTACATATATGGATATATGGCTATGATGTAGTTAAGAAACAACAACGTCATTTTTATTGCATTCTTAAGTATCATAGAACAAGGGTATTATAGGCACACATCTTATCTACTTGTCCTTCACTACATTTCTAAAGCTCATTTACCTGAGATCTGCATCTGTAAAAATAAAGTTCCATTTTTAGCTGCATGTTACAAAAGACTAAGTATCAGCCCGACAGATACGAAATTACGACTTAATTTTGAGACTAATAAACTACCAGTAAAATACGCTATCTTATAAAAAAGATACTGCTGAGAGAGTTACATATTAAAAAGGAAACACGATTCTTAGAGGTTTAAAAATCTCCCTATGCCTTCCCACATTGTAATAAATTTATAAAAAATATCTGACGCAGAAAATCTCCACAGAAAGCATCCTGCTGCAATCACATACCCTTTAAGCCACCCATCTTGCAAAAGTTACATAGTTCAGAGAGCAAACTCCATGCCGTAGGTACTTAGTTTTCGTCATCCCGTCTGTAGTGAATAGTTTGTATTTCCTGAGCTATGAACATGGCCATCTCTCTAGTGCCCGCAGCAATCACTCGGCAGGACATAAGATCCAGAGGTCCCCCTGAGGACAAGAGGATTAATGAGAATTGTCTTAAATATAAGCCATGCTGTAATTAGACAGCTTCAAAAACACTGAAACAACTTCAAATGTAGCTCCTTTTGGGGTAGGAAGAACAACCTAATTCAGCAACTCCCACCTGGAAATCTCCACAAAAAAGTTAATTTAGGAAATTCTAGATACAGAGCCAAAGTATGCAAGAGAAACAGTGAATGCCTCAATTTCTTCAGATCCAACAATAAATGCAATAGTCCCTTTTAGCAACAAGAAGTGGTAGAACAGAAATTAGTCCGTTCAGTATACCCGTCTTAATCCACCAGATCTTTCCACAGTATCCAGGTACTGGACACCAGCAAACCATTACTCTGAGACATGTACCATCTAAACAAATAAAGTAATAATCTGGAGACTGAGCTGTCATTTACTCCTTCTGACTAGTTTTCAGTCATATGTGTTCAGACTTGTATCTGACAGTCCTCCTTTTCTGGGAGGTTTTCTCTGTTGAAACGTGTTTGGAGTCTGAGCATATCTACCAATCTCCTGGGCTGGTTGTTTACGGGTAAATATGATGCTTTAAAGGAATTACTCAAAGTCACAGTTTGACTCAGAAGGCCTGTGATGAAACCCCAGGCTGGAATTGCATGAGTGTGTCCTGAATAACCAGCCAGAGTCCAGTGGAGAGTACAGATGTTTCTACAGAATATTGCTAGAAACGAGATAGAGCCAGAGGGGAAGGAGTGCAAGGAAGTAACACAATCTGCCCTGAAGTAGCCACTCAGCCCCCCAAAAGTCAATGAAAACAAGGCTATGCTCACCTGAAGTGTCTATCACAGTGCCACCTGCCTCTCTAATGATGACAGTCGCCGCTGCCAGGTCCCAGCAGTGCAACCCAAACTGGTAATAGGCATCTGCAGCACCAGATGCCAAGTGGCACAGAGCCAGGGTCGAGCTCCCAATGACACGGACCCTAAACGCCACGAGAAGGGGCACGGTAAGATAAAGAAGAAAATGCCTTTGATTTCAATATATGTGCTGAGATCACAAAATGTACAACACACTTGTTTGTTTCTTTTTTTTTTTTTATAATTACTTTTTTAAATTACTTTTTCATCACAAATGTGAGACATATGGTAGAAAGTATCTTACCCATGTGCTTGGGCCTTGAGTAATCTCTCAATGTTACCGAGGAACAATTTCAAAGTTGCAGGGTCACGTTTTGGACCAATTTCTGTTAAGATTAAGGCCTTCGAGATATCTGCAATGGCAGGGAGATATTTCCGTTAATTCAACAGCTTCCAGGTAGGTTCTGTAAATTCATTTTTAAATTAAACACTAATGAACTTTTCACACAAAAATAATTTTCATGTCCCTTTTTTTACCCCAAACTCTTTCATAGGATAAATGACAACTTTGCATAAAAATTCAAGCAAAACTAGGTTTCTCATATCAAATGGTCTGATCTAAACATACTTAAAAAAAAATAACATGAAGATTAAAACCAAGAACGCGCTCTTACATTCCTTCTCTTTCCATACAGTGTTTTATTTCATTGACCAGTCACCATTTGGCAAATTCACTAATAGCAGTCAACTAAAAATAATCCAGTGACCTAGCAATCACTAATGATGTTAATCTATTTATATTCAAAAACAGGAGGTTCTTGAATAGGGAATTTTAGTGTAATTTGTTAACCAATTATAAACATTTGGGAACACAATAAGAGGAAAGAAAAGTTTCTGCCTAAATCACCAGTCACCAGTAACAGCTCATTCCAACATTTCAAAGACTGAAAACACCTTATGACTGAAAGAAACCCCTTACCACAAACTAAAGCAGTATCTTTATTCATAATAATGTAGGAATGTTCTATTTGTCTTGTGTTCAGCAAGGGCAATTCTGACCTAGAGCAGATGAAGGTATCAGCCTTGTGCACAGTCAAAGGAGAGACTCACAGTGACTCGAAAGGTGTTGAAGTAGTCCTCACGTGAGATCTGAATAGTGCCAGTCTGCAGCAAGCATATGCCAATGTAGCTGGAGGTGGTTGATCAAATGTCAAATGTCCCTGGTTCTGCTGTGCCAGCTGAACTCAGAGGCATTAAAGAGATGACAAAACTCAAAGGTTTAGCCGTTGATTACTTACTAACTAGGCTGTGCCCAATGTCAGGTGTCACCTTCTACCCTGGCTTACAGGCAAGGCCTTCATTCTGATAGGGAACATCTACCTGGTTATTACAACTAATTGCATAAGCTGAAATTTCTCAGCAGAAGTAGCAAAGAGGTTTCCAAAAGCAAATTAGGCTGGAGGGAGACATCATTTAATTAAAGAGGCTGACAATGAATTTAGTATTGGAGATGAACATTACGGACTCAAGCAATGTGGTAAAATGGTCGGTGAGTAACAGGTAAGCAATTAGATTAAAAGTTACAGGGTGCCACAAATCTTAACAATAGAAACATAGATTTAACAACTGCTTTTTAAATTACTGCATTAAAATATAAACCCACCAATCCAGGCGTGTTATAGCGTATTTGTTGTTTAGCCACTACTGGAAACTCTGGACGGTGCAAGAAATCTGCCTTAGATTATTTTGCATAACAGACCTAATTTATAATTAGAGAACATTTAATGCACAACACATCATTGCTGAAATGCACCAAGCATTCACACCACACCAGTCATAATTAGGCTGTGACTAAGACAGTCATTCTTTTGAGTTATTAAATATACTTCTAATGCATACATTTTCAATTTTCATCAAGGCTACAAGTAGAAATTGGATGAAGAGACTAATGCAAGTAAAAGGGAGGTCTCTGCTTAGGAAAAGGACCTGGCTGACCACAAGACTCAATGGGATTTCAGGAATTCAAAATTTCAGGAATTCAAAATAAAATTTGCTGACTATTCCTCATTCTGATAGAGGCCAAAAAAATAAGCAGGCTTGCTAGAAGACAGTTAACAGTGATATGGATAGATTTATGAGGAAAAGACCAATTCCATTGACCACAGAAGATTAAAAGAAGGAAATACATTTACAGTATTAGCACATGTAAGGCCTGACATGAATCTAAGCATGAGAAGGAAGTACTGCTCAAGATCAAAGGGAAGATGGATTCTTCATTAAAGTGTATCCTAATTGCTTGGACTCCCATACCAGATCTCTACAGAATTGGGCATTGACAAAGAATAGTGTTTGTCTGGGCTGTGATTTCTGATGGTTAAATCTGAACAATGGATGTATAGTGTAGATCAACGTTATACAAAGGCCACATTTCCTGAAAACAAAAGGCAGGAAGTAACATGACAGGTTAGATCTCAAACATATCATTGCCACTTCAGTTCCAGTGGTGTGTACAGGGAAACACAGTCTCTCTTCCAGGGTTGTTTTATTTCACTGAAGCCACAGCCCTTATTGAGCAATTGTGATTTAAAACACCTAAAACATCAGCAAAAGTGAGGCTAAAGTAAATCCAGCTTCACCGGTCAAAATTTCCCACCACCAAGTGATGTATCTCAAATAAAAAGAAAATTTCAAAGCATTTGGAAGGGTAAGAGGTTTACTTCCCTTGCTGTGTTCTAGACACCCACAAAGATTGGATGTCCAGAGAAAGGAAGACAGAAGTGACATGTGCCAAAATTGTACCTTGTTCAACTGGAAACTCTGACTGCAAAAACAAGTGAGGCCATTTCAACAGTGGTTCATCCAGCCCAACTGGGAGCACCTCTAGTTCTTCCTAACAGTCTCTACCAGCATGGACTTTAGTGGAATATGAGATATTTGAACACTGAAAAAATGTGATGTATAATCAATGATTAAAATCTTAGGGGACACTGACTTTACAATCTGATCCATCTCTCAGATGAGATCTCTCATCTGATCTCATCCTCAAACAGGGAGACCCCAGCTCACTAAGAATTTAGGTGAACAGCCAGACTTCCCAAACTTCAGGGAAATTTTGATGCAAGGTCTGCTTGGAGTACTAAAGAAATCTGTATATTAAATTGCTTGAATTTACTGTGTTTTAGACTAATTAAATCTCTTTGGAGTGAAATTTTTACCATCTCCTCTGTACAATGGTGTACATTTTTGGCATGCGTTGTACATTTTTGGCATATGTCTGCTTCTGCCAACAACTGAGCATTATGCTCTCCTCTGCAGTTTGATTGACTAAAAGAAAACTTCACTACACACATCAGATTATCATTATATCTATGATCATTAGGTAACAGACAGATCTATGACTTGGTTTACCACTAAGAGAATTCCATTAAAGCGCTGACCAGGTGTCGCTCACTATTTGTACATTGAAACATACCTCGCACACAAGAGCAAGCTGTTAAAGAACCCCTAAGGAAGCATGCATCCTTTAGTTTACTGTTAGCACATACACCTACAGAAGTAATACACTTTGTGACATAAAAATTTATTGGAACATAAGTGAATAACAACCGCCAGAATACTATGAATTCGATTCACCATTCCCATTGCATCTTGCTTATAAAAAGTTGTGCCAGTGTACAGCTGGAATGAAACTGGTGAATCTGCACATTTTTCCTTATTTTAAACAATGGTTGTGAAGCAAAATAATTGAGGATTATTGAAATAGTTCATATCCAGATGTATATTTTACAAAGAAAAGGAGGAAAGTTGCGGTTTTTTAGAAAAAAACAAACACAAAACAACAAAATTATCATGCAGGTGAAATACTTTCCATCAGGATAATGATGTTCATTATCCTAATGATGATTTGCAACAACTCTGAAACAAAATTAACATATTCCTTTTAGAGTTCTAACAAAATCTAGACCAACCTGTCTCTTTTGATACCTGAAGCCTTTTGTCATTACAAAATGCCCCTTGACCTCTTCTACCAGTGTATAATCGTTCTTCAGTGCAGTGGTAAATTACACCAAATTCAAGCTTTAAGATTTTGAAAAGGAAAGAAATGAATGCAACTCAAATTACTCATCATAAATATAAACAACTACTAATGGTAGAAAGATCAGCAATATTTTAATTGGTACACATAATCAAAGATTATATTGATGCTAATAAACTGGAATATTTTTACTATTACTGTGATATTGAAATATAGGTAATAAAAAATTCAGTTTATAAAGAGAAGTCAATGCAATGTGTTCCTGATCCTCCAAACTCTTACTTGCAGCTTGTTTCTGTTCACATTAGAATGGATTAAATGCTAAGTTGATTTCAAATTCAATTGTATGTCTTTACTGAAAATATGCAAGTCCTCTAAGGCAAGATTCTGAATGCTTTGCTTCCACTGGTAAGCAGTTACACCTTGAAGTAATCCAACTAACTTTGGCTGGACCCTGAAGATTTGCAGCCCCAAGATCTGTCAGGCATCCAAATCAGAAGTCATGGCACTCTGTTCATTAATAATGGATGCTTTCGTATGCACTTCAACTTTTGCGGTGCATTTAATTTGCCTGCCTCTTCAGCCAAAGCGGTATGCTCTGGTCACTTGTACAAATGTTTCTCTGCAAAATCCTTTGGTTTACACACAAAAGTGAGAATCTCTTGAAGTCGCAGGATCGCAGCAGAAGGAGTTGGAACAGAAATAGCAAATACTGTGACCCTCAATGAAAGATTAAGAATGTTCAACACTGGAATTTTTGTGGAAGATTCTGTTTACCCGTAAAAAGAGGGTCATAATTTGACTTTTGGTATTTAAAATTTCCATTGCTTTAATGGGTGTCACCAAAACATTTTAAAGCACTTTACAGACTCCAAGGGTCAGCTCTGAAAATCATTCCTAGGTATTAGCATTATTGAATTTAGGGGTGGACAGGCACACAAAAATTAAGTGACTTGCCCAAGCTGTCAACAGGGTCAAGAAAATATCTCAGATATTCTAGACTCACAATCTTTTCCTGCTGTGCTCTGTGTTCATCAGAGACAATTCAAAGGGAATAGACTGTCCTCACTCCCTATCCTGAGATCCCATCTAAACCAAGGGGATTTTTTTGGGGAACACACTATTAATGGACTCTTTCCCTGAAGACATCTGCAGGAATTTCTTCAGTACTGTTCAAGGCTTATATTCAGGCCAGTTCCCCTGTGTGTACTTTGGCTCCTTTTCAGTTTACTAATTTTTTCTGCTTTTCCCATTTGTTTACCTAGGGAGATTTAACATCAGTCTTTATTTTTGTTTCAGCTTTGTTTGGTTTACATAACCCAAAATATGCAGCATCAAAATCACGATGATGTTCTAGAAAACATAAATATTAGAGAAAACTGTCTGGTAATAATATGTAGTATTCAAGAGGACCTCTGGGAATGAATAAATTTCAGAAAAGCATGGAAGTGTTTCTCTGCAGTTTTCATGTTTGAAAAGTCTAACCAGAGAAGTACACAACATTATTCTGTTTAAATCAGTATGAGGTACTAGCACATCTGAAAACAAGGTTGTTACTGCACAGAATTCTTGCTGGCTTCACTTAAAGCTATACTTAAGATCGTTGAATTGGGCTGAAAAAGCCACATTCCTTGGCAATTTGAATAGCTAGTTATTCTGTATGTATCAAACTGTAAACTGGCAACATCTGGAGAAAAGGTACTAGCATGAGTGAGTATAGCTAGGAAACTCAAAATGGCACATATGAAGTCCAGGTAGTTTCCTATCCTTGCCGTAATCAAGCTCTCATGTGGTAAATATAGTTATTTTACTATGTTAAGAAAAATATAAAGGCAGAGTAAATGAAGTAGGCCCATAATTTTGCACTCTTCATAAAATCAGTTCTAAATTACTTCATGGCAGGAGTTAGCTTTCACAGGTAATGATAACAAAAAAGAAGCAATAATAATCGCATAAGAACATAAGAAGATGTGTTTAAATTATGAAGAGGCAGCAATATATTGAACTTATTGTGATTTTTGTCTAACAAAACCTTGCTCACACCAGTACTCCCTTTTTCTCCACGTAAATCCTATAATATTTATAATAATTCATAAGAATTCTCTTTTAACTGCCAGTTTGTGTAAATAAGTTTTGCAAAACTAAGATTTTAGATGAGTAGAGTATGATCAGATGCATTTAAAAAGCATGGAAAAACCTGAGTAGTGACTGATTTTTTTTTTTTTAAATTTAAGTTCCCACATGGTTTTGAGGCTTCTAGCCAACTCTCAGGTGCTCATCTTAAAGAACATACTTCATACCTCTTTGTTAACAGCAAATCCAATGCTTACTGCCACTGTTGGAAATCTGTGAAAAAAAAGAAATTAAGTGATGAATAATCTCCCAACTTACTTATGCAACTCCCTTAGGCAACACAACCCCACATGGAGCTCTGTGAGATTACTTGTATCAAAATGCACTTGACATTGTACTATTTCTTCTTGGCCAGCCTCATTAACTTTGCCAGTTCCTTTAAAATATTACTTAACATTGGAGAAGGCAAGAAATAAACACATGAAAACATCACAATTTTTAGACTAAACATGTTGTGTACTTTAGTGATTTTTTTGTTTTAGTGTAACTGAATTATCCAGTATAAAATCACTGATGTTATAACAAGTCATCACTTTTAGGAGCACATTTTATTTAAGTTATGCATCTGAGATAGCAACTAAGTAGCATGGAGATATCTTGCTGCTGACATCAACATAAAAAGAAACCAGTTCCTCTACACTCACTTTTTTCAAAGTGATGATCATGTATTTAATTTGGTCCTTTTGACTACGGTATAATTATTGCATTTTAAAGAATGAAATAAATTCATTTCTTAAAAACACATTTTAAGAAAGGCTTCAAAAGTCCAGAAAATATTGCTAGAAAGGGGAAATGTTACTTAATTGCATAAAGTCATCACCTGACACCCCCAACTCCCCTGGAATTCTGTGCAATTGCACCCAAAGTCAAGGAAATGTCCTTTTTTTTTTTTGTTTTTATGATAACTGCAGTTACTTTAAGCCACTAACTATAAGGCAGAGCATATTGAAGGGTTTTACTTCGAAATATTATGAAGTCATTAGTTTACAACTCCCACCACTGAAATGATGAATTAGAAGTCTTCATTTTTGCAGTAGATTGCATTTTGCAGAGGTACTTTAGAAAATTAAAACCAGTATCTCTGTACAACTTAGTTTTCAGCTCTACTACTCTAAATACGTGCAATGGTTGTACTTCCCAGGGAAAAATGAAGCGTTTGTATTTGAAAGGGAGAAAACACCACTCCTAAACGGCATGTGTAAAACCCACATAAGTCTTTGGGCCAAGTGTCATCACAGCTCAGCCTTGTTCCTCCAGTTCAGCTCAAGTCTCTGCACGTTAACATGCGGTTATATACAAAGGAGCTGTGAGTCAAGAGCTCTGTGGGTCACTAGGGAATCTGCAGAAACTTCAGCTTACCTTCAGATAACAGTGCAGAGCATTCCCTGGGCACAAACACAGCCTCCCTCAGATACACCATGCGAGGTGCAAAGAGGTAAAGGGATGACTCCTACTTGTGAGTCAAAGAAACAAACCTACCATGGCAAAGGACCTCTAAGAGGAAGGGTGGACTTGTGAGAAGCTACATTTTGCATTTTGATGTGTTTCGCAGTTCACTGTCCATTTACCTGTGCACAAAGTTGCACGTTCCATCAACAGGGTCAATAATCCAGGTGGGACTGTCGGTGAGGACACATTTTGAACCTGCAGCAGTGGATTCTTCTGCAATAAACCTGCATTTTGTGAAGGGTAAAAGAAGTATCCCAGAACATTAGCTGAGATATGTGACCTGGAAACCACAACTCCATCTTTCTACATTTTAAAACATGATTTCTCTCTATGTAACATTTTTGTATAAATGTAAACACACATACTGCTTCTTTAATTTAGGAATTGGGAACTTCCATAGACATTTCAAAGGAGAGTTCTTAAATCTACAGCATAAATGGTAAAAAAGAACTCTGTTTATGTTCACTTTCCCAATATACCATTAAGAAAGTCATGAAAATAAATGCAGAAACAGATCTGAACTGCCACCCTTGGAACTCTAGAAGATTTTTTTTTTAATGTGGAATGTAATTTTGTGGGTTATGCCTGTCTCTTGCAGTAAGTAATATAAACAGCAAACTGTGCCTCCTACTCTTTTGCAGTCAAATTCAGTCAGCAGGAAATAATGCACTCTTAGAAAATCCACAATCTCACTCCTACTTGAATTTCTTACAGTAGTCTGGCTCAGGAAATTAAAAGGTTTACAAAGCTGTACTTTCTTTTTCCCATGACCCAGAAAAAATCAACAAATTATTATTTTTTTGTTTGTTTTTTGGATGCACAAGGCACAAAACAAAATCTAAGGTCATCATCTGTTGTTCTGTCCCAGTTTGTTTTTAGCAATTTTTTTCTCCTTTTTCCCTGGGAAACAAACATCCAGTTCTAGTACATTTCCTCTTGACCTTAATTATCCCTGCTCTCCCACAAACTGCTAAGGATCTCTTGCTATAAAGAGATGTGCAGGTGCTACTCTCACAGATTTTCATAAAGTCCTATATATACAGAAGGTGTAGAATCCAACTGCTAGTACTGAATCTTGCTGGTGGTTTCACATTCAGACAACTGGTAATGGCATTCAGAGGTCCTGCAAATGCTGGAGGACAAAAGAGTTTATCTCAAAGACACAAAGAGAAAAAAAATGGATAAAATGTCTTTTGTAGAAACAGTTGCCTCTTTAGGACTAGAGTAGCAGCTATTTTCATTTCAGTCTTCAACAAGTACCACATGATTCCAAATAACACTTGCAACCGTGAACTTAAAATGTTCTGCAGACATCACAGAAGGAGACTTCTTGAATTTTCCAAATGTTACTCTGCCTTGGCCTCTGTGGAAACAGACTATTTTGGTGGCATTATGGATCTCCAGTTGGTATGAAAGGGAATTAGGAAGCATTTGTTACTATTTTCATCTCCATTAAAGATAACAGCTGAAGGACAAAGTGCTTGTGGTACAACTGAGAAACAAGAAAAACTTGAACAGCATTTGAGATTCTCAGTTTAACATAACACTTTGCAGACTCCTTGCTCTAAGTATTCCATTGTTTTGTCTTGTTGGTGCTGTATCCTTTGACTTTGGCTTTTACAAATTCTGTAATTAGCCATGACTGCAGAGGAAGCACATCTTCTTCCAGATGAAGGAGCTTACATGTCATTTCAGATTGTCCATCTTCCATATCAACCATGTCTCTGCTCCAACCCCCTGCCAGCATCCCATGTCAGAGCCTGAACTGTAGCCAGTCGTGTCAAAGAAAGGTGAAATGAGAACCTCTTTAAAGACAGGAGTATTTCTGGGTAAGATAATTTGCCCTCAAGTATCACAAGCCTGTCCCTCGCCTTTCCCTTACAATGGGGCTGTGACACTGAAGTCCTTGAGTTCACAAATGCTAATGTAAAGCTAGGGCACAGCAGTGCCACTGATAAAGTCTTCATGCTTAAGGACAATTTTTCCAAAGTGTAGAACAAAATAGATGCACATTTTAAGAAATCTGGGCTGATAGGTTAAAAAAAAGCCCTTGCTGCTGTACAGTATTGGGAATGGTGAGTGTCCCTCAAGGTCAGCATCAGATGTGTTGCTCTGTGTCCTCTAAAAAACCACAAACTAAGCAAAACACTCAGCACGAAGAGACCAAATCTGAGAAACAGCTTGAGAAGTGAGAGGGGTAGCCATCTCATTAAAACAGTTAATTTAATATGACATCCTGCCAGCTCTGCCGACCTCTCTTCAAATCTGGATTACAGTTTACTCCCACTGAAAATGAGTCCAGTAATTTTAGCCGAGCCTTAGAGGACATCTGTTCATACCATGGTGCTACTCTGAAATTCACTGCTGGGACAGCAGGGAAACTGTAACACAGCACAAACTGCAGCAGGAGTGATACCCAGTCAAGTGCAGGAGGTTCTAACTGGGGCTGTCCCTCACCTATCTCATGGGGGTCTGAGGGTAGAAAGCTGGGAAGCTAGAGGTTGATGTCATCCTCTTTAACTGCTGTGTCCTGGTTCTAACGTCTACAGAATTAAGGCCACAAGTAATACAAAAGATGCTTGTGCAACAATAACACGGGTAAATGGTAGGATAGCCTTTTTCAGCCTGTAGCCCCTGGTATTCTGGCTGTGTCTACCCACAACTCAAAGATTTATCGGAAAAAAATATCCTTTTGTAAAGACTCACGTGGACCATCTTAAGAGTCCTAAAGAGTGAGCAAAGATGAAAAACTCAAGTGGAGCATGAATGAAGATGATACACATCGCTTAGCCAAGAAGAGAGAAAAAGAAACGTGACAAAATTACCTTTGAATGGATTTTCCTAATATTTCTCTTTACTTCCAAGTACATTTCCAATAAGTCGACTCATCACTGTCACAGTGCAAATGGCACAGATTCCTTTTAATTTTTCTACCTCCTAAAGTACATTTTTTTGATTCAGAGAACATAAGAATCAAGATAATGTAGCAAAAGAAACAACAGAAATCTTCAGTGCTGCTTCCAACAGCCAGGTTAGAGGAAAGACTGAATATAATTTAAATTATCTTTTAATGTTTTCATTGCACTTTAGTTTAATCCTTGACTGCTATTGTAGACTCCTCAAATATTGCAAGTATTTTAATCTAGTCTAATTAAATTTAGTTTTAATCTGAACAAATTCTATCGAAAACAAACAGCCAATACCATCAAAAAATAAAAGTGGCTTGAAGAACTCGCAATTCCTTCATATGCTTATAGAGTCAGAACTTAATTGTGAGAAGTTGAACAAGTCAAGCATTTTTCAGTTTCTAGGTCAATGTTGACCTTACAGCTTTTGTTCCCATTCTGAGTAACCTGAGCGCTTCTGACAATTTTCATTTTATGTGAACTGTGTATGTTTTACTTTCTCTGCCAGACTGCTCAAGGAAAAAAAACCCTAAAGTAAGACTGGAGATGAAGAAAAAGCATAGCCAGCAATAGTAGAAGGAATATTACACAAACAAAGGCTTGTAAAGCCTGCCACTCTCTTGCAAATCGCAGCCAAGAACCACACGTTATGACGTACAGTACTGCTTCAATACACCACTACACAAAACATGTATTTAGAAAGCCATATTTAGTACAAAATATTCTTTCTGCCCCTTCTTATGGCGTTGTTTTCCTGGGCAGCAGCATCGCTGACAATCAGATTAGTAGCTGAGCCCTCCAGATTTGCATCTTTGTTGATTTCTGCACAGTGCTAGAATGCAAGGCTCATCTCCCCCAGGGACCCCAAAACTGATTTTGAGATTCTATAGAACACAAGGTAAGTGTGATTAAATACAATACTTGTCCTGACCTGGCAAACATGTAAGTATGATGGCAAAAGGAAGTGAAGGAAAGGTCTGCAGGTTGAGACCTTTGCTATCATATATTTCAGATGTATTTTTACAGATAATCCTTAGCATAATTCTTATACAACAGGGAATAATCTGAAAATCATGGAGATCCATAGGAAACCTTCACACATAATGTCCCCACAGGGGAAACACCGCTACTAAATACATAAAGAAACATAAATATTAGAAAATATAAAGTACTAAGTATAGGGAAAGGGTACATTTTTAAAAATAGAAGAGTCCTATGAAAGTGTCCAAGAGCAATAGGTAAGAAAGATATATAGACTTCTAAAATACCCTTTAAATGCCAGATATGCAGCACTTAATGAAGATCATTGATAGTTTCTTTCTATAGGTACTTACCTGTGGGAGGGAAACTTCTCTTTCAGAACAGAAATAATTAAATTTTCCACAAAATGATCAGTTTCTGTCACAAGATCTGCTGCAGATGTCTTTGTGGACACTTGTTTTTCCTCTGTGAGAGCTTTCCTAATAATCTGAAACAGAAGTTCATAAATCAGATTTGCTGGGCACTCAGCCTGTGCATATTAAAATAATATATTTACTGAAAAATATAGCTAATCCTGAAAAACAGCTGTAGGCCTAATTCTACCAGAGGCTGTTCTAATTCTTGTGATGAAAATTCCTTCTGAGCTAATGAGTATTCTTTGGGAAGAAGGCATTTTGAATCGCTATACAAAAACCCTGCTTGACAGTTCAGAAAAGGATTGACGAATGGGATGCAACTAATGAAATAAAAGGATGATAGCAGTTCTCATGATTTAGAAAATTACAAAAATACATACAAGATATGAAAAAGCCTTGAGGCTCAGGAGTATTTTTCCTTTTTTGTTTTAATTTACAGGGCTAATACCCCACTGCTGTCTTACTTCAAAAGACATTCAACAAGGCAAACTCCATTGGTTTCTTTTTTTTTTGCCAACAAAGACACACAGTTTATTTTTTCTCATGGGTTTTTGGATCTTCAAATACTGACCACCCACTAGTTCCCAAAGAATTCCTATATATTTAACAAAACCAAAAATTATTGATTTTTCCCCAGATATGAAACCAATTATCTAAACCTGGACTCTCTTCTGGAAAAATCTTTATCTCATTCTCAAGGGTTTTACTGTTACAAACTCTGAACTAAGCCACATCAAGTGCAAATGCACATATGGGAAAACAGTTAATGAAAGCTTTTTCCCATTTTTCCCATTTTCTTTCTGGCTTTTTTTCCCCACTTCCTCATTAAAAACAGAGAGGCAGGATGCAAAAAGAGGTAACTTTTTTTTTAACCAGTAAAAATGATAAATTATTTGAAATTAGGAAAACTAAACCAAAGCAAAAACTAAGCACCACTTATCTGTATAGAATTATATTATCTAAACCCAGCAGCAACAAGACTAATATCCCAAATCCTGTCAGTTATTTAACTAAATTTCCATGGATCAAAATAGTTTAAAACCATTGAGAAGTATTTGACCAAAGAAAACAATTCTGCTGTATTATGCATGGAAAGGCAACCAGAAGCTTACAAATTTCAGTCTCAGCTCTTGGTTTTCACAGTATACAATATTTGGAAGGGTGTGCTGATTGTTCTGACAATTAATGGGTGTTGCTGACTGTTGCCTTAGTCCAGAAGGTATCTGGACTAATGTTTCTCTTTTGTGACCTATAAAACATCAATTGTGCCTATTTACTGAGCTTGTGAGGGCAGGTAATACTTTCCAGTTTGAGATCTTGCTAAAGTTCATTACTGTATACCGAAGCATGAAACCATACTTAGTCTTTTCACTCCCCTTGATGCCCTGTGTGGTTTTCTTCAATGTTTTACCATAGAAGCATAAAAGCACAGCCCCAGGGAGGCCCTGGGACTCCTCTCTGGTCCAAAGCAAAATGCAAATGCTCCAGCCACCTCAGTTGTGTATTCTAAATAAAACGTGTGATGCTGATATCTTTTATTTTAATTGCTCTACTTTACTTTTGTATTGCCTATACTTCTTAGAATCTCACACAGTGACAGAGATAAGGAATGCACTCCTTTTGAAAACAGAGATTTTAATTTCTTCTTGGCATTGCCAAGTTCTTGACTTCTATTCCGTTTTAATACATCCTAGATTGAGGAGATTTTTGAAGCTATTTAAATCAGTACGTGCCACTGCTCAGCAGGGCAGTGAGATCACACCTGAGCCTTGCTGCAAAAAGAAGAGCTAAAACCTCTCTCCCGCAGATGTGCTCTGCAATCAGTTGATTTCCTCATATGCTCCAGCACATGATCTATCTGTTCTGTTTGAATACAACCCTTTGCACATCACAGCTTAAAAGTTAACACTTTTCATCTCTGATCCTTTACCTAGTTGTTCATGACCATTTTTAGCTTTAATTCTGTCCGTTTCCTTGGTGGTCTGCACATGCCAGCATGAGGCTACAGTCACATCCACACAGGTGGGAACAGCCAAGGGTGTGACTCTGATATGAAGTGGTGGCTGATGGTCTTCCCACTCAACTCCTCTGTGCGCCCAGGCCAAGGAACCATGACACTTACCAGCCCTACACTGGACTGCCTCTCCTCACCTCTTGTGCAACCTCAAGAGGAGAGCAGGAGAGAAGTCATGATGCTGGGCTGAGGTCACCAGCCACAAAAGGGCACCCTATCTTTAGAGTCTTACTCACAGGACCAGGTGATGCCACAGGATGGACGGGTCTAACTCTGCTAATTCTCTGCCACTTAGGAAAGGTCTGACAAAAGGATGCATATGAATTTGCTCCAGCTTATAGAGTCATGTAACCCAAGCCAGAGTCCCACACAAAGATCACATTTCCTGCATAACCGATGAGAAAACTTTTATTCTTTAGAAAATGACCAAATAGCTCACAGCAGTCCAGAATTCAATTTACATCAAATAATCCCTAAAAATCACCTGCCTACAATGAGTTTTAGAGCCTGGTGCCTCAGAGTACTTTGAGAGCATCACTCACAACTCTCCTTGCAGAAGCATTACAGTAAGGTTTGTAGATACCCACTACAACTGTCTGGTCTTTCCAGCCGGGCATGGAGCTCCAGAGAAGTCTCACTCATCAGGGAAGCAGAAGACCAAAACAACTACAGACTGATGAAATGGAAACAGCTGATTGCATCTTATCACTATTGTACAATGAAATTGGCAGCCAACATCCTGTAATTTGACTGTAAATGTATTTTATTAGACTTTATCACTGTATTATGGGTTATGCCTAGACCACAGAGATTTTATAGCAGCAAAAAAAAGAGTAAAAAGGTAGTTTGTGTGGATGTCAACATGCTATCTTCTAGTGTCAGGTTCTTATTTTTGTTTTCACCCAGATGCATGTTTACTCATTTTCGTGAAGTTTCTCCAATTCTGCAGTTGGAGAGAACTGTGCAGGTTTTACTTGGTGCTCTCAAATACTACCAAAGATGAAGATGCTGCTTGTGCCTGCTTTTCTTGTGCAAAAAGCTGCATTAAACCTACAGATGTACTCAACTGAACACAGCAAGCAGGGTTTACTCCCAGAAAAAACAAAAGAGAAGTTTGAAAAAGTGCAGTTACACCTGGCCTTATAGAGTGAATTAGACAAAATTTTAAAGCAGGTCAATTACAGAGATTACAAAACTGTGGCCATTCTCATTATGAAACATTCATATATATTAAATAAGAGCCTGCAATATTTCATAGAAGCAATAGAACTAAATAACAGGATGGGCAAGAGAGGCAATGATTTTAACCTGGTAACAGAGGTTACTCCAGCAACATAATTTTTGACACATATTCAAGCAATCACTTCTTTATTGCCCTTTTAAGTTTAGAGGAAACTATTACAGAGTATAGATGCCTACCTGTCGAAAATAATATATTTTACTTATACTACGAAACATAATGCGATATAAACCAAGCAGCTGAGTAAGCCGAAAGGGGAGACAAGAAAAATGTATTATTGGTTAACTTTTCCTAGAAATCCAAAATCTTGACTTGCATGCCTTTCTTCAAGTTGGCCTCTGCACCAAGGCTCTTGCAGACACTTTTTAATGATTCCAACCCTCCTACAGTCCCAAGAAATGAAGTGCCTTAAAAAAAGGCTGAAGTGGCAAAATTTCATGTGGGGATGGAGAGAGAACTTGGACCTGGGAAGACAGTGCAAACAGACTTCTGGGGATGGAGGTGAAGGGGGAAATGTCTGAGGGATAGGAAGAGAGGCAGAAGAAAAACATGAATTTGACTAGTGGAACTGGCTGATGATCAAAGTAGCCCCCCTTTTTATCAAACAATTTTCAATAAAAATCCAGTCCTATCAAACCCATATTACACTGCATTTTGTGTCCTTATCTCTAGCTTCTTTTGGCAATAGCTGGATTGATGCTTAAATAAAAGATAAGCCCTACCTGCACCTTTTCTTCCACAAGGATCTCCAATGCCTTTTGTAACAAAAAAAAGAATTCCTACCATGAAAAAATTAATTAAAAAAAAGCGCCCAATTTCCAAAGTCCGATTAAACAATATCCTTGCCTGGTTTAAATTTGGCCTGCCAAGGAATCAGCTGTTTTCTGCCAGTTGCAAGGCAGCAATGGCAAACTGTAAACTAAAAGGATTCAAGGATTAATCTCTGGAATGTTTATTTCTTCCAGGAAAAGATGCTGCGATTGTCTGGGTGAGTGAAATGACTAGAGAGGGTTACAGCTGTATTCACAAATTGGTATTTTGAGAAATAAGGTGTGGAGGCTTGAACAAGTCATGAGTCTATCTTGTGAAATGGCTGGCAGAATGAGTATGCTGGAGAAACTCCTGTTTCGAGAGTCTGTAAGTGCATGACCTGTCATCCTGATTTGGATTATCCATTTAGTCCTTGTATTATTAAAGCAAGTTTCTCCTCCTCTTGCTTTCTGTTCATCTTTGTCTAAGTTTTCTTCTAAGGAGAAAATATGTTTAATAACGTTTTAGGGAAAAGTTATGGGTCCTGGATTCACGATAGAAAGGGGGAGCTCCTTAAATCACAGCGTATAGGTACAAAGTGTGTTTCAAAATAGAGCAGAATGGAAGCAAGAGAGAAATATATGTTGCTGAGGTTTGTGTTTTACCCAATTTCTCAACCAAACAATCTGCCAATCCTCCTTCTTGAATCTGTTAGACCTGGCAGAAGTTTTGTTCTTGCGTACAGTGGGGCCAGGATGCCTCCTGAGATGACCAGCGTTCTGCTGTATCAAAACACGGATCTGAAACAAGCTACTATAGATCTTAGGGGAAGACACAGTTGATTCGTTTCTCGCAAGTGAATTTCAGTCACTCTGAAGACTCTGCTATATATAACCAGACAAAACCTCCCTGACACGATTATTTTTCTCTGCACAGGCTGCTCAAAAACAAATGCTGGCCCGAGGGATGGAGCCTTCTGAGGGACGGCTCCCTCTCGAGGGATGGAGCGCCAAGGGATGCGGCCCCGAGGGAAGCGGCCCCAAAGGATGGGGCCCCCAGGGGAGGTGGACCCTAGGGATGGGGCCCCTAAGGGATGGGCGGCCCCCCGATGGGGCTCCCCGAAGAATGGGGCACACCAGGAGATGGGGCCCCCCAAGGGCATGGGGGGGCCCCCCGAGGGAAGTTGCCCCGAAGGATGGGGCCCCCCGAGGAGATGGGGCCCCCAGGAGATGGGGCCCCTGAGGGGATGGGGGCCCCCCAAGGGATGGAGTACCCCAGGAGATGGGGGCCCCCCGAGGGATGAGGCCCCCCGAGGGGATGGGGTACCCCAGGGGATGGGGCCCCCTGAGGGATGAGGCTCCCCGAGGGGATGGGGTACCCCAGGAGATGGGGCCCCCAGGAGATGGGGCCCCTGAGGGGATGGGGGCCCCCCAAGGGATGGAGTACCCCAGGAGATGG
>JAWWMO010000083.1:98278197-98496791 GCA_035047845.1 Dendrocincla fuliginosa
GGGACGGGCCCCCTGCCCGCAGGGCATCCCGGGGGGCGGGCCCGGCCAAGGCAGCGGCACCGCGGGTGTGGCGGCTGCCAGGGCCGCAGCGGGGGCGTGTGGGAGACCGGGTTCGGGAGTGGAAAGGAGGCCCAGGCTCTGAAGTTCAGCAGATTGACAGTGCTCGAGAGCTCGAGTAAGAAACACGGCGCCCTTCAGGTTTTTCACTCGTCTTCGTGTGTCAGTTTGGGTTTATCGAGGATGGGAAGAAGAGGACCGGGAAGCCGCAGTTCCCGAATTCTCACACGCCGGCCTGCGGTGCGTTCGAGCCGGCAGTGGGGCGATAGGGGCGGACTGCCGGGGGCTCTGGATTCGCCTGGGAGCAGGAGGACAGCCCACGGCGAACACACGCTTATGCAATCGAGCAGCCAGGCTGCAGTACGTAAAACACCGAGCGAGTGTTGGGAACACACGCTTTATCTGTCACAGTGAGGTTTTTCCAAGTGACTTGCTCTGATGCACGCTTGGCGTTGAACGGGGAGAAAGGAGAGTCAGGGCCGTCAGCGTAGGTTTTTGGAAGAGGCATTAAGTACACCGAGTGCATGAAGTCTGTTATTGTGTTTCAGCACCTGCGTTGTGGTTGAGGGTTTCGTTTTCAGGGCTAGAATAGATATGCTTTAGTGGTGAACACATTTGCATGAAGCAAATTGCATAACACCACCCCTTACTGTCTCTGAACACAACATTAATTATTTTTCTAGAGACTAGGCTAAATTAAATTGACTTAGGCATTATACCTAATGTAACAGATATGTCCCCATCTATTTCCTTATGTTGTTTGTCTTGTAGGACACAGATGCCTTTGGGATGAGAGGGACACTCATGCTATAGGTAGTTCACAAAAATAATAGACGCTTTTTAAAACATAATGCTTGGACCTTTCCCTTTTAAAACAAGTGACTGAACTTCATGGTTGTAGCACAAGAATTCAACTTCATTCTCTAAATTTCTGTGCTGCAGTCTGGCAGTGGATACCACGAATGCAGCAATGCTGTCAAGTCTACTTAGTGAAACAATTTTTAGTCATCGTTTTGAATCAGAAAAAAAAATGCTAACAAACCCTGAGAAGGTGGATTAACTAATATACAGGGTTTGAAAGTTTGGTTAAAATATGAAATGACGAAATTTTTTTAAGAAATCCTCACCAAATGTTTGTCAAGATTTCTGCTGACTGATCATTCAAAGTTGTTTCCTCCGAATGTGTATCTGTTTTATCCTTAGGTGAGATTAGTTTCCTTAAGTGCAATAACCCTACAAACATGGAATATAGTATACAAGAGAATTGCTCTGGATTCCTCCTTAATCTTAGTTTCCTCCAGGTTTTGGAACCATCTGCTTTTTATTGCTGCCATGCTCAGCATGGCTGCAGGTGGCTTCAGGACCTTCCCTAGAGAGTTTCACAGCAGGGGCAGATGGGTGAACGTATTTCCTGGTGAGGCCTGGGGACTGCTGAGGCCAAGCATAGGCAGCTTTAACTTTGGTAAATAAGAAAATGTACAGTTAGCCATGGCTTTGCATTCTAGGAAGTATCTCAGACCATGATAAAAGTGTGTTTTTCCTTGAAAGATGAAGTTTTAGTTACTGAATCCACCAACAGTAAAACAGTCTATACCTTTTGCTGAAACAGGCTAGGTCCTATTCTGATGCAGAGCAGATGGTTTCCTCCCACATGTCTCACATCTGCCTCAATGCCTGGAGATTTTTTGTGATTAGGTTGCCACGGGGGGATCTGAAAGGTCTTTTTAACTCATGTTTTAAAAGCAGGACAGTGTGAATGATAGTGTAATAGAAAGGGTGCAGAAGTATCCTCACTGAAGGTAACCATTGAAAATGATCATGAGATAGAAGATCATTTTGCAGAGGGGGGGAAGTGCTCTCCTCAATATTTTTCTAAACAGGAGAATGTCGTTTTTCTAAGTGTTGTCTGAGTGGCATTTGGAAAACAAGCATTTGGCCAGTAAAATTTCCCCAACCTTCTTTTCATTCTGGTGTTAGAATATTCCTAATAGGATCACCAGAGGCTGAATTCAGGGGCTAAAATATCTGAAGGAACTCCTCGTTTTTTACAGATTCATTGCAGCTAAGTGGCTCATGCAGGTAAAAGATTTAAAACAGAACTAGAAGGCCAGCAAAGAATACTTCTTAGAAAATCAGTGGCTGCAGCTAGTATGTTAAGACCTTTCAAAATACTTCGAAAAAAAATATAGCTGCCTGTAAGGCCTATAAACAGATGGCAATATTTATCTTCATCATTCTCCTTGTCTGTGACAACTGTTTATATATTACTTTTCTGAAGTTTTTTCAAGTCTTCCTTAGCCTAGACCTGCCCAGGCAGTGTGAGCTTCCTCCTGTGAGCTGCTGGGTGATTTTGAATATCGGTTCACCTCTGAGTAGGTTGAGGCTGCTCTCTGCCTTGCTGGATCAGACTCTCGGCTTGACTTTCGTAACTGCCAAGGTCTTTCGTAACCTCTGATCTTTCATAACCCCAGATGCGAGCCAGTTCCTCTCACATGCCTTTCATAACCTACACACACACCACGTGTTTAATCTCATCCACTTGGAATAGGCCCATCCTGGACAAACCTGAAATACTAGTGTTTCTTGGGTGCTTTGTCTGCTCAATCCTCCTGAGCCTTAGCCAGATTTGTGTAGATGCTGGACTTCCTTCCCTGAGACAATGAACACTCAGTGGAGAGGAAAACCTGTTCCCTCTGACCTCAGAGCAGAAAGGGGAGACTAGTCATGGATTTCCTTCTCTGCCAGGGTGTGAAGCCCTAATTGGCTTAGGTGTGTCTCAGCTGGAGGTAGCAGTCTGCTTCCCTTCCTGCCCCAAACCACTGCTCAGCATTCCTTGGCGTGGCTGAGCTGTGTGCCACACAGGGATCCCTGCTGAGGTCTGCTCAGACCGTGGCGCAAAATCCAGGGTCACTCGGGGGGAAGCTGCTGCAGCTGGAATTGGTTTAATTCCGCCTCAGCAGACAGCTTGCCATTCTCTTCTTGGACAGTAATTGCACACTGCAGTGATGCAATAAAATAGGTTGTAGTTTTGCAGAGAGAGGGTGACCTCTCTGTAGCTAACTGGCCATCAATGTGGAATCCTCAGATGGCCTCCAGTGTGGATCTTTGTCACTTCACCGGTTTGATGGATGATCTCCCAAGAGGGAATTAAATGGGAGAACAAGTGTCTAACAGCTCTAATAAAAACAGAGGGGAAAAAAAATTAAAAAGAAGTAATCTTTGGGAATTATTAGCCTGAGTGCGAAAGAGCGTTTCCTCAGCCTGACAGCCGGAGGCTTGCTGTGCTGTTATTAAAGCCCTTCAGTGGGAATCCATGCAGATGGCTTTTTTACCCAGCATAGGATTATATTGGATTAGTCATATAAAATTGTTGTTTACTGTCTCTAGCCCTTTTCCCCGGAGCTTTTATCAGGAATCTCACAAAGCATATAGTTTGAGCCTGCCTTTAAGAGGTGACTCTGATGAGAAGCTTTTTGTTTGTGTAAACTGCTATAATGTAGTTCAGTGCCATCCTAATGCTCCAGTGAGAGATTTTATAGCTGACAAAAGAGGGTGTTTGGTCCAGATTTTTCTTTTGCCTACAAGAAGGGAAGGTAGGTAGTAAGTAGATGCTTTCTCTTCTTGCTGGACCCCCCAGAAGACCCGTGTTGATCCCCATTCTAGTTCATCAGAGACAACCAGAAATTCCTAACAGTGGCAGAGTTTTTCATAATGCTCGCTAACAAGTCATGTATGACATAATGCTTGATTAGTGCACCATTATAAGTGGTGTATTAGATGTTTCATGTGCTCCTCTGCCATGCAGAGTCATATTCTGACCATCTGTGTCCAGAAGGCCCAGGGATCACTGCTTAGACACTCTACATATTCTCCCTCCTGCCACAAACTAACCAACAGTCTCAAACATTAAATGCAGGACTCTGCCTTCAGATCTACCCTGGGGGTTGGTTAACATGGAAATCAAGATTTTTTGCTTCAAGGTCTGACAGACAGCTCTGCTGGTAAAGTGGCATCCTTCAGTGTTTTCTGGAGTTTTCAGACTGGTTCTGTCATGTTGGGAAATTTTCCCTTCCAGGAGGTATGGCTGAGAGAGCTTTCTTGGGGTGCAAGTGCCTTTGATTCTACATTGAGAGATGTTTTTCTTCTTTGTAGGGAGTTCTCTGGGCAAGGTAATACAGTCCTAAGCTGTTACTCTTTTTCCTAGACCATGTCCATGGGTGTAGAATAATAAGGTATTTTTCCCTGGCCTTGAAGGGAGAAACTGCAGACTGTCTCTGCCACATGCATGCTAGTATTGTTTTTTGAACATTATCCACTGAAAACATTGAACATTATCCACTGAAAACAACCCACTGTTATAACCAGTGTTTCTATCACTGAAGGGGATGCAGAACTTCCGTCAGTGTACTGTGACAGCAATTCTCCTAGCCTAATTTGGTTTAATATTTATTACCTCTGTTTGTGCCAAGACTTGGGAAAGTGAGACTGCTTCTCCCTCTTTCGGGGAAGGTTCCTGAAAAGAAATAGGATTATTACTCTGTGACCAAAGATCAAAACCAGATGGGAAAAAGGCCTTTTTCCATTGTTGGCCGTTTTGCTCAAGGTTGTTCGGTGATTTTTCAGCTGGCATTTGTCTGTGAGATTAGCAGCATGATTGTGCCAAAGAACATATCGGGCACAAAAACCAAATAAGCCTTGCCATCTTCTGGCCTGAGAGGGATTTGGGAGTCATTGCTGACACAGCTGTTGGATGGAATAGAAGAGATTAATTTGGGGCAGGTGAAATTTGTATAAGTTTTTACAAAGGCATGTAGATTTTCACTGGAGAATTTTAATTCCTGGAAAATTTGATGGGGATGGTAGTTCTCTCTGAGGGTTGAAAGGACACATATTGACTTTTAATCCATGTGAAAAAAAAAGTCTACATTTGGAATTATTGTAGGGTTGCATCAGGTAATCCCATGCTTATACATTTTCTGACAAATCAATGATTTTGGTGTACATGTAGCTGAAAAAGAGTGCTATGGGTCACATTCCTGCTGTTTGGCAGCAAGTGGCAGGCTCAGCACCATTAGAATCATTGCAATTTTCATTCGTGTGAGCCAGCATGAAATGTGTCTTTGTTCACACCAAGCTATGTTAGAACAAAAATGCAAGGAAAAAAGAATGTGTTCAACAAACCAGCTCAATAATAGTGTAGGGAGATGTTTCTGCTGTAATTGTTTACAGTGGAAAATATCTCAGTAGCTTTTCATACATTCACTGCCACAGAGAAGTTTTTTTAAAAGTCATTAGGATCTTCGGAAAATTAACATGTCCTAATCAAGCACACAGAAGTCTTTTATCATTAGTATAAGCTATGCTTTTTTGTAAACAGTTAGGCTAACATTATCTTATGATTTTTGGATACTTCAAAATCTGATCTCTAGGGCTACTTATTGGCCTTGAGCCACTTTTACAAATTGATTGAGTGATCTGGAAGAGTGTATGCTCATTTTGAAGTGGAGCCACTCAAAATCAGTGGACACTTGAAAATGTTTGATCATAATGTGCATGATTGAACCAACAAGAGCTTCAGCTGTAGCTTTTCCCAAGAGTTTCAAGATACAAGCAGAGGGGTTTTTTTGTGTCATTTGGATGGATCAGTGCTTGCTTAACAAAATCTGAATCTTACACAAAACTCCTTGCAGGTCTAGCTGCATAGCTGAGAAACCTGACTGTTGTCTGCTTCCTCCATCTATCTTCAATTCCCCTGAAAGCCATGGAAAAGCAGGACAGAACAGTGCTGCACAGTTCACAGTTTTCAGATCAGAAATCAGGAATTCTTGTTTCCCTTTTAGCTTGGTTGGCTCATTTCCCAGCTTTCTTATGTGTTGTTTGTCCAGCCTGTAGAATACAGATGTTCCACTGGTAACAATGTCTTGAGTGTTGAAAAGTGTTTGGTCTTAAAAACTGTGCATAGCTGCTGCATTGTCAACTGCTGGGTAAGCAGAGGAGAGGCAGTGTTCCCAGAACTGATTGTTGTGTTTGTAGAAGAGCAAGAGAAACAGGGTCTGCAGATTTCACATGTGAGAACCACAGAATGAATCAGGTTGGAAGGGACCACAGGGAGTCATCTGCTCCAACCTCCCTGCTCACGCAGGGTCATCCCAGAGCACATGGCACAGGATTGTGTCCAGACTGTTCTTAAAAATGTCTACTGAGGGAGACTCCACAACCTCTCTGGGCAGTATGTCCCAGTGTTAGGTCACTCACACAGCAAAGGTGTTCTTCCTCATGTTCAGGTGGAACTTCCTGTGCATCAGTTTCTGCCCATTGTCTCTTGTCCTGTTCCTTGGCACCACCGAGAAGAGCCTGGCTTCATCCTCTTGGCACCCTGCTTTAGGTATCTATACACATTAATGAGGTCCCTTCTCTGTCATCTCTTCTTGAGGCTGAACAGGCCCAACTCTCTCAGCCTTTCAAATGACCCAAGACATATCGTAGCTGTGTTTTCTCTGCTACTTCTGACCTGTCTGTGTTGTTCTCTGAGTGCTCTCTCTAGTTTCTGCAGAAGCCTAAATTAATCTATCTGGACTTTTTGTTTGACTGCTACACACACAGTATTAAAAATTCCCAATCAACCACTAACCAAAACCAAACACTTGGGTATCATAGGAATATAAGTCCTAGAAAGCCTTGAACATACTTTGTCCAGTACTATTCCTTGATATTCAAGTGGTCTTGCCTGGTATGGTATAAAGCAGTTATGACTACTGATACTCTCAATATTGAGATAAAAACTGTTTTCCTACTTTTACTGTCTACAGTGAGACACGGGTATGTAGGGTGTGCTGGATTTCACTGTGCTGATCGTTCTCCACCACACTGTCTTACACAACAACTTCCCTTTATCACTGGAAAAATTATTTCTGAAGTAGTAAGTTTACAGATTTTTGCAAAGTATCAGGATCACTATTATATCAAGAATGCATATGCTCCTAAATTAATAACATAGAATCATTGAAATGTTGGCCTAAAAGGGACTTTAGTACGGTCTTTTTGTCTACTTGCTGTATGCCACTATGCTGTGAATATTAAGTATACCTGTATTCAAAGTAATGCCTGATCATTCTCTGATGTGTTTATTAAATAATCTCTAGTGAGGGAGAGCTATGCGTATTTTTTCTTTGGCATCAAGAAAATTTCCCCTCTCATCCAACTGAACTAATCTTTCTTGGAAAGTAACTTTATTTCTGCTCATTCTCCTCTACAGGACATGGCAAACAATTACTACTGTCCTTTATAATAACCAAAGATAAAGTCAGTTAAAATTATTCTGATTTCAACCCCTCCTGATATGCGGTATTTTCTTCTGTATGTAATTTTTATTTGTGTTCTACAGACTCCCCAGGACCTCACATGAGATCTTGTTTGTGCTGGATAACCCAGAATAGAACTGGGTAATTGCATCTCAGGGCATTGCTACTCCATCTGAAAATGGGACTTCCCTTTCTCTACAGCACCATTGAAACTGCTGGCTGGTACTATCCCTCCCAGTTTTATTTTTTCTTACTGTTGTTTTGTCCAGCTGTACTTTTATCAAGGAGTGACCTCCTGGTTTCCACAGTATGAACTGTCAGTTGCTAATTCATTCAATGTTAGTTGCTGATTGAATTAGCAACTTTGATGCCAGGCTATTGGGGTACAAGGTGACTTGTCACAGGACCCAAGAATTAGCAGTTTTGGGTGGCTACTTCTGCAACTGTGGAAACAACTCAGAAATCTTCACAAACAGGATTCCTGGCAGCAGTTAACACCATGGGCAGGTCCTTCCTTTCCATGTGCTCTCAGGTTGTTGACGGCCTCAGAGCTTGGATCTCATGTCCATTCCACTCAGCTCAGTGCAGGCTGAGCTGAATATAGAGACAAGGCTTTTACTTTTCACTGTGACCCCTGTGCAAAGTTCAAGAAGGTGAACAGATGGGTGACCAGGTTGAGACTGGAGGAGGAGAAATGCTGGGGTTGTGCCCTGGAGGTAGAGCTGTGTGCCACCTCCCTTAATCTGATTACAGTTACGTTCCCACTCGCAGCCTAACGTGACCTGTTCTGTGCCATGGCTTTGGTAAACTGTAGGCTCACAAGTAGGCAGTGTGGGGCTGCTGTCATCTCCCTGCTCTCTTCCCAGGCATGACAGGCTGAAGAAATTGGGGCTGTTCAACCTGGAGAAGAGAAGGTTGCGTGGAGACCTCATAGCAACCTTCCAGTATCTGAAGGGGGCCTATAGGGAAGCCAGAGAGGGACTCTCAATCAGAACCTGTAGTGACAGGACAAGGAGTAATAGGTACAAACTGAAAGAGGGGAAATTTAGGTTATATATGTGGACGAAATTCTTTACTGTGAGGGTGGTGAGGTACTGGAACAGGTTGCACAGAGAAGCTGTAGACGTCCCAACCCTGGTAGTGATCAAGGCCAGGTTGCATAAGACCCTGAGCAGCCTGGTCTAGTGGGAGGTGTCTCTGGCCATGGCAGGAGGGGTTGGGACTAGATGATCTTTACAAATCTGTGAATGGTTCTTTGCAAGATTTGCCGGGCTCTGTGGTCAGGTGGGCTACATGGTCAAGATGAAGGGGTGGGTGGCATCTGGCAACATTTTGCACCAAAAAATAAAAAAAGGTGGAAACATGTCATGTGCTTTAAAAAACAAGGGAGGCAAAGTTTTGTACAAAGACAGGAGATTCAGAGAACAAAAGACTTAGCTTTGAGACCTATCAAATGAGAGAGGAACAGGAAATGTTTTAAATTGCCAATAACAAAAGCTAGGGAGACCAGCAGGCAATAATCACTGCTTTGGGTCAATCTTACTGCAAAGGGTGATCTTTTTGTGGCTGGTGAGTGCCTGATGTTGATATGGTATCTGTAAGGTCCCATCCGTCATGAGGGTGGAATACTTTTGTCCTGCTTCTATGCCCTCTAACCTGGTCTGTCAAATATACCAGCAAAATACAAAAACCAAATCACAGAGTTGGTCAGGTTGGAGAGGACCACAGTGGGTCATCTGCTCCAACCTCCCTGCTCAAGCAGGATCGGATCATCCCAGAACACACGGCACAGGATTGTGTCCACTGTTCTTGATATCTCCAGCGAGGAAGACTCCACAGCCTCTCTGGGCTTTATTCCAGTGCTTGGTCACTCACACAGTAAAGAAGTTCTTCCTCATGTTCAGGTGGAACTCGCTGTGCATCAGTTTCTGCCCCTTGCCTCTTGTCCTCTTGCTTGGTACCACCGAGAAGAGCCCGGCTCCATCCTCTTGGCACCCTCCCCTGTAGATATTTATACGCCAAGGCAAAGCCCGTCACATAGTAGCACTGTTAAGTTGCACAGCCCGCCCGTCGCTGGGTCGCAGTATTACGAGGCACGCCCCCATCTCCTGGTCGGTGGATGTCCCTGGGACAGACCCCTGCTGTGAGCGGGGCGGGAGATGCAGGCCGTGGTTGGGCAGAGGCGCATCCCTCGGGGTGTGTCGGTGCAGCAGGGTACCCGTGCGGATCCGCGGTGGGCTCCGTGCGCCGTCCCACCCGCTGGGCGCCTGTGGGTCACGGCATCGTGGACTGCGCTGAGCTGGAAGGGACCCCCCGGGATCCTGGGATCCAACTCCTGGCCATGCGCAGCGCACCCCAGGAACGCCACGGAGCGATCCTGCGAGCCGAGCGCCTGAGGAATGAGAGGCGACCGGCCGGGAGCGGGGTGTTCCCAGGGCGGCTCCAGGGACACAGCCGGGGCACGGCACGGCTGGATCGCCGGGAGCGGCGCTGGCCGGGCGGGACAGCCCTGCCCGCAGCGAGGGAAAGAGCTGCGGCTCCCCGGGACACGGGGATGCAGGGATGTATGGAGGGATGTGTGGAGGGATGGATAGATGGAGGGATGATTAGATGGAGGGATGATTAGATGGAGGGATGGATAGGTGGAGGGATGGATAGATGGAGGGATGGATAGATGGATGGATAGGTGGAGGGATGATTAGATGGAGGGATGGATAGGTGGAGGGATGATTAGACGGAGGGATGGATAGGTGGAGGGATGATTAGATGGAGGGATGGATAGATAGAGGGATGGAGAGATGGAGGGATGGAGAGATGGAGGGATGGATAGGTGGAGGGATGGATGGATGCACGGAGGGATGGAGGGAGGGATGGAGGAAGGGCCGGAGGTTGCGGGGCGTTCCCGCGGTCGCCCTGCTATGACGTGCCGGCTCGCAGCACATCCGGGCAGGTTGCCCCGGCGTTCCCGGCCCTTCCCATGGCCCTGCCCGTGTCCCTGCCCGCTGTGCACAGGTGCCTCCAAGTGAGTGCGGAGGGCCTGCCTTGGCCGGGGGGCCTCGGGGGGCTCGGGCTGGGCCGGGGCATCGCTGGGGATCGGTACCCTCCGCATTCTCTGTGTGTGTGTATAGATGTATAGTGCACTCATATAGGTGTATATATGGATATATACACATCTATGTGTGCCCTGTATATACACACGCTATACGAGCACTGTGTATACGCTGTATAAATATCTGTGTACGCATATGCTACATATCTGCAGTATATACATGTTATCGCTAGATCTAGTGTATATACAACTACAGGCAGCTACGTATTGCCTCATATATATAAAAATATTATATATATTATTGCCTCATATATATATATAAATATTATATATATTATTATATATTCGTATATGTGACCGTGTGCTGCTGGGTGAAGTTCAGCAATTGTGCACACAAGAAGTTCTAGTGTGCACAATTCTAGTCCAGTTCTAGTGTGGCTGTGGTTTGGTTTAGTCTTCTGGCCCTGGTAAAATCACGTAAACTCGAGCTTAGTGGTGGAGCTGGTGTCTGGAGCTTAGCACTGGAGCCGAAAACCCCGATGTTTTGTCCTGTTGTGATTACTTTTAAAAACGAAACCAGTTCCCTGCATTCCTTAATGAATTGTGAACTTGCATTAGAAACCTTTAATTTTGTGTAAAAGAAGCTGTTTAAGTCAGAGTTTCATGAAATTTGAAGCCATTTGTTTTTCCTGCTGCTTTCCTTTATGTGTTCGTAGGGTTTAACATAAATATAGTAAAGCTTTTGGGAGAGAATTTTAATCTGAAATGCTATCAGCCTACTTAATACCTGATCTGAAAATGTTCCTTGATTTTTCTTTTTATTTTTTTAAATTCTCTTCCTTTTCAGCTCAGTGATGAAAATGAACAGTTAGTCAAGAAGGTGAAAAAACTACATATAAAAAATAAGGAGCTAGAAAAGAATCTGGGTCAGATCCAAGGAAAACTGCATCTGCAGCAGTTAATGCATGCCTGTGGCACAAGCAGAGAGTAAGAATTGTCAAACATTTCCTTTTTCATCCAAAGAAGTGCAACATTTCAGGACTTTTGCCTTCATGTTTTCAGATGAACTAGGCCTTATCCGGTCTTCTGTGAACAGAATGGTGGAGGTAGAGGATACTTGAGACATGTAAAAGAACAAAGGATGTCTGGGGCAAATTTATTTTTGTAGTGAAAAAAACTGTTTTAGTATCAACTAGTAAAGTTGATATTGCTGCTTAGCCAGTGTGCCCACTCTGTCTGACTGCAAAGGCTTCTACACTATTTTTCCACCAAACAGTAACAGATAGTTAAACTGAATCAATGCTATTTAAAAGATTTGGAAACTGAGACCTTCAGACCTGGACAACTGTAGTGCCAGTGGCTTGGAAAGTGTTCTGTCAGGATTTAAGTATGGGTCTGCAAAAATCTTCCAAGTTTAAATTTTGGTGGGTTTATGATCCTGCTTGGAAACGTCTACTGTAGAATCAATCTGAAAACTAACTTGGCCTTTTTCTGTTGTTTTCTTTAACCCAATTGAATTGTGAAATCTAATTTTACTAAGTTGTTGTATTTGTTTCAATTAAGTGTTCAGGTTCAAACAGAAACCCATTTATGGCATAAGGGTGGAGTCAACAAGGATCTTGTTCTAGAGGGTGACAGTGTCAGGTGAGTGCTTGGAAGTTTCTTCTTTCCAGAAGTAAATATTTTTCTCTGTAGGGCAGAGTGTGTTCATGGTTAACTCAGTGGAATTTTTAACCATTATGGAGGTGGCTTTCAGCCTTTGAAACAATGGAAAATCACTTGTATTTTAAAAAGATTTACAAAGTCCTGGATTAAACTTAAAAATAGCACTAAAAGAACAAAATGGATTTCTTTCTCTTTCACTGAGAAGAATTTAATGAGCCAGGAAGTTCCTTCATGTATGTGTTTACACGTGATCATTTTGTAGATTTTTTTTAACCTAGAATGTTGTGGTTTCCTTTTAGCTTATATAGCTCAGTTTTATGTGTATATAAAATTTATAGGCTTGTACAGTTTTCAAATAAGCCAGAGAAGTGATTCTACTCTTCAGTCTAATTAATTTTAGAATTGAGCCTTCACTTACTGTAGTTTGCCAATCAATGCTAGAATTAAACTCTTGTAACTGCTTTTATGATGCTAAAGGTATTTTTTTCTTCGATAAAATATATTGTGAAACAATTTAACAGCTAGGCAAGATACATAAACTATTGTTCCATCCCTCTGTGACTTGATTGTAAGATAAACACCCATGTCTTCTAAGGCCACTTACATAAATGGGCTGTGGATCATACACAGATTGAGGCAGTCTCTACTTCTTTTACTGCTTTTTGGCCAAGCACCCTGTTTTTAGTGTTTCCTTTGGGTGGCTCTAGAAGGTCCATTTTTTCTTCTTTTTTTTAAATACTTTTTCAGTGTATGAGACTCTCCTTGCAAACTACATGGGAAGACTGGGTGACTGGCTCTGGGCTGGAACTGAGTACCGAGTTAGATGCTTGTGGGGCAGAAGTCCAATTTAGTCTTTGAATCAAGTGGTGGACCTCCCCTGTATTAGGATGCACTTGGCTGACCTAGGGTTTTTTCTAACATCTGTTTTTATGTTGTTTTACAAAGCTGTGCTCTCCTACAGTATTGCTCATCCTGCTTGTAGTGCGCAGTCATGTCTTAGTATGAATGCCAGCTCGTATTTGAATTCCTAAAAAACCAGGAAAATGTCATCACTTGCATTCTACCCCTCATGTAGGGAGACTATGTAATATGGCAGTAAATTAGTGTAGCAGAATGCTATACAAGGTAGTATCAAAGAGAAAGATAGCATCCCAAAGCTGTTTATTTTATTTTATTTTACTTTGATATTACCCACTCACACTCATTTTCTCATAGATTCAGTCACTCATATCCTCACACCAACACACTTGGAAGCAGTGAGATGTTTTGTGCAACACAGATGGCTGTGTTATGGGTTCTTGGTTGGTGGCAAGAAACTAGTTTCTGGACAAATGTTTTAAAATCTTTTAGGAGTGTCCTTGTGCTATTCCTGTTGTGCTAACAGGAGAGGAATGGTATATGTGACATGCTGCAGTCTTTGCCACCCTCCTGCTGTTGGTGTATAGGTCTTCCATCATAGAGTGATTTGCACTGAGGTTTACTCAGAGTGGCCATGTGTGTTGGACAAAACAGGGTCCTCAGTTTGGCTGAGTGAAAGGGGTTCTTTGCCATCCATGCAGACCATTCTTTTAACTTGCTTTGTAATTATTTTCTGGTGATTTGTCTTTCCATGTTGACTTCATTCACCCCCATCTTAAGTATTTCTGTTAGGAGTCTCTGCAGTACAGCTACAGCCCAAGTGATCTCTATGGGGTGTCTCTGACACTTTTACCATAAACAATACGTATTTTTTGGCTTTCATGTTTTAGTGCAATTTATGCATTTCTTCTGTTTTAGACTACTTCACATGTATAATGAGCTACAGAAACGTTACGTTAAAGAAAGCAAAACAAACAAGGAGCAAAGTGAAGCAATTAAAAATCTCACTGTAAGTAGAATTTGTAGGAGGTGGTATCAAATAGCCAAACAAACTTCTAGGGAGACTGAAAAGTATTTCTTACATTTGTGAAAAATAGATCATGCTTTTCCTGTTATACTCATTTTTGTTTCCCATGGCATTGAGATAGTGGAAAGTAGCCTGTAGTTCCCTCTGAAAGTGAACTCCTGTCACTGGTATGTTGGTAGCAGAAAGCTCTCTCCCCTTTGCTTGCTTTTTAATTTACTCATCTACCTACCTACCCATCCTTCAAGTTGTATGCCTGTCTTCTGCCCTGGCTTGTACCAGCCCTGATGTTTTTCTGTGTGTGTGTCAAGAGCTGATTTATTTCAGAAATTCAGCAGTAGCGAACCAAATAAAGGTAAATAGTCTTCTTTCAGGTAGCAAGACCTGTGGGCTTGCTGTGCAAAAAGACTGACATCATAACAGAGGTGGAGTTGTGTGACCAGGAATGGTTCTAGAAGCTTCAAGTGGATTATTGCCTCTTTGGGCATTTATCAAGCATTGCAGCTGACCAGTTTAATTTCTTAATTTGTGCTGTATTTGTTTGCAAATTTGTATTCATTATAATTTGGATTATATGTAGTTTTTCTTAGAAGTTGGGAACTGCTGCCATCAAGGTATGCTTTGCTGTGAGGGAAGGTTTAGTGTCTTTGTGCATTCATATTGTACTGGAACAGGTTGCCCAGAGAAGTTGTGGATGCCCCATTCCTGGAAGCGTTCAAGGCCAGTTTGGATGGGGCTTTGAGCAACCTGGTCTAGTGCTTGCAGATTTGTTTAAAACACTTGATGTATGCAAAGCTTCACTTGCTGCGAAGATTTTTGGTTTTTCTCCTTCCAGACCCTTTGGATGATTGTAGTTTTTAAGTCAGCAATTGAAAGCTCTATGTTTGTATTCAGGATGTGTTTCCAGTTGTATTCAGTTGAACTGTGTTTTTTCTATGCATTTTAAAGAATTTTTCTTGACAGATTAAAATTCATGAGCTAGAGCATAATCTTCAAGAGCAGAGGCAAAGAATTGAGCAGCTGGAATGTAAAAAAGTTTCTTGGAAAACTAGTGCTGTTTCTGGAAAAAGAAGTCGAACCTCAGGGGGAGGAGTAATTTCTCACAGGAACATTTCTGAAGAGAAGGAATCCTGTTGCAGTAAATATTTAGGTAATGGTAATGGTTCATCCTGATGATGTTCCTTCCAGTACGCCCAACAGAGAGAAAGCATTTAATTTCTCATCTAGAGGCCACTCCAGGCTGTTTTTGATACTTCAATCTAAAATGTTTTTTTCATTTTTGAAAACCTGTTATGTAAAAATGGCATCTCGTTGTCTAGGATTCAGCCTTGCATTTGTTTGTGATTAAATGTTTGCTGTTTTCTTTTTCTGAAATTGGTAGGTTGATGTGATCATGGGTAGGAGTGCTTGGCTGTATTTAATACTATTTATTCTTTACTCTGGTAAAAGGTATCTGTGCAGATCTCTTAGTAATAATGTTTGCTGCACTGATACACAAAAGAACCTGGTTTTAGCCTGGTTTCAGCACAGTTTTCCTCACAAGTAAATCCACAAGTTAAGGTGCAATCATGTTTCAATTCAAAGCATAGAAGAGAGATGGAAGGGATCTTGTAATGTAGGTGTAATTTTCAGGAAATGTGCTGTCAGCAAGGGCTAATGTAACCCTCATAAGTCAGGAAAAGGTAATCAAGGCATATGATAAACGTTTTGTGGATTTTGAAGTAAAATAATCCCACATGCTAAGAATCTGACACATTTAGATTATCCAGTTGGCAAATCCTGCTATCTTTTGTAGTACTTGGGAATGTTCTAGGCCAGTTCTTAGGAATAAATCACTTTATGAAAAAGGTACTTTTAAAAAGTGAACCATAATTTTCTAATATCACAAAAGGCAGGCAGCTCTTTAGCTGTAATGTGATTCATATGAGTAGGAGGCTAACTGTGTTGGTTGAAGTCTACATTTTTTTTATTTGAATATAGAGCTATTGTTGAAGGAGATTAAAAAGCTGAAGAAAGAAAATGGAAAGTTGTCTGCAGAAAAGAGAGCACTAAAAAATGAATTAGCTGGATTAGACAAGGTAATTTATTTTAAGACTAGTTTAATAGTAGGTGATTTTTGAAAAACTAACTTTTCTTCCTGAACTGTCTTTAGGCTGAACACATGTTGTTACCAAGCAAAATACATAAAAAATCAGTGTGTAGCATTCTGAGAGAGGTGGATATGAATGGCCCCTTGAAACATTTATGTCCTGCAGTGCTGCTTGGCTAAGGAAGAGGAATAACGCAACTTTAATTTTACAGTTTTGGTTTTATTTTTGGTTTTAATCCTTAGCTGTGGATTTTCTTGTGGATTATTTTTTTTAAATGTTTGGGCAATTTGGATTCCTTCATGAGAGATTATTTGCCTCAGGTCATTTTGAAATTAAAATCGTAGCTGCTGATGCAGCCTTAATTTTTTCCATTACAAAAGGATCAGTATGGGAGAGTGAAACCACTTAGTCTGACATTAAATAAGCTGGAGCAGCTCTTCTATGAAGACAGGCTGAGAGCTGGAGTTGTTAAGCCTGGGTGAGAGAAGGCTCTAGGGAGGCCTCATAGCACCTTCCAGTACCTAAAAGGGTGGCCTGCAAGAGAACTGGAGAAGGACTTTTCACAAGGGCATGTAGTGACAGCACAAGGGGGAATGGGTTTAAACAGAAAGAAGGTAGGTTTAGGTTAGACATTAGGAAGAAATTCTTTACTGTGAGACACTGAAACTTGAGGCTGCCCTGGGAAGTTCTGGATGTTCCATCCCTGACAGTGTTCAAGGCCAGGCTGGATGGGGGCCTGAGCAACCTGGTCTAGTGGAAGGTGTCCTGCCTGTGGCAGGGATGTTGTAACCTGGTGATCTTTGTCCCTTCTGACCCAAACCATTTTTTGACTCTATTTTCAACAGAACTTGTTTTCTGTGGCTTTCATATTGGCCTGTCTCTTTATGTTCTGTGTAGCCTTACATAGTGCTCCTTTGTTGTCACTAACTTTTATCTGAGCCAGTTCAACCTGTTGGATAGTGTTTTAGGCTCGCTCAAGTTTAATGCATCACAAATCTTATCCCTTTGAATATGAAAATCAAACTTTTCAACATACTGTAGTCATAAATAATAGACCCTATTCTGAAACAGGACATTCATTAACACAGTGTAGTTGTACTTAAAGTTCAAAACAGGTGCTAGCAATTTACAAAGCAGTTAAGGTCCAACAGTATTTTATATCGTTCTAGGTCTAAATATGGTATCTATTTTTCCATTTTAAGCTCTTTAGTATTGTCTTCTTCAAATGCTAACTTCTTGCTCTTTAGTAGACTCTCCTCATCTCTCACATTGCTCGCTGTCCCTTCTTATAGCCTTGCAACGTTTGGATTCTCAAAGTTAGTGGTAATCTCTCTGCTACTGGCTGACTTTGAGAGATGCAGCTGTGTTTTTGCACAGATGAGCACGACATTATTCTCTTGTCATTTGGACTGTCATTTTGTAGCTGTCTGATAAGTCAACATTTCCCCCCCCCCCTTTTTAAAAAAAGTTTAATCTTTTCTACTATTAGTGTGTACTCCAATATATATTGGCTCTAATATAACCTGAATTCTGCTTGCATTGTGTGTTCAGGGCAGGGTTTTACATTATTACCTGAGGTTATAGTTGACTGCTGTATTTCTCTGTAGCTGTGTTTCCAAAACTCAACCCTGTGTTAATTAAAATATAGAAGGTGTCTTTGAACTTTGGAACAACTGAACTGCTGACTAGCTCTTATTGAGAATGTCTTTGAAAGAAAGTTTAAGGTGAATATTTTTGGGTTTTTCTAGGATTTTTTTGAAGAGGTAGAAGATCTAAAGCATGCTGTACAGGAATCTGTGAAACTGAACAATGAGTATGAAAAGTGCTTGAAACAAATAAGTGTAATGTATGGACTTCCTTTTACAGCACATTTGTAACTACTGATTAATTTAATGGCCAGAAGAATTTCCACATACTTTTTTATACTTACTGCAACATTTAAACCTTACTATGGCTTAAGTAGTACCTAATTTTGATAATATTATGGATTCATTAATATGATCTCAATATGAGAAGCTGCTCTGAAATGTCTTTGTGTTTTGTACCCTTGATTTTTTGTTTATATGGTTTTAAAATAAACTGTGATCTGTATAACTGGAACTAAGTTTCAAAACCTTCTCTTTCACACTTACAAAATACATTCCCTGTAGGAGTGGTTGTGGGTGTTTGTGGGAACATGACAAAATCTTTGTATTTTATCGTGAAGAATTTCCCAATTTATCCTTTTCTGTAAGCTGCATAAAATCAAAGTAGAAATGTAGATTTGATAGTCTTTGTGAATTTCGACCCTAAGGATGTGCTAATGCAGACCAAAAATTAATTCTACCATTAAATCATTGCAAAGAGGTTTATTAAAGATGCTAAATCTCTTCTGGGAGTTTAATCACAATAAGTTAAATATGTGGATGAAGGATGGATTTAGGGTTCAGAATTGAAAAGAGTGTATTTAGAAAGATGGGTCAGAAAGTTGTTTTGCAGCATCAAAAGAACTCATCAGAAGCTCTTACTTGATTGAAGAATTTAACAGTTACATTATAGAACTCTATTTTTCTGAAAGTTGTAAGTCTGTCCCTTTGTGACATGGCAATGAGAGAATGAGTGAAAACTATGACAAGGAAAGAAATACTAAGCTTGCTGATACCCAGTACAGCTTCTTTAGCTTCATAAAAATACGTGCACAGTCATGAGGGATAGGACGGGGAGTAGAATTAAGACTTTTGTATCCCACTTGGTTTGTTAGGACAGTTTTATGTAGTTGTAAATTAATAAAGAAATTTGCCTTCAAGCATGTGATGTTCAGAGTTACATATTCACTGAGTGGTAGAGAAGGTAACTTCTTGCTTCCTACTCTGGCTGTACTGTGTTGTGCTCCCTTGTTTCATTCTCAGCTCACTGGTAAGTTAAAGCTGCAGAATGTTCTGAACAGAGATGGAAAAGGGAAAGAGAAGAGGAGTGATGCAATCTGCATTGCCAATAAACTTGGTGGAAGAAAATAGGAAGAATAACTTGTATAGTGGGAGAATTGTAAGTGCAGAAATGTTTCTAACATTTGTTAATAAACAAAATGGACATGAATACTGGAGAAGGAGTCAGTGCTAGTCACTGGAGCATTTTCCCCCCCAGTTTTGTGGTATAAAGTTATACTTCTGATGTGTTTGAACTTTAGTCCTGTTATTAAATGAATCAGTAATTATCCTTGTCCACGGGCTGATTTTTGAATGTCATGCAGAGTCGTTCTTAAACCATGTAGATGAGGAAGAGTTCAATGTTATTTGTCTGCTGCTGAAAGAACATATACATTGACTGAATAAAAAATGGTGACTAGCAGAATTTTATCATTTGCCAGCTACTGAAGATCAGAATGTTTTTCATTATAGAGCAAGTTCTCTGCCCAAACAATTGAAAATAATTAATATGCTGAGAATACTGATCTCACCTTTATGATGAGCTTTTAAAACTTTTAAAAATCGTTTTCGCATCAGGCCACACACATATTTAAAATAAAAACCAGTGAGAAATCCTTCAGTCTTTTCTCATAGCTAAGGTCCTCCGGCTCTAGGAAACCAGATTCCAGTCTAATCTTAACAGTGAGCCGTGTCAGGGGGAGTAGCAGCAGCGCACTGTGCAGTGACACACAGAACCACAGCTCCATCTTGCAGCATGTGTGCAGCCTGACAGCATCGCTTGTGGCCTTGCAGACACGCGTGAGAACTCTCCTGTCCTTGGGTCTGTAAGTGAGGTTGGGATCCCTGCTGCATGTGCTTGCTCTCCACGTGAGCCTCCTTCCCTGGGGTGCGCAGAGCTGGACAGCCACATTCCCGAGCCAGCAGTGCCACTGGGATGCGAGCAGCCATGGGCTGGCTCGGGACACAGCGAGCTGGGCAGGGGTTTCTCTCCACCAGGAGTAGGAGTTGTCTTCAGCTCGTTCAGCTATCCCTGACTGTCTGTGCTTTCTTTTCTTTGTTTTCTTTATTTTTATTTCCCTTTCTGCTTTTTCTTTCACTTTTTTTCTTTTTCACTTTTTTTTCATATCGGGTATGCTGGCTGTGTAGGGTGCGAGTGGGAGACCTGTGGCATCTGCCACATCTGTGGCACAACTCTCAGAACAGTAATGATTAGCAGCAGAAATGATGAGAGAGGGAGTGAGTGTGGAAATGACCGGCTTTGATTGTGGCAGTTGCTGCTTGTGACTTTTGAAAATGGCAGGTTTGCCTTGAAGATACTTTTATTTTCTACTAATTACAGGTTTGGTGTGGGCTTTTTAAAATTTTTTTTATTATGTCATAAGACCATTTTGCTCCTGAAGATGTGATGATTTTTTTTTTTGGACATGCTTAACACTATTGTAAAACATTTTTTGTTGCAAAAGGAGACTGTCTAGGACTACCAAAATCTGCTTCCAAATTCTGGGGTAGGTGCAGTCTGTGCAGGATAAAGCCATATAAATTTGTGTGTTTAGTTCAGAATGTACCTGTCTTTTATCCTTGTTGCTGTGTCAGTGGACAGACACTTCTGCTTTAATCTTGTCTTGTTGTGAGATGTACAAACAAGGTCTTGTTGATTTTGATTTCTAGTTAAAGTGCAGATGAGATGAATGTTAAACAAGTTAATCAGCCTTTTCGTGTAGTTCCACCATATTATGAAATTGTGATGTCTGGCCAGGGGCTTTCTCCAGCTAAACCAAGTTTAGATAGAACTGAATTGTGTGCAATTAAGTATTAGTCATGCTAATGTTAGATAATGCATATTAGAAATGTTTCATGATGCAGACTAATGGTTCTTTGTCTTGAATAAGTACTTTGTAGTGCTGGTGTGGGTACTTTGTGTTTGAAAATAAGTGGTGATTATCAAATAGAGATTTTGGTTGGAAAAATAATCTAATAATCATGTCAGTTTTCAGTTTCCGTAAGACATAAGTCAAATGGGCTAGTGCATAGGACAGTGAAGCAAGTTAACTTTGTTCTGTATTCTGCACAGAACTTGAGGCCAGGAATTTAGAAAGATACACTGATTTTGTGTGCCTCTGTAATTTTGTCCTAATGTTCCTAATATTTTAGGTCTAAATGTTCAAAGGTACTGAATATTCACAGTTTTGATCAGATTCAGTCAATTCAAATGCACGTGGGCTGCTAGTCACTGTTCAGTAATTTCTACCATCCTGTATGTTAGTCCTCTGTTAGGATTTTTCTATTGTAGGAAGCAAAATTGCAATCCCATACTTGGGTGGGGGACAAGACTGGGGATTTCTCTAGAAGTTTGTTCATGAGCATGTGAAGTAACATCTTTTACAGCTCTTCTGAAGCCTCTTTTACTGTGATCATGCTGTTTACCTTTAAAGAGTGGGGCTTTCAGACACCCAGTGGCTTTCAGACTGAGACCCCAAGAGCCTGCACGTGGAACCTGAGTGTTTTCTTGAGTGTAAGGGCTGTATCTCTGTGGTGGGATAATTGTTTCTTGTGGGCACTTCCCCTGAAAAAGTGTTTCTGCCAAGGACTGTAGAGGAAACAGAATGGTGAAAGTGGGTGTTTCCTCCTTACACCAGGAATAATGAGTTCCTTTTAAATGCTTGTAGACAACTGAAACTTATTGGAGTGAAGGCATTTGTTTTGGATTAGCCTTTAACATGGCATTAAAAAATTATTGCAGTTTCAAAAGGGGTAAGTTCCCTGTTTGGGTTACAAGCTGTCCAAGGCTCCAGAAAGCAGTACATACAGTTACCTTACCAGTTTAGGCTCATGTACACATATTTCTCCATAACTGTAGTGCAGTTTCTGTTCCTGAGGCTTTGGTTTTTCTTGTTTTCCTCTTGTTAGAAATGAAGCAGCATTAGTTAACTAGCCATGTGTCTGTTCCTGTGTTTCTGGAAAGCTCCTGTAGACTTGTTCTGGGGTACTAAATTGCCTTTGGTTCTTGGAGATTGTTACAATGAGACATATTAAAAGTGGTAATGGAATTGATTTGGAGTAGTCATGTTATGTGTTTGTACCAGAAGGTGTCCTCTGGGAGTTGTTCAGCCAGGAAAAGGGGAGGCTGACCTTATTGCCCTCTGGAACTACCTGAAAGGAGGTTGTAGCCAGGTGGATGTTGGTCTCTTCTCCCAAATAATAAGTGATAGGACAAGTGGAAGTGGCCTCAAGTTGGGCCAGGGGAGGTTTAGATTAGATATTAGGAACAATTTGTTTACTGAAAGGGTTGTCAGGCATTGGAACATTGGTTGCCAGGGCAGTGGTTGAGTCACCATCCCTGGAGATATTTAAAGGATGTGGCACTTAGGGACATGGTTTAGTAGTGGACTTGGCAGTGCTGGGTTAAAGGTTGGACTCAATTTTAGAGTTCTTTTCCAACCTAAATAAGTCTATATGGATCCTAATGGATTTTTTTATTTTGTTGTTCCTGCTGCAGTTCAAGCTAAGCTCTGTCTTTGACCCCTGCTCACAGTAGTTTTCACTGTGTAGTTCTAAAAAAAGCATCATGCACCAAGATCCTGGCTGGCTTTAAACTGGTTTCCTTGGTCCTGGTAGGAGGGAGTGCAGTTCTGTGCTCAGTGGCATGGCTGTCTGTGTACCTGAAGGAGAAGACAAACTTTGCTTTTTAGGTCACTTAACACATTCCTAAATCTTTCAGGGGGACAAGAAGCTAACACTGTAGGCCTTGCATGGTAGCCTTTCACAGGGAATGCTGACTTAAAGAGCATTTTATTTTGTATTTTCTCCACAGGGATTTTGTACTGACAAAAAGCCCAACATGATCCTTTGACTAGTCCTAGCGGTTTTCATCCAAGAGAGAACTGAGCCATTGAGCCTTATGCTGGCACTGCAATGCTGAGTTCTAGCTCAACCACTGTGAAGAATCTTCCCCTGAAGAAGAGGCTCTGTTTTCTGCTGAAACTTGTGTGCTTTGTCAGCTCAGTGTTAATATTTTGTGAATTTTTAGTTTATTATGTGGTAATCTTTCAATGCCGATGGCCAGAAGTGAAAGGCGAAGCTCACGTGGGTGAAAAAGAGACTTCAGCTTCAGTCCTAAAGGCCATGATTTTAGCTGATACTCATCTGCTTGGTGAAATCAAAGGACATTGGTTTGATAAGCTAAGAAGGTAATTATTATTTTTTTTTAATAACCTCTATCCTGGTTTTAGTGTTTTTAGTAGGAGCTAATGAGACAGTAATTTACTGTTCTAATTAATTGGTGTTTAATGGAATTGTAATGAAAAAATAGACAAGCTGGTATTACTTCTTGTATGTGTTGGTCCTGATTGTATTGTGGTGGAATCACCCACCAGGTAGGGCTCACCTACTCTACTTAAACCTGATTTCTAAGTATTTAATTCGAGTATCATATTTTCATATTTCAGTGTGTGGAAGCCATTTTCCCATTCCTGTTGCCAGGCTGTGTCTGTGTATTCAAAGCTGGGGATCCAGAGGTTAGGCAGTGATGACTGGCTCTGATTTTCCTTTCAGGGAATGGCAAATGGAGAGATCTTTCCAAACTGCCTTATGGTTACTGCAGCCAGATATTGTTTTTATTCTGGGAGATGTCTTTGATGAAGGAAAATGGAGCTCACCTCAGGTATGACATCATCAGCTCTCTATTTAAAAAAATGAGGATTTCTTGAAGGAAGTGGATGACAGAAGAAAGCAGACTAGGTATGCAAGGCTTTGTTTAATATTGCTACAGTTGTCCTGTAGGTAGGAGTTTCTAGGCTTTTAGATATGAGTTGAAATGTGGTGATTCTTCTTCATTTTTGGTAGTATCTTGACAATTTTGCCCCTCATATAAAACTTGCAAAATGCAAACACCTCAGTTTGTGCTTCTGTACAAAGCACAAACTTCTGTCCATCTGTTGTGATGGGCTGACCCTGGCTGGATGCCAGGTGCCCACCAAAGTCGCTCTCTCACTCCCCTCCTCAGCTGGGCAGAAAATACAAGAGAGACTCATGGGTCCGGATAAGGACAGGGAGAAATCACTCAGCAACTCCCCTCACAGGCAAAACAGATCTGGGGAAAATTAATTTATTGCCAATCAAATCAGAGTAGGTTACTGAAAGAAAAAAACCAAATCTTAAAACACCTTCCCTCCACCCCTTTCTTCTTCCTGTTCTCAGTGATGGTCCCAGTTCTCTGGGGAACGGGGGATGCAGTCCCCAGTGCTGGGGAACGGGGAATGGGGGTTGCAGTCAGTTCATCAGGTGTTGTCTCTGCTGCTCCTTCCTCCTCAGGACTCCTCACATTCTTCCCGTGTTCAGTGTGGTGTCTCTCCCGTGGGAGACTGCTCCACCAACTTCTCCTGGGTGAGCCCCTTCCACAGGCTGCAGTTCTTCAGGAGCAGGTTGCTCCAGTGTGGGTCCCCTGCAGGGTCCCAGGTTCTGCCAGCAAACCTGTTCCAGTGTGGGCTCCTCTTGCCACAGATCCTGCCAGGGCCCTGCTCCAGCGTGGGCTTCACTGCCTCCAGCCAGGGGTCCTCTGTGTGCTGCAGGTGGATCTCTGCTCCCTGTGGTGGACCTCCATGGGCTGCAGGGGCACAGCTGTGTCACCACGGTCTTCATCACAGGCTGCAGGGCAATCTCAGCTCCAGTGCCTGGAGCACCTCCTCTCCCTCCTTCTTCACTGACCGTGGTGTCTGCAGGGCTGTTGTCTTCACATGTTCTCACTCCTCTCTGGCTGCAATTGCACAATTTTCTTTTTTCCCACCTTCCTAACCATGTTATCCCAGAGGTGTTACCACTGTCCCTGATGGGCTCAGCCTTGGCCACTGGTGGGGCTGTCCTGGAGCCGGCTGGCACTGCCTCTCTTGGACATGGGGAAAGCTTCTGGCAGCTTCCCAGAGAAGCCAACCCTGTAGGCCCCCACTACCAAAACCATGCCATGCAAACCCACTGAAGTACTAGTGGTCCCCCTTGACACTGTGGAACAGCATTAATTTCCCCTTTTGTTTTGTTCATGCAGGCATGGGCAGACGATGTCCGGAGATTTCGGAAAATGTTCAAGTATCCAGTTTCTACTGAGCTAGTGGTCATTGTTGGGAATCATGACATTGGATTTCATTATGAGTAAGACCTGTTAGTGAATGGAGTACACAAGTGCCAAGAATGAATGTCAGCATGCATACAGTAACTGGCTTTGTGTCTGAGAGACCTTTTTGTGGTTATATGGAAAGTTTTTGATCATAATCTAATTAGAAAGGATTGTAATGTAGGGCAAAACCTCAAAAGACATCCCCCTGTGCAGGTTTCAGGCTACTTTTATGCTTCTCTGACCATATGAGAAGTTGTTCAGAGCTGATCTTTCTGTGTTGGCATGGAATCCTTGAAGCTGTTTTTCCTTGTGTTGGGCCTCTGTCAGAAAAGTGCTCAGTCTGAGCTGTTTCCTTTCCTGTTATCTCGGTGTAGGAGAGTGTAAATGCCCTGGCTCTGCTGTCCTTGCACTGATAGGATTGGAACAGAGGACAGGAGGGGTGTCAGAGCACCCCCTTGAGTTTTGCTGAATGAATGTGTGAGCTGGATAATGCAGCAGCAGGATGCGTGAATGGCCAACAATCTGTAAAGCAACTGTGTCAGATGAGTTCCAGTGGCAATTTCTGACCTCAGTTGTATTTTTGCTCTGTGACACAGAATGACTACTTACAAGGTAAATCGATTTGAAAAGGTTTTCAACTTGACTTCAGGAAAGCTTATAACTCGGAAAGGAATAAAGTAAGTATATTTAAAGTTTCTTTCAACGTTTAGAGCAGTGATTACTGAGCTAGCAGACCAGTGATGAAAACCAGAAGTGGAATTTCTAATGAAATAGTATGGGAATGCTTAACTTAGAACCTTTTTGGTTTTAATCATCTACCTTATGATATGCTAAACCTGAAACACTTTGTGCAAACTCGTAGTCTGATGTGGATTGGAAGCTGTACTTTGAGCTGTGGGTAAATTGTAACAATTTCCTTTGAAATGGAAAAGTACTGTGAAGTCAGAACGCATTTCTCTGGTTTGCCTTTACACTTCCTTGCAGCTGGTAATGAGCCATGGCTATAAACATAACAAAAGGATTAATAAAGAAACACAAACCAACCCCCTCTGTGTTTACAAATTAAGAGTTTCATTAATTTTAATCACTTCTTTAGTCTGCAGAACTTAACTCTTGTTTGAGGAATTTGGGAACATAGTAGTTGCTTTTCCACGTTCTCCCACAGGGTGGGGTAATAGTGCACAAGTTGATTTTGGCTCGAAGTAGACCTCGTTACAGAGTTTGTTCTCATAGCTCTGTGTCCATGGCTGCAGTCATCTCCCGTGTGTCCTGTTGCCTTTAGATACCACACAGAAACCCAATGAGGGAAAGCAATAGTGGGTTTTGAGGGAAGGTGGTTGTCTTTAAAGCTGAGATGTATGAAAGGAAGGCCCATTGCCACTCTGCAATGTGTGGGCCATTGGGTTGTAATTCACTCATGTAAATGTGACATTCAAAGCCTACAAGTTTATACCCGTTTCCTAATTAGGCAAATGTTAAAAATATTCTGAACAGGTCTAGAAATGGTTCTGTCTATTTTAGGAAGATCTATGAGCTTCATGAATGCTCTGTATAAAGCTGTGTTTATCATGCAGGTGTGGGGTGCTCCAGATATGTACTTAAACTGTTTTAAAAATAATTATTAAGGAACATCTCCATGTCCCCTTTGTTAAAATGGCACAGCATAAATCTTGTATGCAGTTGCAGACTGTGTGTGTGGTAGCATGTTTATTAACTGAAATGAGCTGCACCATTAATGAAAAGTTCCCAGATAAACTATTTTACAACAATTCTGTGGTATAAAAGCAGCTTAATTTGCTAAAAGAGAATTAAACTTTTTTTTAGTATTGACTAGTATCTTTTAAGTGAAGGCATTCAGCTCATTTGTGTCTGTAAAGCATACTGCATTGAACTGTGTGACTAAATGGGGGTGAATCTTGTGACAGAAGTTCAAAGGTGATTTGAAATCTACAGGGAAACCTTCTATTACAAATAAAGTCCCATTTTCTGTGTGAGAGACCGCAAAGTACAAACCCATGCTTGTTCAGGGTAGCCAGCCAGAGGCAGTGCTGCTTTGCTTTTCAGTTGTTCTGAAGAAATCCAGTGTTTAAAATTCTGTCTCCGAGGTCTAAAGTGTGTTGGGGGGAGAAGCGAGGTCTCCTTTCCCTCAGAATTCAGCTTAGTGTCGAACTTCTAACATTCCACTAGAATACCACTTAAGTATCCTTTAAAATATAAAAAAGATCTTGACATGTAAGCATGAAGCATAAGGTATATTGTGCCACCTAATTAACAACTGATCATAAGGCAGCCCACCAGGCAGAGAAACGGCTACAGTGCAGATGCTCAGAGAAGGCCTTATGGCACAGGATTTCAGAGGCTGTTACATTCCACTGTGTTGTTGAGCCGTGTCCAACTTTCAAACATTTGCATTTTATAAAATAAAGTTTATCCTGCACATGTGCGTGAACAGCAAATGCTCTCCTGTCCTCCCCACTTCTCTTCACCCACCCCCTGGTGTCTTCCAGCTTTGTCCTAGTGAACAGCGTAGCCATGGAGGGTGATGGCTGTGCTGTCTGCCGTGCCTCAGAGGCAAAGCTTGTGGCGCTTTCTCACAAACTGAATTGCTCTCTGCAGGTAAGAGGTCATTAAACATCGGATTACGGCCAGCAATGGAACATTGCTGCTATGCAGTTGCCACAAGGGGAATACTAATACTGTAGCAATAGTCAGGGTAGAATAAAAACTCACCTGAAAAACCAAATTTTCTTCCAATTCATATTACAACTTGTTAGCAAATCTGTCTCCTCCTAATTTCCCTGTTACCATTTTTACTTAACTTTTAACTGTGTTGCCTTGCACGAAACAGTTAATTTCCTTGTCTGTGTTGCAAACAGAGGGTGTCATTTCCTCTGTTCCAGGGAAAGGCAGAGGTTCTGTAACCCCCACTTTGACTTAGGATACATAATCCTTCATTTATATGCATCCACATTCCATTTTATAACCTTCAAGCTAGCCTATTGTTTTACTTTCCTGATTCTACTGCGGTCCCGTCCTGATAGCCTAGTAATGTTTTAATTGTATTATTTTTTCATCAAATCCAATTGCTTCTTGTATTTCATTCCTCTTCCCCTGTTCATGGGCCAACCGGATGCACAGTGGGCAGCATGACTGATGGGGCTGGCAGTCAATCAGGTAACCAGGTCCTGTGGAAAAATTGCCAGACTTCTCTCTTGGGCTGCCCTCAAACTGGTTTGCCCTGTTTGTGCAGTGAGATGCTGTAGTTGCTTTCTGCATTCAGTATTTACAGCTCATACAGAATGGGGAATTACATCTGTCCACAGCAGAGACTCTCAAAAGTTCATACAGTAAATAGTATTTAAACACAGTACTCTTAGCTGAAACTGCTTTCCTAAAAAAAGCAAGCCAACAACCACCCCCCTCCAACCCCTCAAAATGTAGTTATTGCTTAATTACCTTCTATGGATTGATTTTATTCACAGAAACTGAATCATTCCAACAAGAGATGCAGTGATGTGGAAAAGCTTCCAGCTTCAGAACCCATCCTTTTACAGGTGTGTTAGAGGTGGGGTGAGGCAACATTTTGACACGGGTTTTTTGTGTGTTTATTACTGTTCCAGAAAGGCCGGATCATTAACAACTGATCCTTTCTTTTAATTACTCCCAGCATTACCCTCTCTATCGGAAAAGTGATGCTGAATGCAGTGGAGAAGATTCTGCTTCTCCAGAGGAGAAGAACATCCCCTTTAAGGAAAAGTATGATGTACTGTCTCAAGAGGCATCACAAAAGGTTTGATTTATTGGGAACTCGACTACTGATGGGTGGGTGGGTGAGAGGGGGACACCAGTGTAGCTATAAACAGATTTAAAAATTGTGATAAGGCTGTTAGCTGGGACAAACTGACTGCAGCTGCTCCTGTTCTAATGAGGCCTGTGAAAGGCTGCCTGTTAGAGCTGCTCCTCTGAGGATCATCACAATCATGGCCTTGATCCTACTGGGTTTCCCAGGCATGGGTCTGAAGTCCCCACACTCTAAAGTCTGCTGTGGTGCTGTTACCTCCACTTGGCCATTTTTTACTTTCTGTACTGTGTAGGTTATTGACAAATCTGGTAGAGAGCCACAGTTTTCCAACACTTTGAAAGCATTGTTTTTGCTGAATTAGTAACTACAAGAAAATGTTAAGATAAAACATTCCCTAAAAACCTCACAGTCATTAGTTTTTCCCTTCTGCATAAATGTCTTCACTTAAGATTGTCAGTACAAAATCCTCCCTCAGACAAGAAAATCACATTGCTTTACTAAAACCAAAGGTTTTCTATTTGTGATAGTATGGGCACGTTGTTGCCTTTGTTCTTCTGATCTGTGGTGTACAAAACACCAAAAAGGCCAGTATTTGGGATCATGGCCAAATGGGTATGATTACTATTGCAATACCAACACATTTCTTACTGGAAAACAGAACTTTACACAAAACACTTTGTAAGAATATTAGAATTGCCACAATTTCACTCTGTTCGAAGGAAAAAAAAGAAAGGGTGGGGGTTTAAGTTCAATTTCTCTTTAGCTGTGACTTAATTTTTGTGCTTTACCATTCTGTGTTCTAGCTGGTATGGTGGTTTCACCCCCGTTTGATTCTCAGTGGGCACACACATAGTGCTTGTGAAGTGCTGCATGCGGGGAAAATTCCAGAAATCAGCGTCCCATCATTCAGTTGGAGGAATAGAAACAATCCTAGTTTCATCATGGTAAGTTTTAATTTTTTTTTATTTTTGTCAGATAACTTTCATAAATAAATCAACATGGCAGTCAGCTATATTTTAAAACTGATTCTACCTGTAAAAACGAAAAATAAAAAAAAAATAAAATTGCCTACCCACCCAACCCACTCAGTACACTGCATCCACTTTATAAAGTACATCTGTGGGAGCCACATGTCCTGTGTGGTACAAAGCAATGCTGTTGAAGACCTAATTAGTATCTGGGTACAAGCATCTAACATTTTCTTATAAAGAGGGTGCATTGTAAACTATTGACTTGTAAAAATAATCAGTATTGTGCACTGAACAGTAGAAAGACTAGTTTGGCTTGGTTGATTTACCAACTATGAAAACAAGACCGTATCCACCTCAGACTCTTTTGCACGGTGATGATGGTTTTCAGACTTGTGCATGAACCGCTTCACACAGTGACCGCGTCTGTGACGTGCCCACCATTTGCCTCCTCATTGCCAATTCACATTTATACAGTGTGTTGGTTACGCTTGCGCAGGCAGTTCCAGTGCTCAGTATATCCTTAGAGGTAAATCTATTAGTTCCCCAGTTCAAAAACAAAACAGAACTCCTAGAAACTTGGAGTAAGAAGCAAAACCTACATTGTGTTTACAGAGTAGTCTGTGACTTGGAGGGGGAAATCTTTTATGTATTTTTTTACTGGTGTTGAGTTTAGGCTGCTTAATACACAGATAACCCCGAACTTTTAAATTCATTTTAGGCAACTGTTAATATCTGTTGTTGAAAGTAGTTCTGTTTATTCCATATTCCTGAGAGTAGCTGCCTTCAAACTACACATGTTCTCTGCACACTCCAGACAGTGCATCTTCACTGCAAAACAAGAGGTTGGCTAAATAAAGTTGCATCATCTTCACTATTGTTTTAACTCCTCAGCCTCGGTCCATTGTAAACTTTAATTTGAACTGCAAAGTCAAGCCAAAACCCAATGAAGTTCTTTGTTGTTGAAGTTCATGCTCATAATTTGGATTAGCCAACATGTTTTTTGCAGCATGTACTGGGTAGGAGGAGGGCTTGGGGGGAGGAAGTGGCACATTCATGAAACCTAACTTTAGCCTGGAAAGGCTCCTTCCAGAAAGGCTCCTCCCAGGTGGATTTACAGCAGCTAAAGTTAGGCTTCTCTTGAAGGCAAATCAGATGAAGAGCCCAGCTCTCTATTTAGGCTAGATGGAAAGATTGGCCTCTGGGCTAATGTTGGCCTAGTGAATATTCCAGTTAGTGCCCAGCACCACAAGGTACGGACTCTTCAGCCCCCTGGAGAAGGCACTGGTACTAGAAAACTGGCCCCAACCCTTGCCACCCAACATAGGATTTAGGAATTGGAGATCTGAGAGCCGTGGTGTTTACTCCTGATTCAGAACCCACTGCAACACAGCAAAGTGACAGTCTTCATTTCTTTTCCAGGGCAGCATCACACCATCTGACTTCTCCCTCCAAAAATGCTTCCTTCCATATGAGAGCAGAGTCTTTACTATATACTGTGCAGCAGGTGCTCTGCTTGTGATCCTGATACTAGCTCATGTTCAGCTTCTCACTCCACCGTTTTATTTTGCTCAGCGTTTAATCAGTAAGCATAAAGCAGTATGAAGAGCCAGACATCTGCATTCAGTCACTGAAATACCAAAGCTGAGAACAGTCAAACATCAGACTATATTCATGCCAGCAAATGACCTAATTTGATTGCTAGTCTGAAGGCAGGTTGCATTTACACATACCATAGAAGTCCTATACAGCTGATATGACTACTACAGGATAAATAATTAACTGAAATGAACGTTTCATGCTGTACAAAAATACTGTATTCGACAATCAAATGAGTCCTTTTCCTGCTATAATTTTTGTATCAAATATGTATATTAAAAGTGTAACTGTACATTACGTAAATCCTATAGCCTCATCACTTGTCTGCACTAGTGTCTTACCCTGGTGGAGGCTGAATCCTGCAAACTGGAAACGTTTCTCTGTTTTATTGCTGCATGGCCCTTCTAATGTCATGCTTGTGTTTTAGGGTCAGGCAGAAACTAGATGCATCAGCACTGAGAGATGCGGATTTCCATAACCTTTTTAGGGTATCATATGTATGGGACTGTGGTTTGGGACAAGAGATCTTCTGGCTCCTGACACAGTAAATTGTTAGCTGACTACAATTTGCAGTTATCGTCTACCAGACAACAAAGGGAAGAAGCTTGTGGATCCAGTTTGCCGATACACACTTGAAACCCGCTTAAAAAAAATTAGGGTGACACCTCAAGCTGCTATTTTCAAAAAGATGTGCTATGATGAGCTTAAAAAAAGAGGGCCCTATTGCATCCCAGAGATCTGTGTGGTGAGGGGCCCTCCAGTGGCCAATCTCCTGCAAGAAGGAAGGTCAAATACAGCTGCAGTAACATTATCCTATGCCTTGGCCCTCAATCTATGGACAGACAGGGATAGGGGCGCATGTTATTTTAGATTCCTGCAGGGAGCCAAGTTCTGTTGACTTTATTGTGGTGTCACAGTTTGAACTGCATGAGCTCCTCCTTGGGGACGCCAAGACCACCAGCTGTGCCACAGGCTCCAGCCCAGGGGGCAGCATGCAGAAGGTAAAATCTAAGCTCAGCATTTTCACTGTGTGAGGGCAGGTGGAACAGATCTACTGCTGCTCTCCACCCACCCTGGAACAAAACAGAGGGACTATTTCACACCAGGACCAGTTTTCCTGCTGATGTTCCTGCAGAGGCTGGGAGCTCTAACTTCAACTCCTGGGCTGGGGCTAAGTTTTAAAAAGAGAGACTATCTTTTGTTATTCACTCTGTTACTTTCTTTGGCATGGGAAAGAAGTGAGAGAATTTTGGGAATTTTGTTTACTATTAGCTTATTCCATCCAGCCTTTCACTTTTGAGAAATATGACTAAATTGAACATACCCATTTTTGGGAAGAGAAATTGGTCATATTATAGTATCTAAAATGGGATGTTTTATATTCAACTAGAAACAAGTTTTCAGTTGGTCTGTGGTCTGAATTCAGAAAGAGGTCTGATTGGGGTTTATAACTAATAATGATACTTAGAGTAAAAAGTTAATAAAACCTGCTCATTTGTGTGACGGTGTGGGGACAGTGTTAGCTCTTAATCTCTCCCTAAATTTAAAATGGAGTGGGGGGAATGGTCCAAAGTGTGGTAAAACACTCTGTGAAGTAATGTAGTCTAACACTTCTCTAGGTTTCTGTTATTGCAACTGTAATTTTAGACATTTGTACAGTTTATCTTGGACACAGGAAAAGTATATAGTCACAGACATAAAACACCTATGTATAAAATATAAAGCAGTGTTATAGTTACTAAAAAGGACATGCCTTATTGCTACAGCAATTCTTGCTTTTTATATATTGTACTGTACCACAACTTGTTTTGAGAATGTCATTTGCATAAATTATTCAAGTTTGAGAAATATTCACACATTTTGATTCTACAATATTTAAAATAAAACAATTTTCTAATGTGTCTCTTTATTAAAAGAGAAATAAAAATGTCATCTTGTAATTCTCTTAGGCCAGACACAAGGGTTTATACACCTTTTTTTTCTTATCTTCTTTCCTGCTATTTACTTGCACAATGAAAGCCGCTGTTGGTACAAAGATTGAAGAGCTCTATATAATGGTGCTTTACACATTCACAATCGGTCTGTGCAATTGTGAAGTTCCATGAATGACCAAAGAATTACCAAACATATTTTCTAAATATAAAGGACAAAAAAAACCAAAACCTAAATCCTTGGTTCCCATTAAAACAACACCAGGTTGCAATTTGGACACTTGAATGAATTCCAATGTTTTAAAGCTGAGACTTCAAAAGAGAAAGGCATGTTTGCTGCAACATCCGGTGACTGTAATACCTTACGGAAAGGTAAGTGGTTAATTTGCATAATTTATAATTTTTATACTAAAGAGCATTTTTATATAAACCAGAAAAAAACCCCTAAACTCTACAGATAAAGTTCTTACCTCCAGTCACTGCTGCAGGTAAGGTTGACATCAAGCTGTACAGCGCAATCAAAAACATACTTACATCTTAGCTCATTTTACAGGTACAGCCATAATCAAGGCACAAAGATCTTCTACAAGTATTTTTCTTCAATAAAGTTGTACAAAATAATATTACATTTTACAGTCTGTACAATATAATAAACCAGCAATAAAACAAAAAAATATATATAGGGAGAGGACTGTTGTCCAAGAATGATCGGAACTAAAAGGATCATTTGTGGACAGCACAAATAACATAAGTGAGGGTGGTAAATTTTCTGCCTAGATGCAACAGGCTGAAAAGTAGCTGTAATTCAAATGCCTGAGGTGTGCAGAGACGCTTAGCTCCAAAACCCCAGAAAAATTGCTTTGTCTTCACTGTTCCTCTCATTATCTACTCTACTTCCTGTGCCACTAACGGCTTAAAAGAGGAGGTCACTTTATCAGTTGACCTGCAACTCAGAAATGCTAAAAACTGTGACAGAGTAATAAATATTGTGGTGCTGCTACATTGTGTGTCTACTTCCTCAACAGTATTTAATAACCTGATACAAAGTGCATTAATCTTTTTTTCACCCATCAAGTACTCTTCAATGTCGTGTTCAAAAGGAAACCCACACAGAGGGATAGGTATGACTTTAGTGTCATCCAGCTGACATACCAGTTTGAACTGAGGTTAACCCGCTGGAAAAAATTTAGCAGGTCACGTTCAGTTTAAAAAAACAAAACCTAAGGGAACAGAGGTAGCCGAGGGGCTTAGTGGAATGACGAAGAAGTGGCATGTCAAAATAAAGCACAAAAATAGTCCCAAAAAGCATGAAGGAAAAAAACCCCAAACTTGCTTCAAATCAGCTTTAAGGTTAAATAATTAAAGTAAACAAAGTGAAGAGACTGACATTTCTATAGTATATTCTTCCACCCTGTGTGGGGTAGTATCAAGAGAAAGAGTAAGGAGCAAAGAATTTAAAACCACAGGTTCCACGGTGATCCCCCTCACAAGAGTTCGTACTGGCGGAGATGCATCCTCTGAATGATGTCTCGACAGTCGTTGAACACTCTGCGGATATTTTCTGTGTCCACTGCACAGGTAAAGTGTGGGTAGCAATAATGCCGGCCGTCTCCACTCGCCGTACTTATCCTCTGTGGAGAAAGGGAGGCAAAAAAAACGGTCAGGTGCCGTGTCATGAGAAGTTTCACATCTCAGCAGTCTGTAGACTTCATGGAGAGCCAAGAACCCTGGGAAATTATATAGGTCACTAAAGTAGGTAAATAAAAAGAAGGCAAGGCTGTGATCTGGTCCAGTATGAACGACAAATGTGAAATGAAGATTAATAAAAAGTTACAGATACTATTACAGGGTCAGTATATAAGTACTTCATGGGAGCCACCAATGCCACCATCAGTTGCACAAGCTATTACCATTTGCACATCACTGTGCAGCCACATCTGTGCTGCTGACAGCTGTGCAGTCTGCCATGCAGCTGTCCCAGCAATTATTTTCTCTTCTTTTTTGGTGCCATCATGTGGCAAATTTTTGAACTCGTTTTAAATCAGCAACACAAAACTGAAAACCTAGCAGTTGTGAAGCCAGCAGTGTCAGAGAACAGCATCCTACTGCTTTTGCTTCTTGAAGCTACAGGCCCCTGAAGTTACCTTCACTTAGAGCACCTCTTAATCCATCACTGAGCCCAGAACTCAGTGGAATTATTGCCAAAGTGACTGGGTTCCCATAGAGTAACAAAGCATGCACAAATCTAGTAAACATCAGACCATACAGAATTACATTTTCTCAAGGCTACTGCACAACTCTTTAGGCTCCAACTTAAGCTCCAGCATCACTTCACCTATGGTTATTCTATTAAAATTCCCCAGGATCTTAAAAAATATCAAAAAAACCCCAAACAAAGAAAAAAAATCTTAACTTTGTTCTGTATTACTATAGGACTGATAAATATAAATCCATTCTAGACCACTATCTTGCAGAATATAGATGGAGTGTTATGAAAGCAATGTCAGTTCTTGGGATAATATTTTTTATAAATATTTTCTGAATTCTGTTACAAAATTACACTGGCTAAACAACAAGACAATGTTTTATCTTACCCTGGCTACATATATATTTTTAACACAGCGATTTATTTTACATGTAGAATTGATCTTTTAAATACATGCAGCTAGAGATATAAAATTCTATAGACATTTAGAAGCTATGATTTACGTAATTAGGCCATTTGCAGATTTTTGCAGGTAACTTGGGTAGTATTAGACATTCAACATGGACTACACAGGGGTGTTCCATTCATATTCTATAAATTATTTCCTTCTTACTATGCTACACTCAATACCTAGTTCAAGGCTTACTCTCATGAAAAATACTAATAAGTGTTTCCTTGTGTTTATCATGCACTGATTTCACTAATGTCCATGGCAATAAGCTGCCCACAGCATTCTGGTGACACCTGGTTACGTATACAGCATGCCAGAGAATGTATTTTCAAAATATTAAGGGTTTGTGTATTTTTGTCACCTGACAGCTCTGCAGTTCTCTCATTTTAAGATAAATGCAGTATTTTCATCCCTACTGAAACCTCATTTTGAACAGTAATGTGTTACCTAGCACCAGTTCAGAGCTTGAAAAAAACCCAAACCCTGGGAAAGCAATGAAAGAACATTCACCTCCCAAGTGGGAGAAAGGTGATACTGGCACATCCCTACACTGCAGGTATCAGTGCGCAGTTTCCAGCGAGGAGCCAGTCGCACAATTAGAGGAAGCCTGGTCTGTGTTTTTGAACAACAGCTCCTTCACCTCCCAGACTTAGATTTTTAAAAAACCAGCATGACCTAGAGGGGCCATGCCACTATTTTAACAGGAGTTACCTGTTAAAATAATACTGGGGATGTATTCAAACAAAACATCAGCAGCTGGAGAGTCCTGTATACAAAACACCAAAACAGGGCTGGGGAGTAGCCTCAACAAGAAGCACACAAGCACATTGCCTCCATGAAGAGTCTGGGAGGAGAAATGATGTGCCTGAGCTAAAGGATGGAGAATATCCTAGGAGATACATTTCCAGGACTAGGAAACGTGCTCTCCAGCCCAGCCCTGAAGTGCAGGCAGTAGCTGGGCATGTGTCCAGCCAGCCCTCGGGCCCCTACACTAACCCTGAAATCAGAAGATGACATATTTTGCTTTTCTAATACTCATACACTACCGTGTAGCAACAGTTACTGTAAATGTGGTCAGTTTTAACTCCCTTCTAAAAGTCTTCTAACGACATGCTTTAGATTCACCAGTACCACTGCCTACAGCCAGAGTTTTAGGGGGTGCAGCACCATGGTGGTGCTTTTCACACATATCCATGGCTTTTACAGACCTGCTACCATGATAAAAATCACAATGAAGCGTAATAAACCCAGATTTCTCTGAATCACGCCTGAAAATTTAACAGAGTGGGACAAAGGAAAAGGTCATAAAAGACTTGGAAGAAGAAGTATAAAGCAAAACACACACCTTTTCTTTCTGGCACCTGACTAAGGCCATCAGACTGTTCCCCAGTATGTACCCTGAGCTTATTTCCTCTGTTCCTTTTCTAACTCCCTCTCTGAAACCTCAGTGCTTGACCCCATAGAACTGGAAATCACTGTTTCTACTCGGCTTTTTCCCTTGTCCTCCCCATGCATGGCCACTGTTACTTGGGGCATCCACAGCCTGCTGTGGGAGGGGTCGACAGCAAGACTTTAAATTCAAACAGCCCAAGAGTATAAAGCAATGGTCCGGATGATTACATTCCTCTGTTCTATCATGCTGAGAAACCAAGCACAAACACAGGAGAGAGACACATTATGGAGGAGATGCTTTCTGCCAAGCCTGTGGCAGTTGCAGGGAAATGGGGGCAAAAGCTCTTTCAGCCCCATGCCTGAGCTCCAGGGACTGCCTGGCAGGTGCTTGACCCAGCCCAGATACTTCCTCTGCCCCCAGCACTTTTGGTAGTATTTATGAGATTGCAATGCCTGCGCCCCCTTCCCTCCTCACTTCGTGGGTGGCCTCTTTCTGTAACTCCAGTGAGTTACAGCAGGTAAGGACCTCACCCTTGATATGTTCTGTTGAATAATGAAAACAGAGAAAGGTGGGGAGTTTCACCCTAGCTTCCCCATAACTCAGACCTCTTAGAGCCACCCTCCTTCCAAACTGGATACTGTCACCTGCTTCGCAGTATTTCAGCATTACCACAAGAGAGATTTGGCTTGAAGTGAGGTTTTTTGGTAACTCTTACGTTAACACAGTGCAATCTGACATTTTGCCTTGAAATCCGGAAGGCTAAGGCGGTGAATGGAAATCCCCAAAGTGTGAACACAGTTAATTGCTCCTTTCTTTCTTGGTGCGTCAACAGCTGTAAATCCCAACAATTCTTGTAAATACATAATGGCTTTAAAATTCTTAATTCTAACGAATCCATTTGTTACCTCAAACACATAGTTTCTACCAGTAGGGCACAATGGATGGGCTTTGGTTCTGGTCTCTGTTACTGCTCTGCACTGTGGGAACAACTCAGTATGAGTGAAACCATAGGTGATACTGGATTAAACCCTGTTTCTGATAGCAGAGCTGGGCTTTGATTGTGTGCCTGATAACTGCTTTTATCTTCAAAACGTAGGCAACACCTCCTCAGCTCCAGCTTTAGAGGAAACCTTAATTGCAAGAGTAAATGTGACTAGACAAGGAAACTTTCTTATGATTCCTCAGTAGGGCCATGACATCAGTCCTAGGTCAGGCAAATCTCCTAACTTGCACACCAGAAATCTTATTTAAAAATAAAATCATAAAATCAACTTTTTTTTTTCCCCAATCCCTCTTGCCAGCTGACTACTGCCAAAGTCCTTGGAGGAATGCAGCATAAAAAAAAAAGAGCCTATTTGCCTACACATGGACTATACATGACCATTCTGAGCACTAGCACCTACTTGCTGTGTGACACTTTGCAGGGCAGGTGACTTTTTATAAAATGGGCATAAAAATGTACAAGCGCTGAGGAAGATCCTGCAAGATGGGCAGCTGAAAAGAATTAGGAAATTGCCAGACACTGTCCTCTCCTTCTAGCTCTCTGCAAAACTCCATCAGTTTTCCCTAAATAAACTATGCCATCTGTCAGTATTTCCTATGATAGAATCACACATAAGATGAAAATTACTCACTAAAAACTCATCCCGGATGAAGAACTTGGCTCTTGTGACTTTGGGGTCTTCTCCTGCATCTGGTGTTGCTGTTCAATTAAAAACAAATGACATCAGAAACATGAAAAGCAAACAACATCTACTTTTTGTAACAAAAGGTACAATAAGGAGAAAGTAGCCCTTTAGTAGAGAAACTGAAATGTTAAGTATCTACAGGAGATTCACAGTCGGTAATTCTAAAATGCAAGGATACAGTAAAACCTGACTACACATACAACATATTTTAGGAACCTGAAAATTGCTGAAATCGTTGTGACAATGTCAGCGGTCATATCACAAAAAGGCTTACTCATATCCACAAGTTTGTTCATATAGATATAAAACAAGTGGGAGTTAGGGTTTAGGTTTTATCAGAAAAAGCAGCTGAGCTGTTGAGTTTCTGCAGCAAAATAGTCTCTGGAAAACAGCTTCTGCAGGCAGGAATTTGGGCTTAAAAATGGTTAGTGCCAAGATTACATTTGGAAAAAATGGTGGCATCAAAAGATCTTTTGATATATATATTTTATTTCCAGGCCCCTAGTCAGCAGAATAGTTTAGATACACTGCCCATCAAGGGGCCTTAGACTAAAGTCTTGTTGAGCGGGAGACTCATTGGTCAGAACTGTTTGTTGGCAGATGAAGTCATCACTATCCAAGCCATGCAACAACTATATTTACTGTAAGTGTAAAAAACAATACACTGAAGAGATAACCACTTCCTGTCAGTGGGATCTCTCCTCATCTAAAGCATCAAATCAGATGCTTATAAACATACTATGGTAAAGGCCAGAATTTATCAGAATACAGAAACATATCTCTTATCTATAGCACTAGGGGTAAAAATAAGAGCAGCAACACAATCAACAGCATCTCGGAATTCTGTGCTGCTGCCCTTAAATAATGTCAGCTGAAATTAAAGACTAAATGAACAACTATAGGTTAAAAATAGAGAGCTGCTTCATATGTGATTATTCAGGATCACTCTAGATATCCACAGTGAAATCCCTCAAACAAACACCAAAAGCTACTTTATTCAGACAACTGGTTTGCTATAAAAAGCACTGAAAATGCACTTAACTGTTTATATGATGTATGTCTGAGAGAGGGAAATCTGGGTGATGGAGATAGATTTCTTCCAAAAGCCCTTAGCATTACAAAACTGGTGCCAGGTTAACTCAGATTGTGCAGAATGGCTGCAAAATAAGTCTAATGAATCCCCATCAAAGTCCAGCACTAGGAGAGGTCCAGGCAGAAGCATCCGGCAGGGGGAGAGACATACTCAGGAGCTTTGTCTTTCTAGGACTGGTGGTTGCTCCAAAGAGAGGGAGGCAAGTGCTCTGGAGCCAGCGCCCCGCATTCCTCCCACAGCAGCCAGGACCCCTTCAGACCCTGCCCAGGCTGGGGTACCTCCGAGCTACCTGCTGCCAGCACGCTCCTTGCCTGAACAACAGTTCATGTTAAGGAAGAGTGTGTGTGCTTGTGAATTCGTGTGTGTGAGAGAGACAGACACACAGAGAGACAGAGAGAGTAACTGTGGGCTGGGCCATGCCAGCAGGTCCAATCCCAGCACTGTGAGAAACCTTACCATCCTCAGGTACAGTATAATGCGCATATTCAGGAAAGTAATCTTCAATTTTTGATTTCCCTGCCAAGACTTTTTCAGCCAGCATGTCCTGTTTATTCAAGAACAAAATGATAGAAATGGTCCGTAACCACCTGTCAAGAACAAACCAAATGTTTGTGTTATCTCTGATATGTTAATCAAGGAAAATGTATCATGTCAATAGAAAATGTACTGGCTATTCCTGTGTGGACAGAGAGTGAAGTAGTGTGGAACATACAATAAAAAAAAAAGATGACCTAGATAATAGTTTCGATTGGGTTGCACCTGTGCTGGTGACTGTATTTCTAGGATCAGTAAATACATTTATAATAACTGCAGTGGACATTGCTGAAGAGAGCAGTTTTCAAAATTTTTTTCTAAATTATCCTCTGGATATCAAGTTGGAAAAATGATGACATTTTCTAAAAGCACTGCAGTCCACATACAGATATTACCGTCTGCTTTGTTTGGTTTTGATAAAGCAAAAAAAAAAAAAAGGCTGGAAAGCTGCCTTCCTTTAGACTGCTCTGTCTTAACTATTGCTCATCCACAAAGATATCCCCATCTTTTAGGGTGGCCTGTATGACACTTGATGAATGAAAAGAAAATAATCTCTCTTTTCTTCCCCAATTAATCCATCACTGTGATGACGTGCCTTTGGGATTTGCTGTTAACATTCATCCTCACTCCATCTTCAATCGCTTCTCAGTGCAGAGCATCTGCACAGGTATATGCTGGAAACTTCATTACCTTATTCTGTGTATTGGTTTTACTTATTCTGTATTAGGAACCTATTTGGTTTGCTATTTGGTCAGATATCTACGGTTTACATGCACTGTGATAGAATGGCAATTTCATGGCAGCTACAGTTAGATTAGACCTGAAATACCATCCCACAAGGCAGAAATACCATGCGCTCTCAGAGACGAGCCTTACGAGAGCGGCTGCCCACGCGGGGATCGAGCACAGCAGCAGCCAGGGAATCGACTGCAACACCAACTGCGAGCTGCTCCCGCCACTGCGTGTGAGGAGGAGATCAAATGTTACTCCCAGGATGCTCTTGGGCTTGGCCAAGCAGCACAGTGATGCCAGGGAGGGGGGTCCCCTGCTTCCCTCATAGCAGCCAGTCTGGGGAGCTTGCCTTTTCCAAGCTGTCCCGATGTGCTGCATCATTTTGGCAGGAGTGGTGAAATGCCACATGCACCATGGCTGTGCCACGGCCTCTGCCAGGGAGGGGTGTGCATTGTGAGGGCACACTGTGATCTGGCCCAACCTGGGTATCTCCTGAATAAACAATCTGAGCATACAGTAAGGGAACTCCTGTTTTGTAAGGAGCTGAACTGTAGTTAAACCGGGGAGGGTGGGTGGGAAATGAGCTTCATTTTACCTGTTATTCCAGATACTTTTGAAGAGGTCCAGGGATTCCCGTAGTCTGTTTGTGTTATTGTCTTCCCTTATTACCATGTTGTAGCTGCTGCAAGCCACAACGAAGATGATAGCTGTGACATCTGGGCAGAGCACACAAAAGAAAGAAAGCAGAGAGAAGAGAACATCTTCGTTATCCCAGCGCACACTCCTCAGGATAACACTCTCATTACTCCCCAGCCTGCCAAAAATGCCAGAAGAAAATATCTGGACTCCCATACTAGTGAGATACTATGTGCCAATATGAATACTAAGCTGCACACACCTCAATGAGTAAGTCCAAAATAAAAATGTGGAATATTTTTACTTACCATTAAAGCACTGGATCCATTTTCTTCTCTCATCCCTCTGGCCACCTACATCAAACATGCTGTTAAAAAGCCATAGGATGTTATATCATTTATGTGCACTAGGAAAACCACACAAAGCATGCAGCATGAGGGTTCAGCTAAAAATTTGACAGCCCCAAGGACAGAGGCAGTAAAATGTTGCCTGAAGAGGAGAGAGGTTCTGCTGATTCTGCGCTGCATGCCAGAGACAGCTGCACAGCTCCACCTGCCCTGCTGCACCAAGAGAAGGCTATTGAACCCACAAAGTGAGAAATACACTCTTCAAGGGCAAGTGTTGGCCTTTGCAGTTCACAGAAGTGCATATGGCATGTAAGGCTGGACCTACTGTACCATAAACAAGGACAGGTTTCAGGATATTTTGAAGGGTGGTGGGGAGGGTGCATCTCTATAAGGAGGGCGTGGGGGCAGCTCTGCCCTGTCAGCACTGCCATCTTTCTGGGCAAGAAGTAGTGAGTGAAAGCAGCCCGATGGTGTTTTACAGAGACACAGCATGGAACTCCGACAAACACAGAACTATCAGCCCTCTGGAAGAAGGCAACATCCCCATTGACTTGTGTGAGCTCTTGTCCCAAAAGGTAGGAGTTTACAGTGCTATAACAATGAACCAGTTTGTAAAAGCAAAAACACACAGTCCCACAAGAAAACATTGCTAAAATACATAGCTAATAGCAGCTCTTTTTGCAAAGTATGAGGCAATTTTACTAGAACCTATGGAAAGACAGCTAAAAAACCAAACCAATCAAATAAAAACCATCCACTCCCACCATAAGCCTATTATACCAAGAACACATGAGCACAGACATCTAAATGAAGTTGTTAAAAATTAGTATGATATTCATAAATTATTACTAATAGACTTACTGGAAATTTACTTTATCTACTTGAAATCTTGTTTCAAAAATCCCTGATGTCAACACTCTGCATCTTAATAGATCCTGGAAATGAGAAAAAAGAAGCTGATTAGTAAGGCTTTTTTCTAACTTAATTTTGTTTTTAAAAGCTTGGAATATTATTTTCCATGAAAAGTCTTAAAAATTTCATTTAATTAAGGTTCAATCAGACTTGTAGGTAAATCTGCATTTCTCCATACTGACACAGTGGATAAAATACAAACACCATCACTGCATTTGGTTTGGGCACACTCAGAAAGCAGAAGACCTGATATACGTTCTCCTTGCTGCCCACTGAAACGTGTTCTTGATGGTCATACAACTTGGTATGAGATGCAGATAATGAATTATGAAGTTACATAAAACTGAGAAGAACGTTATTCATGTTATAAAGTCAAGTATTCAAATGTTAGAAAACTCCAGATTTACAGTTGCCCAGGCAACCTTAACTCTGCCCTCTTTTGTATTGAATGAGACAGGAATCCTATTGAAATAATAGCTTGTGACTGAATAATTAAAGCTCTATTACAGAGCACAAGGGAACAGAATTTAGGTTGTACAGAAATGTGGCATTTCGTCTTTATTTTTCAAACTAGCAATACTTTACAGCTTAAGTAACTCTCTTTTAATAATTAAAAAATAATAATTCCCTCGATTCTCAATGGAAGTAGGCAAAAGCAATTTATGATGTATACTTCAGGCAACTACCTCACCGTGTGCCACTGTCATCACCAGCAGCACTTATAACCTTGATTATCCAGCACTGCTGCTTGGGCATTGAGTGTAAAACAAAACTGGAGGCCAGACCAAGCTGCCAGCTACCTGATGGGGATGAACCCCCCTGGGCAGCCACAGCTGCCTGCCTGCAGAGCACTCTCCTTCCTGGGATAAGGGAAGGGCTGCTTGGTCTAGCTTAGCTCTCCTTGCCATGCAGCGGCTGCAAAAGCAGGGCTGCAAGGAGGCAGTCAGTGGTGCAGAGTACAAGCACAGCTTACCTTTTTCCCTTACTCTATCATCTACTGCTTCAAGTACTCTGGTAGCTGACAAATCTTGGCTGCTTTGATAGCCACATGCACTCAGATGAAGGCCACTTATTTAATTACTTCAGTTATTTTATATGTTACTGTCATTTTCTGTCACTTGCACATTTATATGTTATTGGACTCAGTGATTATTTTGGATGATGCAAAAAAAAATCACAGAAAACAAGGGAAAAGAGGAAATTAGTGATTTTTACCAGTTAATTCAGCAAGACAGCTGACACGGCATTAACAGGATGAAAACAAAAGCAAAAGAGAATCCCCCTTTAGAGCAAAAATGCTCTGCCTGCCAAATACCAAAAGCCTCTTCTGATCTTTGGGAAACACAGGGCATTTCTTCCCAAAGGAAATTATTAGGATAAATTTCTAGAGGATGAATGACTGCTTCAGGTAGAGAAAGGCCTCCCACGAAGAAACAGGCCAACACTAACATAAATCATGAAAGCCAAAATGAGGCTTTGCTTCACTGACTCTTCTCTCCAGCTGAGTGATACTGATGCCAAAACCATACAGTTCTAGATGGAGCAAATCCCAGTGCTACTGCTTTGGTCTGCAAATGTCTTGAGGGCTCTAATGATTGGTCCTGTGTTGGGTCAACTGTACAGGTTTCACCTTATAATACAACACATACTACTTTTTACTGACTTCTGTGTCAGATTACAGTCAGAGGAACTGGACATGCTTGTGGTTACAGATCTAAGCGAGGTCTGAAGGAACAGGCTCTGCTCCACATACTTCCTTGGGTGATCTCTGTCAAGTCTCTTCATTTCTCTAAATTTCAGTTCCTGATTGCACAGTTGTATTTTTTTTAAGGGCATCCCTGTGTTTATACACCTTGAATGGTTAGACTGAACTATCCAGTGCAGGGATTCTCTTCTGCCACCTGTATTGCAGTTTGTGACGCGGTGCACAATCTTGGCTGAGACTACTAGATGACAGTGTGATAGCAGCACTGAAAAATAATGGAATGTTTGCTGAAGAAACATCCTGCCCAAGGAAACCACACACTCTGAGCTCAGGAAAAGGAGCCAAAGACGTGTAACATGGTGAAGCTCTTTCTTACTTCAAGGCTGCACCACTTCAGCCTTATCATGAATGCGTTAGAGCATTCTATCAAGATGCATCACGGCATCTGGGAAAAAACATGTCTTGTCCTGTAAATAAGGCTTAAATAGAAACTATGCTGCCCCTAGGAGATGGGCACCCTTGGAGAACTCTACAAAGTCTGCTGCTGCCACTGGTGCTTTCCCCTGAATTTGGACACTAGAACCACTGCAAGGTTTTGCCTCTGAAGTACCCTTCTGGTGGATGTGGGATGTCTCCCTCTGGGATCATCTCTACCATTGAAACAAAGCACTGCTATCTAGCAAAGGCTGGTGAAGAAAACAGCAGGCTTTTACACTTATGCTTTTTGTTCTTTCTTCCATTCACTTTGTTTGCAGGACACATGACAGGAAGCAAGAAGAAACAACAAATGTATTACAGGAATCGCTGACCTACATATAACAACAGTAAAAGACAAGGTTGCACCCCCAAAAAGCCTCTTCTTTACTTTAATATCCATTACTTAAACTGCTAGACCATATTTTGGCATTTTGACATATGCCCTATTTCAGCTGCAGCTTGGACTAAAATAAATTACATAGAGCATCCAGATGAATGGGAGTCTCAGTTCAGACCCTACCCCATTAGTTATACTAACCTGATCTGTGGGTGTGTAGTCATCCATGCTGACGCTGTCAATTCTTTCTAAAAAGCTAGAAGAAAAACAAACATGCACTTAGATATGTAAAATACTGTCTAGTAGAAGACTTTTCACTACCTTTTCTAGTTTAGACTCCCACTGCAAAGTAAAACACAGCTTGAATGGTAAAGTTATGAGCCTGATTATTTCCTTTTGTTGCTTTAGATTACATTTTGTAAGCATATGTAAATAAACATTTTACCCAGACTGTTTCAATACAGCACTTTTACACTTACCGTTATGCAGTATCCGCAAGTGGTCCAAAATGTAGTTAAAATGTTATAATTTTGTGAGGTGCACTAAAAAATACTATGACTAGCCGTATGTCAAGACATCAAATTGTTGTTAAGCGTAAAGATTTCGGGGTTTAAAATAGAAAATGTGGTGAAGGGGTGCCTTTATTTAGCATAATGCCAATCAAGTATAATGTTATGTTAATTACGGTCTCTCTAACATTAGTAGTTTGGGCTGACATGCTGCCCTCCAACACTGCAACCAAAGCACAAGTGGAGAGCAAAACTGATAGGAAGTGGATGTTAAAGAGTTTCATCGTTTATGTCAGAAAACCTCAGTGAGATGCATAAAGAGGAAACAAAACTTACAACTGAATGGAAGGGCAAGAGAAAAGAGAACCAGAAAGAAAAGCGGGATCTACAGTCGGCAGTTATGTAAAGGATTTTTTTTCCAAGCTTTAATTCTTCCCTAATACATGTTAGAATGTAAGCACTTAAGGACATAAAAATGTGATTTTATGTTTCTTGCTAAAACAGGCAGGTTCTCCTCTCTCATTTCCACCCATTTCTTAGATCTCATGTGAGCCCAGCTGGCTCATTTTCCCCAGACTTAGACTTCCCATGTATCACTTAGAAGTTTTCTTGGATTTCTGCATTGTTATTTGGTATTTGGCAGTGAATATCCCACCAGCTGACGCATCCCACTACAATAGTATCTAGATTTCTTAATCAAAAGGCAAGTTTTCCTCAATTTTACTTGAGTGTGCATGTGGAAAACATGTCCCACTTAATTGTGCTGGGAAAAAACAAAAAAACCCCAGCGAACTGTTGACTTAAAATGTGACTCATTGTTAACACAGGGGTCATGCACGCTGACCAGTTGAAAAAAAATACCCCCCTAAAAGCCTGTTTGCAATTCTCATAGCACTTTCCCATGGATACAAACTGAAAGGAAAAGAAAATACGCTGCATATATATTTACTTGTATTATTATTTCTTCTTGAACCTCCATTGTTATAGCTGGGAAACAAAATGCAGCATCTACAGTTAGAATATCCACCTTTTCTCTCTAGATGATCAAGGTATGATGGCTAAAGATAGTGCTTTTAAAAAGAAAAATCACTGTTCAATGCAACACAATGAGTGCCTCGAAACAAAACTATATGGAAGAAACTATAAAGAAAAAGTTGTTTGTTTCTTTTTTTTCCCCCCACAAAATCTCCTTCCCTGCTAAAAGCCTCACAAACTTAATACAAGAATATAAAAGCACATCTTTATAGTCATCTGCAGTCAGCATGGGAAAGCAGTTGTATTCAGACTGAACCTTTTGGTCAGATAATTTTCATCAGAAGACTGATCAAGCACAGTTTAACTTCAGTTAATCCCAAAGTTAATGCAGACACTGGAGCAGAGTGATGCATTTTTAACTGTCCGTCTATCATTAACAGAACTCTCATCTCACGCTTGCAGCACAGGACATGGAAAAAGAAGGTAAAAAGGTCCAAAGCAAAAATGCCTCCAAGCCCAAACTTCCTCAACACAGAGTAATTTTCCTTTAGCATGTCTGCATTTCTAAGTCCATTTCAAAGAATGGACTATGGCTGACACAGAAAGGGATCTAGCTATGAGTGTTGACTGAAGTGAGTATGCACAAGTACAACTCCATCACAGACCTCACAAGACAGCATGAATCCATATTTTCCTTGCCAAAGCATTCCTTCTGAAGTTGAGGTACAAATCAGAGACAATACATCTTGACTCGAAAATACCAAGACCATGTTGGCAGAATTTATCCAAAATGATTGAACATGGCATTTAGTGCTCACACCTCGCTCACCTATACAACAAATACTTTGGGAAGGTTATTGGTTGTTAGCACTTGCATGTTCCAAACAGGCAAATTATAGTAAGGAACAGAGGAGTGAGAAATAATGCAGTTACACAACAATCCATGGCACGTTTGGGTGAAGAGATAAGTCTTCTAATTAAATGTCCCACCTGTCAGCTAAGGTCGTCTTCCACTTAGAAATCATCAACTTCTTCACACTAAAAGGACCAGTTTCAAATACCTTAAACTGCCACACTGCAGCTAAGAGAGAGCCAGCTCTCACAAATATCATGTGTTTTATACTTGTAAGGTTGCTGTCCAAGTGTAATCCACTTTAAAATAAATGCAGTGACTTACAAGGTTTTACCTGCTGTATCAAGCTGGAATGATATCATGAGCATCCAATAAATCATCAGGCAGCTATTATTAGGATTTGGATAAATTTTGTAGCTTTACAGAAAATTAACTTTTTCTCTGTGTGAGGGACAGGCTTCCTAAGATTTGTTTTGCAACCACATTAAGCATGCACTCTGATTTCTAAGACACTGAAGCAAAGACAGCTAAACTCTTATCTTTTCAAAAGAAAATCAGTTCTTGAATATCCTTCATATGAACTCCTTACTTGGCTAATTAGCCCAGCGTCAAAAAGTAGTTCTGACAGGCAAATGTACTTGGCAGGTGCAAGTAATGGATTCCAGATAAGATAAGGAGTCAGTACTGCTTCATTTGTAAATACACTAACTTCATTCTCTTTACTGAATTAAAATGGGAAAACTGGAATCACTTGTCTGAACTGCTTTCCAAAGAATGTTAATTTATACTAATCCTGAATGTTTTGAATAATTATGTTCTGGCAAAATACAGATTCTTTCATACATATATATATATGTATATTTACACATCAACAAATTTTGAATTTACATGACTAAAATTTCAATTCTAAGAGCTTAAAGAGTACAAAGATATCTCCCAATTGAGGCAATGCTCATGTGTCCACTCAAAGAATCAGTGTGAAGAAAACACAATAGCAAAAGAATGAATAAAAATGGACACCAAGAATCAATTATTGTCTCTTTTTAGATCCTGTTTTTTTCAGCTCAGGGATGTAATTATTTTCACAGAATTATGCCTTTTTACGATACTGACAGGTCTTCTATTTATGCAGCTTCTATAGAAACCCATACTCAGGATTTAAATTCTGCAGTGACTGTTTTGCATGCATGTGCAATGAACTTCAAACTCATGCATTCAACTCAGTGGTGAATAAAACCATAACATGTTAGACAATATTTATATTTTGACTTCACAATTGTGGTTTTACTTATAAAGGATTCAGTCTGATAATTAGTGCTACATTTAGGTTCTTCTTAATTTTACAGTATAGTGTTTTACATTTCCTTACATGGAAATCAGAAACTACTTTTTGTAAAAAATAAATAAATTAGGCAAGGTACTGGAAGGAAGGTCTGCACTGCTCTGTTTGGAAATGCAGTGGCTTGGTCTGCCAACAAATTAAAGCAAAGTAAAATGGACCAATAAAGTTAAAAAAAAATCATGAGCTACTGACATTATTATATCTATTATTAAGCTGATCTGTAGTTTTATAAATATCTTCAATGAGTTTCCTAGGAAACTCAGCTGACACTTAGTTTGACAAGCAATCTCTAAATTTTATATTATGCAAGCTGTGAACACAAAAGTACAGGTTTTAGATGTGCCTGCAAGTGCATGTGGGAACTATCAATAAGTATTATTCGCTTTAAAAACCATGGCAATTTGAGCAGCAGTAGCAGCTATATAAGAATTTCTGAAAAAAGAATCCATAAATGTACAAATAAAGAGGAGGTAATCATACATGAAAATCCTTTTCTCACTGAATAAATCGCTACACCACTCTGTACAGATATTCTGACCCCACAAACCAAATGACAATTAAAAGAAAAATCGTGTCTTGAGAATAATATGATAGACAGAAAACCCATGCTATATTTGTAAGTCTATTTTGACATCCAAAGAACTGGGAAGATGATGTGCTAACCCACAGATCAATGCAACAAACTAGGCATTTTAATAAACCTTGGTCTACTTCAGTAATTTTTTAATGCTCTCACTCCCAACATTTCAACAGCCTTGTATCAAAAAGTTGCTCTGGAAAACAAGAAATCAAAATGTGTCAAAATGCTTGTCTCTTTAAAGGAAAAAGGCAACATGGCAAATCTTTAAGGTTTTAAGTTCTCAGAGTGAAGAATTTCAAAATTATTTTCAAGTATGTTGTTGGGGTCTGCAAACCTTTACAATTTGGATGGACCTTTAGGAGCTTTGCATACTCCTCAGCCAGGCTCAAAAAACTATATAGATGTATGAAACCATTCAGGACTAGGACTCCTAATTCCACTCTCACTGGATTGTAGGAAGTCACAAGTGAGGCAGACATTTCACATGGAAAACACCTCCCCCAAATCTCTAGGGTGCTGAAATGGAAAAAAAAACACCTATTTTTTTAAAAAAATATGATTTCTGCTGCATTTCTCAGTGAAAACACCAATATTAAAACATTTCCCCCCCATTTTTTTCCATAAAATATATATTATTTTTAAAAACCAGCTGAAGGAATTATAATGCCATTAAGTCTTCCTGCAACATTTGAAATAGGAAATGAGAGATATGTGGTTTTGACACTACCTTAAGTTCCAAGGTTGGCTTCAAGCAAACTCACACTATTCTGATGCATTTCTTGGTAACTGAGAAAGACATAACAAAAAAAGCCCCCAGTAATATTCTAACCCCTAAAGTCATTTGCTGAAAATATCAGCAGAAATCCCTCAGAAGACTTGGCAAAATTTAGCAGCTAAGGATTTTCCTGCCAAATTTAAATCATTACTATATTTTAAATACAGCTTCCATGTGACAGAGGAGTACTCCTGTTCTCTCCCTGCACACCACTGTGGAGTTGCTCCGCACCAGGAGCCAGCATGGGTGCGAGGGCACCGCAGGTCAGAGCGAAAAGGGAGAGCCAGGCCCGTTTTGGATCCGCTCTGGCTCACGGATGCTGTGCCACAGTTTTGAAGAGCCAGTTGTCGCATAAGCTGCTACGGAAGAAAACACCCACAACAAGCACACGAACACTAATGATGCTTCTGGAACCGGGCGCCGCCTCCAGAAGGGCTGGGAGCGCACGGATGCTCTTGTCACACGGGCGGTGACACGGACGGGACCGGGCGGGGGTGGCCGGGAGGGGGAGCTCTCTGCCCGGCACGGCTCCCGCTCCCTCTCCCCGCTCCCGCTCTTGCTCCAACGCTCTTGCTCCAACACCCTTGCTCCCTCTCCCCGCTCCCTCTCCCTCTCCCCGCTCCCTCTCCCTCTCCTTGCTCCCTCTCCCCGCTCCCTCTCCTTGCTCCCTCTCCCCGCTCCCTCTCCCCTCTCCCTCTCCTCGCTCCCTCTCCCCTCTCCCTCTCCTTGCTCCCTCTCCCCGCTCCCTCTCCCTCTCCCCGCTCCCTCTCCTTGCTCCCTCTCCCCTCTCCTTGCTCCCTCTCCCCTCTCCCGCTCCTGCTCCAACACCCTTGCTCCCTCTCCCCGCTCCCTCTCCCCGCTCCCTCTCCTTGCTCCCTCTCCCCTCTCCCTCTCCTTGCTCCCTCTCCCCTCTCCCGCTCTTGCTCCAACACCCTTGCTCCCTCTCCCCGCTCCCTCTCCCTTTCCCTCTCCCCGCTCCCTCTCCTTGCTCCCTCTCCCCGCTCCCGCTCTTGCTCCAACACCAGTGAAACCTGAATTTAACAAAGACCCTTGTTTTATGTCCCTTGATTATCCATTTCCCACCCCCCGCCCCTCCTCCCCCCAGTTGTCACTCCCGTACTTCCCCACGGCTTGCCAGCCTCCCAGCAGACCTCATGCTGTGCTGCCCAGAGCTGGCAAAGGGCTGCGTGGGGGTGACGAAAAAACCCCTGTGGATTTACCCACAGAAACGCACCACCACCCGTCCACAACTCACAGTTCGCCAGCAAGGGGAGCCTGTTGTGTCAGGAGATGAAAAGGTTAAACAGGAGACCAAGAGGGGAGAGCAAAGTACAGTCATGCCTGAAACCCGCTGGCTCATTACGGCTCCGGCGAGGGTGGACACGGCAGGACGTGGCATCCTGGGCTGTACAACCTTTGGCAAAGCCATGCTTCCCCACAGCAGCACCAGCCACTGAGCTTGCTGCAGAGGGAGAGGGGCAACAGAACTGGGAAGAGTCTTGGGCCTCGGATGGAGATCTCTCCTAGCCATTCATGCAATGGTACTTTGCTGTCCAAGCGTCTGTACCACCTGCTGCAGGCATAAGCATCTCGACAGGGAGGCTTATAACCCATCTTGTTTCTCTCCCCTTGCCATGGCTGCTGCCAGCTATGGCTCCAGCCACCACTAAGCCATCAACAGTGCAGCCATCATGACATGCTTTACTGGTACCAGCAAAAAAATGCTCCCCACTAATCACACGAAGCAGGAAACTCTAGTTTAAACCCTATTTACATATGACAACTTTGGCCAAGACATTAAAAGCAAAGACATGTGATGATGGTTGCAACCAAGGGCTCGCATACCATCCATCAGGCTACCCTCTCCCGCAAGGAGCCAGACTGCTGGCGGCAATCAGGAGCACATTTGGCAAGGATAAAGAAAGACTAAAATATGTAGTTTTGCTGGTCTATGGGTTTGGTTAAGGGAGTTTCCTAGCAGACATCCATTTTAACCTCACTTTCTCCACCACTAAGTATGTATGCAGTATGTGCTGCAGAACATCTCTAAACTTAACAGGCTTTGGCATCTGTCCAGCTATTAACTTAAACAAATGCACAAAAAGTTCAACTGCATTAAATGTTTCAGATACATGAGTAAATACCCACTTTCTGTTTAATAATAACAATCTCATTTTAAATTGAAAATACACAAACTAAACTAAAAAATGAATAAACAGTATGACTCCCATAACTGCTTGCCCCTACTGGTTCCCTAAATTTGCTAAGAAGCAGTGTGAATTTTGGGAAATGCATTTCTTCCTTCTAAATTTAGCAAACTAACCACTTTTTGGCTTAGCAGATGTTTTTGCTTTCCGAGTGAGAGGCCTATGGGGATCATCATTAACCCTCTTCTTAACATAAACACTGACTAAGACTTAAATCTGGAAAACTGTCATTCACACAGAAAGGTTAACAGGCTCCAGCAGAAATGAGACTCATCATCTGCAACTTCTGCCACATGGGATCTCAGGGAAGAGGGAAGACAGGCAAAGAGAGAAAGAAGAAAGGTAATTTATTTACTTATTTTAAAGGGGACACTATTTTTCTATTGCATGTGATCAGATGTTTTATTCCCAGGGGTCCAAGTGGTGGAACTGCTGCAAAACAGACTAAGAAGGAAGAATTGATAAAATCTGAGACTTAGACTGGCACATGTAGAGCCTCCTTCTGACCACGTTTACACCAGCTTGAATTCACCAAACTCAATATACTTTCTTCTTTCTTGTGAGAGGACAGTCCTAGGCAGACAACTGTTATATGCACATATGCATGGACTGTTTGTAGAGACACAGGTTTGAATTCTGCCATGTAAAGTCCACACAGAGCACATTCTGCAATTATAAGTTCAGTTTTGAACTGAGGACCAAAAGATAGTAACCTGAAAACAGAAAGCTCATATTGCAGTACCCAGAGACATCTGGATCCTGACTGCTTTGTGTATGGCAAATCAGGATATCTTTATCCACTGTCTGAATGAAACAACTGTTGAACATCTTGTTGAACATCTTCCAGCAATTACACAAACTGGTGCTGGAAGGGAAGCTGAGAATACCTGAAACATCCCATGGGACACATGGGCAGAATGCAGCTGTCCCATCAGGACCTGGAGAATGTGCCTTTACACAGAATGATAGATCAAAACCTTGTTTTTACATCCCACTAACTAAAATGCATAGAAGACCTCACCTCTATGTCTTCTGGTGAATTCTTCAAAAATAACCTGGACTTTCATGTACAGGAAAGACAAACTGTGGGAAAAAGCCTTGATAATACTCAAAGATATAAAATGCATCAGGTTTACAAGCACCATCTATATACCACAAGGTTGCCAAGGGATGTCAAAAGTTAACAAAATGTATTTTCACTGGATGTTGGAAACAGAGCTTCCTCTGGTACTGAAAAGTTTATATTGCTGTCATAATGAAAAAATTATTTCAGTGCAACTTACACATTCTGGCTGATGGTTTTGTTTACAAGAATTGTTGCACTTAGATAATCTCTAAGTATACACAAATCCACCAAGGGCTGTGAACCCTGAAGAATGCCAAATCCAGGTTAGAAACAGCACTGATTGTTGGAAATTAAAGATCACTTAACATGGTGGAAGTGGTTTGGAATAATAAATCTGTTATGGTGATTGCCAGAAAGGAGAAACCAGTTTGACTGGAGTTTTCTACAGGAGGCTGATAAAAGAGAAGGCAGAAAATCCCCAAACAGGAGAGGTAAAGGTAACAAAACACAGACTGAAAAGGAAGTCACGAGAAGTTTGTGTTTACCTGTGGCACCAGTTCAAGCTCAGTGCAAGAGAACTTGCTGCCAAGAGTTCTCATGTCTAAAAGTCAAACCAGATGATTCAAACAGATGGATGCTAATACCCTCTAGAAAACTCGGATGAGGAAAAGCGAATTCTTAAGGGTGGTGAACACGCCTTGCCAGGAAAAACACACATGCATATTTATTACTGTTTTCAGATCTCTGCATTTTTGGTGACATGCAAAAGAAACAACAGTGCGTTAAAATCCCGAGGGAAATGAGAGTGTATCTGTTTGCTTTCACCTATCATGTGTTTATCAGGCATTGACAGGACCCAGAGAACTGACATGGCTGGAGTCAAACAGGACAACTGGCACTGGTTCCAAAGATTAACATTTGGATCACAGGACCAGCTCTCATGAGAATGTCTTGAAGTTCCTATAGATAACTACCATTTGAAGAATATGAGGGTTTCTAACACCCATCCTACCAGGGAAGAAGCTTTCTAGGATTGCATGTAAAACCTGAATTATGCCAAGAGTGCAAACTAAGAAAAATGAAACATTTTTCTGTGGAAAATTCAGGAAGGTGACCAGCTTACTGCACAGTGGGAAAAAAGAAACTGTTAATGCTGACCTTGCAGGACACCTGGTACAATTTCTTTTTCCTTACTGCAGTTTATGAAATGTGGTGGCAGATCATTTCTCTTCTGCACTCCTTAATGCTTGTCCCAGCCGTAACACTGCACCTCTACCTTGTGTGAAGGACGAGCTACACAAAAGGTGAGGGTCATGCTGGACACAAACTCTACGAGCAACCCTTTGATGTGCAGGGCTGCTGTGTGGTTCTCCAGCATATACTCAGAGTTACAGGAATAGCATAATACCATGTCAATGTTCAAGGTAAGAACAGGGCAACAGGACAAAAATTAATGGCTCAGGAGCTAAAGGACAGAAGCATGATGAGGACTGATATCCTTCCAGCAGTTCCAGAGCATTTAACCCCCAAAAACCCAACAGGACTGCTTCACTCCTCATTCGGAGGCAGACCTATTGCCTTCCCTTTAGCACAGCAAAGAGACACGGTAACTGTTCACCTTCAATGGGAAGGACTCAAAGCTCGCTCTTCCCAAATTTGGTCATGCCATACACTAGAATTTATTTGGGCTTCCCTAATTGTAGTCTAGAGCAGACGGGTTAACCTTCTTATTCCCATGCACAACATACTTTGGAGCTGTTAATGAAAAACAGTATCAGGTAAATGTATATGATCATCTGCCATAGAAATTAGCAGGTGAAAGTAAGAACATCCAGCAGAGGCCTAGCAGTGCAGATACAAATGCTAGACATAACCATTACAGTCATAAGAAAATTCCTGTATCTTTACAAATGCTGCTGCTGAGATGTTTTCATTACATCACCATTATCCTGCCCATTTTAGAACAGGACATATTTAGCCACTGAATGTATTCAAGCAATTGGTCACACCACCTACGGCTTGGCTGAATGATTACCTCGGGTAGCTGGAGAAAGACACAGAGCGGAAGCCAGAAGATGAATTGTTACTACAAAAATGGAAAGAGAAGGATGCAGTGACCATGTCTAACTTGCTAATAATTGGCCTAATTCCATATAGCAGCAATAAGATATTTAAACAAAACACGGGTTACAAAACTTTGTGTTAAAAACTAACCCTACAAACCTGCTACCTGTACACTTGACAGTGTCACGTTAACATTGTTCACTATTAATACAGCATTTTGTGAAAAACATTCTTAACACTGCACTTCTCTGTACGTTTCCTTACATTTCCATCAACTTTCCTTGACTTTTCCAGTGTACAGCACATTTGTACTATTAAAACAGTACATTTGTACTATTAAAACAACAAAACAATGAGTTGGGTTTGAGGAATGAGGAAAATAATTATGTAACAACCTGATTATGTCCTGCTTCAAGTTACTTTAAAGATTAGGTTACACTTCTGTTCTTTATCTCTCTGCCCTGTACCCAACAGGTGGTTGTCATTTCAGGGGTCTGGCTTACAAAAGTCTGGCGCAAAGAGGTCTTGGTTTGTGGCTAAGAGAGGATTTGGCACCACAGGCAATCCTTGCTGCTCCCTGTGTAGAGTCCATGCTGAGATGCTGTCTCCCAGCGCCAGCACACCACCTAGGGCCTGAGGCAGGGGAGCTGGGGAAGAAGGGGGATGAGCAGCACCAGATATGCTGTGCTAGTGCTGCAATACAGCAGCAGTGGCCGAGCCAGCCTGAGGACCTGTGTGGAGCCACCTAGGAGCCCAGCAGCTGCCAGGATCGTGGCCACCATCACTACCCCTAAGGGAATGATGGTGCCACTGAGAACAACTTCAGCCTTTGCAGATGAAAAGTCACCCTGCCACTTCCTAGGAGCTTCCTATTGCTTTTGTACCATGTTCACATCTGCAAGGAAGGGCACAAAGTTGATAAAAGCTAATTTTATAAAAAAAATCCCACTGAGGCCAATTTTAAATCCTGGACAACTTTTAAAACTCCTAACAACAGGCACCAAGAAGGAAGTTGAACTTCCCAATTTGTCTTCTCCACCCCTACAGTTAGTGGAAAAAACGTGAAAGATTTATGCAATAGCAGCTGGAGAAGGCTGAAAAGGAATATACAAATAAGGCATAAATGTCAGAAACCCAAAGCCACTTGTCAGTTCAGATCTCAAAATCTTGTTTTTTCTCTCTTATTTTCTTCTAAAGAGATGATTAAAAATACCATTCTCAGCTTTCATGTAACCTGTGGAAATGAAAACCAGGAATCATTTGTTCTCTAAATATGGAACCGTCACGTTGTGTGTTTATGCAATGATTTATAGCTGGCAATATATAGGCAGGTCATCCTGCAGTCAGACTGTGAGGGCAGGTGCAAGTTTTGTATTTTCAGGGAGAAAAGTAGATGTGTTTTTATCCTTTTGCTTTTTCTTTCTCACTTCAAATATGAGCACTCCTAGAACAACAAGATCCTTAGCAGGTTACCTTTTCTGCATCAAACTGTGTGTATGACATTGTGGCTCAGAAGCTGGGATATGCTCTGAGAAGCAGCATGCTCAGCACCCGTCCTGAGTGTGAGAATGACTTTTGTGATGGTCTCTAAGGATCTGACCTTCTTTCACAGAAAGTCCAAATTAAACCAAATTCTAATATGAAAGTTCTTCATGCTATTGCTTGGTATAGTGAGTGCCCTGAGGAGGTAGAACCAGAAGGATCCAAAATATGGTATGAAGAAGAATAAGGACCTTTCACTTTAACCTCTGGGATCTTGGCTCTTCAATGAGACGAAACTCTCAGTCACACAGAGTTGGACATTCTTTAAACAATAAATCTGGGAAGCTTCACTAAGTGATACTAGACCTAAACTGTAAAATTACAGCTAAAGCCTCAACCCTGTACAAACGAGTATCCTATAGAATTATGGTCTTTGCCCAGTACCTAAAACCTGGATTTTTAAATTAATGGCATATTAGAGAGTTAAGATTAATTGGGGACTAGACATTTTGTTAAAATCATCACAGAAAGAGAATGAAACTATGAAGTTTTGTTGTGGTTTGGTTTTTCTACTTCTAATTAAATGGGATTTCTGATCCCAAATACCAGAGCACAGGTATGGCAGCCAAATCTGCAAGCATTTATTTTAATCAAATAAACACACAGATAATTGCTAATCTTATAATCCCTTCAAATTGTTAGTAGCCTCCTTAATTAGATTACACATAATCCAGTCCTAACACCAGTACTGTACATACTCATCTCTCGTCCTTAACAAATGTCTGTATTGCAACAGGGTATCATGAATCAAAGCAACCAAAATTTACACTTCCTTCAGAAAAATAATTGCTTTGCAGGGCATTACTTTGCTTTGGGGAGCATTGGCAAAAATTTAAGGTACATCCAAAAGGTTCAGGTTTCAACGTAACTGTGATGATATTTTGAAAGCAAAATCCATTCCTTAACTCAGCAGATGCTGATACTTTACCCATTTTACAAGATGCTCTTTTGAGAAGGTCTCAGTGCTACTCATATTCAAAAAGTGAAAAAATACTCTCACTTAAAGGAACCATTTTTGACTATGGTTTTTAAATGTCACTATTTTTTAAGGTTTTTCTAATACCTTGAAAACCCTGCAACAAATGGAAAACAAATCAAGAAGTGTAAGTAATAAAGAACCATATGTCTTTAAGACATATATCTTCATTTACTGGTTACATGCCAGATCTGGGGCTGCTCTGACCTAAATTCAGCTTGAGCACTGCAACGCACTTCTGAGCAGACTTGGTGTCAAAACATTACGTGGACAAAAGCCAAATCACAGAAGTGAGAAAATGGGGATGCTTCCAACTGGTTTTTATGCCTTTTGCTTGTGTTTCTTCCCACCTCAGCACTGAGAAGTTGCATGACGGGCTCCACCACGATACCCTGTGGATGATCCTGGGCTGTCTCTGTCCCTCTAGACAAGACATGGCCATTATGTAGACTGACAGCCCATGCCAGTAGGAAAGAAATGACGACTAGAATTAAAGTATACTAAACATGCACCGAAAAACTGCTGACTTTTTCTTCAAAACTGACACAATCTTCACAGTGAATAGTTTTCTCACGGAAGCTACAGGTAAGAGGGCATTTCAAAAACTGTTGAACAAATGTAGATAAAATAAACACAAATGACAAGATATTCTGAATACAAATTTATACTTCTCTGCACTATTTTTTTTCTTTCGTCAGAGTGAGGGAAGCTTTCATGTATACAGAGGGACTAAGAAGTTCAGTTCAAGAAAAGCTTTGCCTTGTAATTCAATGGGACAGCAGCTCACATGCTTAAAAGATCAGCAATCTGTGCAAAATTTTGGATGTCTGGAGCCTGAACAAAGGCTTTTTCCCTTATAGCAAATGAAGACCTGACTCTCTGCAGCCCAACTCCAAACACTGCATTACTACTGTCCAACAACACGTGACATCACATTGCATGTCTCTGTACTTAGAAAGTACAGAGGTGGCTTTTTATTCTAGGGAATGATCGCTCCCATGTCATTCTCCACAAGTGTAATTATCTTGCTATTAAGAGTAACCTGTAATTTTTCTAAAATCCAGCAGCTTTAGATACAGACTGCTAGCCCTCTTTCTTATCTTCCAAGTAGCATGCTTAACACAGGATATAAAAAATGTAATAAATAAGACTGTACCTTGCAGTGGTTTTGCCTGCATATGACCTAAGGGAACTGTCAGTGTACAGCAGCACTGACAGGCTCCTCTGCAACCTCCATCAAGCCACCAGGAACAAGATAGGCTCCATCTTTACCTTCTAGTGTGGCACGTTATCTTTTAAATACTTCTCCTCGTTATAATGTGGATGATCCTATGAGGCTCAACCTAGGTCACTTTCTAGGAACTGTCTGTCCTGTAAGTGCCACGGGCAGTATCATTTGGCACACCAACCCAGGGGCTGGCCTGTAAGCCCAGAGGGCCCCAGGCCACTCACTGCTTTTAAAAAACCCGAACATTCATTTGTTGAAACAACTGGGAAAACTAGTACTACGCTTAGGCCATAATTTGCCATCATTAATGCCAACTTGTCTTTTGAGAAGAACAGCCACACAAATGCTAGAGGAGGTATTGTCAACTATGCATGCACAATTTGTTTTCCAATGTAATTGATTTTCTTCAGCAGCTCACTTTAAAATGTTTTCTGTTCTGGTGAGAACTACAACATCATGTAGCACCCATGTCCTGCTTAATTACAGGAGGAGAATAAAAAAAGGATCAGAAAAGTAAATTAAGCTACAGGAACTCACTCCTTTACATCCATACCCCACCTGTATTCTTTAAAAAAGTGTTTTTAAGATAAAATTTGTTTGCATTGAGAATCTGAATAACTATGGTCTTTATCTTTAAACATGGCATAGGATAAAGGTGCCTGGAAGTAGAACACAGGAGAAGAGCACTGGTGACCCAGCTGCCTTTCTGTATTTACTGCTTCAAACCTAACTGTACTGATTAGCAACGGGAATCTGGTAATAAGCAGGCTACAATTAAAATTTAGTATATATATCCCAGAGACATGGAAGGTCAAAGACACGCCCATGCGTGACATTGAAGGTACAATTCAATACAGTGAGGGATATGAAGTAAAGTTTTACAACGGAGTCAGTACACTGTGGCATCATAATTTCTACTAAAATGGCTAAGATTGTTAAGATAAGGAGTGGAATGAAAGATATAATGAGAAAAAAATATTCAATATTAATAAATAATATTGCTAAATTACACCCAACTGAGAAAATTAACTGTGACATGACATGAAATATATATGTAGCATTTTGAAGGAAACAAAATGCATTTTACATAAAGCCACAATCAATAATTTTTAGGCAGTGTATATTCCCTGTAATTGTTAATAAAACCATTGAGATTAGCACCAAATATAGGCAAGATGTATTTCATTCCAACCATCCCCAGAATACACATTCAAGTGATCAGGACTGCCCCACAGTATGTTTGGAGTTGTATAGATATATGCTGATACACATCTATATTGGTGTTGAAGAGCTTCGTTCTGCTTTTTACATCATCTACTGAGCATCTGAAGGAACATCCCTGAATGCAGCAGGCCAAAGAAAATTGTGAAAGGAGCAATTTAGATAGAAATATATCAAAACTGAAGCCATGAAAGAAGGAAAGGTTTGCTTATTTATAGTACAAAAGAAATTCCATCTGGTTAGGCTGTGGGTTTTTCCTGGTAGAAATTAAACAGGAAATTAATTTCTCCCCTTTCTCCTCTTATAAAAAAAGACATTTTCACTTATGATGCCAAAAGCTTGATATTTGTAGATTTTTCTGCCATCAGTCATTAATCAGCCTCATATAGTTTATAGGTAGAAGAATATTTCCTGACAGATACAGAAAACAGATTTAGAACCAAAGTCGAAAATTATATAAAGACAGATATATAGATACACAGCGCCCTGGAGTACATTTCCAAAAATAAACTAGTCAAATGGTTATCTTCCTAAAAAAGCTGATTGCATAAGCATAATTACACTAAACACAAGTACCTGCTCTATCTCTCTGCATGTTATAAATAGTACGAAGTTACATTACAAGTCTTACTCTAAAATGCTATTGTTCTAAGTTATGCCTTCTCTCACAATCCTTTCAAAAAAGGCCCACAGCTCTCACCGCTAGTTCAAGTACTATTTTCTATCATTGCTACAGAACTTGTTAGAATACACTACTTCCCCCTTCAACCCACACTCCTTATCCAAACAATTCCAGCAATTAAGAAAGTTGCTTGTTCATATCTCTTTCTCTATTAATGGCCAGGATTCCTCTGCTTGCTTACAGAGTCCTTATTTTGTAACTCAACAACTTTTGGTCATCTTGGAAAAAAATAGCTGAGAGGTGTATATTTCAGGATGCGATTTATTCAAGTCATGGGGCAAGATCCTCTTCAGAGACCTTAAGCTGAGACTGCTGAAAAGGATATTCAGTTGGATCCAAGGATCAGAAAAAACCTCCTGCCATGTACTAGCTGAGGCAAGCGCTACCTGTGGGATGCACACTGAGGTGAGAATGCTGGGGGTTTTTCCCCTCCTGTCTTGCTTTGTGACATAAAATCCCGTTTACTGAATTTGTGCAAAAAGGACCGAATCTCAGCTTAGCAACGAGTAGAAAGGGAGTATAAAAAGCACTTCTGAGAGGCAGGAGATGCACTGGCAGTGCCAAGCATTGCCATGTAGCACTGTGTATCAGTGGCAACACATCACTCAGACAATCACCACTGTAAGTAACACAAAATGTTATTCTTCATTAAGTGATCAAATCCATCAGAGATAGGCAGCTGCCTGATACAAACTCCACTTTCAATTCATCATTTAAGGGTTAAAACCAGGGGGCAAACCTAACTCCAAGGAGGAAGCCCTCTGTCAGCAGGAGCAGGTTTGCTGTATGACACAAGCATGACAACACTGTGGGAGGGGACCCTTTGCATAATGTTTTGCTGACAGCATGGGCTTTGCTTGGAAAGAGGGAACAGATGAGCTATAGTTTGTACTGGTGATGACAATCCAGATAACATCACCTCCTTGGCTCCATTTCTGCATGTTGCATACACAGTATGCAATTCTTCCTATATGGGGCATATAACGATGAATGTAACAATTAAAAGCAACCAGCTGATTTTACTTAAAGTTACTGAAATAACTACATAATTCTGAGAAAATGCAAAGGAGACTCAAACAAACAAATGACAATCCACAACAGCAGAAAAAAGACTTATATGCTCCACTCCATTATTTTACACAAAATAAGGATATTTCTGCTTCCTGTTGGGTATTTGAAACAAAGTTTATTTAATGTTTAATCCCATAGAGGCAGACTTTTTTTTTGCTTTGCATGTAGCTTAAGAAATAGGTGTCTACCCATGTTTCAGATTCTGAAGGAATTAAGTAATTTATTACAGTGATCAGACATTGGAATAGGTTGTCCAGGGAAGCGATGGCGTCACCACCTCTGGAGGTGTTTAAGAGATACCCGGATCTGGTGCTGGGTGATGTGATTTAATGGTTACAGTGGTAGTGCTGGGTGGATGGTTGGACTTGATGATCTTAAAGGTCTGTTCCAACCTTGATGATTCTAAGTAAACATGCAGCCATGTGCTTACCCGACTCCCAGTGAAATTAACGCAGGAACTTGACCTTCCCTAGTCAATGAAGTCAAGCACACTTTGCAATTTAACTCTGAAGCTCAGCAAGGTGTGTGGAGGCTGCTAAATATATCACATTTGCAGAACAAGTAAGAGGGGGTTTCCAAATGTATTGGAAAGAACAATACAAGAAACACAAGATTATTAAAATTCAGTATCATTATTTTGAATTATGAGAGTTGAGAATAATGGTGCAAAATGTATCAGGCTGCTAGGAATGAAGAAAGAAAATGAGATAAACAGGGAAGTTGAAATGCTGAACTAGAACATACGAAACTTGCATTACAGAAAAAAAAAAAGACATCCACAGGATAGGTGCAAACCTATGTGTATGAGAAAATCTTATCTCAGACATTATCTTCACGGTCCACAGGCATACAGAGAATTACTGCAGACATCTACTGAAATTTAAATTAGCCAGCTCAATTACGGATAGCAGTGTTTCTGCTATGTCAAGGCTTTAGCACTTGAGCCTTGTATTTTAGAAACCTGGCTATATTTAAGCTTCTTTTCTCCTGCACAGGTGCCCAGACGGTTAGGTTAATGGCGGGCTGGGTGTGTCCAGACAGGCTGCAATTGCACCTGCACTCTGCGTCAAAAGATTCAAAGAGCCTGAAAAGGAGCTGGCAAGAGAAGAAATCCAGAAAAAAACCTTCTGAAATACATACAACAATGGAAAGTTAAGTCTCATGTATAGCAGCTTCTTTACCAGAGACTGTAGAACAAGAAAATTATAGCTACTACAAGCTGTTTACAAATATTATGTCCTTGCAAAGGTTTTGCAACTATATATAACAACTCAAGCTTTGATCTAGTATTTAATTTACTACATAATTAAAACAGTTCTACACACCAAAGTTAATTTATGCACTCGTATGTTAACCCAGCATAACTTAAAAGAAATCTTCCTTTACAATTATAATGCCGTATGTGTATATGATAGCTTTTAATAGATTTTTTACTTGCATACGTCATAACTGACCCACTGAAAGATGGTATCCTAGTAAAGTAGCATCTGTTCTAAGTTCCCCTGTAGCTAGCAGATTCACAACAACTATTACTCCAACTTGCAATTTTTTTTTGCATCACTTAGAGCTCAATGCAATTACTTTCTAAGTGTGCCATCTCTGCTCTACACTTCATTCAGTAAAATCTGTTTTATAGATGTTTTAGTGGTGAGCTGAGCTGTAGAAGCTATAATTTGTGAGCTGGATGTGACGTACAGCTTGGCTTCATGATGCCTCGCAGGCACACCGATTTATTTATTTTGCTTGTTACTGATAACAGTGAGGTGTGTGTTTGAAGGGCTGACACGACATCCAGCGAGCAGGAGATTCCCCACCCTTGTTGCCTGCCTTGGTTTCCTCCCAGGGCTGGGACAGGAAATGCGGTGGTTGCAATACACGCAACTCCCAGCCCTTCATAAGCAGTGTCAGCACTGCAAAGGCTACTTAGTTTGGCCACAAACACGTAAGTGATTACTAACTTCTGTTTAAGTGTGGAAGATTTGCTGGGACTAAGCAGCAAGTTATTTATAACAGAAAGCAGAACATTGTTTGCTAGTATCGGTGAAATCACAATTAGCTCCTAATCTCCAAATTCTGATTTTTTGACACCTAAAAACACTATGAAAATTCAAAATGTAGAAAAACTACTTTCCTGTGATTTATAGTTATTTCAAATCAAAGCATTTTCAGTTTATTTATATTTTGAAGCTAGAGTGGTAGAAGCCATTCTAGCAAAACCAGACATGAGAATGTGTTGGGGTTTGCATTTTGAAGGGGAAGACATGGGTACTGGAATAGGAAGGCAGTGTATCTGTGCAAGGGAACTGTGACAAGTAGCAAGTTCAGGGGTTTATTCAGAGATATGACTGGCCATATCTTCTTGTGTCTTATAATAAGGCAGCATGAGACACTTGGATTCCCAACTCATGCAGCAACTGTGGACTCTGACTTCAGCTGGATGCTCCCCTGGTTTGGCTACAGGCATTTGAAAACATTTATTTATCACCAACACAAAAGCGATTGCTTTTTTATTTCTATATAAAGTGATAATTTTTATAAATTTTTATAAATCATATAAAATATTTTTGCTATCTTTAAGTTAAGAGAATGTTGAACACACAGATTCTAGCACAAAAAAAATCAAACTAATTTCCTTAAAAAAACCCAAACAAACCAGCTAATGTGCATGCAGCATTCTTTAACAACTTACTCTTTCTACTCTTTGTTTCTTAGCTTTTCCTACTCCCAACATTACGTTCTGTGTTTGGGTTTTTTTCCTGGATGCAACTTGCCTAAAATATATTAACTAAATCAAAATGTACAGCCAGTGGGTCAGATGAGGTTACAGCTCCTTTTTGACTATTACACCCACAATTTCATGAAGGATCCCAGCACCCATACAGCACTTGTGCCATGTCTGAGGTGTCTAAGAGCTCGCTGTATCATTTTTCTTTCCAAACCCAGGTGTTAGCTTGAGTGACCCTTCCCCTAGCCCAGGGCAAAAACCCAGTCAGGAGCAGCAGGGAAGTAACAAGAGGGACTCATTGCACTCAAGAGCTCTTTCGTGCCAGTGCTGACACAACTGGAGTTGATGTTTGCATTTGTCTTGATGTGTCTATTGTGTATTAATCTCATCTAATGCTTTTTTTTTGCATAGGCTGCTATTGTAGGGAAATCATATTATTCAGCTTAGGCTGACATCCTTTTCCTCAAGTCACTTTTTCACATCTAGCTGCATTTACTGTAAGAGCAACAATCACTCTCCCATTTCCTAGGCTCCTGAAAAAGAAACCTCAACAATTTAAAGCCTGATAATTCATTAAAATACATGCACCTGCAACAGGATCAACAAAGGATGCATCATCTGAACATATGGTTTTCAGGAAGAAGGGAAGCAGTCTGTTGTTTTTTGTTTTTTTTAAACTACCAACTGAAATGAAAATTTTCAACACCTCTTTTAACCTTCATAAAGGCTGTGTCTCACCTGCTTGAGAAATAATAAGCTGATGGTATAGATTGAGCATAAGCTTTCATGGCACATGGCCTTGCCAAGTGATTCTAACTAACAGACAGATAGTTTTGAAATGACTGAGTTAAAATCTATTTGTGCCTTCAATAGCATAAGGACACATGGATACCAAAGTAAATGAAGTAAAAGTTAATCTTTGAAAGGTTTAGTGAGTATTTACTTAGGTTAATGTATAATTTCTGAGGACAGATGCATTCCACGCAAAAAATATCCATGAAATAATAAAACTACTGATTATGAATGCAAAATCTCACAGATGAATATGTGAACCCAGTTACTGTGTAAGAGTGAAGTATTTGCTCATACTGCTCTTCTGCTTGCTGAAAAGCAACAGCTCACATGCTGTAAAGCACTGCTTTCACAGCAAGGACATCCCCAGTGCAGTGGCTCTGCAGACAGCTGCATCTGTTTTTGCTACGCTTATATATCTTCACACAATAATGAAATTTGATAAAAGATACAGAGAAAATGCCTAAATAAAAGAGAAAATTTTTAGATAAAATGCCTAATGGTAAATACTGCATTGAGCGAGACAATAGGACACCAGGAAACACGGAATAATTACGAGGCTCCTATGTTTGCAAAATAGGAAAATCTCCTAAGAAACACACTCAGTGCGTTTGCTTCTTGCATGAGGCTTTGATTTGGGTTCTTTCGGTACCTGAAGCTTGTTTTTTGACAGCGCCCTTGTTTTGTTTACAGCACATTGCTGGGATACTCCCTTTGATTCAGCCTGACACACGTGACACTCTGCCAGCTTCTGTTCTGCAGTGCTGCTGCTGCTGCACTAAAAATAGCTTCCGCTTGCTTTGGCTCCACATCTAATTTATGGAAACTCACAGAAAAAAAGGCCCCTGTTAGTGGGTGAGCGACGTACGATTCTACAGCTTGCGCTGCTAATCTCACTTGGCCTCCTGAAATGCATCACTAAAAATTTAAAATTTAAGCCTGCAGTTAACGGTGGTTAAGGGAAAGAAGATAATGCTTAATATGCTTAATTTATTTTTAAGGTGCTATAATGATAACTTGACTGAAAATGTCAGGGAGTTGGACTATGCTAGGTAAAAATGCCTGCAATTTAGAATAGAAATTTAAAAAGGCCTACTAGTGCCCACACTTGTTTGGGGAAAGTGCCATAAGGATTTTCTTAATTAGTTTACAAATTACAGTAAAATTACAAACCTCTTGTTTGCTATAACAGCTTTCAGATGTTTTATACAAGCTTCTTCATTGTGCCATAAAAGTCATCATGTCCTTCAAGAAATGCTGATTTTACAAGCTTTGCCACAAAACCTGACTCTGTCTGAAACAACATTTGGCACCAACATAAACCCAATATGTATCTTTCTCTGAAAAAAATCAAAGATTATGTTAAAATTCAAAATCAAAGTAAGTTCAAGAAAGTGGTTATATTTCTTTCTACAAAAGAAGAGGTTTTAATTTTCTAAAGCAGAATTTTTCAGATGTTTCTTCATAGTACCATGTCTAGGAGTGTCACCAGCTGAGCTACAGTTAGTTACAAGGGAAAACCAAATGAGAAACACGGATGGTATCTGTCTGGTATCTGTATTAATGCACTATTTGTTTAATGGCTTAAATCTAAGGAGAGCAACACTGAAGTACTGAATAAAAATTCCAAAACTGAAAAGGAAGGCCTGTTTTAAAAGTTTTTAGAGTGTGTAACGAAGGAGGTAAGGACATCTGGATTCAGATTTTACTTTAGATAAGAACTTTTAAGTTAAGGAAAATTCAGATGGCTATCAGCAGCTTAAGCAGAAAGAGATTCCAAGGCTTTACTCCTGTAAAAAAACAGCAAATAAACTGGCTGACTTTGTGCAGAAAGGCTTGCTGCATAAATTTAGCAGTCTGTTTGCAAGCTATCAATTTAAGGATTGGTATCTAAACTGTTATCCAAGTAGGGACATTACTTAGCAACTACCATGGCTAAAAAGGAATTTTCATAAGTCTCAAGAGGGGCTATGAGTTATTGACCAAAAAATTCCAACAGAATCCTGAAACCAGTTTAGGCTGGCTAAAGTTAGCTGTGTATGAGTTACATGACTAAGTAATGGTCACACTGAGTCTATACCAACCTATTTAGTAAAAAAATACTGTGCTGTGTTACTGTTAAAAGCTTTTTAACTGCACAGACAATTATTGACTTGAATAAATCTTTTTAGGCAAACCTCTTTTTAACATCCTGCCACAGTGGGGACAGAAAGGGACGAACAAAACCCATTACATGCATATGTGTTCAAAAAAAGGGTACAGTCAAGAATGAAAAACAGCAGCTTTGCAATAGAGCTTTTGTCTGCAACTGTGTGTGATGGAGAGGGAGAGGAAGAAGGCAAGGAAATGGTATCATTTAATGCTTGCAGGCTCGCAGGAGTGTCACTTTCCTTTCTAACCTAACCATTGAATTATTTTCAATGAGCTCAAATGAGAGCTTTAAAAGCCTCTTTTTTTTTTTGGATCTGGGGCATATAAACATGGAATTCTGTTTACATTCTTAATTATAAACATGTATTGAAAATCTCTGGTCTATCTCCAAGCCCAAATCAGTTTGATAGCATTCAAATCAATGTTTACAGTCTGGCACTTGTTGCCTTCGCAGCCTCAGCTCTGTGCCTTTATGCTGCTGATAGAAGCGTGAAGCATAAAGTCCCACAGCCCTACACTGCAATTGCTAGAAAGCAAATGAGAGATGGGGTGTAGATCTGAGGTCTTAAGCTTAGGACAGGACAGAGCAGAGGCAGCCATACCTTTAACCATCTCACACCCTGCTCTATTCATCTCCCCTATCAGCACTAGGATAACAGCATGCAAATACAAAGCTCAGCCTTGCCCTAATATAATTCTGAATGTTACATAAGTGCTTGATAAACAAAGCAAGGCAGCTAGAAATGAGATAACCTAGCCATGTGTATATTCAGCTGACTGCTTACTTAGATACCTAGCTCATATGCTGCGACTGTGATAAAGGACAAGAAAATGGCTGTAAACCACCCTCTAAAGGCATTCTTGGTTCTTCTAGGACAACTTAGTTTTTAACACCATGTGTAGGAGAAATATGCCAACATGTTAAATATGTCCAGATTACACTTTTTATTTCCTTTTTCCTCCCCTGCTTCTGAAGACTAAAATGGTTGGCAATACAAGAGGCGTTTCAGAACCATTTTATGGCCTACCCACAGCGACACTGGACAGGTTATACCTTTTACATGCACCTGTACAGACGTGCTACAAACTAAATTATAGTTCTTGGCACTGATAACTTAATTCCAGACAATAATTACGATGGAAGTTGCCAGACACATTATCTAAATATCCCACTACACAAAACACATGGGCAGTGTCATGAAAGAACCAAGAAAAAATCTCAGACACAATCTCTAATGCATGCCTTTCCTGGTCAGGTGAGAAACATTTAAAGTAATGTCAATCTGTTGTCTTATTATTGAATGAAAAGAAAAGCATGGGGCTGTGAAAATAAGGGCCATGAAAATAAAAGCAAACTGACCTATCTTCCCACCGATAAGCAATTATTGAACATAGTATGTTTCTAGCCAATTAAAAACTTACTTTTTTAGAAAAAAAAGCTAGAAAAGCCAGGGAAAGGGAAGAAAGAATGCATGGAAAGCGCTGATAAAAAAACCCCAACAAAATGAAACAAACCAAGAACCCCAAATGAGAGTTCAAACATAAGCTACACTTCTAGAAATGTTATCTTAGCTGTACTAAAAATATACATCAAAATGCCCACTACTGCTATCTGAAGCTCCCTTCTGTTGGGCCCTCTTCCTTTAGAGCAAACAAAGTCGTAGTAATAACTAGCTTTCTTCCAACTTCCCCTGTGAACAAGATCCGCTGGTGGATATAAGCGGTCAACCACTGCCACCAGTTCTACAAACTTCCACATTTCTCTAATCCTTTCGTTGTCTTGCTATATTATATTTCTAAGTGGTTTAACTGCACATGCCAGTGTTTTTCATAACTCATTAGAGGTGTGGCTGTTACTTCTCACCGTTGCCATCTCAGGTCAGACAGAAGGCATTGTCCAAAAGTTACACACTTCTTACAAAGTCCAGAAGAAAAAGACGATCCTAATCTTTTATATTCAATATGATTGGATTTGCACTTTCTCAAACATTACAACTTCTTTAGAACCACAAACCATTTTTGGCTGCCCTACATCAAAAAAAGGGAAGCACATTCTCCCATCTGGCACATGAAGCACTGTTTTTCATGAAGATGGTTTTCAGGATTTTTTTTTTTTTAAATTGGAAAATAAATCTAAATTTTTATACATGTGTCTCTAACTGATGGAAGGAAATTACTTGCCATGAGATTTATCATGTAGCTACAAAACATGCCCTGTGGCCATCTGGTCATCTCCTGCAGACTTTGGGTTGTTGGAGCAAAGTGATACAGAGACATGTTCAATGACCTCTCCTTCAGGGCCAGAGGAAGGTTTATCAACCAACTCTATGCCTAAGTTTATCTCAGGCTCAAGTATGGAAAAAAGTAGAGACAAAATTTATCTATGCACACTATTTTAAAGGATTGCCATGGCTCATCTAATCACCTGCACCAGGATGCATAAGGAAGAATCTTTTGAAGTGATTTACAGTTTTCTCAACTGAGAGAATGCAATTTTTTACTATAACTCTGGGATTAAGTGGCAGGGTCCAGCTCTAAAGGGCCAGTGATCACTCCTCCGAACTAAAAACTTGGTGGTAGCTATGGCTGTCACCTTGAAATGTAGTCAAGAAACTAGCTGCTGCAGCAGATATGCCAAGCAGGCCTAAGGATTTAATTTCTGTCCCCTCTCAAGTTCACATATTGTAAACAGTAAAATAAAAGCAAGCCAATAGAGCATTCACAGTGGTAGTGTACCATGCTGTGAGATTAAAAATAAGACATGGCATATTTGTGAATTACAAATGTTGGTTGGTGCAACTCTGCAATGGGCAATCAGCACTTCCCATAAAGAGCTACCATGTAATTCAAATATTTTATCATTTTTCCTACAACTTTTAGCCCTCAGAAATTATTCTTGTAGAGTCACCTTTGAATTTCCAGAAATGTTTGTTTTAGAAGGACTAGTTGCCACGCATGCACAGATCAGCCAGTACATGGGCAGAGCCTCCTAATATCAGGAAAATCCACATTAAAAATAGCAAGGATGGTTGAAAGTCCAGTGACAACTCTGGGAACTGCTTGAACATGAACTTCAAATACAGACATGATTTACTGTCTGGGACTACTCACTACATGAAAAGGAAAAGAGTATGAGCCTCACCAGTGGAAAACATGTTTACATTAGAGTTGTTATCATTATCAATTGCTTTCCTTCCCAGTTCTATCATATCACAAATAAAGTATGCACATCTTTTCCTAGCAGCTTTCAACTGCCAATGAAAGCAACTGGAAAAAAATATTTATTTTAAGACAATAGAGTGTTACATATGAAAGTGAACCCCTACACTGTTTGTATTCTTACACTAGAATGGACTGCTCTATAAAAATCCAAGCCATGCAAAAGAGATTTTTTAAAAGGTCAGATCAAGCAACAGAATTAAGAAAAATAATAAAAAAAAGGTAAAGAAGACGGAGACAACTTAAAAAAGGATATTTCTGAACTACAAAATAAAGAAAATAATCTGAGCTATAATGATAGGATTTTCAATTCTTCTGGAAAATCCCTTTTCTTTCTGAAAATCTTCTCTAACTCCAAGGAAGATTTGTGCTGCACTGTCTGCAGTAGGTGAGACAAACAGCAGAGAGTGGCTGCCCTGGCTGCATGAAGAGAGATTGCTGCAGGGTTGCTCCACTGCTAAAAATGCAAAAAGTCATCCCCACCACAACCTGTGGGTGGGGGAGATGACCGACTGTTTCTCCAAGGCCTTGTCTGCAATAGAATGAGCCTCTACAGAAAACCCTCTTAAGAAGAGCCCTTGCATCAATGCAGCCGTGTTGATTAAGGATGTGACTCTTCTCACATTCCTCTTCCAGTAAAACCTCAGAGAAAAGGCCAAGCCTTTCTGTAAGGCATAGTCCACCCAGGTCTATTGCTTTGCATGCCTAAAAGGGACAGATGGCAGATGAAACTGTAATATAATTTAATCAGCAGGAAACTAAATAGCATATATAATCTTAGCAGTCAATCCTACAGAAGGACACTCCATTCAAACACTGCCTACTTGCACTGTACTTATTAAGAGATGCCTTCCTGTATCTATTCTAAATGCAATTACCACAGATTACTTTGAGTTATCCATTTAAGAGACAGATTATTGCATCTAACAATTCAGAGGCCCAAATAGTCACTTTCTCCCTAAGCTCCTGGATCACTGGAAATCCATGGCAAACAGCTCATGCATGAACTCTTCTAAGTGACAGGATGGACATGCTGGTCTGCTGACTGCACTGATGCTTCTGAAATGCAGTCTGAAGTAACTACTGAGTAACCTTTTAAAGACAATATTCTCTGGCGAGTTAAACATGTCTGGGTCCTTTCTTACCATCTAGCTTGGCTCCCCTCAAGCATTCTCCATGGAAGACACTCTTTCTATTGAGAGCAGCTTTGCATCTGAACTTTGGATGGCTGTATTATGTTTGTTTTACATCGTCTAAAGCAAATAACCCTCAAAGTCAGAGCTGGAAAATATCTACATAAATTAATACATTGTTCCCAACAGTTCTATAAGCATTACCATTAGTCATAGACTTACCACATTTAAAAGCTCTTTGGTGTCTGTATTTCACAACGAACAACTCAGGTTTTGTCTACATTTGGCACACAGTGAAAACACATTGACTACTGAACACAGTTTTACTGTTATTATATAGGGAAAATGGCTCTTAATGACGTTTGAATTGGTCACATTTTACACAGTAGTCTGTATGCACATTAAAGACAAAATTAGGGGCTAATAATTTTCCAACATGGTGTATTTTATAGTATGGACAAAGAGCTGAGCTGGTTAGGAAGAAATGTCCCTCAATCAATTTCCAAATTTTCCCCTCTTGTTTAGAGGATCTTGCAACAAGCTGTGCATCACAGATTAGATGAGACAGTTATGCTGCTTTACTTGTGTCCTTAATTGTAATGTAAATATTTTTCTAAAAATTTGAAAACATCTGCAATATTAAACAAAATTTTAAAATATATAAATTATAAAGTGGAACTAAATGATTTTGGCTGCATTCATTTTACTTTCACTAAATCTGATTTATTACTATTCACAACCCAGGTTTTAGTAACTTATAATTTGCTCTCATCTAAAGCTGTAGTAAAATGGAGCAGAGTTCATTTGATGTGCTGTACAAAGAGAACTGAGAAGGCTCAGACCTGTATCTGTACCACCCTGAACACTTTCCAGGAAGTACTGAATCTGTACTGATATTTTTTAGACAGAATAATGATGTCTTTGGCAAAGAGAGGCATCAACAATTATTTCACAGTAATCAGAAAGACAAACTGGTATCTATGACTGCACTGTACTGAAAAAGCCTATGACTCCTCCACAATAACCTTTAACATCAAACACAGTAACAGCTTTTACAAAGTCTTAAAGAAGGCATTACCTTTTGTTTTCTTCCCCCCCCCAGATAGCTAGACTGAAAGACATGGATAAAGTATTCAAGGCCAAACCAGGTAGTGTGTTCCCAAGTAAAGCTACATCTCAAAGCTCTTTTTTTCTGATCTAGTTTGCCCTTTTGCTTTCCCTGTGTAAATAAGGAAGACAAAAGTCATAAGAAACTGAAGTAATGCATAACAGATACCAAAAACCAGCATGATACATGATTACAGTGTGCTGCGAGCAGCTCACACATTGAGGAGAATTCAAATAATAGCACATGTTCTGTGATTTGGACATTGAGAATTCCCTGGACTCCTTTTCTATGAGCAAGCTATTGAGAAACACTGACATTTGGGCAATAAAAAACACACCAAGAGAACACTGATTGCCCAATACAACTGCCATTGTAGTTTTCCTAGCTAGGGAAACCAATTCCCCCCTTCATCTACACTGCTGATTTGTCACAGCTTCTTTAACTAGTGCTGACAACAGGCCATTCATATCACTGTGCATTGTACCACACAGTTTCAGACTGATCCTGAGAAAGGCATCTAACTGTATCTCAAGCTACTAAAAAGCAAAATAGAAAGCAACATGTCATATTTTCCAAGAGTAGGGGATAAAAAAACCAACCAACCAAAAAAACCTCCAAAAACCAAACACCCAAACAAAAGAGAAGGAATGCTTTCAGTTTAATCCCATTCTTTAAATAGAACGGAATATTACAAATAGAAGAGCCAAAAGATCCACAAATCTATATACTTTCACTAAGTGGGCTTACCAATAAGCCTGCTGTAAAACCAATAAATAAGATCAGTGAAAAAACAGTTTCCATAACATTTTATCTTACCATAATTAAGACAACTTACATCACCAGAATGAAAATCACCCTTGAGCTTTGTGAACAAATACAATGCAACATGGCCACAGTCATTCTAAGAAACCAAAGCCAATTTACTTCTAATTCAATCTTGCACAAGAACAGAGAGTCATGCAGTGACCTGAAAGGATTTTTGTTTCTAAAATGGCAAAACACTTCTGGCTTGTAATATTCTAGGAATACACATAATACTGGACCATCACACCTTGTTTCAAAGTCTGCAGAACGTCTCTGGCATTATCTGAATACAGTGTGAAGCTACAGACTTGGCTCTATACTACGTCTGAGCATACTCTTCTGAAAGGCATCCTCCCTAAATAAGCCATGAAATATTTATGAACTGAAGACTAAAGTGTGTCTCAGGGAGAGAATGGCATAGGGGAAATGATACAGGGGAGTGGACGATATGCTGAAAGTTAATGCAATTCCATATATTTTCTTTCCTTCACACTCTTATTGGTTTCCAGCACATAAACAGAAGATTAATTTCAATGTTCTCTTCTATTTTCATTTTGAGAAACAACTAGGATTTGATTATTTCAGCTCTTGGCAAGACAGAAATAAATGAAGATTCCTCACATTCCTCAGAAAAGAACAAAGGCGCTTCATCCAACTGGGCACTTTAAGATTTAAGAATTTTTTAAGAAATTCTTAAATCTTAAAAGTACCCAGCTGGATGAAGCACATAACTGATGCCATATAGTTGGAGAAGAAATGCTCCTTTTACTTAAAAAGGTAAAAGACAGACAAAGAAGACTTCACACAAATATTATAAAGGCTTATGGTTCTAAGAAGTTTGTATCCTGAAGCCAGGTTCTACTTGTTGCTTTATTTCTAAGGAGATATGCTACCTACCTACTTTTAAACTACTTAAAAGCCTAAGTGCATATAAAGATTAATCTTTGATTTGTCAATAGTTTGAAAATTTATGCACACTCGGCAACATTTGAGAATTTCCAGCATACGTCAGTAAGAGTTTCTGACAGATTTTTTTCACTTGAGACTCATGAAGCAAGAGTGGATTTACTAAAAAAATGAAAACATCTGTTCTGAAAGAAATGTCCATTTCTCCCCCTTTTTTCCTGCTGGTATGCTTTGGTACTGACTGCATCAATACATAAAGTAGAAAAGTATAAAATCATTAAAAGAAGGTCAAAGGAGGATTTGGAATAGTAGATAGATAAGTCAACCTTATATATACCCAGGTAGATAGCCGAGATATCTTATTGTGACTGACCAGACTGACACATTACCTTCTATCTCAAGAGCCCAGAGGCCCATATCACAGCAAATAATCACTCTGTCAAGAATAAAATAACGAGCAAACCAAACAGGGTAAAGCAAAGAAATGGATCTGCAGATATTACTGGTAAGTGGAGAGAAAAAAGGGAAATATGTCAGCCACCAAATTTAGATCAAGACCAGAAGTCAGTCATAGGTGCACAGAGGAAAAGGGACAATGCAACTGAAGTCCAAACATGCTGGATTCTGCTCAGAAGCCTTCCAGCTAGTGTTGCAGTAACTGTTACACATGCACAAGGAGAAACACCTTCAGAAAATAAGCAGCTTTATATGTTGAAAAATCTCCAAAACAGTGTGATAGCAAGATATGACTGTGACTCAGTTTTAGGAGAGAAAATTTTTGAAACATTAGCAATTCGTAACTTTTCAAGGGTTGGAGAAAGCCCCTGAGTCCTCTGAAGAAGTCATGATTTCTTTCACAGGTTTTCACAGACATCTATAGACAGGGAAATACTGAATGTTGTGCTTACAGGGCACTGTTCTGGACAACAATTTTTTGTGGTGAGCTTCCCCTGTTTTGCAGGCAAAGAGGACAGTAGAACACCTGTTAGAAGAGCAACTCCTGCCCCAGTGCTCTGAGGTCCACACCAAACAGACAACTGCAACCAATCCTATTAGAGGTAGAATGAAACTAGGACTATTCACTTGGAAAGCTTTCACTAATTTTCCTATGGAAAAAAGTGTACTTGTGCTCCTAGCCTACTAGTGCAGACAACATCCATCTTCAAGAACAATGAAGCTAAATGAGATAAAGAAACTTGTCTTGACTGTGGACAAAGACACTTATTTTAACCTCATCACACAGACTGAAGGGTTAAGAAGATTAAATATTTTGGAACTGTCCTTCACATACTTCTTTTCCAAACAAATTCAAAGAATGCCTATAGAAGATTAATTTTTGTTGTATTTTTTTCTCATTGCCATTAAAGGCAATTTTTTTCTATATTTCAGTTGTAGTCTTCTATAATTTTCTGTTAACTTCACAGTATTCATACTTATCTCATGTTTACAGTGACTGTGTTTTAGCCAGCCTAGCTAATTGCTCAGAAGGGAACTGTATTATAATTTATACAAGTTTCTGAACATTCACCTGTGTTGTGCTCCTCATATAGTGTGGAAACAGAAGATCTCACTACCAAAGTTTCTCTTTTTGCTGTTTTCAGAATCTTCTGAGGTGGTAAGGTTCTGTTCTCCCATATCCATTCTGCTCATTCCCATCAGAACACAGGTTAACCCACCTTGACATTGTGCAATCTCATATCTTTAACATTTGCCTTCACTGAAGAGACATAAGAGACTGCATTCCTGACAAAAAATACTTAATACTTTATTACTTTGGCTTTATTTGTGAACCCATATTTATTATCTTTGCCCAACTACAATCTTCTCTTACGTCTTCCTTTCATCCTCCAAAAAGGTATAACTTGTCTACAACTTATGTAAGAATATTCCTAAAATAATTTTTAATCATAATATAATCATTCTTTCAGCATATTGTGTATTTTGTGATGATCTCTCTGAGAGAGGTACAGAATCGTGCACTTAATAAATAAACTCCAATAAAGGTCTCACTCTTGTCACTTTTACATACCATAATTTGCTGATGATTACTTTGGGAGTACTATCGAGTCAAAACCTAAATTTTGCCTGTGTTGGTTGGCACTGACAGAAAACAATGTGTACTCTGCACCACAGTCTCCTCTGCAGAACCTCTCACCTTGACGTCAGACCCTACAGACATCAGCTACCTACAAACCACCAAAGCAAGAGGTGACTAGCCAATGCATAACACAAGGTAAAGCAAACCAACAGAAAACCAAAACACCACAACCCGAAAAACAAACAGAAAGACTTCCATACAGTTAAGAGAAAATGAAACTCAAGAAAAACTAGTGACTACATTTGACCCCTTTTCTTTGAACAAAAGCAACAATGTTGATGTGATGAACTATAGTTCACTATGATTACTTTAGTTCTGTAGAATGTAGCAAAATGTTTGTTCACTGGCATCTGCCTCTTCAGAGAAAAGCTTTTCAAAGCAGAACCCAGTATGTTTGTGATGAAAATCTAGTTTATGGGAAACTAGCTGGAAAAAGGGTTTCTAAGATCCTGACAATGTAAGATAATAGGACAACCAACTGCAGGGACCCTGAAAATAAGTCATACTAGACAAAGAAGTTCATTTATCAGCAAAGTTTACTTCTACATTCCCAAAAACCAGAATAAATCCCAGCAGCAATAGTGCTCTTCAACACTATACTGCTCTTTAAAGAACTATTTTTAAATAATTGCTATAGTAGTGTTGCCAGTTACAGGTCTGACATAGTTGTGCCAGTAAGTAAGTGAAAGCCAAGTAATTGCACCCATGCTGACCATTAAACTTCTTCACCTTGTGGTTGGAAGGAAACTTAATAAAGAATAATTATTCAAAATCTGTGCCGCTGGACTTTCAGGATGCAGATCTTCCCAACCCCAAACACATTCTCCTAAACCACAAGAAAGGCAGTGAAACCATCTTAAACAAAGATAAAAAGTAGCAAGGAGGCAAAGACACGGAGAAATGTACCAGCCGATTTTGGTCAGAAAAATGCATTTAAGGCTTACATTTTGATATTCAGTCCAATTTATGTCTGTAATTAAGTGTCTGAAAAACAAAAAACCCATTCCCAACCTCCCTGCAATGTTCAGGAAAGGAAACTAAAAGTAGTTCTCAGAAAACCCATACAACTGGTTTCAAGACTCACCTTTTCCTGCACTAGAACTTAGGTATGAAAACTACTTAAATTAATTTCTTTTTTGATTACAAATGAAGGAATTGTCAGAGGAGTAGTAAATTGGGGAAAAATTATTTTTTTAAACCAATTCTAGAACATATGAACCTTCACAAATTTTATTCTGGAAGACAATTATTTGGTGTGTCTGTTAGACACACTGACATATCTTACACATATTTACTTTTCTACTGCTTAATTTAGGCTCAAATTAAACTTTGTGTAAAACCCCACAATATAACAAACATTTTTAATTAAATCACAAAGAATACTTTTAGAACAGACATAACTGAAACAGTTTCTCTAAAGTCAAACAAACTTTTTAGAAATTCTAGCAGCATCACTGTTGTCTTATACTAAAATGAAAAAAAAAAACTTTAATTTAATTATGAGAAGTGGAGAGTCACCCTTGAACTGCTGAGTCTCTCAGTCTGATGTGCTTTAAAATTGGGATTATAACCAATTGACAAATACAGTGACTTTATTTTGGTTTAGTCTGAGGTGTAAAATTTATTTTTCAAGAAGAGTTGCTTAGCCTTTACACTCTTCCAGCACAATAGAAACCCTATTTTATTTACTTATTGCTTAACTTCTGCATTCCACCATCTTTCTTTTTCCCAATCTGTTGGTGCAGCGTTAATTTAGAAAAACACCACCACTCAAACCCTGGCTTCTTGCAGATCCTAACATAAACAAGGCTGTGTACATATACAGGCGCAGAGGAGCCTGTGTATGCAGTCTGGCCAGTAAGTAGCTCCTTAAGGAAGAAATAAGATTCTTGGCCTCTCTTTATACTGTTATGTGAAACTATCTACTTGAAAAAAGAAAAGTTGACCATCCGTAAGAGAAAAAAATGCATGTGGCATTTAAGGAAAGTCAAACCCCAAGTGTAAATAATTTGACGATATCCTGTATAATCTGTCATTAAATTATCAGTGCTTTTCTTTCTTTTTTAAGCATTCAACTTACAGTTATTATAGAGCTGTTATATTAAATTTATTATGTAAACAAGCATTTCACAGTGGGTTAGCTTTAAGGTAACAGAATACGAACACATTTTTCTCTAGAGCATAGCAAAAAAGAAATTCCACAGAAAAAATTTAAAATACATCTGTGTTATGTAATTATAAGCTTATTAATAAGGTAATACATTCTTTAACCAACTAATCTCTGCCACCGAGAACACATACACATGACCATGAATTGTAAATGAACAGATTGAATTAAACTCTGTATCAATGGACATAAGCTGGAGAAGTGGAATAAATACAAGTGACTCTCAACATTCCCTGCAATATAATGAAGCTGGCTTTGGTCATAGTTTACTCTTTCTCCCACGCATACACTAGAAGAGTCCTAAACCAGGAACAGCACATAAATAACACCACAACTGACAGAATGACCTAAAACTTCCTTCTGAAATCGACTCATAAATCTTGCCTGCAGATTCTAGATAAGCAGCATCGTTAGTTTTATTTCATTGGAAGATGCTTTGAGTGGCTGATGCTGAACAATGATTCGCCATCAGGATTTCTGGAGTTAAGCTGTATCAGCATGTTTACTGTAAGTGATGCTTAGTTTACTCTTCCTTTAACTTGCCAGTAGGGAATACACAGGTTTTAAGGTTCTCTTTATTGGCAGTTACCTGTACTCTAGATAAGACATAAACTTTCAAGGCAGCTTTCAAAGTCTGCTTATTAACTTTGTTATTTTCCATTCCTACCTTTTAATGAGACCATGTGTTATTTTTAACACGCAATACTTCAAGAAAATGTCCCTCAGCAAAGTCCAATCCCACAGACAAGTTCTCCCTTCCTGCTGCTCAGTATCCAGATTCTGACCATTTTTGCCTGTCACACTGGCCCACTGTATCAGTTCACTGACTCAGCCCTGTACCAGTGCCTATTCACATCTGTCTTCACGGCTCTGAGGCAAAATAAACACAGTCTTTTCTCTTTTAGCAATAAATGCAACAGAACACTCTTTCTTTGTTATACAGGGTATTGATGCTTCAAGCACATATATATCAAGAGTGACGCTGAGTGTCTTGATTCTTCAGCAGACTTTTATTCGGGCTCAAAAAGCACTTGAAGTGTGTGTTGCAGGTACAATTGCAAAAACCTGATGTTTACCTCCGCGGAAGGGATATGAAACATATCTCCAAATTAAACACAGGATACTAAGAGAAAAAACTAAATGCAGACAAGCTCAACTGACGGACCTACTTGCAATCCTCCAATTTGCTTAACAGATCACATTTCCAAAGGAGGCTGAGTTGCCATGTTACACTATCCTGCACCTATTATTACCCTGTGTATGCAAACAGCCAGGAAAAATATTAAGAAAACTGTTCATCAGGTGTTCAGGAAAAACTTAAAAAATTGCTGACTATGGAGGAAAGAACTGTTTCCTCAACAGAGGAAATATAGCCAGTTTTGCTACATTTTTCAAAGAAAACTACAAATATCTAATAAAACATCTTAAAAATAGCCAAATTGTATTTTCATGCATGTGTCATAACTTTGTTTGGTCTTTAGACTTTATTGCTCTTTTAAATTGAGATTAAGAAACATTTTATATTTTTCTGCCTTGCAACTTTCTGCCTGTTCTAAAACTGCAGAAAACAGACCCAGTCTCATACAGAGAAGCATGTGGGAAAATGTATGGTTTAAATTTACGTTTGAGCAGCCCATCTAGGGCTGGTTAAAGGCTTTGCCTATGGTAATTAGCTAATAAGTATTTGTCACATTGAATTTTAAAAGGCAGAGATGGTGCTCTGTTTATAAATTATCTTCTCTCATATTTTTCTCTAGGTATGGAAGGCATTTGTGAACTGAAGTGGCTACAACAGACAGGTACATGCCTGTCTGCCATTCTGGCTATTTGTGAATGGTGTTTTCATGTGCTTCATTCTCCAAACTGAAAATACAAAGGCATTTTGGAGATTTCTACAGCTGCTTCTTCTCCATATTTTTGTATTTCTAACTAGTAGTACTATCACATCACGGTCACATTTTGAGTACCAAAATTAAGATAGAACTGGTAGAGTATAACAATTTTTTTTTTTCGTACATGAGGCCAAAAAGGGAAGCAACAGCAACAAAAAATCCAAGCAACACACGAAAAGGTTATTTCATGGAAATCCCAGTGCATATTTTAAGAAACCACAATTCTGCCCCTCAAGAGTGTGGTCTATTAGTTAGTAAACAGTGAAAAATGTAAGCGTTACACACTGCAGAATGACTCTTGTCCTATTTGGCAAGCACCCCTGTTTAGAAGACTCATCAGTAAGGTTAATCTGTAAACATAACCTCTCTTTTTTCTACCATTAAATAACAATTTACTGGTTGGCTAAGGTTTATAGTTCAAACCAGGTAAGTGGAGAAAACCATGAATTCACCAATAAAATTTGCTTCTAACTCAAGTAATGATTTTTTAAGGTTTGAAAGTGATACCGCATGAGAGATTTTAAAAAGAAAAATTGAAGAAACTTCATCATCACAGTGAGTTGTTTATATATGAACCGGAAGAGAATTTTAGATGGAAGAAAATCATGTTATGGTTTTCCTATATCACCATAAAAATTTAGTTCTTAAAATCTATTTACGTGAAACATTTAGAATGAATACTTTTTCTCATTTTTCTAAGTAAAAAGCACTTGTCCTGTATTTAATATGGAGTTAGCAAGCTAAAAAAGAATCACTGCTTTAAAAAATAATATTCTCTAGATAGTAACAAAAACAACAGAACCAACAACAATAGTAGCGTTTAGTTTATCATAAATCCATCCACATTTACTTCACCACCAGTTATGAAGAAAGAACATACCAGTATACCAGACTGCAATGCCACACTAGATAAAAGATGCAGATGATGCCAAGATATCTTTTCTGACCTCCAGCTGTAAGAGGGAATTTAGGGATATCTATGTCCACACTAGCAATTAAACCTTATGTCTAGGAGAGCACAAAGAAAGTCAGAAATACACTTGGTTTTAAGAAGTGCTGCTGTTGAGAAAGCAATTATCTGTTTTTCCACATCGAGTTGAATCTGTTGACAACACAAAGAATTTTTTTTTAATTACTCCACCTAATACTAGGATAGATGCCCCACAAATTGGCCAAAACCCTTCTCCGAGATCGGATAACTGCAAAGAAAAAGAACACAAGGTGTATTTTTTCTATGTATATTAGCTCAAATATAAAATCAATTTTCTTTGGCCAAGCTCACATCCGTTGTGTTTGCTTTCCTGAGAACGTGCATAATCAAGTTTTATTAGCCCAAATGTTTGCATAGAGACCAATTTAGGCTTTCACTACCAAGTATATCAGAAGTGGTGTATTTTATCAGGGAAAGAAGGCTGATAGACAAGCTGGGATAAAGTACTGGCTGATGGCAGGGTTCTTTTAAATCCTTGGTCAACTTCCTACACTGAGGAACTCAGTGAGCTGAAATACAACCCTTCCAGCTAGGGCCACCCTAACACATACACGGGGTTATTTCACATGAATGCAATGGCGTAAAATTCAGCTCTGGAAACTTCCAATAAAACTGCAAGTAGCTATATTTTTTTTCTAACAACAATATATTTTGCCAGCTGTGTGTCACCTTAAAGAGAATTGGATGTTCTGCTTTTGTCCTTTGTCTCCCCTTTCCAAAGTGCCTAGTTCTGCACGTCTACTCTTCTGCTCTAATACTACCACCTTTCCCTGACAATGTCTAAGCGTTTTAAGTATCCACACCTTTTTTTCTGATCACTGGAACTAATTTTACCAAGTCAACTGAAGAACTGACACTGGAGTAACCAAAACTAAATTAACTCAACACTTAAGTTTTGAAACAACATAGAGAAGTCACCAGACTGGGCGTGCCTGATACCCCCAAGGCTGACTGTGTTTTGCAAAGGTTTTCAACTACACTGCTGTCTCCAGGCACATGTGTTTGATATGCAAGAAAAAGTATCTTCAGCAGATTATCTGGGATTGCTAGAGCAGCATAATTAGCACGTGGTACAGTTCGCAGTGAAGAAAGATGGCTTATCCTACAGAAACCATTTCACCAGCATTAGAGTGAAGTCAACCAACTCACATGCATAAACCAAACAGGTGGTTACTACCTATAATGCTACCCTGTGGTATGCTATTAGCTGAAAAGAGATTTTATATCTCTTCATTGCCACATACATTAATTTACTTAAATTTATGAAGCTTTTAAAGATACATAATTAATGCAACAACTTTTTTTCTGGGTCATTTTTTAATTGAAGGCCATCATACCTGAAATTTTATTTCACAGAATCACAGAATATGCTGAGTTGGAGGGACCCACAAGGATCATCGAGTCCAACTCCTGGCCCTGCGTAGGACCACCCCTAAGAGTCACACCCTGTGCCTGAGAGCATTGACCAAATGCCTCTTGAACTCTGGCAGGCTTGGTGCTGTGACCACTTCCCTGGGGAGCCTGTTCCACTGCCTAAACACCCTCTGGGTGAAGAACTTTTTTTTAATATCTGACCTAAACCTCCCGACACAACTTCAGGACATTCTTTCGGGTCCTGTCACTGGTCTCCACAGAGATCAGTGCCTGCCCCTCCTCTCCCCCTCAGGAGGAAGTTGTAACTGCAAGGAGGTCTCCCCTCAGTCTCCTCTTCTCCAGGCTGAGCACACCAAGTGCCCTCAGTCACTCCTCATACGGCTTCCCCTCAAGGCCCTTCACCGTCTTTGTTGCCCTCCTTTGGATTCTCTCTCACAGCTTAATGTTTTTCTTATATTATGGATCTGTTCTACATTGATAGAAGTTTGCTTTGCAGTTCGCTTACAGGGATACAATAAAATTTGCGCATTTGGTAAATAGTATGAAGAAACAAAAATGGAGTTGCATTCATCTTATAGGAAACTATTTAACTTTTTGAAAACTGTCCTAGAATCACAAGAAATTTTTGAATTAACATATTTTTGTCTATTGTTCATGTACTAGTAATTTCAGTGCCAAGACAGCTCTAAATCAAAATCTGAAAACCAACCCCCTATAAGATCTAGAATTTGCTAAATTCAAAGTATGTAAATATAGACAAAAATCACAGTTCAAATAGAACTCAAATTAAGTTAAAGTAGATACAAGATTTCTCTTCATAAACCCTGATGAAATCTAGGGAAGTCAAATGGGGACACAACCAAATCAAATCAACTTTTCAAATTAAATATCAGGTTTTGAGATTAAACTTGGAATTTAACTTGAATAAAATACTAAACCAGAAGACAGGGAAAACAATAACCTGCCAGCTTTATGATGTTAATCTTGAAGAAATAGATGAAGGTCATTAAGAGAATAAGATGGTTGATGGCCATGCAATACCTCCCCCTCCAAGAGTTACATAAATGTCTGTAGCTGGTGATAAAGAACAATTCTGATCTTTGCTGGCCCCTGGCTTGGTCACAAATTTGTATTTGTTACAACTATCACATGATGCACCAACATGATGTGTGCACTAAATGCATTCCTTAACAATGAAAGAAGTGCAGATACATGGAGACTCATGTAAGAACACTAAAATGATCTGACCAGCAGGTCTCATTCTCATTCCCGTGAAGGAACAGTGCCCTCATAATTTAAAAGGGCATTGAAGATCAAGGAAAATCAACTTTCAGGCATAACGCAAATAAAACATTTTCCTCTGAGTCTTTCTACTCCTTCTGATTCCAGCAAAATTTTTCTCCCACAGTAATAAAGAAAATTAGGTTAAGTTTTAAAAATACAGAAGCTCTGTACTGTAGCCAAATTAAACTATTCTGAAATACACTGTATTTGTAACTCGTTTAACAGTCAGCAAGTTTGGCCGCTGACATTATAATTTGCTAATAATGCTTTTCGGTATTTTAGTCAGCCACTCAACTTATAGTCCAATGATTTAGTAACACGTTAGTATTTTTTGGAGTTTGTTTTGGTTTCTCTTAAGCAGAGAAATAAGTGGTGACCTACTGACAATATTCTTCCTTCACTGTCAAGTAAAAGATTAGGATTTCGCTGCTGGCATGGGATGCTTTCTCCTTAGGCCAGTGTAATGGAAACAGTAAGCATATGTATCAGCATTACACTCCTCTTTTCTCTTTTACCAGTTAAACATGACCATAGACAGGTTCTGATAGAAGTGCCACCAGCTCCTGCTGAGCCACAAACACAGCACCCTCACCCTCAGTATTTTGTAAGTGCACAAAAGAATTCATATGTGTGCATCAGAACTGTATTTCTAACCCAGTCTCACACGCTCCGTCAGTTATGAGATGGACGTGACTCCAACCACCCTGAAGAAAGTCCATCCAATCCTAGCACAGAAATGTTCTTCTGGGTAAAGCAACTACTGTTGTTGTGCAATATATAAGTACATACGTGCAGCAAAGATGCAATAATTTTTAAAACTCCTTTTCATTGATTCTATTAGTATATTTTTAATTTTCAAGGAATGCTAGACAAAAGTTGGGTGTATTTTTAGCATCTTTCTTTCTGTTAAGATTACACTTCACTGTTTTAAATCATCAATACCTGTGAGAAAAAGGGTGTTTAATCAAATCAATGACACTTGTTCCTGAGTTTCAAGTCTCTGCTCTAAGACTGAAGGTGTGTAAACACTGGTAAGTCATTTAGTTATTACATTTTTAGGTAGATCATGAAAGGAAAAGCACAGATACACTCAAGGGATATTTAAGTATCAAATGCTACTTTTATAAAGGGTCTTGACAGTGAAGAATTACACAAACATTGTATTTACTACTATAAAAAGTAATCTCAGAATAAAGCAAAATCAAGACAGGTAGAAGATATGGAGGAAGAGACATTAAAAAAAATCCCTAATAAACTTCTTTAAACCTTCTAGGAATAAAGGTAGTAGGATTGAGTTTCATGTTTCAGGACAGTGGACTTAATTCTAAATACATTTTTTTTTCCCATTTCAGTTTCAGTTTTGGACATAACATGAGACTGAACACTCTTCTCCTTGTCAAAGCCTGTAGAAAGGCAACTTTTTTTTTTTAAGGGAAAGCACACTACCATTAACACTGTAATTCAGTGTCTGCCTGGTTTTGTCTGGTCCTTTCAGCACCATTTTTCAAAGCAGGATTGGGAGACCACTACTGATCAGCAAACTAAGTGTTACGTTCATTTATTTTAAATATGTGTAATTATTCTATTTCTTTAGTCTGATGTCTTATTTGAATGTATTAATAGATACCATAAACAGTCAGTCTGCACTTTTCAGCAAGCACAGCTCAGACCTGTACTATAGTGGTGGTGGTGAGTGAGGGCAGGGGGGGAACAAACTGATCACATTTTAGGACAACTGCCTAATTTTATCTGTGTACAACCACTGTTTCAATTTCTAGCCACTTCAGACCATGAGCAAATGCTCAAGTTTTGGTAAATTCAGTCCACTGAGGTCAAATGAGTTCCTTTGTCCATATATCTAATTTTCCCTTGCTTCCACGTGCTGATGAGTAATTTTTTCCCAAAAAATGGTCTGGAAAGAGGGAAAATAAACTACGACCCACAACACCGAAATTCCCCACTGTGGCAGAAGCATGACAAGTCCTTTTTAGTGACATGGACTGTTTCCTCTGCTTCAGGCTCAGCACCGAGAGCAGAGACGACAAAAAAGCAAAACACTGAGTGCTAGAACAGACTTGTGGCATTGCTGCTGACCATACTGCCAATTAGACAAATCACAACACATTGGAGTGTGTTCTCTGAAAACCCTAAATCACATAGCAACTGTAAGAGTATGTATTTTCGCAATAGCAGTTCACATGAAATGCATATTTTTGGTCAAAGTCTAATTCAGACCTGTGTTACTACCGAGGACAGCTGAGTATGCAGCCCTGCAATGATAATAGACTATTTTTTGATTAATAGGTTTTTATCAGTGTGCTATGTATTCATGATTTGCACCTTCACAATCTCCTACATATCTTCTCAGAACACTTCTGACCAGATCGAACCTTTGACTGTGTTACGCACACATATCCCGCTTCACTTGATGTGTATGAAGGACAGAATACCAAATGTACTACTGCCTTTATAAAATACTCCTTATAATGTTGTCTTCCTAGAAAATATATTAGTAATGCAGGTATGTATCTGCTTATGTGAAAAGCTCAGAAGATTCAATGGAATGTGGAAAGACTGAGCAATTTCAACACTGTCTGGGTGTAAGAATTTTAAACAAAGCATTTTCCTTAGACTGGCTTTACACTTTCTAAACTTAATAGTTTCAACTGAAATGATTTTATATAAATTGATTTTGAGTGGAATAAAGATACTTATTAATGATTTCATATGACTTTTTCATACTCTTCTTTGACAGCTGTGAAATGATTGAGGGAGAATATTTAGTTGTATAATAATGACAAACTATGATGAAACAGTCAATTACTTTTGTTGTACATACTCTGCCTATACAGAGAATGAAAATGTTAATTACTGCATTGCAAAACTCCTGAATCTTGCTGATATAAACATATTTTCTAACTTGTTATAGATGATCACATTCCTGGCTATAAATTTCATAAAAAGAAATACTTACTACTGTGCACAGTCAATCAGTTGATATTCATTTGACCTCTCGAAGCATGCTTTTACGCCTTCATCATCCCAGAGCTTTTTTGCATGTTCAAAGAATTCCTGAAAATTAGAAATGCAACAAGTAAGAGAACAATTCTCAACTATTTCAATCCCCAGTCTATATGTGTGGTTTCTTCTCCATATCTTCATGCTTAATATTTTTGCAGAATGATGGATGACACCTTTACAGAAGAAAATCCACAAGAATTTATTAGCAAAATTGCAATAACATATACCAAACATATGGCTGCTGAGTTTCAGTACACAATATATAATGAAGACTGTCTTCAAAATTCATGCCAGTCCATATATAAAATTTACTGTAAGTACAAAAGCTACCTAGAAGCATGTTCACTTAATTTTTGACAGAATTTATGCTTCTGTCACAGAAGAGGCATAAAAGTGATGCAGAAAGCTGCTCACCTTATAAACATCAGCTTCTTAGGAAAGAACCAGTCTGTAACTTTAAAAAGATTGTGCAATTTTTCCTGAAAAACACAACTTTCCACTACTTGGTATTTTCTCATGCAATATAATAATTTGATTGCAAGACTTTCAGAGTCTTTGCTCAACACTACTTCCTCCAAACAGCTGCCTGGCACAATGTGCTTTTCCCAGCAGCTATCCCAGGCAACCCAATCCAAAAATGTCTGCCAGCAAGCTTATTTCAGAATTATTTGAAAGAGGAATCAAAGTTGTCCTTGGTGATGGTGGAGCCATAGCTCTGTTGTATAAAATGCACACATGCAGAGAGGTAGGTCCAACCCCACCTGCCAGCTCTTCATTCCCCCAGTCCCAGCCCTAGAGACTCAATGCTTCAACTTGTTTTAAAACTGGGAGTCCATTTTATGTTAAATCATTACTGGTAAGTGAAATCGTAACTAAGTTTTCCCAGTTATATCAGTCAAATGAAGGGTGGTTAGACAAATTAATATTTCCTTTATAATATTACTCTTGCCTCCCTCAAACCAAATTGTTAAAGTAATATGTCAATTCAAATACAGAAGTTGTTTTCTTAACACCTCAACACTTCTAATAAATCACCAGAGCCCTTCGGTTAGTCACAAATTTGTGAAACCTAACAAATTGCTTTTCCACAGTTCAATTTGGCGCTGTGTAAAATGGGCATAATACCACTGTTCAATTCATGATCCTGTCAAAATTTTGGATAAACATCTGAATTCTGAAACTCTCTGAAATTACTTGCCAGTCTCTCCCCAGTCTTTTTCAGGATTAAAAATTTCTCACAGAAGACAAAGCTTGTAGTGAAAGATCTTGGCACAGTGAGTTCCTTTTTATTCTGTATGGGTTTCTCAACCTTGCATGCCACCCCTGTGATGTGTCCCAAAAGGTGACACTTTGCTCATCAGCAACTGCCTGTGACCTGCTGCTGATGTTTTCAGGGAGAGACAAAACACAAGACAAGGTTTTCTGAATAACTAGTATGGAAAATTTAGTAAGGCTTTTAACATAGCTATAGAGATTCTGAACAACCCCAGAAATGCTTTTGGGTGTTTTTTGGTTCCCCCCCGCCCCCACTATATTGAGCACCATGTAGAGAGAGAAAAAACCCCCATTCTTTAAGAAGTTTTCAAAATGTTAGAGTAAAGATATTAAAGCAGGTGTGAAAAACCTTTGCAGAAAGTCTTGGAAGAAGAGAGGAAGTAACACTAGAGACTGGCAGATGCTTATACTGCCCTTGGAATTTACTTCTTCACTTTTTAAGGGCATGTTTATTTAGTCTTTGTTATTTTAATGACTTATGTAAGGATTGCTTCAAACACTGCAGATCCACCTTTTGAAGTTATGCTACAGCTATTATAAACACTCTGTTTCTACAGCAGAATGAAAGCAAAAACAAGCTCAAGAAAGACAAGACATCAAACTAAGTAAAAAGAAGGAGAAAGCAGACACACATAACAGAGAGCATGACTACAAGAAAAAGAAAGAACTGGAAAAGTCAAAATGATAAATACCAGAAGGCATGGAACATTCCTCAAACTTGAAGTTTATGCTTGACTGATATTCAGGGCATCAGCTGAATGCATCTCACTTGCTGGCATCCTTGGTCAGAGAAAGGCATTGCCTTCTCAGTGGAAAGAGTGAACTCTGAATAAAAGTCATGGTCCTGAGGCAAAAGGACCCAGCTCTGCCATCCCCTCAAACAGGTGCACGTACAGCAATGTACACCCTCAGCCCTTCCTCCTACACGCACTCACTGCTGCAGGTGTGGGGTCTGAGCATTGCCTTCCCCTCCTCCCTGCTGATGGGTGAGAATTCCCACCCACCTGGAAAGCCATCTCTAAAGTGGAACCTACATCTGAAAAATGACTCCATTCAGCCCCACACACCCTACAGGAAGGGGAGGGGAAGAGGAGAAGGATGTCAGTGTGAAGGCATCCTTTCCTGCAGGGTGGGATGGACTGAGAGACAGCGGCAAATATAAGTAAGTAAATAAGCAAACAAATAAATAAAGTTGCATAGCTACAGTAGTTTCTAACATCACTTTTGTTTTTACATCCTCTGAATGAGCTTTATTTACTCTGAAAAATCTCTTCGAAAAAAGAGGCAATCTTTTCAGCTCAGCTTCTGAGACCCTACAAATAAGTTGTAAATACCAGCTTTACATATTATATGCTTGAAATAGTTCCACCTGACCATTATATCGCAAAGCAGTCTATTTAAAACATCTTCCAGACTTCTAGTCCAAAGCAAATCCTACAAAACAGAGCAAATATACTTACCTCATTAAAATGTACCGATCTACTGCAGAGGAGTACACTTGCCTGCAAATTGCCTCCCACACAGCTACTCGATCCTTCCTTCCCAGGTGACTAAAGCCTTCCAGAAAAAATCCTACTTCATTTCAAGACATCAAGTACCATGATCCAACTTTTCAGAGTTGTTTTTAACCCTCTTCTCATCTGCTGTAAGTTCTTCAGTATTTTTTCTGCTCATCTGCTGAAGGCCCCCATTGCCAAGCACAGAGAAGGATTCTGCTCACACATGACAAACATGTCTGGATCCCAACCTCCTCTCCATTTCAGGACAACATCCAGACAGCAGTTACGATGTCAGCTTTACCCTCTGTAACCAATCCCCTTATGCCTGACATATGCCTGGTCCCCTCTCCTCAATCTGTACGGACCCCAATGTCACCTCCTCCTTCTGCCAAGGCCACAACACGGCCACCTTGTTGGCAACCAGGCACTGGTGAGCTCTCAAAGGTGTGGGCTTTGGGCTCTGCCCGCTCTGCAGGACCTGCTCTGGGGTTGCAGTATCCTTGGGGTGGCAGCAACAGTTGGCAATTCTGCTCAGGGGGAAGAGTCAGGGTAACTCAAAGTACACAGAAGTCAGATTGGCTCCAACTCATAAAGAAAGATGGGATAAAACTTTTCAAAACATTACCTTAAGGTCAGGACAACACAAATACAGTTTTTAAGAGTAAGTTGTGACCTTAGTAGCTTACATTCTGAGCTGGCCAAACTAAGATTTTCTTAAAGCCATGAATTCTGGAAAGTAGTTTTCCTTAAGTTCGTAGAAGTCATAAGCCAGGTCCTCCAAGAAACCTCAGTTGGAACAGGAGAAATCAGGGACATGGTAAATCATTCTGATAATGTGGTGCACTATATTCACAAGCAGATGCAGCTGACATCTATGGGAACAAAGTGACCAAAATCTACTGAAAATATTTATTATACTGAAGAGAAACAAGAAAAATGTACTACACCTGAAAGCAGAAAAACACCTACATCATGACACCTCTACAATAAAACATCAAACAATAGAGAGGTGTTTCATCCAAACTCTCCCTTAGGGACAGAGGCATACGAATAATTGCATCTATTAATATACATACAAAGTAATTTTTTTTACGAAGTATTTTAATTAGACCATTAGAGAAGTAAATGGTAATGATTTGGGTCTCACCAGTTACAGGTCTCATGAATTACGTGTATTTTTTACATTGCATGCATTAATTTACACCATTTACCTAAGAATTTGTAGTGATCACTAGACCATATAATTCCTTGGTGTAATATTTTGATGTGATCAAAATGAAGATATGACACATAACATCTTCAAGATTTACTAATATAAAACTATCTGGAAATTTTCCACTGTTCCTAAGAGAATCCAAAACCTCAGCCCCACAACCTTGAGCTTCTTTCTCACTAGCAGTTAATTTTTACCACACATAAATATTCACATATCATCTAAAAATTATGAAGATCCATAAGCATGTTATAAGTACCTTTTTCCTTTTCAGAACAAAATAAGTTAGGATGTGCATAAATGTAGAAAGACCCCGACCTGTATCACTGATGTAAACAATACTGTATTTTTGCTACATTTTAGAAATGTCTTGTAGAAATATTTTCACTCACCTAATCCAAGGTAAAATTTCTAGGCTGAATGTATTTCTATACAAAACATTCCAAAAAACCACTACAGGTAACAAATGCAGATGTACTATAGCTAAGCCTGAAGGCACTGTTTTCCAACTTTGACTTACTAGAAGTTACGGCTTGTTCTTGAAATTCAATTTTCCATATTTTGGAAATAAACATATTTATTGGCAGGTTACCTCAGAAACCTCCTCCCCCTTAAAACTCCTACAAAAAATTTTCAAGTAGCTAAAAAATGGACTTATTTCACTTTTCAGCTGCCTAAACTGGGAATAAATACTAGTGATGATTAAACAATGATGTATCGTCATGAAGAAATCTTTATGTGTTTTGGAAACAGAACTTTTCATCTAACTGCTTTACAAACCACAGAAGTTCATATTAGGTCAGGAACAAAATTTTTATTCTACTAAGATTCCTTTCTGCCTTCCTTTCAAATGGAGCTTATATTTAATAGCTATCCTGATGTTACCTTTCCCAGAAACTGTGAAGGCCCCACTGTATTTTCTATTACACATATTTCTTCTGTTAATCTATTGCAAACCTGGAAACAACAGCTGAGATCACTATGAAGCTGATCTCCCTCAAGCCAAAATTTATGCTCTTAATTGTCCTAAGTTTGTAAGATTGTAAGACAATTTATCATCTAAAACACATATTAAACCTGCTTGATTACCTGAAAACCACTTAGAGAAGAGGCAAACGTTACACATTTTCATAGTTTTGCCACTGTAGGTGTGAAATTAATTTGTTACTTTGTTCTGAATTTTAGTTACTACTTCTCTCATGTACTTAACCAAACAAAAAGTAAATCACACAATGTATTAAAAATTCCCACCTAATACCTCCCCAACTCCCAATGACAACCGCAGCACAAGATGACCCAGAGAATTCATACAGGAAGGGAGGTTAAGTGGCTCCCTACTGAAGAGGGTGTTACCCCCCTTGTACTTCACAATGCATAAAGCAGGGTGTATGTGGATAGGCAGTCCCAATCTCCCATCCACTGAACCATGGAAAAGTTTTGTGGAATAAAAGAGTGACAACTAATGGGGAACACTGTAATACCATAAACACAACACCCAGTGGACTCAAATTAAAGGTGTATAAGCAAAATACCTGCAGGGTTTTCCAAATGTGACATGTTTGACTCAGCGATCCAAACAATATCCTTTTAAACATCCAAAGCCAAAACTGAACTGGATCCATCAACTTGCAGCCCAAATCACCCAGCATGACAGCAAACAGCAAGCAGCAGGATGCTGTGCTGTTGCTGGGGGAGGACGGACAGCAACATGGTCCGGGAGAGATGACTGGGAGCAAGAACTCTAACCTAGCACTTTCTCCACTTCCTGGAGAGCTGTGAGGAAGCCCTTTTCCATATGGTGCCCAGGGGATGACCGGAGTGACTGCATCCCCAGCAAAGGGAAGCTCAGCTGAGTGCACTCACCATGTTATGCTTGAACATCCAAGATTTTTTACTACGTAGAGAAGAATAAATAAATCTACTTTTTGTTTTAAGAATGTACAGTAATACCACAAATAACACCTAATAGAAGTGATACATGCAAACTTACTGAAGGAATAAACTTGCAGGAATAATAGTTGGGGTTTCAGAGTCAATGACGAAAATAAAAAAGATACTTCTACACTATGAAACCTATCAGGCAGCAGGGAGGGAGATGAATTTAAGTCCAACAAAAAACCTTTTATTGTCTCTTTTTGTACAGTATTTATTTTCCATTGTTTGGGGTTTTCTCTGCAATGCAAGACATAGAAAAAAATCCAAACAATGTAAAAATCTATCTCTATAATATTGTATATAGAGGCACTGCATAGACAATCTTCATTTTGAGAACCTAACTTGAAATGTGAATCTTAACCCTGTGTTTAACTGAGGTGGCTGTAATCTGAAGTTACACAAAACCCAAAAGAGACAGTGAGCAGCAACATGCCCCAGTGACTCCAATTATTATTGGTTTGCTTGTACCAAGTGCAGTAAGTAATTTTCTATTAAAATTGCTCTTCACCGCCAAACATCTACTGAGTGCACATATAAGCTGTAGCAACAAAAAATTTTTAAATGGACTTAATGCAGAAATGATGGGGTGAAATACCAGGTAAGACACCCAAGAGAGAAGGAGCTTGGCTCAGTCACCTCTTCCACAAACAAGCATAGTCTCTTGATAATCAGTCTCTTGTTTATGAGTCAAAAGTGTCCCTAAGGCTCAACAAACTTCCCTTCTTAATCCTTTATGAAATGTTCTTCTTAACAAGGGAGCTGTTTTGCTGCAGGTATAAAAATTGCAGTTGCTCAAACTCCTAATGCCGCAACAAAGACAGGCAGGGTTACAACTTAAAAAAACAACAGCAGAATACATGCCTTGAACCAACAGCAGTGTTGTGAAAACCTTCATTAGCACCAAAGCAATAGCATGAGAAACACTGAAACCACAAAGAAGTGGTCAACTGGCAGGGAAGGACCATGCTCATCAGTAGGGTTCAGATGTTTCTAAAGCACCAGTACTTACAGTAGACTAATTATACAGAAACCTTAAGGAGAAGTACAACCTCCACCCCCTGCAAAGTATTTTCTGTTGTAATTTGTGGGTGTGCAAAAATCAACGCAATTACTTTGCTAGTTAGTGACTCATTCTGATAGGCACAGCAGTGCTTTGGCCTCTAACCCTCCTCCAAAACCTAACTTTGGATCTATCAAGGAGAGTTACAGAATAATACATCCAGGCCTACTTTCTATCCCTGTTCACTGGACTTGTTTTGCCTTTTTTAGGATGGACACAACAGCCCTGAATAAAGATCAATCTGCACTAAGTATAACCTCAGTTCAACAGAAGTGAACACGGAAGGATGGAAAATATCACCTTCACAGAACATAGTTTGTGTTGGGGCATCTTACGTTCCAAGAAAACAAAATTAGTTTATTAACTCCTAGGAGAACCTTATCTGACTTGCAAGTGTAAAGAAAGAAGCTGGGGTAATAAACAGCATTTTTAAATGTATAAAAGTACCATTTTCACATGGCCACCACATGCCACCCCATGGCATCACTAGACAAAATGTATCAATTGTGGATCTCATTAAAAATGCTCAAAACCCAGGAGTGCAACTAGCACAGATATATTCTACAACCCTTTCTTGAACTATTTCTATGACTTGACTTTTAAGCTCTTACTCTACACTAAATTTCTAAGAAGTGTGTACAGCTGAGGTATCAGCCTGATCGCCTTAGCAATTCTATTTCTGCCTGCTAGAAACGTCCTATCTGCCATCTTATTTTAAAGGAATCCACAAGCTCAACTTTCTTAGAGCACAGAACTCATCTGCAAGGTCTGAGAAATGTATTAATACATGCTTCAAACTTGTATCTGTCAAACACTAAAAAAGGGTTCGAAAGTTCATTAGATCATACGAGCAAAAATAAAAAAAAAAAGTTGTGTGCTTTTGCAATATTTTGGGGCCACCACTGTGGTTTGTGTAGGCTTTGAAGATAAGAATGCATTACAAGTCAAAGAACAGTTCCATGTTTTTCCTTTGCTACTTATTAAATAGTTGCCTTTTTTCTTAACTAGACAATGAAGCTTTTATCAGACTAAAACCAAAAAAGCCCTCTGATTCAATTGTCTAGTTTCCATTTTAATTGTGTGCTTCATCTTTCTGTCTGCCATCACAAAGCCTTGAAGGTTGCTGCCTACCTGCTATTTTAAGGGGCCACCAAGCTCTCAACGAGGTACCACTGTCTTCTCAACGAGGGAAAGTAGGAGAGATAATTTAAGCAAATTATTTAGTGTATGTAGTACCTAAAAAATCTGTTGTGCCGAGGATGCAAAGCTCACGCACATTCTATACCTTGAAGTTATTTTGTTTTTGGAGAGTCAGGACCTTTCTCCGCATGTACATAAAGCTTTTAATTTGGAAAAAAAGGCGTCTCAAATTATTTGTGAAAGTAATTACAGGTGTGTTACACCAAACTACAGCACTGCTGCCCTTTGCATTTCTGTAGCACTTGTGAAAAGAAAAACATAAGTATTGTTCTAACTTCCTCAAGAAGAATTTTTTTGTGCACAACAGATGATGACAAAGTATGAGATTAATCTGCAAGTACTGAACAAGATACAAAAAGAATGAGAAATATGTAATGACTTTACAAAATTTGGGAGCAGGTGGTTTATCCCTGTTTTCAAGATGCTGCTTACACAGTTGTCTTTGTAGAGCACTGAGCCTTGAAACTGGAAAATTACTGAAAAACACATAATCCATGTGTCACATGTGCTGGGAGATGTTTGCTTGCTGTTTGGGTGGGTTTTTTAAAAGCAATAATGGCACTACAAAAGAGTACAGATTCTGTACGTCAAAATTTGAATCTTTATCTGATTAGACAGAGGCTAAGACAGAGTCCATTTGGAATAAAGGACAGCAAATCAACACAGAGTAGTTTTGTTACTGCTTCTGGTTTTGCAGTCATTTAACTCCTGGGCCTCTGCAATGAACACTGTATTTAATTTTAAGTCAATACAACGTCCAGTCAGTGAATATGTACAATCCGTCCTTGATGAAGGGACTGTTAGGGAAGTGAGAAGTACTGCTGTAAGACATTTATTATAAATTGGTAAACTTCAGGCATTTCATGGCAGGAAATATTATTAAGATTTTTATTTTCAAAACACAGGCCAGTGATAATAACTTACATGCTGTGGCATGGCAGAATTGGATTTGAATCCCCTATAATTTTAAATCTCAAGTAGTATTGTATTAGATCACATTTTTTATTAGCTGTATAATAAGGCAGTCGACTATTGCATGCCACAATGTACTTTAGCACAAATCAGTACAAAAAAATTGCGATCCTCTGGTGGATTGTTATTTCACCAAGCAGTGAAAATCATGAAGTTAATTCTCACCTGCTGCTTTGAAGAGATGAAGCTAAATGTGCACTTTGTCACCTTTTGATGATGAGAACCTGACCCCCTACTTAAGTTACTCTCAGCCCTTCTCGCAAGTCTCCCTCTGTTGTCATTACTCAGAAGGTGGGGACACTCCCAAAGAAGTCAGAGCAGTGGAGTACAAAGCTGAGGCATGCAGCTCTTGCCTGTCCCCAGGCAGCTGTCCTGCCCCTGCCCATGGGGAGCCCCCGCTGCTTCTGTAAATACAGTTTCTTAGTGAAGACAAGCATCCAGCGAGCTGTAAAAACACAAGCCTGCGGCTCGTAATTCTTCCAGTACGAAAAGTTTCTACTACTCACAGCTTCAACTGTTTTCCTTAAACCAGTTTTGAAGGTCATACATCAAGGAACTATTTCATGCTCTAATATGCACTTTATTATTTGTGAGTGATTTCCTACCAGACAAGTGGTTTGCAACGACAGAGAACTCTCATTTCCTTTTATAGATTTGATTCGGAAATAAATGCTGGCAACATCATGTGACTAACAGGCAGCATCCACAACTTGAGCAACTGTCATAATTGTATCAGAAAGTAATGGAAAAGCCAGCCTTCTGCTGCCAGATCTACTTAGCCTCCTACTCCTCCGCCCAAGTTTTATCTAAATCCTTCAACACTATCTCTCTCCTTTTGACACATTTTCCTGTCCTTATCTGTGTGCAAAAACTGGACTAGCTTCAGCACACTAACTTATTCATTCTGAAATATTTATAACACTAGGAAAAGGAAATACAAATCTTTATTATATCTCTGAGGCTGAATTAAACTGAGTTTCAGCAAACAATTTTTTTTTTTAATTAACAAACATATATGTATATAAATAGAGATTGCAAAGGGAAAACTTTTTTGTTTTTTTTCTGTCTGATAGCTGTTGCCATTTAGAGCTGTTCTAGGAAATGACTGGATATGACTGCAGGAACTAGTAATTTTGACAATCTGAAAGTAATGCATTTTAAAAGAACCCCCTAGTTTGAAGATGTACTCACAACTTTTACGGATGCAAACTACTCTATCTTATTCAGTAAGACTAAGGTGTTTTAATAAAGCTCTGAGAACTAATACTAGTAAATATAAGTAAATCTTGGCCACAACTTACATAATTTTCAACACTCTTCTAATGTCAGTCCCCATGAAACTAGTGCTGATGAGCCCCAGAAATCCACTTTTGCAGACTAATTTAGAAGAAATTTAGCTAGCTACTTCTAAAAAGTAAGATTTTTAATTCCTAGCATTTGGTTCTAAATTTCCATTCTGCAGAGTATAGTATTTTAAAGAACTATGATAACAACATCCTATTACATATAATATGGAAAGAATGTATATACAGTAACAAATGAAACTGTTAAGCTATCAGAACCTAAGCATTTTTTTGTTAGCCCATAAATATTCTTACAACTCAGACATTGCTTAGAAGTCAGCAGAAATCTTTATCTGTAGGAATAGAAATCTCTGTCTTCCTGAATAGAGATGATCAGAGACAACGGACACCTTGTGGATGGGAAATTCTGTAGGAATTTCAGAGCTGAAAGTCATTCAGCTTATCGGAATCCAGACGTTTCCAGAGTACCTGAAAAAACCCACATTATATATCCTAAGCTAGCATCTTCCCTTTCTTCCCAGTCTTCTATTTACTATTTGCTGCAGGATTATTTCTCCCTTCAAATCCAATCTAACATGAAAGCTGCTGATCAATATTGTAAACAGATGATTAGTGTCTTGCGACTGCCAAAGAACTATTTATGAATTTCAATGCACGATGTTTTAGCAGGGATATGAGAATTGGGGGAGATAATAAAGCCAGGTAATTCCTTCAGTTTAAAAGGCGAATATTGCCAGAGCTCCTTAAACAGAATGAAATTACTACAGTCATCTCAGAAATGGTAGGAAATGCACTTCTTTGTATTAACTAAAATGAAACTACTAAAAACTGCAGCACTGCCTACTGAAATAAGACATAGAACTAGTGAGTTTGAAGTCACTGATATTGGACTCTTCCAGCCTGCAAGAACCGAGGTGATACCACCATGCAAGTTGCCAAGGGGCCTCCCTGCATCTTCTCTCCCAGTTTCCTTCAGATACTCCTTGCGTTGTAGAGCCTGACAGAGCCACCATAGCAATCTCATCAGCAGCCTCCAGCAAGATGACTGGTTGCACATAAATAAAAATGACCTACTGGATGTTACAACTGGCAGAAGAAAACTGTGAACTAACTTAATTCAACTCGACCTGGGCAGAACACCTCTGATAAATATGTGCAAATTGTGAGCAAGGCTTTGAAAAAATACAAAGACAATTCAGACAAGGGCTTTTGTTGCCTTGTGTTACAAACCCCAACCAAACGACCACAAAATGAAACAGATAAATAATGTCTTCTAACCACTCTAAATTTCTAGGGATTTTCCATTCCAGAGACAGTCTTTTCAGATCTCTTGCTTCTTGGGAATGACTGAAAGAGATGGCCGGGCTACTAATGCATAAAGGCTATTCCCAACTCCGTATTATCTCCTTGAAGGATACCAGGAGTAGGTGCATCTTAGACTATAGCTTTTAAGCAACCATAAACTTTTGAGAATTGAAGGTAGTAAAGTCACCAGTAGTTACTTTTAACTCAACAAACAAACAACCCAAACGTCTCTTCCTCTCTGTGTGCTCACTGATACATTGTTTATTGATCCGCAGCTTTTTTAATTTTTCAAGTTGAAATGCACTAGTGAGGGAAACAGCCTTCATCACTATTTCCAGCAGACTTTTTCTGCAGTTAAACCAGAAAATGTATGTAAACACCAGAAGTGAAATTCTTTATCAGTTGTAGCCTTAACACTGTGAAATAGTTCAATACACCTGGAGAATACCTACATTTAAAGCAAAGTTTTTAAGTGTATAAAGGAAAAGCTGTTTTATTTCCAGGGGGTAAAAAAAAGAATTGATTTGGAAAACTCAAGACGCCAACCAGTTCTTCGATCTGTCATGCTGGGTGTATGACACATTTGGTTAAACATAAATGCTTTCCTCATATGGAGTGGTTTCTGGTTTTAAGCTGTGGTTTTCTTATCTACCTTTTATAGATTGAGGTTTATTTTTAATGCAGTAAAATTTAATTAAACAAACATTTGATATACATTTTTAAGCTATTTATACAGATAAGCTTATGACAGATTCAGTAAGATGTAAGATGAGGAAATTAATGGAAAAACTTTGCGTTCAGTATTTGCTTTCTACAGGATCACACTTTGAAACTGTATTTATGCTGATTTTTCACACAGGTTTCTTTATAAGAAACTGCAATAAAATGTGGATAAAAACCAGAGTGATCTTCACAAGAGAACAATGATCCACAAAATAAAGTTTTGTGACTTTTCTGTTAAAAACTAAAGAGCACCCACATGCCCTGTATGAACTACATTTTTTGTTGCTCAGGAATCACTATAGAAGAATAGGCTAATTCTCTAACACATGCATTGACTTTTTAGAAACCATATTGAAATCTGAGAGATAATAAGGAAGTATTTAAATTAATGACCCTTCAATGTACTGTAATTGTACAGTTTCTAGTTTCCTAATGTTTACCCACACAGCTGAGTATTTATCTGCGTCCTTCAGTGATGGATGGTTTCCCACACAGAATGACTATGCACTGAGCAGGCTACAGACCCACAGCAAATCTCAGCAAGGTTAGAAGACCTTTAGCTTTTGCATCCATAGGCTCCTGGTTCAATGGAACCTTGACGTTAATCTGAACCTTCCAATGCTTTTATTCTTTAAGTACATAAACTGTAACTCCTATGCAAGGCTTCAGTGGCCATCAGCAACTTCAAGCACCCCAGACGAAGCAAGGCTTTTTATCATCACTTGCTCTTGATGAGCTGGTTGGCAGAACTATCTTCTCAACACAGCCCGAGCAGGCTGCTGCTCTCTCATGAACAATTATTAAAAATGTAGAGAAAATGCTGGCTTCTTAAACACCATTTAGTACAACAGCCGTTGTACTTCTGTTGATGGTGACTGCTGTGGACATCTATGAATACCTTTTTTCTACATTTTCAGTAGGAACAAGATGGCAAACACACTGACCCAGCTCACTAACAATAGCTACAGGATCCATATAGCTACAGCACACATAAAGATAAAATGTAGGTGTGCAAGGAAACCTTCAAATAGCATAAATAAACATAGTTCTATTGTCAGTAATTGGCTCATGATCATGTCTGTTTATTATGCACTTTTAAATTACAAATCAACAGTGATAGTCCCTTGATGCACAATTAGTATCCGGTTCATTACTAGATATACTTCTAATGGTACAATCTGCTAAACTAGAAGTTATTTATTATCAAGAGAATACTGAAAAGCGGTTTTCCCTTTAGAAGCAAGTGACAAGATAAACAAGATAAACCTACTTGCTTCTACTGAAGTAAACTGGCTAGAGGATTCAAGAGATATTTTCTTTTGTTTGCTAAAGCAACAGGCAACCAGAATATGTATTATTGTATTTGCCACACTTCAATTATACAAATTATAATAACCCATTCTAAAATAGATGCCAAAGATTAGACAGCTAAGAGAACCAACCTAATATAGCTCACCAAAAATGCTAAGTGGCTCTTGTCTGACTTCAGGTAAGCTGAGGGAACTGAACATTTCCAAAAGGAAAACTGCATTAGGTCTCTAAAAATACTGTGGACAACAAATTGCAACAGAATTGGACTACAAAGGTATAATGGAATATCATTAAATAAAAGTACTTTGAAATTAAATGGATATCTTTGTTAGGGAATAACCACAAGAACAGAGTTCCTACATATTAAAAAAAAAACACCAAGAATTTTTACAGAAAATTTGTAAATTGTGTTGGTTTCTTTTTGTTTGTTTGTTTTTTCTGCTTAGAGGCAGATATGAGTTATATACCACAAGTCTTGCTAGAATAATTATACCTGATTAGTGTGTGAGAAAACTGCAAAATAGCAGCTGAGTAAGGGCAAAAAATCTATTGTGAATGCCAATTTTTCATAGAAGTGAGCTTCTGATAGCTAAATTGCATCTTTCAAAAAGCAAGAATGATGATGATGGTGGAAAAAGTGTGGTCAGAATACAGAGCTAAGCTACCTTGATAGATCAACGCAGATACACCGCATTCATACACTATATGAATTCAATTTAAGAGACGTAATTCAGCTGGCATCACATTTTCATATATTATGCTCCCTGTTACTGTAGCAAGATGGTTATTAAAACTTCTTTGTGAAATGGTGACATTTATCAAGCTCCTCCATCAGTTTTATATTAATATATGTTTTTTATATATACACATATAAAACCAATTGGTCCTTGTTAAATTTTAGTCCTTAAAACATCTCTCTTTGTAAACATAACACACAGTTACCTATTTTTAAATCCTATTGAACTATGTATTTTATTGCAACTTTTAGAACAATTAAAACATTCTTCTATAAATATAAAATTACTCCTCATTAGTGCAGTATAAATCTGGTACATTCTAAAATGCAGAGTCAACCTTCTGACTCGGAAATTTTCTGTCTGCAGATTTACAGTCACATTAGCAGTTTCCAAATGTAATTTACTGCTATAGCACACTGTATTCATATGCAGCAACTATCTGCTCACAATGTTCTTCGCAAAATGAAACGAAATGTTGAAGAACAAAGTTAGAAAACTGCAGATTATCTAACACACCTCACAGCAAACAGCTGCTGTATGACTGCATCATTAGAGTACGTGTCACAAAACACAGACGTAGACACATCTATCTTTGAGTCCTTTAGTTAAAGCATTAAGCCAACAGATAAAACAAAGAGTTGAAATCTGAAAACGTTTCCTTTTCTTATTTTGCTACTCATGTCAGACCTTAATAAAAATCAGAAATAAAACATTTTTAAAGTTTGCACATGCATGATTAACACAGCTATTTGTGTATCAACATTCAAACTGCTCTTTCACATCCAGAATATTTAGTGTCAGCACTAACAATTTAAAAAGTCTTCGAAGAAAAGTACTCACTTTATTTTGTGGATGCACTGACTCTCCCCCAATGGCTTGTAAAACAAACCAGTCACCTCTTGTCTAAGCCAGGGCTCCCACGCTGTCATGCCAAACCACTGGGATAGCTGAGCCAGAAGATCAAAGAGAGGCCACTCCTGACTTTCCCCGGAAATCACCCACACCCCACATGGAGCAGCTCCCTGAAAACAGGCCCTCTCCCCACCCTTTCCAAGAGCCACTGCCCAGGAAAGGCAGCAATCTGCACGGACACCCTTGCCGTCTGTCTCAGGGCTGGGGTGGGAGTCCAGCTGGAGGCAGGGTGAGAAGTAGGCAGGACAGGGGGACAGCACAGGGATGGGGTGTCCAAACTTTCCCGGGGCAATGACAGTGCCCAAGTAAACCACACGTTGATACATAAGAACAGACTACATTTTACCTGATTTAGACAGAGATACAACACATCACTAAATAATGGGACAACAGATCCCATTCTCTTTGGCTTTATAAAACCAGGTGGAATTTTTAAGATGTATGAAAAAAAAAAATCTATTTTTAGTAAGTCAAGTTCTACATTGATATCCCACGGAAAACAAGTGTTTCCCATAGCTCTTTCTAAGTATAAACAGTAAGAGAAACTCGTGTGTACCTCCAAAATGACTCAAGCACCGATCACAAAGTACTTCAGCTGCAACTGAAACATCTCACAGTTCTCTGCTAAATCATTACACTCACTTTTCAGATGGTTAAATTTTTCTGGGACCATATATTTTGCTTATATCACTCAGAGAGACTGGGCAAGCATATAATGGAGTCCGAACGCATCAGATAAAAACACACGATGGGAACCTGCTCAGTACACTGACTGTTTTGGCCCAGGTCTGTTTATTTTCCTTTTTTTTTTTTTTTTCTTTCCCCAAGCTAAAGCACAGGTTGTGGGGAAAAATTTTCTTAGAACTACACATGCATCCTCTTTGAGAAATTGCCTGAAGAACATGTCTATACTTCAGTTTATATCAGATGTAACATTTCCACATTTAGAGAAAGAAATTTTTGAAACACTTCTCAGGAATGTGTTTAGGTTCCACACTTGAACAGCAGTGAAGTTTTAAATCAGCAGCATATTTCAACCTCCAGAACATTTAATTTCTCTAATATTTGTAAAGCTTCTACGATATAGATGAGGTCTAGCCTACGACTCCTTATTTAACAGATCTTTTAGCACCAGCTAGTGAGCAGGGTCATACCGTTAACTAGTTTGAACTGCTGGAGCTTTGCAGGCTCATCACAGGACTAGGGATACTGATAAAATTTGTCTGGTGCCCAAAGGCTAATGGACCAGGGAGAGAGAAGAAGCTGACCCATGCGCTCTCCACGCAGGGAGCACAAGTAAATCTGTAACAGACTAATTAAGGGTGCTCCTGCAGCCTGTGGAGAACCAGAGGGGTTCTGCCACAGTGCCGCAGTTCAGTGCAACAAGTTCTGCAGATCTGCATGGGAAGGCTGGATACATCCATGACAGTCAGGATCCAGGTGAGAAGCATATTTCTGAGAAAAGACACTGATCTGCCAGTCAAGCTGTAGGAAAAAAAAAAATCACGGGAAAACTTCTCATGTGGGGAACTCCCTCTCCTTATCATGGTAGCTATCAAGCAAGACATATGTTTACAACATGATTTACTTGATGTAGTGTTGAAAAACAGCTTACTCTCACATAAGGACTAGTTGGGAGGTGGTTTTTTATTCTGAATTGGTTATCTATTCCATTCTGCTGCTGGAAGGAGATGGAGAAGAGAGATGGTTTGAAGAGAAATAAAGCATTCAAAATAATCTGAATAGGAGAAAAAAAATACATAAAAGAAAATTAAGCTTTCTTAAGAGGAACTTTTTGAAACTTGACAGAAAAAAGGTCAGTTTTAGTAACTAATTTATTCACTTGACAAGAATTCACAACCATCACAGCCGACCCTCTAGCAACTATAAAAATGCCCTGACTGATGCTATCTTGTGACTTCTACAGAATTTTCCAAGAAAGCATTACGTAAAAGAGTGATTTTTAATTATTTTTCTCTGGCATTCAGAAAGCTTTACTTTTTTTATTAAACTTCTGGCATACTAAAGACCTCTCCATCAACAAAGAGCTTTAATGTGGAAAGAATTTCACTTGAGCCATATCAGTGTGTGTAACTCACTTAAAATTTGCAGCAGATATTCTGATTACATATTTAAAGGGAGGGGAGAACAAATGTGCAAAATTTGGTTATGATCGTTTATCTTCAGATTTTACCAATGTAAAGTATTGAGGAGAAAACAAAAGAAAAGCAAGAGACAAGCAAAAGTTTCTCAGAACACGTCAGGAGTGAATGCAGTCACTGAAAACCTGTTTTCCTCTTTCTTCACGATTTTATGAATATCCAATTAATCTGTTAGGGTATGTCATAACTGTTTTGCTGATAAAGAAAGGAGAAAATCTGCAATAGTTAAAGTAGAGAGAATAAAATGGAAAAAAAAATTGTAAGCATTTCCAACATTCTTCATGGAAGTGAATCTTTGCTCTGTAAATCAGCCTCAGCACCTACCCTAAACATCACACTTAAGAGTAACTAAGGGAAAAGTGCTCATAGGACCATTGGTCCTCTGGAATTAGCATAGCAGGTAACGAGAAATATGGTGTTGGATCTTAAGAGATTTAGCGCTACAGTTACCTGTCTTTCTAGTTCTTCTACAGTCAAGTGGCAGAAAAAAGTGTTATTAACGAAAACACTCGACTTGAGAGGGACTGAAAGATCTACGCTCATTTCTGTCTATGACTCTGAAAAACGATTTCTGTAAAAAAACCAACAAGCCCAAACATTTGGTATCTACAGTGTTCTGCTCTCCTTGTGCTCTATGGGGTTTTTAAGGAAACTTCATTTCACCTTAGCTCACATCTTATAATCTATCTCCATTTTATTGGCCAGGCTTTAAGGTATTTTTGGACTTTCTAACTTGTATCATCATTAGTCAAATTAAAAAATGATCCTTGACTTTGTAATATTAGAGATAACAGAGAATGACTTCACATCATAGTCTGTGTTGCTAATCCTAAAAGCAAAAAATGTTCATATTATCTTTTCTTCCTACTACCAATTTTTACCTCACTTTTTAAATATTCCTTAATTATTTGCCATTGAACAATTTTTCCCCTTTTGACTTGCCATTTCAAAAGTCTTTTATTTAATACAACATAAATCAAAATTCAGCTACAGCTAAACCTGACATTTTTCTCAATTTAGCAACACCACTGCATGAGAAGAATGCAAGCAATATCTTGATTTCTATATATGCTTGCATAAAGACAGGGCAAACATTTTGTAAAACTTTCACAGAATACTTAACCCAGCAATTCCTAATCATCCTAAATGAACCATACACATAACTGCAAAAATGCACTCAGTGGAATGTACACATGCTTATACAAGCAGATTATTATGAACGCTATCAGTAAGAATGATAATTTGCAAATGATTAAACTGCAGAGATAAATAGAAGGTTGATTTTTATAACTTGATTCTGGCTTTGTCCAAAAGGATAGATGAGGAGCTGGTACAAATGTCAAGTAAAGATATGAATCCCCATTTTAGGCATCTATTTATTTCAACAAAATTCCTAAGAGATACTCCGTTTATAAGAATTAATATTTTGTATGGTCAAGGAATTTTGAAACTATTCTTTATATGAACATAACTTATTTATTATTATTCAGTTTCTCATACAAGACTTGAGACCTTATTTATGCAGCAGTTTTATTTAAGGCTATGTTTTTCTTGAGATTCAGAAACAGGAATGCTCTTATATTTTTTTCACATTATTCTCTCAGCATACCCAAGATGCAACACTCATAGCCTCACCCTGAGAAATGTATCATGATTATTCTACATCCCTGCAGAAATGTTCTTTTGCTATTCTAATTTTCTAACTTCTCTTTTAGAATGAGTCCAAAACAGTCGTTTTCCACCCCGCCCTTTGCAAGTTCTTACAATACTTAATACAGTAAAACTTGAGACTATGGAATCATGTATGGAAGTATGCAGCACGTAAATGATTACAAATCAGCACACCACATCAACATCCAGCCATGCAGCACGGGAGCCAAGACCCCACCCTCTCCAAACCCAAGGCCCTGACGCCTCGGCTGTGATTCTGGGAGGAAACTAGCTGAGGGTGAAAGTGTTTCTAGCAAGTGAAAGGGATGAAGAGCATGGTATCTGACCTTGTTATTTCCTGGTTATTGCTCTTTGTTCTGAGGAAATAGGCATTTTAGCAACATCAGCTCAAGTGAGCTCAAGTGTCTGCTTTTTAAGGGATTTAGATAATTTTTCCTTATAGAGCAACCTTCATTTTCTGTTTGGACAGTAAAATGGCACAACACCATGAACAGCTGCTCTGTTTGTTCCCATTTCCAGCAGCAAAATCTTTTAAGATAACATGTGCTTAAAAAAACAGTATGTATGTTTTATCTCAACATACATCAGAGTTAAGCCTGTAATGACTCTCCAAAACAGAGAAAGAGGATTCCTGCAAATCCAGTGAGTTGGTGGTCCTGTCAGTCCTCCGGGAAAAAAGAGATCTCGCTTTGCCCTCTGACTGAGAACCAGGCAGAGCAGAAATCTGAATTTCCCAGATGAGCGCTCTGACTGTCTGTCTTGGAAGCACTCCCTGGCTGTGGACTTAGCTGCCAGTTTTGTTAGGAATTGCTTTTCCAAGTTTTCTTGGATTCTTAAAAGCTTTTGGTTTCAATGAGTCAGCATTTCCAGATGAAAGGCTGCTACACTGAAAAATTAATGAGCAGCTGTATTTGTAATAACCTCTGAGATTATATTTATCAGTTTTTTAGCTCTGACTGAATAGTTAGCTGTGTATAGCTTGACTGCTAGAACATGCCCTCCTCCCCCCCCAAATGCATTTAGGATTTAAATCAGTAAGTATTAAGAACTTTAAAATTTTACTGATTCAGAAAAACTGTCCTTTCAAGAATGCATATTCTTATGTTTTTGATGTATTTGTGTCATTAGAGAGAAGGGGAGTATTACAATTCCAATATGAAATCAGTAATTTCCTTATGGCTGCAAAATATAACCTCATAGAAAACAATACCCCACTGTAGTACATAACCAAAGCATATTTAGAATAACCAAGCTGTTCTCTTTATTTTGTAGTGTTTCAATACAAATACACTGTAAAGGATTTAAATTATTAGAATGCTTGATTAAAAATATACATACTTGTTGCTGTCATAAATCAAGATCCAAAAAACTGCTTACTCATGGTTTTCTCACTTTACAGTATAAAATGTTTCTTATGGATATGGTTAGTATTTCTGATCATTCTCAAAGGCCTGTGTAAATATTTGAGATTAAAGACTGAATGTAAGTCTTTGTGGACTTCGGAGTGCCATTCATAATCTGTCAGAAGATCCACTGGGACTGTGTTAAGGCATTCATCCTTCTATTGCTTTGAAGATCCTGTTTGCCTAGGCAAGAAGGCAAGACACTGGCAATGTAGTTGGCAGGCAAGAATGGACACCTCCAAACATGAGAAAAACACACCTCTCTACACTTGCAGCTCATGAAACCTACTATTTGTGCCAGGACTAATTCAATGAGAAAAAAAAGTGATAATTTCAAAACAGCACTTCAAAATTAGTGGTGATGGGCATAGAGATAAAACATTACACTACAGTCCCATCCACACTGACTACACAGTAATTAACTGAAAATTGGTTGGTGCTTTAAGTGAAGAACACAGTAAGACACTAGAGTATTTATTCATTATTGCTAAGATGGACAATCCCTGGTACACTTGTAACTAATATATACATGCATTCTGACATTACCATAGGAAGCCACTTCATTAAGAAGAAGTAATCCTTTTAAACTAAGTTAAATCAGCTTATAGTAGCTAAGCTAAGCGTAGCTGGTATCTCTGAAACATCTGTTATCCATATTTTTTAAATATATTTTTAATTATATATAAAATCTGCGTATTCAGAAATGCGGATTATGCTACTACGAAAATAAAATCTGCCCACCATGCTTGTACAGAAAAACACCCTCTAAATACAAGCATTTCTTCTTATACTTCAGTTAAGAGGAAAGAAAAAATAAAAGTACTGTGTCGTGGCACACGAAAACATTGTCTTGCACTTTCCCATATGACTGCCCTCTCAAGACAGTACAAAGTTTCTTCAGCAGTTGAATTTCTAAAAGGAAATGTAAGCACACAAAGACACATTTTCTTACAAAGCTTTCTTTACTACTAAAATAGCCCCTGCAACAAAATCATGTTAAAGCTTCTTCAGCTGCAGTGGTACATACTGTTTTTTATGAAGTATTCTCAGAGCAAGCATTGTCTGCAAGGCACAACTGCGACACCTAAGTCTAAGTGACATCCAAGTCTCAAAGAAACACTCAGTACTCACACAAAAGATACGAGCTCACCTGTTTTATTAAGAAAATCATGAAAAGTCATTGAAAGAAGTACCATGGAAAAGCCCAGCAGTTTTTCACACAAACAGACACACACAGACACACAAACGAAAGACCTGATGTATTTCAGAAAGACTAAAGAGTATTTCCAAAAACTTCTTCCCATCCAGTTCCTCTCTGTACTGATAAATGCAGCAGTAAAAGAAAGCACATATATGGTAGTGCTCTCACTGATCTAACTCACTGATCTAACTTCAGTTAACAGACTGAAGACAGCAATTATTGTAATTCCTTTAGATTTCAAACACAGATTATCTTAATCAACATGAATACATCACTGATTTTCAAGTAGTCCTACAAAACACTTCAGGCACAGTATACCATGGATTTCTGTGGACCTACTGAGCAAGCAACGTGATTTTGTGAAGTTTTCCACTTCCCAGGGAAGTTATACTTGCAAAAATTTATGCTTAAATCTTAATATTTTCTTTTGCAAATTGTCACAGATTAATCCTCCTGAGGCTTAGTTCCTGAAATAGTTTCATTGTTGATTACACCATAACTATACCTAGGATCTGTCACTAATATTGCAACAAATAGTATAAAAGCTAAGAGAATTAAGAATAAAAAATTTTGCTCTACTTAATTAAATCTAAACAGATTTTTAAAAATGGAATGATAGGAAAGATTTAAATTGTTGCTGTAACATTAAACGATCAGTAAAAATTACTGTACCCATGCAGACCATCAAAGCAAACTCTTCCACAATCAAAATGAACATTGGAGACTTACTACTGTTTGGAAACTTACTCCCATTTACTCATAAAACAACTGAAGTAAGATTATTTCAGGTGTATGCGAACAACTGAAATTCTCAGCTGTTCATTTTCAAACACTAAAAGAAATGGTTCTCCTCAGGAGAAAAGGAAAAAATGGAAACATGCATAACACTCTTGAAACCCAATTTGTAACAGTTTCTAAAGAAGCCTACCTTTACTTGAGGGGAGAAAAGAACAAAGCAGCCCTCACAAACCAAGCACAGCGGTGCTTTAGAAGTCAGATGATAAAACTGGCTAAGTCAACTTCTAGGCAAAATCCGAGTACACAAACTCTGTTTGCCTCATACTACAAATGCCAGTGGTGAACTCTTGAATCTGGAAGCAGCAGAAGCAGCTCCATTTCCATGGGCCCCAGCAAATGATCACAGACCTCCTGATAAGAAACGCTACCGAAAACTTTGCCCAACACATTTCACTCCCAATATTCATGACTCCAACTCAGTCTTGCCCGAGTCCTATTTGAAGACTTGACCAGAGTATCTTTTGCCACAGCTGTACCTGCCTTTATCAAGTACATGTCACAGACGTGGGCCCACAGCCAGTGATTTTTTTTTTAATAAGAAGGATATATAACAATAAGGAAGCAGAAGCCCCTTTTCAAAATGTTATTATTAATACAGAACAACTAGAAACGGTCTTGCAAAATAAACAAAACTATTATTTCAGATTTCTAATGAATTCTTAATTAAAATGCCCTCATACACATAAACCTTTGTAAGAAAACCCAGAAAGTCCAGTCTCTCCGGCACAGAAACATACTGTAAGTATAGAAAATATCACTTGAAACAGGGAAGTAAACAGTTCTCTTTTGTATGTAGGGAACAGCTGTTAACTGGTTTATGTAATCATAAGTTTCAGATCTTGAAAAGGTCTTCACGTGTCATTTTAACGATCAAAAGCATACATAAATGGTGAAAAAAATTGAAACACTGTCTCAAAGACAAACTAATAATCAAGAAAAACACACAAACTTCATCTTCCAATAGTGAAAAAAAACAACACAGATTATTTAACTCTGAAGCAAGCTTAGGGGAAAAAAAACCAGGTTTCTAAATGATTATGAGCAATGACACGTGCAGCAAGGAGCCTCTGCAGTAAAGGCCAGTGGCATCTTGGTCTGCATTAGGAGGAGTGTTGCCAGCAGGTCAAGGGAGGTGATCCTTCCTCTCTGCTCAGCACTGGAGAGGCCACAGCTGGAGTACTGGATCCAGTTCTGGGCTTCTTGTTATGAGACAGACATTGGACAGTCCAGTGAAGGGCCACAAAGATGATGGACTGTAGCATCTCTCCTATGAGGAAAGGCAGAGAGAGGTGGGACTGCTCAGCCTGGAGAAGAAAAGGCACAGGAGGATCTCCTCAAAATCTACAAATACCTGAAGGTACAGTGCAAAGAGGACAGTGCTAGGCTCTTTTCAGTGGTGCCCAGTGACAGAACCAGAGGCAGCAGGCACACAGTGAGAGACAGAAGGTTCTCTCTGAACATCAGAAAAAACTTTTACTGTGAGGGGATTGACACAGGTTGTCTGGGGAGGCTGTGGAGTCTTTGTCTTTGGAGATATTCTGAAGATGTCTGAAAACAATCCTGGAAAACTGGCACTGGGCGGTCCTGCATGAGCAAGGCAGACTGGACCTGATAATCTCCAGAGGTCCCCTCCAACCTCAAAAACTCTGCGAGTCTGTGATACCCCGCAGGTGCACCGTTTCAAACTCTACAGTTCTGGCTTAAGCCCAAAATATATATCTACTAGAAAAAACAGCAAGAGGCGCTAGGATGGAACAATAAGGGGAAAAAAAATCAGACTGTCCAGCAATTGTATTTGGTTAATTCCCCAGGATAACTGAAGTATACTAGGAAATTTTATTTTGGTTATATTTGTATATTTACTATTTCTTTGAACTATTTTCTTTTACCTGCCCTCTGATGCATAAAAAGAAAGGCAGTAACAGGCATATAAAAGACTTTGCTCATATTGTGTGAGGAATTCCAAATAACCAGATCAACTGTCTTCCCAGAGCAAAAACAGAGAGAACTCACACCTTCTATGTGTGCAGAGGTGTGGATCAGACAGCACAGCAACATGAACAGTGTTTGTTATTGATACGTGTATCCTATGACTACATAAAAGGATTCTGGTGTATCCCTGTGTACTTGGCTCACAAGCTGTAGATTACTGATTCCATCTCTCAAGGAGTGTGCCCTTTCCACCATAGCACCATCTGCTTCCACAGCTGAATGGGGGACACTCATCCCTAACCACTTCCATCGTGTTTTGCCATACGGGGGTTGCCCACAACAGTCCAGATTATGCAATGGCAGAGATGAAGTAAAAAGGTTTGATGTGGCAATAGCTTGTTCTCAAGTTCCGCAAAGCCTTAAAGTGTTGTGGCAGTAGACGTGAATGAAGTAACACTTACAATGTAGCTGGGGACCAAATGTGTCATTCTGGATCAAAGGAAGTGACCGTCTGATTCCACAGAGGTAGTGGGACAGATGCAAAGTGCCACAGAAGTTTAAAAGATGGAACTTCTCCTTTACAAAAATTTGTATCATAACAAGTCCTTAGAAAACCTCCTCTTCAGGGGAACCTCTGTCTACTTGAGCACAGAGCAGCAAGCCATGGAGAAAAAGACTGGAGAGCAACTGTGTTTCCTTCCAGACTAGCCTTAACTTTTGTCTCCGAGAAGTTGTCTCTGTACATAGTTGTCTTAGACGGTATTTAAGAAATCTGAGTCAGGAGCTTAAAACTATGACAACATGTAAAGGAATAATTATATATCTAGTGAGAAAGGAATGCATGAGGGAGGGATACTCTGTCCAGATGCCAGAACCAGCAAGTAATAGCAAATGGTTCAGACTGGAAGGGCCTTTCCCTTAAAGAACCAGTTGGCCTCCTTTGTTTGGAGGATCCCTGAGCATTTTGCAGACTTAGATCTCTGCAGGAATCTGCGCTGCTCTTTCTGTGGATACTGCCCGATTCAGTCCAATCCACTGGATCCTGCCTCACCTACTCTTTTCTGAGATTTAAAGCCAGAAACTTATCCTTTTTTTTTTTTTTTTTTTAATACTTAGTAATCATCTCCCAAAAATAAGGGGAAATTTCATAGGATAAACATGTTTTTACTGTGCAATTATACTGCCATGTAGCTCCAATGTCTTTTACTTTATGTACGTTTACATCATTATACATCTTCATTGTTCATAGTGTCTAAGAGATTAAAAAATACATGTATGTTGATCTCTCATAATAAATGGAAATTTATCATTATGATAAACACAACAAACTACTACAATCAATACTTTTCTTTAAATGATCACCAACACATTTTACCTTGCATTTATTTCCTATATGGAATAATATGATTTTTAAAAAATGCTTATATGAGCGGTGGAGTTTCCTTTCCCAGCAGTTCATACTGATAATCTGATTACTGTTCTTGGACTTTAAACACTAAGGTCCTATAAACATAAAATGAAACACAACCATGCAGAAGTAAACAAACAGAAACATTCTAAGTTTTCTGTTAAGTGTTTTCTCTGATCTTTATATATTTCCTTATGATCTGGGCACAAGCAAGAAATTTCTTTTCTTCACAATTGCTAAAATAATAATGGTCTTAGATTATTCAATTTTTCTACTTTATATTCAGTTGTAGGTGATCTCCAGTTCTTTAAAGTTTTGTCTAAGCAGTAGTCTAATGAGGTGCAGTATGACCTGACAGTAATGGGAAATTTTTTTGAGGACCTTATTTCACGTTCTGCTGACAGTTTTCCTATGCCTTCAAAAAGCATCTAGAAACTGATATTCTGTCTTAATGGGCACCTATCCTTCCACTGGATAGAGTCCAATTGTCCAAGACTTGATTTTAGAATAGGAACCTCCTCTCCTAGATCAATAAAATACTTTGTTGAATTCCTTCTTCATCCAGTTCAGGTTACCCCTCCCCACAGCAGGAGGCATCCTGAACACCTTGACATAAACTCATAGAGTTTGTTTTCCAACCGTTTAACTTCAGGCAGACATCAACATTGCAGACATGCACCAGTGTACACTCTGACTGCAGTGGTTCTGCAGAGAGACCCCCATCATTGCTTCTGCAGCCCTGTTTGACAAAGTACTGCTGACCCTCTTTTTGTTATTTACAATTGTTTTCATTTAGATATTTTTGATAATATAGGTTTTCATTTTTTTTGTAGAGATTTTGTTTGCATTTGCTGTTCAAATCCCCTCCATCAGATGGAACTTCTTACACCTATCTTAGGTTCTGCAAAGTAAAATAACTTAGCAAAAAGTGATGCCTAACAGAAAAAAACCTTCACACTACAAAAATCTTAGAAAAATCAAAAACTCTGAAACACTTTTGAGACTTTTGTTGTTGTGCAACAAGTCCACTATGCAAAAATGAAAACACCAGTTAATTTCTTTTTCTCTGTTTTACTGAGATTTTTGCATCACTCTTTTTTCCCTTGAAGACAACAGAAATCATGCTACTACAGCTAAAGATTTGATCTGCTTCTGAGCACTATCTTTCTGTCCATGCCCTGTTCATAGACTTCTCTATGTAATGGTTTAAATTACAGTTGTTCACCTCCCTCTCTGAAGAGTCATACACATAGGGCTACACAGTTTGAGGGAAATGAAAGCTAATATACTAGTATATTTGGTGTCATCTGTGTTCCTGATTACTTTTTCTACATGTGCAGGAGTGAAAAAGATCGGTTTCCCCTTTGTTTACTGAGTTTCTCCAGAAATAAAAATATGATGTTGGAGTTGGAATGAGAACCTGGGATTACCTTGACTGGCAAACCCTGACTCCAGCCAATTTTCTTTTCACTATAAAAGTGAAACCTATAAAGCAGGGGAGGTTCTTCAAAGGGATGAGGGAAGTGGGACTTCTTTTTTGTAGGCTATCTGGTCCTTTAAGTTAGGATGACTTTTGATAGCATACCATTGTTGCCTTCCCACAGAGAAAGTACTTCTAAGAAGGTTTTTAAAAATGTTATTATTTTAAATGAGATAGATGTGGAAATTAGTTTGCTTTTCAGTCTGATGATAATTCAGTTTCTCATGATGAGTTAATAGTTTCTGACAGAGCACCCTCATTTATTGAAGCCTGGTCGGTGGAATCCCTCAGATTTTTGTTTTCACATGCAGTGTGCAGCAACCTTTCAGACAGATACCCTTTGGAGATCACTAAGAAAGAAGACACTATGTGAAAAAACTTTGTACTATCTCTATTGCCGTCAAGGAAAAGAAGCAAATCCATTTATGAATGTGGCAGACCTAAGTGAAGAAGCAGATTATGGAGACCTTGCTGACCTCTTTCACAAACAACACTTTGAGCTTTGTGCCCCTTCTCAAAGGTTTTCTGAACTCAGCATTTTCAATGAAGGGTTCCCCTTCAAACCAGCCTCAGAGGCCTCAGCTTTTTGCAGAGGCCTCAGCTGCCAAACAGAACCACACACATAAAGGGGAGTAGCTCCTGACCCCTTAAAATCAGGCATGATTCTTCAGTTGCCAAAGAAAATACCTGGAACTACGTTCCTAATATTTCTCTAGAAATAAAATCTGACACTAAATTTAACCATCAAAACCAAAAATCTGTGCTTAAAGCAAAGAAAACTTGTAGCTAAAGCTTACAATTTAGAATTCTTAAAACTTTTTTTATCCAATAGATGTTGTAGAAAGAAACCAATGAGGTTAGAGTGCTATCTTCTTTTGTGGCCTCAGGTTAAAAATGTTTTGGAACAGTGAAATGTAAGGCAAATAGGGTTGTGCATGCATGTATTTGTGTAAAAGCATGGAAATGAAAATTGCTTTTGAAAGGCTCTGCAACTAGGATCATGGAGAGACCAGCAAAAAGAAAAAAAAAATCCCAAAGAAGAAAGAAAATACTAGCCTAGATGCCAGCTATGGGTTATCTGCACTGTTAAGACAATAGGTCCAGTGTTTTTAGTGGATGCTGTCAATGTTCTTAGTCTTAAATTAGAGCAAGCAGCTGTTTCAGTGTACAGCTGAGCGTGACATAAGCCTGTGTAAACACTTTTCTCTGTCACATTCTTCTAGGTGGATGAGGGTTGTATCTTTCTCCTCTCATGCAGAATAATCCTCTTCAAAAGTTCAAAATAAGTCTTGAATTGCACTTCAATTCTGCTTCTAGGAAACAACCGAAACAGCAGGGGGACAATTTTGTCAGGTGGGGTGTGTGTATCATGCATCAAAATGTCCAATTTTAAGGCCAGCAATCTTGACAGCATTCCACAAACACACTATCCCTATTCCTTTGGCCCTACATTTTCCAATTTCAAGATGCTTGGCAGATTCCAAAATCAGTTTTGACAGTAGTCATAGGAAATCCCTGCTTGTGGTTCCCATGGATTTAGTATATAAAATAATCATAGAGCATGGTAATACATGTCTATACCTACAACGAGCTGCAAGAAACAACTGATTTGGTTTCATAAAACTACTTGCTGTCTTCACATTTTAAATGGACTCAGTTATTGCAGATTTTAGAAATTGAAAAATTAAAATTGCAAAATCAACACTGGTAAAATCTGAAAATCCTAGCAGAGTTTACAATAAACACCTCTCCCTTACCCTCCTCCCTTTATTTTTATATACTTTTTGGGGCATCTAAAGGTCAAGCAGAGAAACTTGAGAGCAGACTGCAACAAATGTGCAACAATTTGGACAGTATAAAAACTATTAAGTTGAAACCATGACACTGATTTGCATGAAAAGACAGCTGACCTCCATCTCATGACTTATTTTTAAACCAAGCGAACTCTGAAGCTGACAGAGAAAGGCAGTTAAATTGCCCTATCTTCTGATTTTCAGTTAAAGCCTGTGGAGATGGAAGAATTCAGAATGGGCTTCTTTACTCGATTGTAGAGAGACAAAAACAGTGGACAACACCAGCTGACAAAATCAACAATTCTTGAAAAAGCTGCAGCAGAAAAGACATGGCACAGGGAAGACACTGCCAATGAAGCAATTTTTCAAAGCAGGCCATTTAATACTTGACTCTCACTCTCACCTTAACATACTACACTTTTAAATGCACTGTCCCTTGAAGGGGGACCTGTAACTTCTATGCCATATGATTTCTCTATCATTCTGGCCCTGTAAAACTGTGCATCTTACTTCTAGGTGAGCCGTCTTTGGGTTGTTAAGGACAGCGCCCAACACCTGCACAAGAGTGGGAATGACTGAAGAAATGTACTTGCAGTGGGAAAGAGTTTCATCTTGGCTGCCTGAAGCAGAGAAGCAAGTCTGACACCAATTACTACCTTGGCTTTCTGTTACCACCTTATATCATCACTCCCCTGGCCACTTTTTCACAGGTTTACTCGGCTCTGGAACAACTGGGATCTACACAGCTAAGTTATGACAGCTCATCAGCTGCTAATCTAGATGCTTTTTGTTGACGATTCCACCCATATACCCTCAAAGTTGTTTCAGAAGTGTTCATTCACTGTTGCCAAGTTCAGGAAAATTTATAAACTCAGAGTACAAGCTCCATCTTCACGTTGTTCGAGCTGTAAGTTTAGGTGAAAAAATATATGCAGGCTGCTTACTGCTTTAGACCAATCTCACTGGTTACAGGTGCCCTACAGCCTGTTACCCCACAAGGATTCATGTCTCTGGCATGAATGAGGTATAGGCAAAGAATTACAGAGAAATTTATACTGGAAGTGGTTTCAGGATCATCCAATTTAACCTCCTCCTCAAAGATGGGCTCACATCAAATTTACAGCTGAGTTTTGATAGTGTCCAAGGATGGGTATGTCACAGGCTTTTCTGGGCAACCTGCTCATGTCTGACCTTCCTTTGTTGCAGGTTGTGTCTGTTATCTCTTAGTTTAACCCTGTGCACCTCTGAGAAGGGTATGGCTCTGTTTCTGTAATGCCCCTCTCTCCTTTACATGGGGCTGATTGTTCTTAAATCCTGCCTTAGCCTTCTCCGTCCAAGCTAAAACAACCATCTTCCTTAGCCCCTCTTCATATGTCATGTGCTGTGCCTCCCTAACTTGTTAGTGGTTCTTCCACTGGACTTGCTGCAGTTTTCTGACATTTCTGGATGGGTGCAGAATTGAACGCACCCCCTAGACATGGTCCCATAAGTGCTGTATGGAGAAAAATAACCCCTTCTTCTGACCAGCTGACACTCTTCCTAATGTAACTCAGTATGCACAAGACACTGCTGACTCATGTTTAATGTGTTCATCAGACTTCCAGGATAATTTTTAGTGGAGCTGCTACTTGGTCAGCTGATCTCCTGCCCATACAGATGCTCAAGGTTGTTTTGTCCGAGGTGCTTGACACAGCACTTCTTGCTGTTGAACAACGAGGTTTCTGGTAGCCCAGACCAGCAGAGAGTACCAAGGTCCTTGTGAATGGCAGTCCTGCCTCTAGCCAGCCAGCTGCTTTACCCACTTTCAGGGAATACCAGTCAAGCATACATTCCAGTCAAATGTCCATTCCAGTCAGCTGGCTCATCTACCCTGCAGCTCCCGCACTGAATTCGGCTCCTGGAGCTAACTGCCTAGTTCAGAAGAAGCCAAGTTTTTGCAAAATACTGGCAGCACAACGATGGCATTGCTGTGGACTCAGGAAAACTGCCATTGGCCAGCATTTAGACTTATGCTACTACACTCACCAACAGAAGAATAGCTGACACAGAAGGGTTAGTTCAGACACTTTTCTAGGAGGCACACATCATATGGGCAGAACTGTGAAGAAGTGAAGAGCCATGAAAACCCTCACCAGGACACACAGGCAAAAGAGGCCTATAAACTAGGAAGTGAAGAACAGAATTACAAGATACCAGAAAACAGTTTGTTTCATAGTCATAAATGTCCTCTCCCATCTGGTATTTATGCTACACACACGCAGACACACAGAGCCGCAAGTGCACACATATATACTTCTACCCTCTGAATTTCAAGGCACACAGAAACAATTAAGTCATCCAGATTTAAAAAGCAGATAAAATATTTCTTGAGACACTTTTCAGACATCTGCAGGCAGTTATCAGTTTGGTTTTTTTCTTTAAATCAGATTGTTTGCCTCAAGCACACAAAGAAAAGTTTTACACTAAAAAATAAAAAGCTCCTTGTGATGCAGAGAAAAAATACTAAAAGCAGTGGTAGAGAAGAGATTATTCTGCCTGGTAAAAACCAGCGAACCTGCAGAGCAGAGGATTGCTCAATGGGGCCAGCTACAGCATTACCTGCCAAGTCAGCCACTCTCACAGACTGGGAACTAGCAAGCGTGAGACACAGCCAGTTGGCTTTGGTGGAGTATTTATGGAGGATGCAGAGGCTTATTTACTGAATAATCTGGAGACCATCTGGTGGTATCCAGTGACAAGAACACCGAGCTGAAAGTAGAAAAGCCTGAGATCTATTTCTGGCTCTGCCAACTATTCTCTGTGACCTCTGGTGGCTCAGTTTGCCCATATACAAATCAGAAAAAAAAATAAATCTACTGTCTTCTCTAGGAAATTTTGATACTTCAATAAGAATCCACATTTATTACTATTTTAGCAGTATTACTTTTTATTTAAATTATCAATAAACACTTTAGAGTTAATTGTTCAGGTACTATTTTGAATCTGAGTTTGCCTTCTGTACTAACAGGGATTACACCAATCTCAATAGTGGTAGTATATAATTTGGAGTTAAACCAAAAGGATTTCAAAACAAGCTGGATGGTTTTCTTAACTGTGACATTTCTAAAGGAAGAGGCCCCTTTTTTCCCCTTCAGAAGAAAGAAGACATCAATCAGGGCAGAGAAAGATCTATACATCTTACTGGACATTTCCCACACCCAGTCTAATGATCACTACCATAACTGAGTTGACAAAAAGATAATCTAAAATACCCTCGAGTTCTGAACTTGTACCATTTTTGAAACTTTAAGATAATCATCTGTAGAGGATGGGGCAATTGAGTAACCAGATCAATGCCCACAAGACATGTTGATTCCCTTCACCACCAATCTACTTTGTTCAGAAGCCCACAGACTTTCAAACCAATAGGTGGGCTTTCTTAGATGTATTGCTAGTTTTGCCTGCTTTTCTCCAAACTCCACTGACAAGTTACCATGGGGGTAATGCAAAACCACCCCTATGGAGGAATAACAATAAAACAGAAAAACCCAAAACCAACGAACAAACACACAAAAAACCAAACAAACAAACCAAACCCCCAAAAATCCCACCTAGGAGCAGTGGCTCTTCAAGTCTGGACCCTAATTCAAGTAAAAAAGAAAATTTCTGCTGCATGCTTCTTCTGCTATCCCCATTGAAACAGTTTTTGTTGGGTTCTTCCATAGGTGATAACATAGTGGAAGGAGAAAGTTTCTGCCTACCAGGAGGATTCCCACGCAAACAGAGCTCAGACGCCTCCCACTTTCTTCCCACAGAACTGGTCACCCTTGTCTAATCTCCTTAAGTCATCTGGTGTCTCACTGGGGAAGTGCTATCTAGGACAAAGAAGTCTGTAGGGATGCTGGCAAGAGTGGAAAGTGAATCTTGTGACCAAGTGCACCAGAGCTGAGCTGCTCAGGAAAATGATAATGAAGTGAAGGAGTTCTGTTTTTCATGGAGAAGCAGGACAAAGGAAGAAAGGTAGCACAAGGACCAGACCTCCCTCAGTGGGGAGGAAAAGAAGAGAGAGAGGAAGGAAGAAATGCACTTCTCTTCACAGATACACAGGTCAATAACTAAACACATAACAATGCAGTTTAAGTTTAAACACCAAGTTATTTTTTCAACAATGCTCCTGTATGATAGGTCCAAACTATGACCTTTCTTTGCTGATGCTGGAAGAGAACCAAGATATTTCAGGAAGAAGTTGGGTCTTCAGGTAAGTAGATTTAACTTCTATGTAGTAAGATTTTCCAGACAATGTGTGGATTGGAAAAAGGCTTTTGTCGACATCCACATTTCTTGGGATGTGGAATAAAAATAGCTAGAGGCTGTAGCAACTAAACTGCGTCCTGGAAAGTCAGCACTAGACTTCCAAAATAAAAATAACGAATACTGCTTGGAAAGCATTTCAACGGGAGAAAAATATGAACTTATAAAATGGAATCTCTTTTCGTACTGTGATCATACAGCTGCCTGAGCCCGCATAATACCATGTATTTTACAATGTTTTGCATCCCTGCAATCTTATGCATAGATTAATAAAGTATGGCAGGATATACTTACAAACGATTTAGGAAGCTTTAGAGTTCAACCAACCCTGCTGACAGGGGAACAGGAAGGGGGAAAGTACTTTATTATTCACTCAGTGGACTGAAAAAAAGACTGTATGAGCTAGGTGGAATGTCATTAAGAGGTTACCAGAGACACACAAAAAAAATTTAACCACCTGCTTGCCTGTATTTTTTTCAAAAGGACTTTTAAAATTTACATATTAAAGTCTGTTTATGATGATGTATTTTGTATACATTATAGTAAGATCATATTAAAGAAGATGACAGTCTTTCAGTGCACCTATTTTCAACTCAGCTAGACTAGTGCACGGGATTTTTCTGGATGTGGAAATCCATCTCCACATTTTGCAAAATAATTCTGTAGTGCAAAAAAGTAATGCTACAAGTAATTATCATTTACTGTTAATATAGTATAAAGGCTCAAACATCCTAAAAACATACTTTTTCTTTTTCCATCTCTTAGTTCAGTTGAAATTTCACTGTCCACCTTGAAAAAGTAAATCACTCCCAATATTAATGGGATTTTGGTTAAATTAATTACAGTATTCAATAAACACTCGTCAGATTTTCTAACATTTTCAATCAATATTTTCACTTTTCTAGCTACACTCAACATTTTCAAGTAAGTTTTGCCCATAAGAAACTTAAGACTATGATTTGAAAATTGAAATTATACCTGTAACTTTTAATGAAGAGTTGTCACATTTGAAGAAAGCATACCTTCAAACTATCTAGCTATGAACTGAAGAATCTCATCTCAAAATTCATTAAGTGCTCAGTAATCTGAAAAGCACTGCACTGCTTGTGTCTTATCTGCAGCAATGAAAAACAGAGCTCTGTTGTAATTCACTGAAACTCAGGGATATCATATTACACTTGTATTTGTAAAATAGCTATTTACTTTCACATGCAAAAGAGCAACCTAATACTACAAAATGAAAAAAAAAAAGGCACCAAAGGGTATTGTTTTTTAGGCATCAAAACAAGTTTTAAAAGACTGTTCAATATACTAAAAATATCAAACCATCAGTTCCATGCAGGACGGAAGTTTTAGAGTGTTCCTACCATCAGGAACTCTCATTCTGCAAATTCCCCTCCAGCAACAACTTTCCCCTACTTTTAATAGCATAGCGTGAAAATGATGGCTATGCAACCCTGTATTCTGTACCACCCACAATCATTTTGGCCAGCCTGGGACAATGATGAATTCACACTACATGAAACAGACCTATGACAGTGTATCTTTTCTTGGATGAAAATAGAGCTTGGGTATGTTGGTGTATATTGATTTGCCCTCAATGCTGGTCAAGTCACTGGCAGTTTTGTCACTGGAAGGCTTTGCCACTGCTTTCCAACTAAAAGATATGAATGGCTGAACTGCACCTCAGCTGAATAATTTTTCAAATAATAACTTGACGCATATCTGTTTAGCCATTAAACTCTGCTTAATTTAGAATAGCTACTGAAGGTTATTTTTGTTTTAACACACCATTAGATCTCACGTTTTCTGTGTTTTGTAGTAACAACTTTTCATAACAGCTATCTTCTTTCTCTGTTACAACCATTTTATGAATCACAAGAAAAAACAATACTGAACATTTCTAACTAGCAGCACACACTTCAACGGAACATTTTTTATGTGCATGTATATATCAAGAACTATCTTACCGTGAACTTAATGACATGCAGTTAAACTCATAAACCTGGAAATGTAATGTAAGTTGCTACATGCTCTACATACTTTTGCTTTTCACTGTATGTTTGAAAGCGATACCAAATTAAAACGCAGGAATTCATAAATTTGTAAAACTAGTTAAGGATGCTGTCATTTTTCTATTTTCAAAGTTGTTCTTTGTAGTGACTATATTCTAAAGGTGGTTTAGCATTGATAAGACCTTAGAAACGAGGCAGTCACTCTAAATCTCTGTGGCACTTGTTATAATACACTTCAGCCACAAACCCCATGCTGTTCTCCAGCAAATCATACTCTTTATGTTGATGATCTTGTAGCTGTAAGACAAGATCTTTTGATAAGTACAGGATGTAAAGCATCTTTGTCCACTGCATGCTCTGGAAAATAACTTCCTGATCTAAAATATAGTTCTAAACTATTTTAATAGTTAAAAATTATTCCATCTCAAATTAGCCATGCACAATTTGAATGTGCATTTACTTCTGAAAATTAGTCTTGCACAATGTGCACAACTAGAAGGACAGAAATCAAGGCATGTTATGCTTGACTGAAGAAGGCTGGCAGAAAAGTCCATACAAAAAAAATTAAAGGGCTGAAATTAAAGTTAACTAGTCAATATAAACATTTTAAAAGTTGTTGAAAAGAGCAAAAGGATACATTAAAAACAGATGACACAAGATCCTCCTTTATACAGAAGGCTATTCAGAAGACACTGTACATCTAGCAAAGACAAATTCCTGTAGCAACACACTAGGGCAACATTGCACTCACATCCTGCACCTGGGTCCATTGTTCCACCTATGTGTTTATAAGAATTAATTTATTTAAACTTTTTATAAGCAGCCTATCTTCCATTCTCCTTGAGAAGGAAAAATATTATGCAGCACTCCATAGTTCTTAAAACACTGTATTGAAGGACAAAGGTCATGTGCTATAAAATGTGACCTTAAGCATTAAATGCATGTTACATTTCATTTTCAGTTGCAGCCTAACTCGTAAACTGTTTCAGCCCTACTGCCAAGGTATGCTGTTTTCTCAGCTTGGTTTCCTAAGGAATGGAAAAATATGCTTCAACTCTCTGACAATTACCCATGCCTTCTACCTAACTCTGCAACATATTGGCCAGTTCCAACCAATGCCACAAAAAGGCAGAAAACTCAAAGGAGGACTCAAAGTCTAACAAGGTCATTGTTAGCTGGAAGAAGGTGCTGGTTTAACAACTCCATACTGAGGGGAAATTTTTAGCATCATCTCAACAAGCTACCAGTTTTTGCTGGATGAGCTGCTGTCTGATAGACATGGTCTGACCAGCCAGTCAGCACTTACCAAAAAGTGCCCTGACATGCACTGCCTCTTGGCCAACTGGAAAGGGACTGGGACTACTCTGAGGAAAATCAAGCAACAGGAGACCTGAAGGACAAATGGGCTATTTATCGTCACTGGAGAAGTAGGCTGGGTATCTACAATGCATTCACAGGCAAACAGAATTTATTAGCTCCACTATCGATGGAAGAAATTACACTTTACAGGACTGAAAACAACACTTAGAGCTCCTGGTGAAAATCAAAAGCAAATTATGCCAAGCACATACTCCATTCTGCTTTAGCTAGGAAAAAAAGGCAGAAGGAATGAAGGAAATGAGATTTAAGATACTTGCTGGAATTGCACAAGAGATCAGAGATGACTGCCAGAATATGCCTCTTTTTCCAGTTAGGGACTACCTCCTGACTCAAGTTCAAATGGTAATACCAAGGGTGGCAATATAAAACTATGTTAACTCATTTGTATAAGATTCATATACAGTTATGCAAAGTGACTCTTTTAATATAACATAATATATACTATGTAAAACTTGCAGAACTTTCCCCCCCAAACTAAGAAACTTTTATGATTATCATCATCATAATAATTCCATTTAACAAATTTAAGATACAAACCACTTTGTACAAGCTTTGTTAGGAGCTTCAGCAACCTCAGAAGACAGTAACTCTTTGGGCTGGCTATTTAACAGAAACTTCTGTAATCAAAGACACAAACAACACAGCAGTCCAAGATAAAGTCAAAATTAGATTTAAATTGGATTTCAAAACCTAAGTACCCACCAGAGATATACTAGACTTACTGCTGCCCTGTAAAATGTTTGAAAACTGTTTTCACAGCAGCAAACATTTATTAATTAGACGGAATGTTCCCACTCCACAAAAAAAGTCTTTGTTTTAGAGAGTGTTCAAGAGTCCAGAACAGAACATTAATTTCATGCTTACTGTCTAAAGTCAATTCATATGGATAATCAGAAATAGTCAGAAGTTAAAATTTAGTTGAGTCCTAATGAACATGGCTTGCTGCTACCACTTGCTACCAGTCACTAAAATTTTCAAGATACGTAGTGAGTCAAGACTAAAAAGGCCAAATAGAGTAATGATTAAAAACAAGAAGTCCCATCTACAGACCACAATAGGTAATAATTTTGAAGCCTACAACTACGTTTACAGGAAAGTTAAAGTCAGAAGTTATTCCGTTCCATATTACATCTAAGGGTGTCAGTTCATAGCAAACTTTTTTTTACTGTTGACACACAAGGTGTAAATCAGCCTTTCTAAAATTCATCTACTAGAAAAGTGCAATTTCTTGTCTAGATAGAAGAATGGCTGTCTCTGTAAATTTGGCTGCTATTTTTTTTTCTAGTATCACTGCCTGCTGCTTATCTCCTATTAAGCACCCTTTTTTTTTTTTCCCTTGTAAAATATATTTTGATACTTTTAGACAAGGGACATGCTTCCAGGTCCTAAATGACCTGCAGTGCGATTTACTGTAGCGTGTACTGTACAAAGTTCTTTGGTATCCACAGGAACAGTTACCAACTGATGTGAACTTCCTTCCCTAAAGAGCTTGTTTTGAATAACAAACTACTCCAGGGGGAAATATATTATCTTGTCTAATCAAATGTTCAAGCGAGGCTCATTTCATTCCAGGGTTTTACTATGCATTGTGCAAATGTGTGTGACACTGACCCGTAATTAAATCTCAGCCTTAAAGGAAGACAGTAAAAGCTCAGCAGCCCAGACTGCGCATATGATTTTAAACCTAGATTTAAATGATTTGAAGAATTAATCAAAATCTCCTAATTTTTAGTGACTTTGTTATCTAAGATGGTTGCTTTCATGTAATCTGTATTAAAAGGGTTTTTGAAAACATCAGTAGTTATTTGTTCTCACTTTCAGCTTTAAAATAGAGATGTTAAGCATACCACCTGACATATAGTTCGTATTATCAACAGACTTCCCTTTACCCAAGTGTATTTATCTTCCAGTTTTTGATTACCTATAAGTGTTCCACGCTGAGAAATATGTACTTTAGACAGAGAACAATTTAACAGGACAACATCACATACATGTAGGGCAAAAGTTCATTTTTCACGTCAGAGATCTCGTGTCAGGTAAAAATATAACTTGGCCTCTTGTGATGTCTACCCAGGTGGCATGGAGCAGGAGCAGCCAAGCCATTCCAGAGAGTCCTTCTGCTGAGGAGACATCTTTGAGGGAGTCTCCTGCCCAGGTCCCACCAGGGAAGAGATGGACATGTCAAGGACAGGGAGGAAAGAAGAGGAAACCAGGAGAGATACTACGGTGCCTTCTTCAGTGCCCTCTTTCCTTCATCTCAACCATCTCAGAGAAGATGTCCTTAGAAGAAGAGAGCATCTAGCATGCTCATGGAAAATTGGGAAAGCAGAGCAGGAAAGTCTTTCTGACACCGTGAAAAGCACTACTTAAGAAGGACATATTCTGACACATTGCTCAAGTATGTAGTGTTGGCTATGTGTATCCATGAAAAAAAACAACCCTATATGATTCCTGTGGTTAAACAGATATCAATACTGAAAATTTTTTGCCACTTCCTTCAGACTACTGTCAGAAAGACAATATAACTGTACTATAAATAAAATCAGCAGTATAAAAAAAATATCTCAAAAACTGGTGCATTACTGAGGTGCTACTATACTTTTGCTCTACTGGTCAAATAGTTTTTAAACACTTTACACATGCATGTATGGTACAAAGGTCTTGGTAAATCAGAATAAATCCATTAAGCCCCAAATACTCTTGCTTTTTTGCAACTGATGCAAACCAGTTCTATTACACCCCTTGAGCATTCGATACTTGCAAAGTGAAGAGTCAGAAGTTTAAGGTAGAGAAGCTCTACCTTGCACCAAAGCTATACCTTTAAAATACGTACATTTCAAAACTATTTTAAAAAATGGTCCTAATGATTCAATTCCAAGTTTTATTCTGTTTGTTCTTAACACGTTTTTGATACCCATTCATGTAAATGAGAAAACAAACTAATTATTCTCACTGTTAATTTTTAGTTCTAGTTAGCTGCAGAGGTTAATACTAAATTATCTAGCTTTCAAAACTTGCTTAAATTAAACCTCTCATTTTGAGTTAAATGCAAATTCTTCTTTTTTGTTTTTGTACTTATTTTCAAGAATAAAGTAACAATATAAGCTCCTATTGATAGAGCATTGTACTAGTTAGTTTTGAACACATTTTTGTATATTTATATTTTAGATAATTTGTTTTTAGACACAGATGGAGAATGATTTTATTCTAGTCTAAAGAGGCCTGATTTTTATTTTTTTGTAACAAACCTGGTGACAAGCATGCTCATGCCAATATTTTACTTCACGTAATAAAAAAAGTGAACTTCCTTTCCATGTGCCTCTTTACATGCTCAGGAAACATCACTGGGATGTTTTCCTTGTGATAACAGAGCACTCAGATTGTGGAGAAGTGAACATGGAAACTTAGGTAAAGGATGGCAGTAACACAGTTTAAAACAACTTACAAATACTACCAGATGGAGAGAAGCATGCAGCTTCCCTCCACACAGTACTTGTTATTCAAGTATTCAGCTAAGATGGTGCCAGTATTTTTGCAAAGACAGATATATTCTTTTCCCATTTTTTTTTAGGTTACATAAATCCCGGCTGAAATGCAAAGAAGGGTTTATTTCTTCCTCTTTTTTCATCCATGAGAAAAGAAATGAAATCATTTAATGCCTGAGCTAATACAGTCGCAGATACTAGAGGTCATATTTAACATTTTTAGCAGGAGTTGAAAAGTTCAACTGAAAAGCTTCAGTGGACTTTATGAAGACAAAACATTAGATCGTATCATATTTGCTCCTGATTCATCTCCTAAACAACACAATTTAGCTTAACTAAATTCTGAATTGACCCTCAGGCTTCTTAAATGTATGCATTAGATACAAGTGTGCCTCTCTGATAGCACTTCAGAGGTTGTGAAACTTCAGGAGCTTCACTGCTAAGTATGTGTAAAATGGCCTTACTCCTTTAGTAACTCCTGTTGAGAGCAGTTTTCCCTCTGGATAATCACAGGCTCTCTCATGTTATCAGACAACTGCTTTTACAAGGACAGGCTGGTAGAAATGTGTGGATGATTCTCTTTTTGTAGAAGCCTCTCCTAGCTTACAGAAAGAAAACCATCATGCATTCTTGGCAAGACAGGCAATGTGCTCTCTCATGCTTGCTACAGTGCAACTGGAAAAAATTAAATAAGGGCTAATAGGGGAATCTCACTGGCATATTAAGGCAAAACTTTCACCTGAACAACAGCTATGATTCATTTGTTCTTTTAGTTAATCTATTTAAAAATGAATCAGCATAGTGCTGATATAGGATATATTGGAAAGTAATCTCTTCTGGAAATGACTTCTTAAAGTAAGAAGGCTTCTGCAGGGTTACACCAGAGGTCTTTCTAGCCCACTATCCTTTTTCCAACAATGGATGCCCAAAAAGAGATGGGCAAGTTCAGGACAAGGATGCGTAACAACACCTCTCTCTAAACAGTCTTCCAGGACTTCTCAAGAACCTGAGCCAAACTGGGTTTCTGCATACTCAGGCGCCCTCAGCTGATTTCCGTTTTGTGAACTCTGAACTCATCCCAACTCCTCCAATGGCCACGCAAGCTTTATTAACATAGCTTTGGTTCTACATACTGTCTCTGACATGGCATGCACTGGAACAAAGCTCCCTTTTCACTTTAAATCCACAGGAACTCTACGACACTGGCTTATCCAATACCATGGGAATACACACAGAATTTAAACATATATGCCTACAGGTACCATCCTCAGCCAAATCATCACTCATGGGATTTTGCATATCTGTCTCTTGTATTTTCAGTAAAAATGGTCAAGTAATAGAGCAGAACTGGCTTGCAGTTACACAACAAAGCCAAGAGAAAAGAGTTTTTGTGACACGACACTCAAACAGCTATGTAAGTCTTTTGTATACTGAAGTTCATGTGATTTGATTGCTTTTGAAAGGCATCAGACTAAGCCTTAAAACTCCAGTCCACAAAGTTAAGTTTAGAAATAACTGCAGTAAATGTAGCTGTGTTTACTTATTCAAAAGGGCAAGGGTGAGCAAGACAGACCTGTTCTTATACCACCTAACCACTGCAAGAAATGTCAGTCTTCACATCAGAAGCAGCAAAATCAACACACTGCACTGGGTTTCTTCTGATACACAGATTCCCAGTGGCTTTTGGTCTGACTGTAATCTCTGACCATAGATACAGAGGTGGAGAAAGTAAGCCTGCTTGTTTAGATAGCCATCACCTTCCCATTACATCCTACTGCTTGTTCCATCTCTGCTTTCTTCATCCTCATTTTGTGTCACCCGCCCTCAGATAAAACCACGGAAATGATCTGCACTAAAAATAACCTCTCCCCCCACCTCGTTTGGTCGGGCCAAACAAACAGCTTTACCAGGACACAGCTGAGGGCACAGTGCAGGCATAAAAAATGGGAAAGCTGAGTGGGGAGTGATGGGGAAGGGTTGGAGGAAGGAGGATGATGGCTTAGCCTGGCAGCACTGCTGGAACAAATACACATGAAACTAAACAGTAAGTACTCCTTAGCATGCACTCTCAGAGCAGTGACATGATTGAAAGACTGATGACTTGCTTAAAATATAAAACCTGGAGAGAATAATAATTGATGTAGAGACACGAAAACGGTATCATATGAGCATAAGCATTTCAAAAAAGTAAGTGAATTTCAAAGTCACTTGGCCAGTGACATGCCCTCCACTTTTGAAATATCAGGTCCCAACAAGAACCCACCCTTTCCACACTGGAAAAACCTGCTCAAAAAGAGTATGCACTGACACAACTTAGCCAGTCCTTAAATACAGCAAACAAAGAGTGCTCAGAGCAAACTGTTCTCTCTTGCTAAAAGCGAATGCCTGGAATTCTCCCCAAAATCAGGCCGACTGTCAAGAGTCAGGATTTTCTCCCTACTACATTCTTACATTCCATAGAGTGGCCCTTCGTAAAATGATTAACAAACATTTTATTTTCAATTTCCCAAGCAAAGCAATATGGTTTGTGGTTGATTTTTTTTAACCCCCACCTAATTATGTTATTTGCAAGGATGTTTTGCTGTTCGTGTTTTGTAAAAAGAAAAAGAAAAGAAAACTTTGATTTACTACATACTTTTGATCTCTGTATTTCCCCAAGGACTGAAACCCCTAAAATTTAGTTATGTTCACATCTATCATGTAAGCATGGATCAGGCATGGTATTAGCATGACATTTGGCTGTACTTGTAATATAATAATCGCACCACTCCTAACGATTATTGAACAAAAAAAAAAAGAAAGATATGCCCTTCAATGTGATAATCCTTTAGGTCAACAACACTCCAAGCTTCTTGTCAGCATTTTTTCCCCTTAAACCCACTTTGTTAGGAAAGTAAGAACTAGTGGTAACAGGAATACGAAAGGGGAGCTGTTTCTCCTTTCCACAGAATTCGCTATCACAAGCAAGATTACTAATGAAACCTGATATCCCAAGATCTGTGTCCATAGCTCTTTAAACCTCTCACTAGCAAAATCATCAGCTTTGTCTTAACTCTACTCTCAAAGCCCTCTTATGAAGACAAATGCATAACACACATCTCCAAAGCCTGCAGACTACCAAGGGTGGCACTTGCCACAGGACTCAGTGTCCTTCCTTGCTGCGATACTTGGGAGCTGTCACCAACACTTCAAAGCTACTCACCTGCCACCCTGCACTTGAAGAACTTTTTCACTGATGCCACAGACTTGAGATAAACTTGGTTTATTCTCCAAACTCTTGTTTTCATTTCCACATGCTGGAGGGGTGACAGCTACCAGCCTCTGAACTTGATTTTTCAGCCCCCTGTTAGCCACTAGTCCTAGTTCTTGGATAGATTAGAACCTTGTACAGAAGTAGAAAAAGTCTTATACTTAAATGCATAAATGCACACCAGTGCACACACGTATGAAAACAAAAACAAGTTCTTGCTGCTTTTAATTGAAAATATCTGAAGGCATGCTCTTTGCTTCCTGGAGCCTTTAGAGATAATACTTCTGACTGCATTACCTCCCCCAGACATTTTTTTCCTGGTTAGAAAATGTTAGGCCCTGCCCAATTAGATGTGTGTGACTCTCCACAAGAAGAACTGAATCTTTTGTATCTTATCAGGAATTAGATTTAAAACAATCAACATGTGGAAACACAAGACAGTTTTGCATATGCTACAATATAGTCTGCTACGCTGTCTGATAGCACCCTGGAAGAACATTCACTAGGAGAAAGTATTACTGTCTGTTTACACAACATAGCCATGACAAATCAGGTTGATAACTAATGAAGTCTCTAGATTAATATAATACGTGATTATAGAAGCTTTAGTTTTGGAAAAGAAGTCCCAGGGGCTTTCAACCAACATGCCCATAGGACCTCTGTGAACTGAAAGAAAAGTGGCAAACGTGAAAGACCAACTGATGCAACTTTGTATCTGCCAAGGTTTTCCAGATTTTCAGAAGTTTTTAACTTCTTCAGCATGAGGTGATTCGTGTCACTGAAAATACAGCCTTAAATGCCTGAAACAGGGCAGTTGCATCTCTGTGTATTTGTGAGACTGTGATCATTACATTCACTGTTGTAGAATATCCCAAACATGTGGATACCATACATCACAGAAAAGAGGAATTTTCTGCTCTCCTCCACTTCACTTTCTTGTTCTGAAAAGACGGACACAAGAATATGCAATTACAGCCTTTTAAATACTAAAAATTGTATTTGGCTCCCATTCCCCTTCAACTTGGAGTGTTCTCTTTCCAAGACTAAACATACTCAGTTTTCTTTGTCTCCTCTTGACTCCATTTGTGTACTTCTTCTTAAGTTCAGTTCCCAAAATTAGACACAATACCCCAGCTGAGGATTCACCGTTGCCAAAAGGAACAGCATAATTACTTCACGGTTTTTTGTACAACAGCCTTGTTAATGCATCTCAGAATGAGTTGTGGTCCATTACTACAACAAAGAATTTTTCCTGCACTACAAGCAGGTTTTTTTTGCATCATGTATCCTCTTCCATTCCCTTCCCTAGAGACTTTCTGTTTATTCCTGAGTGGCTGCCAGAAGGGGATGACTGGTTGGCCTGTTGGAGACAACCAAGTCTGACAAACTTAAATGTACAGATTTAGTATTACCAAGATCCTATAGCAACTTGTTCTTAATTCTTTGTATTGCTAAAAAACCTTGAAAAGTGAAACAGAATTATTTTCCTTGAAATGTACTAGTCACAACTCACAAAGTAAGATGAACAGAGGTAGAGATTTAAAAGTGAAAGAAAGTGACCAAAAAAGATTTTTACCTAAGCAAAAAGATGCCTTCTCTAGTAGCACTCCTTACTATTTTTGCTCCTCTAATCACAATCTACAACGGTTTTTCCCACAAACCACAAGTGCTGAATCATGTAAGACCTAAACTGACATAAAAATAACAAAACTCTGCTACTTGCAGTGTTTCCCCAAGGGAGATCAAAAAGTTCAGACCATTTTCTCTTAGTGACACACAGCACTAGGAACTGCAAAATGAAAAAAATGGCTTTTTGGTATTTTTAAACATTTTATTTCTCTAATGAGAAGGGTTGCAAATAATGGTCTTCTTTCCTGCTAAATCAGGCAAACTGTAATGAACGATTAAGGAACTAAGAGCAGATTCAAAGGCACAAATGTCCTTTCTGGTACTGTAAACATTCAAAATCAGGCTGAAAACCAATTTATTTTCCATTTTAAGAATAAAAATAAAGTGTGTTCTTCTGCACAGAAGAAAATATTGGTCATGGTAGATCATTTTAAAAATGCTTCTTCGTAAGTCATACATGGCAGCATAGCAAATGAGATGACATGCTGTTACACATGAAAGAATAAAAAATTGAATGCAATAGATTTTTTGAACAGGCTAGTCAAAAAATGTATGACATATCTGAAAATATCAAAACCCTTTGGGTTCTGCTAGTGTTGGTAGAGAGATCTTCACTCTTACCTGCAACTGTGTTCAAGTTCTCTTGGAATTAAGAAATAATCTACTATAATTCTATAAAGATATCAACTCAGTGTCAAAACACCCCCAAAAACATAAAACAATAAAATGACAACAAAAACCTCTCCCACAATAACAAAAGACTAAATAATGAAAAATAAAACATAACACCGTGAATGCTGTTTCTTGCTGCAAACAGGGTCTAGTAAAACTAAAATATATATGGAAGGGCCACAAGAATGAGAAAAGACATAGAATAAGATCTGTGAGAGAACCACTTAAGTAGACTCCTTAGTGAAAAGACAAATATCTGAAGGGATATGATATGCAATAAGAAGGACAATGTAGAAAAGATTAAATGTTTCTAAGAGAGAAACTAGGGAAGGCCAGTGGGCAGCAGGCTTGAAGGAAAAAACCCCAACAAAACAAAACAAGCAAAACCCTCCAAATCAATCAAGTGGCACTTCCTCATACAACACATACTTAAACTGCAGAACTCACTGCCATAAATGATAGCTCACAGAGTCTGGGAGGGAAAAAAAATTTCCTGGAAGAAAAATCCACCACAATTCTTAAATACAGAAATACCACTCCCAGTCAAAAAATACCTCAGCCATAAAACTGCAGGGACGAGGACAATCAATGTGGAAACATCACTATGTGCTTGTCCCCTTCTTAAACTCTTTTCCCTATTTCACAATCAGTCATGGTCAAAGATGAGATTTGGTGCTAAACGAACTCGTGATCTGAGCTGGTAGTTTTCTTATGGGTTTATTGAGCTGTGCAAATCAATTTAAGGTAAATTATCTAAGACTGAGCATGAAACCTTTCCTTCTGCACAGAAAGTTATGCTGGTGCAGCCTACTGTTCAGCAAGCCTTTTAAAGATATTATTATTAAAAAACCACAATATGAAAATGAATCACAGTGATTGAAAAGACCTACTGTTCACAGCTTAATAGCATCCAGAGAACTGTCACTTATCTGAAAAAGATTTTGCTTATTTCGAGTTCTGTGCCAATCTCTAACCTACACAACTTTACCCACCCCCAAGAAAATCCATAAAAGTGCTCAACGACCTCCCAAATATAAAATTAACAGGGAAAAATGATTCGCTTGGTTTGTTTTTCAGTTGAAAGTATTTGTGATTTTTATATTAATATCTCTGCATAACCGGAAACTCAACTGCATGAATGCTGTGCTGGCAGTACTAGCCGTGCATTTAGGTCCATATATATCCATATGTTTAAGCCTTTGCAAGATTAGACTCCAGGGAATATAGCTGCTTAGGATGACTTCTGCATTTATGGAATATTATAGTTCTTGCCAGGCTTTCATTCATCAGTGAGAAGAATCAAAACCTGTTCTGCAGAACTGAAGGCCAAGGATGAAATTTAATCCTGTATTTCTTCAAAATCTAGTGAAAATCTTCTCCACTTTGAATGGCTGGCTCTGAGAAACGTCAAGAGCCAGCTTCCTCTACTGACATGATTTTTTAGTTCATAATCTTTTAATTATGATTTCTCATTCATGTATTCCCTGACTAACTGCTCTTTGGTCCAAAATATATACCCTGCTGTTGGTTAGCATGTTAAATTTTCTGTTGTTAAAATCTAGGGAGAAATTTAGCAGATAACAACAGTGATGAAAAATGTTAATTCTAGGGGTGGGGAAAAAAAAAAGCTGTACTGTTCAATTAAAAGTATGCTATCCGAAATAAGCGAGTTTTCTCTTCCCAAAAGGAATAGGCACGGATGGAAATGGGATGGAAAGAGAAGCTAGAGGGCACCTGCCCGCCCGAGAGAATATTGTCACTCAAATGTTTAAAGCTCCAAATCCTGCCATGAAGTCTCACTCTTCTATGATACCTGCAGGAAATCTGGTAAGTAGTGGCATGGTTTCAGCAGCAAGTGGTGATACCTGACCTCTTCCTCTAGCCAGTGACAACACAGAGGTGACCATATATTTGTTTCACAGTTTTTTCATTCACATTTCTCCTCCAACCTTTTTTTTCCCCTTTGCCTGGAGCTGAGAACTCCTCAAGGAGCCTCCAGCAAAGGCACTCTGGAGCTGACTGGCAACGAAGTCCTGCTGCTATTTGTGGTCAGCTGCAGGTCTGCCTGCAAAGGGCAGTTAGTTATCTGCACAGAGGGTAGTGAGGACACACTTTCCCCTATTTTAATTAACTATTCTTCGCCTTTTCTTGTTTTCCTATCTGACAGTTCTTAAATTTGATATTATTTAGCTCCCATGAAAGAAAGTATGTGGGTGTATGTTAAGAAAAGAATGATCTGCACAGCTCTGTCACTTAACATCCTATGGAAGTGAGGGTGGACGTGATCAAAAAGCGTTCACTGAATTAAGAGAGATAAGAGGGCTTGCATATCTTTAGCCTATTTTATCTTGCTAAACAATTTCACAGTTCAAAATAGTGGGATAATTATTTGCATTAAAATATGTTTAAGTCCTACTGACAGCACTAAGAAAATTCAAATGGAATGAATTGGCAGAAGTGTCAGAAAACGTTTACTTTTAAAAGGCAAAGTTCATCTCTAACATCGACATAACAGGAAGAATTCCAATATTCTTTTTGCCTAAGGATAAGTATCCTTTCAAAACACCCAGCATAGGTTTTTAAAACAAATACTAGTAGATTGATTACAACAGTATACTTTAAACCAACCAAAATTAATCTACTGATTTAAAGCAAGAAACCATAATCTGCATGCTTCAAGTGATAGCTGGCATGCTTACAACCAGAGGTAGCTTTGTTCCAAGAAATTATTGCAAGAGTTTCCAAAGTAAAAGGCAATATAAACTTGAAACTGTGTTGTACAAATTACATTCTCCTCCTGTCTCCTTTTAAAGAGAAGATCCTAAAACTTGAATTGAATCTCTTTAACTACAGAAAAACAAATTATGTGACATAGGTGACAGAACAAAACCATAAACATTTTATGGAAATTTTTAGCAGTTAACTGCAAATGTGCATTGCTCTTGCCTTTTATCTGCTTTGGAGTCCTGCTTATATTTATTGTAAAGAGCTTCTTAGATACCCAGGGGAAAAAAATTTTTCATAACACTTTTTGGTTTTCAACCTATTACTTCATTGTATGCAAGGTATACACAGTCTCCTGTTCACACTGTTTAGCTTGTTCTCTATTCCTCAGCTCAGGTTGCTACCTTCTGCAAACAGACTATCCTGTCTGTTGATGCAGACTATGTTGACATTAAAAAAGATAATCCGCTGTTGACAATAAGTACAAGCAATGGACAAAGCTATAGAGGTGATGAAAAAAACAAGCAAAGGTCCAAGCTGGCAATGCTCAACCCTGCTTCAGAAAGGGAAGCTATGACCTCATCAGGTGCTGGAGAAAGGGGATGCAGCTCTTTGCTCTTGTGCAGATGAACACTCACTTCTTTGTACTCTAAATAATGACACTAATATTATGTGAGTAGATGATATCCTCTGTTCCATAGTCTCCAGTGGCTTCAGTGACAAGGTGCATGCATGTGATGATTTTACCCCAATCTATGCCTTTTTATCGTAGCCAATGAAGTTAAAAAAAAAATAAAAAAATCTCCCTGACTAGTAAACACTACTTTGACAGAGCACTCTAAAATGGTAAAAGCAGTACATCAACCTGCTACTCTTGGCTTAGGAGACTGAAAGGATTAATTGCTAATAAGGGCTATCATGAAACATACCCTGCTATGTTTACCTTTTCTTTGGTTGTGATGGAAATTCTGTTTTAATGTAGTTCATAAATAATGGCAATTCATTAAAAAGTTCAATATCCTTCCTCTGAAAACTGCCACTTGTAAAAGTCTATAATGTCATCATCCTCAGACTAAAGGGACTGTGTCTTCATTAAGAGTGTGGTTACCTTTTGCACCTGTTTAATTTACTTTCATTATAATTCAGTTTGATTTACACATAAGGGGAGAAAAAAGCGACTTTCTTGCAAACATTCTAAGTGCATATCAAATCTTAATAAACCTCATGCTATGTTGTAATTAAATCTTCCATGCAGAGAAGAGATTTCCATGCAACTCAACCTAAGTGTTAAAAATTTAAAAAAAAATTATTTTCTATTTCTTCCCTGAAGAAAGACTGGGAATGAGGATCAGTTTCTGATTCTGGCAGCAGCCACAGTCATGAAGGAATTCAAAGTAGCAGCCCCCCAAAGCAACCATGGTTTAAACTAAATCAGTGTCCTTAACACATCTATGCCTGGTATGAAGACAATGATAGTACAGGCTTTAACTTCTTGCTTCTGCCTTTCTAAAATTGAAAATTAGGGTGTACAAAGAAAAGTACAGGATGAACAAATATATTCTAAAGCTCATAAATGATTCTCTAATACATTTTCGGTTCTGTGAGGAGAATCAGTCACTCCTACTTAAAATGATAATTCAAGTTATTAGTCTTCCCATTGTCATCAAATCAAATATCCAAATTTAGATGTAAAAATATTTTTATCCTTGTAAAATGCAATGAAGTATATGAAGTTTTTAGCTAAAATTGTAGCAAAAAAAGGCAGAATGTGAATTTTATTATTAATAATTTGCAGTAGTTGACTAGATGCTGGGCTGACTGTCAAAAACCCTCAAATTAATTTGTATTCAGAGGTTCAAAACTTGAAACTTGTATGAGAAAATGTCAACTGTTTTGGAGACCACAGAAGTAACTGAAGTTTCAGTTAGAGTAATAATAACAAATGATAATATCTTCCCAGTTTTATAGTGAAAGTCTCTCTGTTGTGTGATGACAATAAAGGCAGGCTGGATGAAGTGTGGAAATTAGAGTCACAGTTTAAGATAGCAAACATTTAAATTGGTGTTACTATGATGATATAATATTTAATGTAAAACCACACTCAATTCATAAGCAGCATTGTTCATAGGACTTTCTCAAATAACTGCATTTTCAGAATGAAATTACTTATTTTACACTGTAAGCTGTGAAAAAAAATGTACTCTAAAAAACGTGAATTTTTCCCATATATTTTGAAGTTGAATCTGTTCTTAAAAATATTGAGATAGGAAGGCCTAGAAACAAATGCATAATTTAATATCTTATTATTTTAATTTCTTTTTCTGAATACAACTTCTATTTATTAATTTGTGATCATGTACAGGATATCCTATGGCTCCCTATCTCTGTACTTCTACTGTTAATTGTTGGGGGCCTAAGTAGATCCCTGAGCTCTTTTCCTGGGATACAAATTTAATTATTTACTTATCATTGGTATAAACTGTTGTGGTTCAGTGAGTTTGGAACAAGGAGAGTAAAAAATATGTTGTTACACTTTTATTGAACAGAGTAATGTACTAGTAAAGCAAAAACCTTACTTTATGCTTGAACATAAGGAATTCTTTTGCCTAAAGCCAGCACCTCCCCAAATACAAACGTTGTATTTTAAGCAAGAAATCCTGAGCCTCACAGAAGACCTGTATTTTAGAGAAACCACCCCAATTTTAAGCTCCAGTTTTTTTCAGTACAGTATTTATTAATTATTTTTATTCTTAAGTATTCACTAATAAATTCAAATAGAGGAATTAAAGAAAATCATGGTACAATTTTATAATTTTGCAGTTCCGGTATATATTATAAACTGGAGAAGTTGAGAGGTTTCAGGGTTTGTTGGTTTGCTTTTTTTTTTTCTCCTCCAAATTGTCCTATACTTGTTTATACTAAGAGTTGTAGTTTTATATTTTTGAAACTACACACTTATCGTAATGACTCGTTATTTCTGAAAGCGCTACTGGATTGACTGATACATCAATAGCAAACTTAAAGCTTACAGAGAATAAGAAAAAGTAACGTGTAACACTGAAGTATTTTTTTGATCTCCTACATGAAATGCTTGCAACTTTAACATCGATTAATCAGAACATTAGGGACCCAGACTGCCAATTTGGTGAAAAGCAGACATGCTTATGCTACCTCTGTATGCAAACAGGTACTTCCTAGAGAAGGAAAGGCACTGCTGGTCATCAGCAGAATCTGCTCCTAACATGAAAAGAGCTCAACTTCAGTATCTGCTGTTAATTAATAGTGGACAGCATGAAAACAACTGCTACCACAGCCAGCACAACAAAAATGTCACCTGTTACATATCACTACTTCTGCCTAATATCCACTACTTCTCAGTATCAGTTCTCTTGACAATTTTAACACTTGTAGGAAGACTAAGCAGCTGCCAACCACTGTAATAGTGCACATTTTCAGCTGTCCTGCTCTGACAGCCTTCTTCATTAATTCTTCAGGTGTAAATTCAGGGCAGTAATAATGCTGTTCGACCTACACAACGTTATCATTGCCTGGCCTTTCAGATACTTTCTGTGTTTGTTTAAAAAGGAAAATATGTGTTTGTGTAAGTATGGAAAACTACCAGCATGCATCTTAGATCACAAAAAAAAACAAAACAAAACAAAAAAACCACTACTTGTCTAATTGATTTTAAAAAGTTAATATTGACTCACACCATAGTAATGTTATCATAGGTAGTTATAAAAACTTGAGGTCATGCTACCCAAGATGGTAAATAAAGCCCTAGAGTAAAAATCTAGATATAAAAAAAAAAATAAAGTGAGGCCACTTGAGTGGCACTATTCACTGTATTCTCTCTTTTATTTTATGGTATTCTCAAGTAAAATATTGTGCGTATTTTCACACTCCTGAGAGAGATGGAAATATTGTTATTCCAAAACCAAAAAAAGTAAGGTAATGCTATTTTGTAACTTCATTGGGCTACATCAAGTATATATTAAAAGGAAACTTTAACAATTTGTGGACAAATTGGATACTAAAGTCACAGCATTAACTTCACAACGCAAGCATGTTTAACCCTATATAAACCATACTTACCACATTTTTAATCTTTTATTCAAGCATTTATCCAGGATAAAGATTTTCTACAGCCCAACAATACACTTTACTAGAGCAAGATTTTCAGTTCCTTCAAACACTGAGACACACACTGTGAAAACCAGACATCACCAGGCAACAGGAGTTTGCATTCAAATACCAGGTCTCATAAAAATTTGAAATGCCTAACTAAAGTACACATAACTTCAAATTCTGAGCAAAAATGTTTTTCTTTCTTTCTTGTGTCTTCATATGATGAGCACAAAGTTCTAATTTTTAAGAAGGAACATCAATCAAATTGAACTCAAATTGTAATACCTGAAAATGTAAAGCAAACCACAGACCTGATTAATCTAAAGTACTGTCAATGTCCACATTAACATTTCATTCTTAGGAGCAAAATTAAAGAGCTTGCCTGACTAGTAAAATAGCTGCAAAAATAATATTTAAAACTCACATACTAAAATCAGCACAAGGGGCTACATCCACAGAATTCACTGTTTTATGAAGGTTCAACAACACAGTTTGCCTCTCTAAAACATTCTCTGCAAAGGAAAACGCATCTTTGGAAAACTTTCCCCACTCCCTAAAACCTGGGTGAAGTGTTTACACGTTCTCTCTTAAGCAGACGATCCACGTTCACTGGTTCCTATGGCCAAACACTTGACTACAGAGCCCGGTGAAGGTACCGACTCCCTGCTACTGACCTACACACAACCGAGCAGATGAGCCTCATCCAAAACACACATTATGCAAAGCAACTTAATTTGGCCATGTTTTTGGGAAATTGAAGAGTAAAGGAATCATGCAGTGATTCCGAGCAGCTTTGTAGTGCCCACAAAATGCAAATACTTTCATAGAGACAACTGAACTTGAGTAAACACACCCTTAAATAACATACCGTGTTTTTCCACAGCTACCAGCATAATATGGCCTTAATATGATCATTCTGATTCCCAAAAGACAAAATAAATTCCTATCAATAAAGGATTAAAATTGGAGCGGGTCAGTTCCTGTTAACTTTAGCAACTATCAACCAACACTTTGCCAAAAATAATAAAAAATTCCTTTTTGGTAGAGTATGCATGCTTCAATTTCAGTGTTAAAGCCCTTTTGCTGATTCTACTTGGACTATTGAGTGGAAGAAATGCCAAAACAAGTTAGATGAAAATTTATCTTGATTCCTTTCACAACTTCAAGGAAGAAAATATGGTGGACACTTGACTTCCTTACCTTTATTAACTGCGTAAAATCTCTGGCCTTGATTCTTATAATTTTTAATTAGACTCCTTCAGTTACCCAGGAAATATTTTGTAAAAATTGTACAATCTTTTATAAAAGTAATAAAAGACAACATTAAAAAATATAAAAAAAAAATCAAGAAAGCTTTGATTTTGTTTTAGAGCAACTAAATGAATCATCAACTAAACCAGATTAAAGAATAGTTTTAAAAAAGTAAGTGAAACTACTGTGGGGGGACTTCACAGACTCTTAAGGTTAGAAGACTGTAGAGAGAAAAGTTTGTTTTAAAATTTTTATCACTACTAAATAAAGTGTTCTGCTTACATATTGTAGAGACCTATGCAATGAAAAAAAACAGACAAACAAAAACCCTAAATCCCTATCTGAGTCTAAATGTGAAGTCCACATCTTTACTCAAAGTTCTTGGAATTTCAGCCATAGATTTGAATTAAGAGTATGATTTCACCCACAGGAAATCAGTATTTTTATATCCACTTATTTTAAAGGGCAATTTTGGCAATTAAATGTTTATTAGCTAATTTGTATGCAGTTTAAGAATGTCTGTCCAAACACATCCAGTATGTCAAAAACGTATTTAAAATAGTGCCCATGAGTGTTGGATGTTGTGCCACCAGTGAAGTTTCTGCATTTTTTAGGGATCTCTCTTTAAATACTCATGATAAGATGCAGTCATTTTCCCACATTTGGCATGCAATATATCTGAAATGCAGCTTCAGCTAACACACATGGATTTTTGTGACAAAGATTACATGGCTAATGTCATACAAAAAATAACACATCTGTAATTCATATTGCAGCACTAAAGGTCTTTAACACCTCATTACCATCCATACTGTTAAAAACCCTAAAACTGATTCTTCCTTCTTTCAAAGAAAGAAGGGCAACTTTTGTCAATTGTAGAATGTGCCAAAATTTACCCCAGAGTCGCCTAAGTCAGCATTTTTTCCTTTACAACGGTTTTTAAATAAGGATGATTAGACCTTGTATGTCTACTGCTAAATACTGCATTGGTTTCTTGGGCTCAGAGGGCCTTATTCCATACATCAGCTATTATTTACAGAATCAGTGATGCCTAGCAAAGGATGCGTAAGTGATTACTATCCAAGTATTTATTTTTATATTTGTCCCTATCCAAAAATATTAAATGGGTCAAAAGTTATTTCAGCTGGAAACCTAATTTTACTTTATCATTGACTTAAACTGGAGTAGAATCAAGCCCTGAAGCACAATGGCACTTTTTTCTTTTTTTTTCAATCAGTCTTGCTCACAAATCTTCCTGGAGATAAATAACATACTAAAGTAAGAAAACCCAAACCATAACAAAACAAAAAAAAAATCAAAATGAAACAAAACAAAAAAGTAGGCATACTTTACATTTTACAAATATTCAGCCTATGAATTGACCTAAGAAGAAAAAAAGACGGAAAATATAAAAGTGACATAGAAATATATTTACTTCCAAACCAGCACTAGATTTCTTTTTTTAAACTTGTAACAACTTTATAGATTATTTTTTTTAATTAGGTCTAGTAATTGACATTCTTTTCAATAAAGTGATGGTATTTTCAAAAAACCTACTTCATTAAAAACCAGTTACTAATATTTTTATTTTAAACAAAAATGGACTTGGAATCTAGATTTCAAATAAATTATTGTTTCAAAGTCCACTGGGTCCTATTCTTTCTCCCTCTGAGAAGACTAAATTTTCCCCTCTATAAAATATCAAACTGTGAGTCAAATTTGAGTAGATATAGTCAACTTCTGTGAAAAAGGAGAACATTTGCAAACAATAAAAAAATAAATATCTCCAGTCCTACGGGAAGTCCAGTTTAGTTTTCTTTTATCCCAGAAACTCAAAAAAACAGATGTACTGTAGAGAACTGCAAAGTATATATGCCACAACTTATTTTACTCAAATATCTAAGGGTCAAAATTCAAGCCAAAAAAAAAAAAAATCCACATAAAATGAGCAATAAATGCCTCAGAACTGTAACACCTGCATAAGACAAATATTTCATGTCAAGATCACATTCCATTTCTAAAAAGAGTTTCTCATTTTCTCTAACTTGCATCCACCAATTGAGCAATTATGCAATATGTGGGTGTACCTTGCAGTCGTTTTCTTAACATCTGCATTCTGTGTTAAATTCTAGCTGTACAAGATGTCTGATAATCTTTCGTTATCTTGAACCTTCAAAGTGGTAGGTTTACCAGAGGCAAAACCACACATCAGAGAATATGAGTCATATAATAAAGAAATGACTCTTCCCCTTCTCCCCCTTCCACCCTGAAGCTATAAGAACCTAAAGACACTCTGTTGTAAATGGCTTCTCTGGTAATATTGATAGCATGTGCAACTCACAATCATTTAGTCAATGAATGAAGACTTTTTAAGACCTTACTGCATCCATAACAAACTGCTTTCAGTATCATTTCAAGACAAAATAAAAACTGTGCTACTGCAAAAATAAAATTCAGAATGTCTATGCACTTGCTTTCATATAATGCACAAAACAGGAAACATTCTATGCATGCTCCTATAAATAATAACATAGAAAGATAGAAATAACATAACATAAGATGCCTACACAAGGTAATATGAAAAGTACCTCTCATCTGTCTACAAGAGTCGCCTCCACACAAAAATCCTTCATTTTCTAATGATTCCATATCAAAAGAAGGCAATATTTACATACAAGCAAACCACTGCTCATGCCAACTACAACACATGAGGAACCAAACCACCTTCCTTGACCACTGTTTACAGCAGTTTCCACTCTTGAAGTGCAGTAAGTTTAGGAAACAACACTGAGGCCACTCCAGCCTTTTACTTCCTTTTAGATCCTTTTCTGTAGGTAGACAGTAACTCCTCATGCTAACATCCTGAATGTAATTCCATGTAGGAAATCAGCTTTCAACAAAGTCTTATTTGATGTGTCAATATGCATGATTGCATCAGAAAATATGAAGAGAACTAAATGTAGAAACAGCAGCATTCACAAACAGCAGGAAATAAATCCATAACAACAAAACTCTGCACCACTAAAACAGGTGCAATCACCATAGACTTGTAAGAAAGTTAACCAGAGGTGATGCTGGCATAAGCTCTTCCCATGACCATTTTCCAAATAGTAAAAAAACCCCCAATGTTTCAGTAAATCAAAGCGAAGTAACATGTTTCCCCTTGAAGCAGAATAAATCAGTGGTTTCTATCCTTACCTGTGTATAGTCAAAGTCAGAAAGAGGAGCTATGCTCTTGATGTAGTCCATTCGAAATTGGTTTTCTGGGTTGGCCAATGGAACTGGGGGTATTAAAGTGCTCATAGCTGAAACTATAGTCTAGAATTGGATAAAACAAAAAAACAAACACATTAATCCGGATAAACCCGGGATACAGGATCAATAGAAGATAATCCAATCAGATCAGCAAAATGGGATTTGTCTCATCACAATCTTGGAGAGCACAATCCTTATCATTTCCAGTACAGCCAAGCATTTAAGAACAGTATAAAGTGTGTTCTTACCACAATCGCATCTTTAACATTTTTCCGAATATCCAGTATTTTCTGTTTCTTTTCTCTGCATTAAAACAGAAATATTAACACTGATTTTTGTTTCTAAAGCAGTTCAGTCAGTTGCATTTAATTTTTTTTCACTGATCGCTTGTTTATCTGCTCTTCAAGCATTAAAACATACTAACAAAAAAAAAACCAAAACACCAAGGCAAACATATTTTCCCCTTATCTGTTTTCTTGCATAGCATGAAGAGCAATGCACATTCATCTCTGATATATTTTTAACAATCAGACAATCACAGCCACATCTGCAAAGCTTCCCCTGATGGAACTGGAAGTCATTCTTTCATTTCTACAGCATCCTGTAAACATGCTCTAAATTAACAACATGTAGTTGAAGGCAAACAGATATCTAAAATTAATGCTATGGATTAATAATGATTTCTGGCAAAGAGTTCTTCAGAGAGAAAATGATGTAGCCTCAAAAACAGGAGGATTTCTAACAAATATGCAAAAACAGTTTCAGTTTTACGCTAACCCCAACACCGGAAAAACAGCACACACTGTCATCCTGAATATGACTTGACATGTATTTTTGTATTACAGACAGATGCAATATTTGGTTATTTGCTTCTATGTAAAAAGTAGTCGCCATGTTGTTGCTACACAGGGGCCTGTCAAGCGCTGCAGTAGCAACAGTGTAAAATACAGTAAAGGGGCCAGAAGGAGAAAATGCAAACATACAATAACAGCAATTTCCTTATTCTCACTCCCCTCCCTCCCTCAAAACGCAGTGTCAAGACACGAAAACACAGGGATGAGAGAAGAAATTTCCTAGCCTACTGTGTTTTAACCTGTTTCCAACATTTAAGAAAAAATAAGTCACAAAGTGTCAATAATTCTTACTCTGAATTAAATCCATTGACATGTAGGATTCGCATTTGTTTCACAATAGTGCTTTTTCCTGACTCACCAGCCCCTAAAAGAGAAAGAAGGAAAGGGAGAACATTGTGATATACGTTCAGGCTGGGGGGGTCGGAATGGTTTTTCTGGGGTTTTTTTTGGACGCGACAGCATCTCCCACCTCGGCAGCATTTCTGTATGTGTGCATCCATGTGGCTCAGGCGCTGAGCCCGATCTGTGGACGCCTCGCTCATTGCTCAACACAACAGCCTACATTTTTCATACCTAAGGCGCACTCCGCATCTCCCCTCTCCGCTCGCCCTGCCGCCCCGGCGGGCCGGGGCAGATGCCCCCTCCTCGTCCTCCTCTCCCCGTCCCCCACCTCTGCCCCTTCCTCCTTACCCAGCAGCAGCAAGCGGTGTGTCGCTTTATAAGCCAGCCTCTCTTTCTGCAACTGCTTCTCTATTTTTTTGTTGGCTTCTCGCTGCGCTTTCTCATCGATACGCTGATCCTCCGTTTTGCTGTTGCCCAAACACCCCATAGCCGCTGCTTAGGGTGGTCAAATCGCTGCCTTCACAGATTTAGTATTTACAAGGGGAAGAGGGGCGGGGGGACGGGGGAGGCAGAAGACAAGTCTTTATATCCGTGTGTGTCCCTGCGACGGTGTCTCTCCTCTTCTTCCCCCCCGGCTGGCTCACATAAAATGGTCTCTGGCCGCTTTCCGATCGCAGCGGAGTTGGCTGGTTTGCTCCCCACCAGAGATGCGGAGAGCAGGCGGCTGAGGTGTCCCTGCCCCGGCGGGGAGGGGGTGGGGGGAGAAATCTGTGCAAAAATGCCTAACATGCAACGAGAGGGAGAAAAGGACTCCTCCTGGAAACCAGCCGGGTGCCGCTCTCCGCTCTCCCTCCCCACCGCGCACACAATCCCTATATTTCTCTGTAAAGGTCTATTTTTGTCTTCCTAACTCAGCACTGCCTCTTTCTGCGAGACCAGGAAACAGCCCCGCTAGCAGCCCTACGCGCAGGGAAGCCGAAGGAGAAAGGTAAAAGCCGGGCGGATCTACCTGGATCCTGCGGGGCCGGGGCCAGGCGGCTCCGCGCCCCCCGCCCCCCATCGCGGGGTCCGGCATCGCCCCCGCACACCCCCGGCCTGTCGCAGGGCAAGGGGCTGCGGGGCCAGGGCGCGGGTCCCGACCTCTCCCCGCGTTCCCTGGCCGTGCTGGACGAGCCCGGCCGCCAGCAGCGCGGGGGCTGGCACTGCTGGGTCTGGAAGGCCAGGCTGGCACAGGTGGTGGCTGCCATCGTGACCCACCTGGGGGAGCAGCGCCGGGAGCCTGCCCGTGCCAGCGGGGTGGGGTGTGCGGGGGGGCTGCCCGCCTGCACCCCGACATACAGTGCACGCACAGGCACAAACACTCCGCCTCGCCTTCTTAACAAACAAAATGTCCCTGTCCACGAGTTGTCACACCAGCACACGGGCCGTTTTTTTCCATTTAATATTCCAAAGTGTATCAGCTGAACCAGAAAATGAAGCTATCCAAACAGCTCACGATAATGTTTAATCTGAACATGATAACATGCATGCTAACATCACCACAACAACATCTCAAAAAGAAACCATATCTTTGTTCCTTCATTTACCTCCATTTTAGGTCCTAAAATGAAACCTCAAGCTAGATAACCCTATAGGTATTCCTTCTTGCTTCAAATCTCTTGCCTTGCAAGCTGGCATCTCAGTGCAAAAGCAGCATTACAGTACCTGGCTCTTCCTAAACTTCCACTATGTAGAAACCACCTGCACTACTCAAATGTGATCCTCGTTACACTGAGGCACAAGAGCACTAGAAAAAGGATGGATGTGACTTTTAGTTACGTCCCAAAATACTTTTAGCTTTCATTTCCCAACATTATTATTCCACCATACTTTCAAAGATGGATTACTGAAAAATTAGTGTTTTAATAGCTACATATGTGTGCGAAATCCTGGGTCTGACTAAAATCAAAGAGAGATTGCCACCAGCTGCAAACAAAACAGCATTTTTAACTAAAGTCTTGAGATGCATGTGGCAAAAAGAAACTGGGTTTTACACGCAGAAGGATTTAGTTTAGTTTTTTTCTCAATGGTTCTTGCTCAGGTGAGAAGTGCTGAAAAGTGGTGCTGTCTGCTTTAAGTGCACACCAGAGGAAGGTGAAAAGGGCAGGAGCCACAAAAGAAACAGGTACTGCTCTGCCTGTGGTTGGGTAAATGGAGTTTTCAGGAGACTGTGGAATTCAAGTGCCAGATACATGGTATTATGGTGCTGCTTGATCTACGCTCTGGAAGCTGTTTTTATCTTCATTCTTACATAGATGGGGGAAGTGGTGGGGGGGAAGGTAGCACACTACAAATAAAAATTGTCAGGATCTGCCAGGCTGAAATACGCATTTTTGAAGCATTACTGAGCTACATTTTTTAGGACAGTCTGCTTTTTTCCCCTATTGATATTTTCCTGTCTGGAGAGGCAAAAAGCACCTTGGATACAGATAGGTTTAGAAACACAATTCAGGGTGACTGCTGTTTTTGGAGTCTGTCAGACACAGGATACATGATGAACAGTCTTTGTGAAGAGTAGTCATGGTTGCATCCTGCCACAGCACTGTGAGGGCTCAAAACTGAACTGGCTTGGTTAGAAATTACTAACTGGGTCTGAATTTTCATAGTTCCTCAGTGTCAGAAGCTGTAATTTATGATACACAAGATGTGTGTAACCATATTTATTTCCTATGTAAATACCTCCGTTTGAGACCTAGGTCCCAAATCTGGCTAGTGTCAGTCGGAACTAGCAGCTAAATCTGCCTTCTTTCCCCTCCTCTTCTCAGCTGTTTTCTTCCTGCACATACTAACATTGGGATTTTTGGTGTAGATTTGTTCCCAGCTTTGAAATGGTTCAGTGCCAATAAATAGAATTTGACAGGATCCTGGTATATCCTGCTTTTACCTTTCTCCAAAAGAGGGAAAGTGTTTCTCATTTCCTCTCTCCCCCTCGAAAAACCCCATGACCCTTTTGGGTCTCTTCCTCCTGAGAAAAGATCACACAGTTCAAGAATGACACGCGCAAGCAACCAGTGCCCAGAAAGAACTTTTGGCTGTAATTATGTTTCCAACCCTCCCTCTGCTTTTCCCAAACACAGTACTTATCCTGACATAATCGAAGTATAAAATCCTAGAAGCAATAATAAACAAATTTTTACCCCCTTTGGACACACCATTTTTTTTTTTTTTGAGAGAAATCACCGCAATCACATGAATGTCTGCACACAGATAAATCTAAAACTCTATAAAAGGTTTCAGCAGTGCTGCTTCACCAAAACCAGCTTCTAGTACAAATTGTACACAGGAATAAAAACCAAATCCTGGACAAAGGAAAGGAGACTCTTCCTGCTCTTTCCCTCTCCTCCCAGGCAACTAACGTGGAATCGTCCTTGCATTCCTTGTGCTCCTGAAAATGTTGCCTCTGCCCCTGCAGATCAGGCAACATATATATACATACATATTTTTATAGATGCACATATATAAAAATATAAATACTGAGTGGGTAAGTGTGTGTAAAAATGAGATTCATTTTCTACTTCATTCTCAAGCTCAGTGCTGTCCCATCATGAAACCAGGCAATACATCATAAGCTCTTCTGGAGGCAAACTGGAGACACCTTTATTTCGTGCTTTCCTTTCTGAGTTCCCACCTCAGGCTGCGCTGTTGGTGAGCCTCAAACTGAATGTTGAGGAGCCCCAAGTTGTTTGCGTGAGGCCATGTTCACATGCTTGTATGGAAGAGGATTGACAACCCAGCTTAAGCCAAGGTCAAGCAAACAGCCACACTGAGTGGCCACCCCTGCCACAAAGTTAGTCTTGTTTCTTATGCCTGTTGTGTTTGGGGTAAGGAGGGACAAAAATACAGTAAGAATTGATGGGGATCTCCTACAGATGCAGCTCAAGAGGCCCGGTTGCTCCTTGCGCCTCCAGTCCAGAGCAGGACTGACGCAGAGCTTTTTCCTACAAACACTAGGTAGAGGTAGAGAAAGTTTTTCTACAGAAACCCTGCAGACCCTTTGCAGACCATCTTCCCTTTACAGAGCTTCTATTGTGGCTTTGGTTCTGTTTCTCAAAAAAGAGCAAAGGGAAAGACAGAGGTAAGCAAAGGCCTAAGAGGGATCTAAGCAACTGGTAAAGATTCTTTCTGCTTGACGCTCTTCCTGCCTCAGGGTCTCTAACTCTCTGCTGACACCATCCTCAAGTATGGGCACTGCACTAGGTAGGTAACAGTGCTGACCTGACCTGTGTCTCCTCACTGGCCTCTCTTTTTCATGTAGCCCATCGCTGCAAATCAGGATATGGAAGTCACTAGTACCTGTGGCTTTTACTCCACCTCATCGTCAAACCAGGGTCTGAAAAGGGAAAAATAAATCGCTATTTGCATAGGTATTCAAGACAAATAATTCTTTCTCTTTGGTAATAAATTCCTGGTAAGCTGGTCTCTCTCCAGATGTCAAATATTAACACAAAAGTACATATTCTGTGGAAGGCTACATTTGGAGTTTTATAAGACACATGAACTGGGAACCAAAAAAATTATGACCGACTGTATTAAAAATACTGACGAAGGGTCCAGAAAATATACAGCACATACTCTGCAGAAAAGTGAATGTCATGCTAAAAAAGTCTAACCTTCATCCTTTTGTTTAAACACATGACCTCAAAAAAATCATTAAAAGAATTTTGAGAGGAGCTCATCTGTTTTAAGAAGCAGGATGGGAGCGATGCCAGAGAAGGTGAGGTATGCATTTTCACAGTGATCATAAACCTGATCCCGAATTGCTTTCACATCCATGGATTAAGGACAAATTCACTGATGTAGAAGAGAGTCAGGCAATGCTAAGGGGCATGTCAATGCTCTGAGTAGTTCCTCAGCTCCCTGACACAGTTTGTTGTCCTCATTCCCATGGCATACTCCTTTACTTGGCAGCTGTCACCATGTAATTCACCTGACAAACCAAGATATCCTGAGCCTACTCTTCTCCAATAAACCACACCCTGCCCCATCTCTGCACAACACAGACAAGCAGCAAAAGTGAGAAAGCAAGTTAAGTGATGTGGGAGAAGTCTGTCGACTGAAGATAAACTCTGAAAAGAAAGAAAAGTTTTCCAGAGAAAAACTGCAGGCAGCAGCTCACAGAAATGACAGTGATAGCCTCTTGCCCTGAGAAAGCATTTGTGAAGGGGAGGATTAGTTCAGAGCAGGAGCCAGATGCTCCTGGGGAAGCCTGCATGGAAAAGCATCAGGTGAAAAGCAGATTAACAGTATGATTGCACTAAAGAAAGAGGACAATCCTCTTTCATTCAAGCTAGTTATTCCTCATCAATGTCCCACAACAAAGCAGAGCGAATGGGGAACTTCTGCTATGGCCATCCCCATCAGCTCAGGGTTTATCTTTAGATCCTTATTGGTAAAATAATTCCAGTGTTTATTACTTGTCTTTTACCACTAGAAATTCCTTATCTACAAAGATAGACTCACATGGCAGCACTCCACACGTGTCCATCTGTTGGTACCAGAGGCAGAAGCTGGTGATTGAAACTAACATAAATCCAGCAAGGTCCCAATAGCATTTAAAAGATTAAGTAACCTGCTGTGGTTTAAATATTCTTACATATTGCAATGAAATAACATTGCTAAACAAAATGACATGGATGCTTTTGCAACAAGCAAAAGGAAAACCTCATCTGATGAATCTGAAAGATTGTTATAGGATATCTTACAATTTTGGCAAAACAGGAGGCAGTTTATGGAGAACTTCACTTGGCTGGACTCTCTAGGAGCACTTCCACCTGTTCTTCCCCCCCCACTGCCTGCCTCTCCCACTGAGCAAAGTAATATATTCCCATTTTAAGGCAGTGGGAAATTAGTTCTAATCAGTTGTTTAGCAGAGTCCTCAGGATTAAATAGATTTAAATAAAGTCAGGCAAAACAGGCTAATATTGCTTTAATTTAGAAGTGAATTCATCAATAAATAAAGAAGCCTGCTAGAATTACAGCTAAGTTACCACTTTCAAAAAATGGGGAAAATTTATACAGGAGACATGTCCTGGATTCTCTGCAACATGTTGATCAACATCTTGCACAGCTGTAATAGCAAAACCAAATAATTTGTCTGTAGTCTATAAAGGGTTTTGTATGTCATATAAAATTCTGCATTTAATAGTAAATGCTTATCTTAATTATCACGATCTCCCTGTTTGGAGAAGAATAAAAAATTGGAAAGAAAGCCAACTTGTGAGACACTGAACATATGTGAGATGTGCCTTAGCCTCACCTTTAACTCCGAGGCACACGCCTCAGCAAAACACTCACAGTCACAGCATGCCTGCCTCCACCCCTAGTCATTAGACAACTTCTGTTCTGCTGAGTTAGATTGTCTCTATATTCACGACAAACACATGACCTCTGATTTACTCACGTTTCTGTTACCCCTCTGTCTTTACATAAATGTAGAGGTAACGTTTTAGCTTCTTCACTAATGTTTAACTCCTCCGCTTGAGAAATTAAGCTTTAGCTATCCCAGCACATGGTTGATTTTTTTTTTTTTAAATAAAGTCTCTACACAGTTAAGTTACTGACATTCAAACTCAAAGTTATGCTCTAATTCTTATGAGTACCTGCATGGCCAAGGTTATCCCTCAACAGAAAATTCTTACCAATAAAGAAGATCCTTGCATACAACCACCTTAACATGAATCAAAGAATTCTGTAACGGCTTCCTAATCCTGTTTAAGGATCCCAACACGTAACTACACACAAGAGCACTCAGGAAAAATTGGCTTCAGGAAATTATGTTGCCAACATGTGGGTAGCCTCATGCACTCACACCCTGATTTATATCAAAAATATTTATCACAGAAATACAGCTTTTGCTTGACTGCACGACTATTAAATGCAGATAAAGTATCAAAACTTACTGAATAAACAACACTACAATATTTTTCTCTTAATTCATCTCCTTTTTTAACCTATACATCTACTTGCAACAAATACCTGTTGAGTCACATTCTGTTTGGCCTTTTGTGATACAGATCTTAAGTTTCCTATAGGTATTTCTGTGGTATATTTGTATAAAGCAGATGATCTTTGGATTACATAGCTCTCACGTGTTTGCTTATAATTGAAGAGACACGGCTTGTTGACCAAAGTGGTCCTTTCCAAAACCAGGTTTATGTTAAAATTAAACTTCCACACTTGCAGAACATGAATTTATTTATTTCTCTGAACAGATAAAATGGTCGATATGAAGACACAGCAGATAGATTACTATTAGATATAGATGACTATTCCATCTGCATATCTGTGTGGGAGAGGGGAAAAACAATGGTAAACACATGGTGATATTTTCCTGGAAAGTATGTGTATTTTTTTCCTCTTTTCTTTGTCTGTTTTCTTATTCACTTTATTCCCTCCTAGTCTCAAAATTCCAATGCTATTCTTATAGAATGAGTTGATGAAATTCAAACCCATATGATTTTACAGATCTTATTTTTAATAAAATAAAAAGTTTTTTCTAGCACCTACTGGGCTCGAGTGTAACATGGATTAGATTCTTTGGAGCAAGTATTTCTCACAGGATCATTTCACTTGTAATGAAAAGTGATAAAAGCACTGGTGTGTGCAGGAAGAACGGGCAAAGGTTGAAAAGTCCACAGAACTTGCAGACATTTTGGAATGAGCTATTTAATATTAAGTTACTAAAAAAAATCTGTATTTTGTCACATACTTTGGGAAAGAAGTTTGTTTTAAAATAAAAATGCATAAAGAGAGAAAACTTCCCAAAATATGACAATATTTTCTCTGGGCTTAAAGTTTCAGCCTGACCAACAATGTTGTCACGTTTCTGTTACATTACAGGTGCATTTGTGTTGGGCTTGGATTTGGTTGTTTTTTGCTGTTGCTCTCTTTTTTCAATTATTATTTTTCAAAGAAGAACTATTATAGCTTAATGCCTTACAACCTTCTTAAAATTTTAAATCTCAATGTCCAAATGATGCAGTGCAAAGCTGTGCAGAGCTATCACAGCAGTGTCCGAGGTTAGCAATAGTACAGGTGCAAAAAGGGTCTAATCCAGCAATCTCAGACACTTGCACTATATGTTTTCAAACACTGAGAGGGTTTTTAAAAGCTTATAGCTGCTTGGAATATCTCACAACTTACAACACTTACCTAGTCAACCAATTTGCCTACCAATCCTAACACATTTAAAAGCCTCTAAACCTATCCATATGCAAACATTTCCTGCTCAGAATCAGCTATAGCAATCTGCCACCCACATCACTAAACACAATTACAAGATTATGCTTCCATGTCTTTGCAGCCTATTCTTCACAATATGCAAATCTTCAAGAACTGCATTTCTGATCCTGATGCAACAGCACAAAAGCTATTGTCGTAAGAAATGGTTTAACCTGTCAACAACACTGTCACCACAATTACTACCAGTAATAAAGATATGATCATAATCTGCCACTTAAGGATCATTAGATACATTATGACTATTGTATTCTTTTATATAGTTCTTTTACATGGACACTAATTGAGAACACTTGATTTAAATAAAATAATCCGTTATAAATTTTCAGTGACAAATCTTTTCTTAACCTTTAGAGAGCTTAGAGTGCTGCCTGTTCATGCAGGGAAAACCAGCTATTAACAGACTAACCCTGCACACATTTATCAGAAATACAAATCAGTGTAACACTGTATACAAAGAAGAGAGCTTGGAAGAAGCAGAGAAGGATGCTCTGTCTGAACATGCAAATGACTTACATTAAGCTAGGTTAAAACTCCTCAGTACCATTCAAATGCTTGTGGTCCACGCAACAATTTATAGTGTGTTTGGGAATGAACAGCTGTACATGCAGAAAGATTCAAGGATTATATCTGTAAAAGGCACACAGTGCACGACAGAAGTTTATTCTGTGTCATTTATTTTTAAATTATTTTATTTAGGCTACAAAAACTAATGATGAAAGAGATAGCCAATGCCCAAATTTGAACTGCTTATGGACCTCAGATGCAGCTCTTCTACCTGTGTATACCATCATAGACTCCTCCCCTTTGAAAGCTTAATTTCTGGATATATTTCATCTCAGAATGACCATGAGTTCTCAGACTGATTATGAAAACAAAGCCAAAAAAGGAACCACCACTCCCCCAGACCACCCCAAACTGGAGACCCATAACATATCAAATAAGTTATTCCTCATACGAAGAAAAGTATTAACATTTTACTAACAGGAATTTGTAGAAAACAGAATTGACACTGGGTCACAGTCTGGCAGAGTTACAGAGAAGAGGGATGAATATAAGATTGGATGGCTGGTATCAGAGAAGGAGACTAAGAGGAGCAGGATTTATCAGACATGGGATCCCTGTGGTTGCCTGCAAAGACCAGACGAAACACGTAGTACATCTTGTCATCCTGGGCCACAAGGGCTGCGGCTTTCTAATACAGTAAGAACACTGCAAAGGGCTGTTGGCACCAATGTTGTATCCAGAACCACAGGTCAAGGCCACTGGCAGAAATCAAAGGTATATTGTTGCTTTCCAGAGAAGTACAAGAGAGCTTTCCCATGACTAGATAAAACTATTTAATATATTACAGTGTGAACCATTTTACCTAATCTAATAATTCTGTCTTGAGGTGCAGTGAGCCATGTGTAATTAAGAAAGGAAAAAAATCAGAGTTTTGAGCTGCCAGAAGAGCCTGACTCTGGTAAGAGAATGATGGCAGAAAACAACAGCAATATCCAGACTGGTCCAGCTCAGAGAGTTGCCCAACTCTCCAATGGGAAGAGGGGGGACCTGGGGATAGAGAGATCCCTTTCATCATGCGTCCACTTTATCATGGCAAGCTGCTGTTTCTGCTGTGGAAGTCCCATCCAGTGGAGGGAAAGGAGGCAGAAGATGGCAGACGTCCACGCACCTTTTGGAACCTGTTCCTTCTATTGTGTCAGCAAACAATAGTCTCCCCGCTATCTGTGAATCTCCTCAGGCTCCCTTCATGCCTTTACCATACTGCTTTCCTATCCCAAGTTACCTTCTCTGCTATTTACAGATCTCTGAATGCTAAGATTATTTTTCTCTACACCCTGCAAGAAGGTAAGTAGAAAAAAGATGTCACTGAGTCAAGTGCCTTAATTTTCAAGTTTAGCTTGGTTGCTTTCCATATGTTATCTCTAAAATTGTATGTGATTTATAGTGTGAGCCAATGGCTGTCCTCTCTTAACTGCACAGAGCACACAGTCAAAGGTTAATAAAAAACTGGTGCTGTGGCAAAACACTTCCAGTATTGCCAAATTCTGTATTCCCCTTCCTGTGAACTCTTAGCAATTTCAATTCCCTATGGAAACCTGAATTCTTGTTAGTGTACAACGTACAGTAAGTAATGTTGGAGTTTACATTTATGGCATGTTGTTGCCATGAACTTCTTGAATGTGTATGGGGCCATGAGCAACCTGGTCCAGTGGAAGGTGCCCCTGCCCATGGTGAGGGGGTTGGAACTAGGTGGTCTTTAAGGTCCCTTCAAACCTAAATCATTCTATGATTCTCTCCTGTGCCTTTTTGAAAAAAATACTGAATGGATAGACTGCACTTTAAAAAGTCAAATATTGACAGACATAAAAATACAAATGCTATATAACTATTAAGCTATTTTTTGTTGTGTTGGGTTTGTTTTTGTTTTTGTTTTTTTTTTTTTTAAATTACACTATCAGATTTTAAGAACTAAATCTTAGCAGATGACTGTTCTGCTTGTTGTTGAAAGTATGATGGTTACTTAAGAAGTCATTCTTTATACTCAGCAATACTCTGGAAGTATTTAGATTACTTATAAACTAAGCAAAGCAATGCTATATTATCTATACACAATACCAAAATAATGTCAATTCTTTTTACAGCTTTCTCTATTCCAAATGTACACAATAGTGTTTTTTTAAGTTTATGTTTGAAATCTGCTCACTTGAACATTTTAGGGATTAACAGCGTATCAATGAAAAGAAGAGAAACCTCTGTTACGGGCCAGACAGAAAATCTGTAATAATCGTGCACAGTAAAGACATGATGTTACATCCACTAAGGGTTAAAATGGTACAGATTATGCCAAACTCTTATCACAGATAACAATTTTATGCAACTGCAGCAAAAAAGACAATCTTATAAGTCAAAAGTGGGATGCAATGCATCTCATTGTAACACAGATGTTTAAATTCTAATTACAAAAATTATTAGATTATTATCTAATCAATTCTTCCCTTGAAATGCCTATTTCTCTTTAGAGACTATAAAAGGATTCAAGGTGAGTTCATCTAGGGATGTAATAATCAGTGCCCAGAAATCACTGTGAAATGGAAGAAAGGTTACTAGGAAGAAATACATCTCAGGAACTGCACTGTGTGGCAGCAAGCCAAAATTAGTGTATTCTCAGCTATGTGTTAATAACTTGGAAAGTAAAGGTGCAGAGCTGGTGACCAGTCAAACTTGCTGGTTTCCAGCAAACGAAAGAGCTTTTGTGTCCAGTTTGGCACCTCTGCTAATGATGCATCATTTTTAGCGGTATTAATTAAGTGGAATTCACTTTTTTCCTTAAGAAGTTAATCCTAATATATTTTAATACTTTTCTTCACTTAAAAGGAATAGTTCTTTCAACACAGTGCTGTTCAGTTTGGTCAATAAGACATTCAACGACCTCAGGAAATGAGGAAGTCCATATGGGCAAGCAATTCACATTTTCACATCTCATGCAAGCAAACCCAACTTTAGTGATGCTTCACAAAGGTGGAATTAAGCTTCAACTGTGAACTACTCTGTATCTATTCACTACAGGGTTTCTGACAATACATGATTTTTTTTTTTTAAAAGCTAGCATTTTGGCCTGTTTAAATTCCTCCCCCTCTAAATTCTACAACTACAAGCTAGTACAATTTGAATAAAATGCTTTATGTGCACTGATGCCAACATATATGAAAATTAGCACTTACCTATCAACATACTGAGGTAAGCCCAAATTTCCCTTAAAATAAAAATGAAAAGCAAGCAGCAGATAAGAGCTTCCCTCTCCTCCATGTACAGTTATGCATCTAAAAATATTCCGTAAGAGGTATGCTATTAGTTTTCTACTGACAAAAATATATACACCTAAAAATTTTCTGTTACCTCTTATGGCTCTCTTTTCTATACTTTTAGGATTATTCTTTCTTTGTCATTCCCTTCACCTCCTCTCTCTACCAAAAGAAAATCCCACCAAAAATAAACCTTTGCTCTGTCTGTGTGCCTGTCCTGCGTGTGAGTGAATGAATGAGGTGTATCAATGGCATATATTGCATGGAAGTTCAGAAGCAATTGCTTTGCGAGTTTAAAATTAAGAAATTAAATAGTAAGATGAACACTGAGCCTTTAAAAGTTTTACTTCATCAGAAATGTGAACCAAACACAGTTCTTTGGACTGACCTGGAAGGGTAACTCAGAGATTAGTCTCATAGTTACTGCCCTGGGCACTGGGGCTGCAACAGGATGACTGATCCTGCCCAAAGTTACAGCACTGCTTTTTAGGATGGCAACTCAGGGATGGGGTGTAGACCTACACAGTGTTTTGATTATGGCAGCAGCCTGCTTCTGGTTACCAGTTCTTCTGGGAGCCCAGCTATGTCTAAAGTTAGTGTCATAATCAATCTTCATCATGGACTCCCCACCACCCAAACGCTGACAGAGTGTTCACCTTCACAGGCTGAGTTCCTGTGAAGGCTGATGAATGTATCAGAAACTACCTTAGAATCCAAGGCCTATAAGGATTGCCCAATCACACTTCAGACATTTTTTCTCCAAATGACCATACCTTTCATCACAATGCAAGACAGAGAATATTCAAAATCTGTACCTATTTCTATAAAGTGAACAACATAATGCATATGCCCAAGCCAAACTATTTTAGATAAACATCAGTTTTAACTTAAAAAAGATCACTGTAGAGTGCTGCAATGAAGTTACAATGGACATTATGAAATTTTAGCTATCATTCTGCAGCTCTACCCTCCATTTTGTTTTGTATTCTTGTTACTTTTATTTTTGGGCTCTTCTTCCCTATTGCTCCCAACTTCCTTAGGTTGTATTAAAGGATGTTAAACCATGTCAACCCCCTTACAGAGCAGGCATACATGTCCTCAAAAATCCCACAAGGAAGAAGACAGACAGACCTTTACATTAGAGTAGCCAAACTTATAATACATGAAGAACCACTTTCAAACATGAAATTAAGATGTTAAGGTCACAGAACCTGTTAACATGTGCAAGTGATTGGAATCCACCTGCAATTACTGCAGGTTTTGTCATGGAGTTTCAGTGTGCAAGATGGACCTCTTAGATACTCCTTTTCTGAGGCAAAGAGGAGCCAGAAAAAGAAGGATCTGTATTTTCTACATAAAAATGCCAGAAGACTTAAGTTGAAGCTACTCAAAGTCAGGATATGTTTAGCAAGACTAGTTACACTGTAAAATGACAGGCCAGTGATTAGATGACCTACACGAGGAAGCTGTTCCCTCACCGAGCTGCTTGCTGGAACAGCAGCTGCACTCCCATTTTAATCTTTAGGTCCTGATGGGTTGGAGAGCCCAAATATGAATTATTCCAGGTATTCTGAGAGCCACAGCGGAGCTAGGCACACAGAACATTTTGCTTTGAGCTTGAAAAATCTGCAGCAAATAGGATTCAGTACAATACCCCAGAAAACCTACAGAGACACCAATGGGGCTTCATATAACCTTCCACAGCAGCCCAGAGAAAGGGCTGATCATAACACAGCTTGTTTCATTTCAGTCAACAGCTAGGCAAGGTCAGGTAGCTGGAGCAAACTGAATACATCCTGGTCTACAATTACTCTATAATACCACCGACATTTTTATCTAGATAGCTATCTTTAGAATAGGAAGTAAGTGCATTAAGCAGTATCACCTTCCTTTTCTTTCTGCGCCCTGATCCCCTTTACTTGCTTTCCAAGTCTAGTTGTCAAGACTAACGTATCATTTTATGAAAGATCACATTCTCTAGTTCTTATAGATGCCTTCTTTGATAAATTTCTCTCTTTTTAAAAAATTTTTCCCCCCTAAACCAGCCCTTTGCTCTGTACGTTCCTGCTTGAGGATTCTTCAGTATCTGCCATCCACTGTGACAATCAATGCCAGCAGCATTAGTTTTGCAGGAAATCATATAGATGATTTCACACAGTTGTGTGAGAACTCATAACCATCATAAAAGAACAATATCAACTTTAAAACCCCCTCCCTCCAACTTTACATGCTCATGAGATAAAAGCTGTCAGCTCTTTTGATACTGATGATACACGTTTCAGAAGACTGCACTGAATATGTAATTACTTAAAGATAGGACCTAGCCCTTTGAAACTCTCCTTCCTGATTTACAGGGCATAAAAATCTCTCTAAAAAGAAGCAGTAAGATTCCTGTTTCTGAAGAAGTTCTGCTCATAGATCAGTATATAAAATTCTAAAGAGCAACTCCATTTCTCAGTGCACCTCTTAAAAGGCAGATTAAATTTTGAATGATTTTGAACAGAAAAACAGACACACCCTATCCTCAAATATACTTTCAAGAAAAACTTGATTAAAGCAGCTGAGGGAAGAAACTGGGACATTGTGAACAAAAGCAAAGGTATATACCATACAAGCCTGATGTTAATACACAGAGCATGTTGAGAGGTGTCTACTGCTCCTGAGAAATCAGACCTGAAAACATGAAAAACAAAGCCTTTTGATATTATTTTTTTTCCACGAACAGAAGTATATATCCATTTTAAAACACTTTCCCCATTGTTCAGTACCTTATCTATATCTTAGAAACAATGATTATCAGTGCGTTTCAGTTCAAGTACAGAACGGGTAACCTTCAACCTAAGGCTGAAGGCCAGGTGACTAACCTTAGAGACATATTTACATTGTTATTTTTAAAATGCACTTTGTGTCATATATTTCATTACAAATTTTTAGATTCCAAATGAAACATAATAAACATGACTTATGGTGATGACCTCAGAGTTAGAGCATAGGAGGGGCTTGGCTGTGGAACAAACAACTTCTGGAGATGTTCCAGGACAACAAACTCCCTTTTTTTCAATTAGATGATCTAACAGACCCCGTGATGATCCAGCACAACAAACAAATTGTCTGAGGACATGCCAAATAGTAAAACAGTAAAACATGATTTTTGTCTTTTAGCACTAGAAATTTACTCTCATCAAAAGGGGGCTCTTCTGCAAATAAAACCCAGTACTGTAATACACAGCAGTGAATTCCACTCTTGTCCTAAAAGACTGAAAAAAAATTGCTGCAGGATATTAAAAAGTTTAATATAGGGATTACCCATCCTCAACACAGTGAAATAGTTAGCAGCCTTCCAAGTCAGTCACATTTCAGTGTTTAGGAAGAAGACAGTTTGAAACCAAAATCAAAACAAAACCAAACCCTAAACAGGATTTTCTAAGGACTCAACACTGTGTAAAAATAGCTCATGTGTTTTATCCTCAGTCATGAAAATACATTACAGAAACCTGAAAAAAAGACACACAAACACTTTTCATAGTAATCAGACATCATGTAGACTTTAAAACAATCAAAATATCCAGTCCAGACGTAAACTAGAAGGTGAAAGGAACCCACAAGACATGTATCTCAGGAAAGAAACAACAGCAGTTTAGTATTGAGAAAGCAGTGTTAGGGGGCCTTGGCTAGCTGCGTGTCTCCCGGTGTGCCCCAGTGCACAACTCATGTGTTTGGAGTGCATTTTCCCCCACTCACCTTCTCAGCTGTAAAGCTAATGAAGTCTTAACAAACAGACTTAAGTTCAAACATCATTAATTCTGCTATTAAGGTATGTCACTGAGAGGTTCTCCCACTTATATAGTTATGAAGTGCTTGGCAACAAGGACATTTATAAATCATTTCTCTAAAGAAGGAAAAACCAACCTGAATTTTATTGCAGATCACTAGCTGTATTATTCTTTACAGATTCAAGACCCAGAACAGTAGCAAGAAGATGACAAATCCCTCCAAATTAGCGCACAAAAAGCTGTTGCCAAAACGGCATTAGCAATTATGCTACAGGTCCGTAAAACAGAATGTATCAATCTTTCTCTTAAAGCATTACTTCTGATAAAAACTAACAGGGGCTTTCAGACCAAGGCAACATCAGGCACTTCTAAAGGTGCCTTAAAATACAGGTTTCAGTGAAGCCATACTAGTATCAGTACGGTTGCAAAGCACATCAAAGGGGTGTGCCCTCTAAAAGCCTACTTCAAGACAGCACATAGCATCAGCCTTGAAACCCTTCCCTCTCTTCCCCTACCTGGGAGCAAGGACTGAAACACAGAGGACGTGTTCCACTCACCCTTTCTGTACAGTTCTCTCCCTTCTTCCTTCACAGTGACTCCAGTGCCACACGCCTTATGAGTCCAAAAATATTCCTCCACCATATGTTTGGCACACTTGAGTTACTGGACAGCAAGCTGTTACATGTTTTCTCCAAGAACCAAAAGCATATGCAGTTTCAGATGCAAGAGTTTGCACTTTGGCCACAGAAGACATGTGCTTGGTTGTTTGATAGAGAGGGATTATGCTGCCCAAAACTTCCACAGACACTTTAGGACATGTGGCCTGTTCTAGCTGAAAGATAAGCATCCTCATTCACATCAGTGTGGTTTCTGCAGAACACATGAAAAGGGCTTCAAGTTGTAGATCACATTAAAAAAACCTGGGATCTCAAGTTGCATGCAACATTTTTTTCTTGTGCAGTTTTCCCCTGCCTAAAAGTAACTTCTTCAGTTATAATAGTAAATCTGAATACTATGCAAAAAACTGGAGAACAGCAAATCATTGCTCTGAGGTGCCATTAGTGCAGTCCATTGTGGATTCTCAAGTACAAAAAAAAGGACTAGTTTCCACTATAGTTGGTCCCTAAACTCTCTGCCTAAGTGAAAGGAAAAATAATAAATCATCAGTTAGTTCTGGGGATTTAGCCACCACCTGTAGACCAAGGTGAATGCCAAACATTCGATAAGGTGAAGAATGCAATGTTGTACAGTGTGAGAATTTTAACTGTTTATCTTGGAGCTGTATTTACACAAACTATTTTCACCAAGGAAGGCTTTCCCAGTGCAGGCAGGAGATCACACTGTGAAGAAGACTTCAATCATCTGCTTCAAAACTACAAGATTTTGGAGTTCTTGATGCTGAACATTTAGTTAGTTCTGGTTTAGTATGGTCACCTTGACATAATGGTGGTGGCAGCAGAAGTTCTGGTGTGATTAAGCTGAGGTATATAACTTTAAGACAATGACTTCTGTGAATACAGACCTCACCCACTATATCTCTGTATGCTTGAACTTGTAAGCAGTAGTTCTTGAGCTAATCACTCATGGTAGCAGCACAGAACTGGTAGGTGTCTCCATTACCCTACTGCAGGCACATACGAACTTCTTAAGGAAGGTACTTCCCCCACCCCCCTGCTGCTGTCTCTCCATTTCCAGTTCTTCAGTTTTCCAGAGAAGTCATCTAACCTCAACATCAACCCATCCACCTCTCACAAATCCACATCCTGCACAGTGTATCTGTCATCAATATTCCTACCAACACGCTGCACATCTTAGGGGTTTATCCTTTATCTCCAGTATCACCTGAGTCTCCAATGATGCCAATGATTTGGCCAACTGGGAGATAACAGGTAGGTAGACTTCCCTTTGTGAAGATAAATATGGTTCAATTAATTGTTTTGAATTTAGTCAGGTCACCTGCAAAGTGTTCTTCTGTGACTAAAAAAGTCCAAATTACCCAGATGAGCAAAGGTGGTAATTTTCTCAGCCAATGTTCAGCTAAAAAACAGGTTATGATCCACTGCTCCAGGTGACTTCTTTTCAAACAACAGAGCATTAAAAAGCATGAGAATGCAGAAAGGGAAAGAACTGATGGGTCAGAGATTACTTAAAGCAGTGTAGAACTCATGCAGGCCTGAGGAAGACAAGTTAATATAAATATGGACTCATTAATACACATAACATAGAATCATGAAATCTTTAAGGTTAGAAAAGACATCCAAGATCATCCAGTCCAATCTTTGACTGATCACCACCCTGTCAACTAGACCATGACACAAAGTGCCATATCCAGTCATTTCCTGAACGCCTCCGGGGATGGTGACTCCACCACCTCCCTGAGCAGTCTGTTCCAATGCCTGACCACCCTCTCAGCGAAGAAATTCTTCCCGATGTCCAACCTGAACCTTCCCTGGCACAGCTTGAGTCTGTGTCCTCTGCCTTGTTCCTGATGAAGTGCATCTCTCTTTCCCCTCTCTTTTTGAGACATAACTAGCCCACCTAGAAATTTATTTTGAATCTGTATTTGCAGTACTTCGTAAATTATGCAATTCTGACTAAGATCTGAATTAGAAAAGAGGAAAGGTAAATTAGGTCACACAGAGATAACCAACATGGCAATCAATCAAGGTTTTATAATTTAAAAAAAAATGAAACCATTCATTAGCCACCAGATTTTTTTCTTAACCTCTGAAGAATACCTGACAACCATTAAGGTTGGAGGTGGCAGAATTTTTCCTACATATCTCCTGATTTCATTAATATTTAATTTCAACATTCTTTTGATCCCCTCTTTCAAAATAGTCTCTACAAATACCATCTCTAGAATCTCTAGCACTGATATCAAAGGAAGGCTCCAAATTTTCTCTCTCAATCTATAGATGCATACGTATAGAATTTTAAACTACTGACATTTTAAGAGGCATCACTAATTTATTAACTGATTCTTTGTTTCAGCTCTAGCTTGCATGCTACTCAGCAGCACAGGTATGAAGGCAACTATTAATATAAGAATTTGAGGCAAAATTTTAATTCCAAAAGAACTTTGGTAGCAAAGTAGGTAACCGAGATAACTGTGCAATGGAGGGAGGTTTAAAGTAAACCATCGAGAGGAACTGAGATTGAAGAAATACACACCTGACCAAAACTCAGAGCTGCCTTAATCGGGGGAGATGTGCAACAAACGGAATGCTGAACAAGCAGTGGTGTGAACACTATTGTGAGAAGTAGCTGAAATGCCATGTGCCACACATATCAAAGTTAAAATTGTTCAAGTGACGACCAGTATAGACAAACAAGGCTGAGATCTGCCCAAAGCAAACCTATGAAGAGGTGTAAAAAGCAAATGGAGTTCTTGAGAGGAGAGCTGAAAATGTGATCACAGGTTTTTTAACTGCTTTTGGACACAAAACCCAGAAAATTCTGTACTATCAAAACAAAACACAAAAAAGAAATGCAAGTATACCACTACATGTCTCAAAAACAAAAACCCCAATCCTTATTTTCTGTAACTGTCCCAAAATTACAGGCTCTCTGATGACAAAAATGCAGAAATCTTCCAGCTGATTCCCCTAGCTTGGTCCCTTTCCAAGTTCCTCAGCCTTTTCTTGATTTGTGTAGCCAAAATACCTTCTTTGCCTACTGTCAGGTATATAAAGACATAAAACTTTCTTGTAAATCCATTGTTAAAGCAGATAAACATACAAAGTATTCACATTATGAATATATTTCCCAGTAAAACTTGGGAAAGGCCTTTGAAACAGGAAGAAATTGCCTGCGGATCATCTTTGCACCACTACTCTCTGAACACATTCAAAGAATGCTACAAAATGAGTGAGACGTTACTTCTCTTTGCAGAAACTGCGCTCCCAAAATGAGACCTTGCCTCTTCCAGAGGAGCAGACCAGTACATCCAAGCTTGGCTTTGTCTGTGTTTACTGATTGACCAGAAAGACCAAAAGTATCATTAACTCCGTTACATAAAGAGAAATTTTGGAGATTCTTCTTGGTTAGGACTAAGAATGTTTTCACACATTTAGCAGCTGACAACCCCCCAAAATGAAAATACCTCCTCATTGTCTCCACTAAGTCAAATTTCCACGGTGGTATGTGAATAGATATGTAAAAGGGTACTTCTCCAACAGAGCAGAAAACAAAACAAAATATATGGGGTTTTTTTGATTGCTCCAAAGTTAACACATTTACTGGGAAGCAGGGCAAAGGGAGGGAGAGGAGACTGGTAACATTAATGTTCTTAACTTGAACATCTATAATTAAATGCGTATGTAAATCTGAGATACAGCTAACTTTTTCTTTCCCCTCCCAAATGTAATTCTTCTAAATGTTGCTATTTTTTCCTGCAATATGAAGGTGACATTTCAAACCATGGCTCAGACTATGAAAACATTCTTTATCTCAACACTTTCCCCTGGATTTAGAGCATAGCATTCACTGTACAGTCAAAAAAGCAAAGAGAAAACAAGATTTCGAGTCCAAATGTTAGCCTAGGCACGTGCTTTATGCTCACAAGACAGTGCATTTGCAAAAACTATATATCCAAATGAATTTCTAGCTTATCAGTTTTCACTTGAGCAGAGTGGATGGAAGAGACAGGCTGAGCACTGAATTTGAACTGTGCTCAATCAGTATCAGTTTGCATAACACGACTAGCAGAAAATTGAAAAACAGTAAGAAAAATGCTGCAATTGGCATTTGTATACTTTTATTTTGAAGAAAAGTTTGCAGAACATAATAAAATTCTTAAGAATCAAATTACCTTTGAAAAGAAAAACTGCATATGTGAATGCAGGCTTGCAGGGCTAGGAATATTAAAGAGTGAAGAAAAGGGCTGGTAAGAAGAGGGGATTGGAGCTGTAGTGAAAAATGATGGGAATGAAAGGGTGATGCTCAGCCGCAGTAAAATTCAGTGCAGGTGGAGGGAAGAAAGGAGAAGAGAGAAGATCCTTATCAAGAGGAGAATCCAGATGACAAAGAAAATAATACAGGTATTTGACAGAAGAGGAATATTAGTGGGAGGAATACTTGTCAGCTCCATATTCCCTTCCCTCGAATGCAAGATTGGAGTAACCCTTTCCTTTAAGTTTCCTTTTAAGTTTCTTTAAGATCACCTCCCTGCTCTTCAAATGTGAGTGTCATACTCTGTTACTGGTAAAAGCAGGAAAGGGAGCAGGGCTGGTGGCTGTGGTGGGGACAGGGAATATAAGGGACTTGGCTGTTCTTTAGAAAAGCCCTGACTCTTACAAAGTTTTAATTCCTTCCCTGACCAACACGTGTTTCATGATCTAGGGCAAGCACAAAGGAAATTCTGGTGCTAGAATCCTGGTACTCAGGGACTACAAATCTAAATGCTGTCAATATGTACTGTGTTCTTCCCTGTAGAATGAAACACCTGACAAATTTCACACTTTCTTCACTCTTATGCCACTAACAATGCACTTTTCACTAATATCTCATTAAGCCTACAAACCACCATCAGCCCTTCACTGCTGACAGATTTATGAAATCACATCTTTTTTATAACATATGTATGATCTTCAGCATTGCAATTTCAGCTCTGCCAACTTACTCCAGTTGTTCCCCACACCATTCAATAGAGCTGGATGGTGGCTGCAGTATTTCCACAAAAATGTCCAAACTGCTGCTAGCACTTATTAGGAACAGAGCAAAGGTGGCATGTGTATGTGTCTCACGTGTTTGTCACTGACTTTTATGAAACTCACCATTCTGGAAAGCCATGAGCTATTATCACAAGTCCTTTGAATGCCCCACATCTGGACTGCAAATTCTGGGCTATGACTCCTAACAAGTAGCACATCTTCTCATTACAGCTGTCAGATTAGAAAGAGGTGCTGAGTCTTGAGATTTGTCTACGATTATGTTAAAGATACCTAAAATATTCTAATCAGTAATTTGCAAAGTGACCCCAAAGATGCAATATCTGGTTTGGATTGAGAGCATCACATGTAGTAAATGTGTGAAATTCAACTTGGTATGAAGTAAATTAAGGATGTATCAATCCCAACTGCATATGCATGTGTTCTTTCTGCCAAATTTGTTTGTTGCAGACTTAGTTTTGCTATTTGAGAAAAGGATGTGGTTATTTTCTTCCACATCAGCAGCCCCTGAATTTCTATTGCAGTAATTTGAATAGAATTCCTGTCCCCATATTTTCCTGAATTACATAAATTCAATGTACTGCACAAATTATAGGAATTGTACATCTATAAACATGATGTGATATATATATATATCAATGAACTAGCCAGCTAGGAGCATTAGTGAACCAGAAAAGATGATTCTTTAAGTCACTAGCATTTCCATTGTTCTGCAGATTGCTGTGAGAACTGCCCTGTCAAAAACCTTGGCATTTTGGAGTGGGGGTAGGGGAAGAAGAGATGTAAGAATGAAGGAAGGAGAAGGAGGTCAAGCTAAAGAATGATAAGAAATATAATAATGCATAGTCCTTGCCTATATAAAATTCAATGCAGGTTTTTGAAGGGAGAGGGTGTTTATCCCAGACAAAAATCTTGATCTAGCAATTATATTCTCCTTAGTTTTCATCTTTCTGAGTGACCATTCTTTCTTCTGGTTGTCCTATCAAAAATAAGCCAAACTAACCGCACCACATTTCAGTGGCGAGTAGTACCAGCATATTTCCCTCTAAAAAACCTCTTGTGATTCTTACTTTTTATGATTCGATATTACACTCATTAATACTGCCTTGAAACAGTATTTTAATATTTACAATAAAATCAGGACTACTCTTAGAAAAGCACATGGAAAAAGTTATATAATGTACTCTTAAGACTAGGAAATATTGATGCTTTGCTCAATATTGGAAAATGAAGAAAATAATGGCAAGATGGTGCCTTAATCAAGATAGGAATCACTTACAGTACTTAACTGGATGCATCAAAGCCTGGAGATGAGCTTAAATTTCTGAAAAAGTTTAGTTCAACCCCAGCCAGAAAAGCCTCAAGCAACTCCACTGTTCTGAATTGTTTTAGCTTTTCTAAACAAATCAGAACAGCAAGTGCTATTGGAGGCATAAACAGATTTCCTATTTAAAATGCTCAACTTTAAGGCTATTGACCACATTCCCTCCCTTCCTGTCCCAATTTAAACTTGGCTTTCACAGCTCCTGCTGAAACCTGAGGTGAGCCAACTTTGAACCAAATTTAGTTTTGTCTGCTTTTAATATGATTGGACTAGCTTTCAAAACAAACCAAGCGCACTCTCACAACATGGGGATTTCAAATTACTGGACTTCTTTTTATAATCTCCCCCTTTTTATCCTAACGTTACCCCTTATTCAGGGCTGAGAAAATATGAAAAACACACTTTCAAAAGGAGGGCTTTTTTGATTTTGTCATAAACTGTTTAAAAAAAATATAAAGAATAAGACTTGAAAATTAAATCAATATGCTCATCAACACTTGAAGCAACATATGTATAGGAGATGTGCAGAAAACATTGTCCAAAGCTAACTTTGCAAAAAAACCCTGAAGTCATTGATAGTGGAAATAACCTTAAATCAGGCTGCTTTTAAAAGCATCAGTATGAAAAAAGTCCCCCTTACCGTAGGCCAACTAGAAGGCATGTTCTCACAATCCAGCAATTTTGCCTTACTTACAGCCCTGCTCTTGGATGTCTCGTCAATTTATCCTCTACCTGCTCCTGTCGAAGTTTATTAAATCTTGTTAAGAACAGCCCAGTATGGTTATCGAGCTGAACTAAGGCAGTTCCTACTTTTGTGACAAGCTCAGACTGATTCCTCCTGAAAGAGATCAGCCTTACACAGTACCCAGAAGTTACAACAGATGCTCTACTATGGTTATGGATTCATCACCTGAACATCAGCTCCCTGCCCTCCTTGGCATGAAGTTGTATAAGTTTAAAACATAAAGGAATGAGTTACTACCCATGAAAAGAATTCCTACATCACTGACAACTGAATCCTTACAACTCTCAGGAAACTTTTCCTGACTCTCATGATCCCGCTTTCTTATATCACAGGATACAAGAGCAGTGAGACTAAGTATTCCTGTAATGGAAAGCTAGAAAATGGACCCTCCAGTCAGTTTTTCCCATAGCTTGATCAGAGTTATCTTATGCTTAGATAAATAGGATCTATACCCCAAGACAAAGAAAAGCTTCTACTGACCAAAATGTGCCCAAGATTTTACTCTTACTACTCATCTATTTAGAAAACAAGGAGAAAACAGTATGGTTTGCAAATCAGGTTTTAAGTTATCAGTCTCTTAACTGAGTATCTAAGGTAATCTAAGCAAAGAAGCAGCTTGCATCTCAAACTGCTACTTAGAGTGATAGGCTAATTATATAGTTTTAAAGTGTTATGTCCCACAGGCGGGTAATAGAACAGCTATATATATACCTGGGCTCGCAGTGAAAATATTACAAATATTTGCTTTGTTATATTATTCATAATATACTTCATTGCTCTGGCAGCAGCATGTTAAAATCAGACAAATGGCAAACCAGTTAACGATTAACCCCTGCTATTTCTACTACTGCCAATGACTTGGCTGTGGAACACCACCAGCACTCCTGCAGAAGCAAAAGTTCGTGCAGCTACTACTTTTAGTGTTCCTACTTCCTCCAAGTGAGTTCTTTCCTGAAGTCCAATCTTCTCCAAAGCTGCTTCCTGCCACATGGCCAGGTTCTAATCTCCCCATGTAAAAGTACACCCCTAAGGTTGTTCTACACTATCCTCTGTGAAATAAAGTTTTTTGTTTCTCCAGGTTCAGTGCAGTCTTGTTATTTCTTTCCCATACGCTTCACACAGGAGCAGTTTCCAGCACCAAAATAGCTCCTCCACCACTGGGAAAAGAGAAAGTAGACCCATTTTCCTGTACACTTCTTGAAATGGTCTTCTTGCCAAGCATTGTTTCTCATCTGTTGTGGAACATGACACCCTATTTAAATGTCAACATGAGTTCAACTCGGGCAACCAGCATATTTTTGAAGTAGCTCTACTCTGACCTTCTTCCCTACTACCACCAGGTTACTAAGAGACCACATTGAACAGTCTCTGGATTAACAATAATCCTAATGTGCATGTTATTTTAACCTTTATATACACCAAAATTAGATGAACTGTTAAACTAAGAATTTCTCATCTGTGCACAGATATTCATACTCTGCCATATACACGAAGCACTGCATCTCTAAAGTCATGATCACTGAGCAACTCTGGTCTCTCAGTTAAAACAGTCCCATGGGCATGTGTGATGTGGCTCGTGAAGACTCACTTAAAAAGTGAAGGGATCTAACACAAAAGCCTGAATCTGCAGCTGCAAAGCTCCAAATGTGCATTATGAATGTTACAAAATGAAAAATTTACATTAAAACCAACGCACAAAAAGTATTATTTAGGTAGTCACTAAGGAACTTACTAATTTCACAAAACTAAAAGTGTGAGAAAACCTCACATAATAGAAATAGAATACTACTTAAATATTACTAATTCATTCAGCCTCAAATTTCTTAAATGTTTGCTGAAGTGATCACAATTGATTATTTTAATAAGGTGTACATTTCCACTTTTTTAAAAAAAATAGTTATACTCTAGCAAACATAATTATTAACAACTGAATTGAAAAGGAATATCTATAAACCCTTACAACTTCAAGCTCTTGGTTAGCTTCCAAGAGAAAAGCAAACCATTTAAACACACATAACTCCCCTCCAAGTAATGTGTACAATAAATATAACTTCCAAAAAATATACTTATTTAAGATCTCCAAATATCTTGACTTTTTACCTGTTCTGGTTTTCTGCTTTTGTATCATAACTGCCAAAACTCAAAAAAAGAGAGGACAACTCTCTTTTGTATCATAACTGCCAAAGAGAGGGAAAAAGAGAGGAAAAATAAAAACAGTTTGTTTATTTTTGGAGTTTCTCTGCCTAAGGAAGCACTGCTCTCACATACCCTTGTTCTTGAAGGAAAAGAACAACAGCATGTCAACTGATAGTTGCTGCAAAATAGTTGTTGAGAAGATCAAAGAAGATTCACCGTACTGAGAGTTAGCATCCACTGCTGCCTCAGTGTATCGAGAATATTTCAGAGGTGTCTTTGAGAAGAGGATTTTCTGTTGCCCAAGCACACAGTCAACAATAGTCAAGCTTTAGAAAAGAGTTTCTCAGGACATCTGGAGGTGCAGTACTTGGTCACAGAGAAGATATCAACAAGTACCAGCTGCAAGCAGCCTAACTCCTGGAAGCCAAAGATGTTTCTACATTGAAATCTCAGGATTTTGGTAACAGTGCAACTTGTCAGGTAGTTTTTTTTCAGACAGTGTTGATGATGTTTACTTTTCTTTCAAAGTTCACATTTGGGTGGTCTGTAGTATGAAACTATACAGCTAAAGCTCAGTGAGGTATTCCTCACATGTGCTTCAAAGCTTCTTTCAAAACAGATGCTAAGATTCATAGAAGTATCTTCCAAAGAAGATATGTATCATCTCTAAAACAAGAACGCACAATTAAAAACACAAAATCTTCTTTGAGAGTATACAATACCTTAGGAGAAATACAAAGGAAGGGCAATTTAATGGGAGGGCAATGTACTGGAATAACCCAATTTATCTGACAGTCAAAGGTGCTAGAATAGGAACAAAATAGCCTAAACCTGCCAACACACAGTAGAATGAGATACCAATACTTTCCACAAGGTGATTTCAGGTTTTAACAAAAGTTAGGCTTCTGAAAATATTTACAATTCATGGCTAACAAAACCAAAACAACATAACTGATAACTGTGCACCTGAAAAATTTGATGCATTACAGTAACTTACAATTTGTGCGTACTTTTCCACTTTTCTTAGGAATTGTTTAATTTGTTGTCCCAGACAAAACAGTCTTTGGTCATCAGAAATGACTATTAAATTACAAGAACTAAGATAACTACAGACTCTGCTAAACAAAGCAGCAACAAAAAAGGATTATAAAAACAAAAAAGGAAGCCAGAACAATCTTATTTTGGTCCTTTGCATGGACAGGAAGACCTAAGACTGTAATTGAAGATTGGTGTATCAACTTTTCCGTAGGTCATCTAACTCCTTTCAGTGAGCAAGCCAGCTGCTTTCAGTGTGATTCAGGGCAAAGTTAAAGACTGTTTTCTCTGAGTCCCGCTTCACCTTCACAGAAGCAGCGTGGAAGTGCATCCATACACTACATGGACAGCAGCAAGGAAAAGGCTACAGAGCTAGTTCCTGGTCCAATAATACATGCAAACAGGTGGTCAAGAGAAGGACTGTGGACAGACAAAAATAGCTTCTCTTATTTCAAATATTTGAACATTGTTTTGGTGAACTGGAGTCTATCCTTATCTCTAGATCCCTTTGTAAGTTCGTCATTGGACGGATGTCTCATTTGAGAAATGGTGACACTTAAATAAAATTAGTCTGTCTGAATACCTGTTTGGTTGGTTCTAAATTTAGAGATAGCATCTAAACACTTGCTCCATTATTAAAACACTACATTTGCTAACAAAATTAGCAGTTATTAATTCTTGTACTATACAACCACCTCCTGGCTCTGTAACTAGAAGCCTCTTGCCTCTTCTCTGGGTATTAGCTCTAATTAAACCCTAAATTATCTCATTAATGAAAAAATGTTAATGCATTTAAAACTGCATGTAAGGTCATGCACCTTACACACTGTGACTTATTTCTTTTGATCTCCACTTCTTCTGTGTTGTATATCACCAGAATCACAGTGATCTGAAATTCAATTCAATTCAATTGTTTTACAAATTCTCATTTCAGTGATCTGAAATGTGTTTTACAAAAGCACAGCTGAACTTCACTCTGGTCTCCCAAGAACACTGAAATTGCCAGGATTTGAAATGTATGTCAATTCATTATCAAGAACGATGAACTTTGTATTAAATTGTTACACATACATTTCACTCATATTCAAGGTTTAAATTATTTCTCCCTCTCTCAGAGGCTTTAGTTAAATACTTTTAAAAAAATCACCCATCAGTGACTTGCATTTGGAGACCTAACATTACAAAATGCCTTAACGTAAACAAATGTTTGTAGTCAGCAGAAACCAAGTGCCTGTGATCTGCAGGAACAGGGAGCACTCACAGCTACAGGCAAAGCCAAGGGAAGCGGAGGGGGGAGGGAGGGAAAGTTGGCTGAGGGGGCAGGGAAGGAAACTGTGCTCTGAAGATATGGTGGAAATTTTGTAATTGTTTAAAATTTGGCAAACGACAAACATCTGGCAACCTTTGCAGCAGCAGGTTCTGAGTCCTGCCTATGCTTTGGTCCCTTATGCAGTGCAGCAGGAAGACAGACACACATTTGATATGGCCTGAAATCACACATAATTTTAGTAGTAATAACTAATAATAACTAATAATAACTTCTCCATTTCCCAGGCAAGGGGAAATCAAGCCTAAACATACAGTTTTGCTAGCTTATGTGCCAGCATGGAAAATCCAGGCTCAAAGAGTCTCATGAAACTTGAGAGAGTAGACATATGGGTAAACTATGCCTCACTTCTGCATATTTAATGAGTATTTACTTTTAGGGACAGAGATTTGAAGAGTATCTTTTTCTCCTTGGAATCACATCCCCAAGGAATTTAGGTCTGCTTAAGCTTTGCTTTTCACATTTTTCTACTTATTTAGAAACTATATATAGTTAATAAATATAACAAGTCACGTAAAGCATGAAGTGTGCCAAACTACCTTCTCTTTTCAATATTTTTAGATTTGGCTTAATATATTAACATGCTTAGACCACAGTTAGGTAAGGGCAGCTTTCACTGCAATAAAAAGTGCAAAGTTTAACTTAAGTGCTAGGTATCATGCCTTCTATAAAAAGAAGTTACTCAATTTAGCATTTTTAAATTTAAATATGGAGTTTGAACTCTATTTTAGGGCTGTTTTCAGACTCAAATGAGCAAGTATTTGATCTGAGGCCATTGGAGCTTTAGAACATTTTTGAGAATAATTTTCTTTAATGAAAAAATGTATTTCATTTAAGAAATTATACTAAATATATCTCTGATATTACAGCCTTCACAGAAAACCATTGTTATGGATTTCTACCATGATAAGTTTGTTTTTTGAAATATTTCAATCCAGGTGAGTATCTCCATTGGAAGATTACCTTCAGAAAATTCATTCACTGTCTTCTCTTCACTTGAAGCTAATAGACTGGAAAATTTAGAGAGGCCTGAGGGTTATTTGAGGGATGGGAAAAGAAAATACCAGGCAGTGGTGGGAGAGAAGGCAAAAATACTACTCAACACTCCTCCGAGAAAGCAACATACTGCAAAGTGCATCAGAAAAATTTTACCATGTAAAAATTTTATTCTACTATTTGTTGAATTTAATTATATTCTATTGGCAGAAAACATTTGAGAGCTCTTATATTTTTGACTTGTTTTAAAGATGAAGAAACAAAGTTTGCTTCTTGTCACAGTTAGAGCAGATGAAGCAATCCTCAAACCCTTGACTAAACAAATCAACTTGCTGAGGGTTTCCCCGCTTGCCAAAATTAATCTCATTACAGGCAAATGCCTGGCATCTGCTTTCATGGTGTATTTCAAATATCCATTTCCACTTTTTTTTTTTTAAGTCTGTTTCCTTGAATAGGAATAATTTCACAGATGAAGCTGAACTACATGGAGACCAAGACATGGTGACACAGTGATGTCTTGTCATATATATTTGCAAAAAATTTGTTTTAAAACACAGGGAAACAAAAATTGCAGAAATAGAAAAAAAGGTAACAGAGTTCACACAGCAAATCCTACAACAAAAAGGAGTGATAAGCAGTTCTCCATAACTGAAACAATTTAGCAAGTGAAATAACATCAGCTTAACACAGTAATTTCCCAGCTAGTGCCAAATACTGGAATTTACCACAATATGATTTTAGGAGCTCACCAACCCGGTGCCTGAGAGGGCTCCTTGTGGGTGCCCTGTGCTGCACTACCCATCCCATGTCTGCAGAAGGGCACCGAGCCAGTGCAGCGCCTCCCAGGCTCAGCCTTTTACAGAGCAGCGAGATAACGATCATTATTTGGCCAACCTTCCTCCAAACAAAACTTCCTGCTCTGAGAAGCTGCCCAAAGTCCGAGGCTGCCTGCAGCCACCTGGCCAGGCCGAACCAGCCTGCCTGGGAGCCGCATTTGTGACTCCACATGTCACCATGTGGTATAGGCAGTGCTGTAGGTCAGAAGACGCAGCGAGGGCTAGAGGGCATGGGCTGTGCCACAGGTGAGTGCAGGAATTGCACTGGGGACCTTGTTTACACACATTAGATAGGAGTGGGAAAGAGAAGAAAGAGTGCAGGGTTGTGCTTTGCTTTGGAGGGAGCAGGACCTCCAGTGGGATGTGAGAGAGCATAAGGTTAGATTGGCTTGTGTGACAAAGCACGAGCTGGGATTTAAATCTGGAGAAGCCAGAGGCGAGAAAGCATGGGGCTTAGGATGCTGACATGGGCACTCCGGATCAGGGAGATGAAGAGGAACCTGAGTAGGCTCAGTTTCTACTTTGAAAGAGAGAGGCTGCATGAGTATGCTGGGCTTTTATCCTTATCTGGGATTTCCTGGACAGAAATAAATGCATGTGGCTTTTCCTCCTCTGCAGGTCATACTGCAGCTGTACGATACAGCTGATTTACACCCATGCACAGGAATGCCCAGGATTTTTCAGTTTATGGCAGCCTGATTAGAGGCACCATACAGGCAGCATGATTAGAGGCACTGTATCATAGCTTGAACAAGCTTCCAAAAGTTTGAAAATCCTTAAGAGAAACTTAAGATCCCGCTTTACGCCTGAAAACATTGTGAGAGAGTCGGGCACGAGTGCATAGTTGTTGCTGCTGACAGCAGCAGCTAAGCAAACTTGGTCTGGAAATTCCACATCCATTCTTTAGCCCAAAGGCATAATTTCTACATGGGGAAGAGTTAAAGACAACAATACCAGGCATGTTAACACAATTACACAGCAAAGCCTTCAATTGCAAAAAAAGCAATTGCTCTCTGACCATCCAGCCCCAGAACACATACAGAGCACAGATGAAATGTCTGCTACAGTGAACAGGGCTTCACACTGTCTCTGAAGTGGTTTGGAAACCCTCAGTGGATCAGCAGCTGCCAAAATCTATTCTTAGGTATTTGAAAAAGTTAGACCATGTTTAAAGATGGGATATTTTCTCATTCATAAGCATAACTTTTATTTTGTAGGAAAGTTACGTAAAGTGCATTATTATAAGCCATATTTAGTAAACCTCTAAGGAAGAAGTGCAAATCCATTCCATAGTACAGGAAAACATTTTTAATAAAAAAAGTTTAGAAAACATTAAAGTAAGTTTCTGCTTAAATTCCTAACACTGCTTTTTTCAGGCCAGCCTAAACAGATTTCAACCTTCTGCCTAAAATGGATGAACAACCTCTCCCAACATACATTAAAAAAAAACAAAATAAAAACCATCCAAAAAAAGAGGGGGGAGGAGAAGAAAGAGGGAACACTTAGGGGATTCTGCTACGGCAGCCACTTATAAAACCAGGTGCTGCCATGAATTTTGTTATGCACACCCCTATCATGCAAGTTACAATCCAGTTCCAATCCTTATTTGAAACTTCTGGCACTAACACAAACTACAGAGATTCATAGAGACATACTAAGTGAAATCTAGGGGGGAAAAAGTGCATGTCAATGATAGTAATGCAAAAAGTCGTCTTAAGCTTCAGATGCAAGCAAAACTTCCTCAAAAAAGGAAACATGATGCCTCATACAGGTAAAAACAGCACAGCAAACATTTTACCAAACATAAGCACACAATTATTAATTCACAGAGTTTAATGGAAGTTACTTCTACACATTTCATAAAACTGACACTATCTGTTTAAAACATCCACAAAAGGAAAACACAGATGACAAAGAAACCCCCATCACCAAAATGTTTCATGCATGGGTAGAATTGAGAGCAAAATTTGTTTCAGAACACTTTCTTTTTGGAGCCAACAGTCACAGAATCACAGAATATCCTGAGTTGAAAGGGATCCACAAGTATAATTGAGTCCATCTCCTGGCCCTGCACAGGATGGCCCCAAAAATCCCACCATGCGCCTGAGAGTATCATCCAAATGCTTCTTGAACTCTGTCAGGCTTGGTGCTGTGACCACTTCCCTGGGGAGCCTGTCCCAGTGCCTAACGACCCTCTGGGTGAAGAACATTTTCATAATACCCAGCCTAAACTTCTTCTGACACAGCCTCAGGCCTCACTCCCTCAGGTCCCATCACTGGTTTCCACAGAAAAGAGATCAGTGCCTGCCCCTCCTCTTCCCCTCAAGAGGAAGTTGTAACTGAAATGAGGCCTCCCCTCAGTCTCTTCTCCAGGCTGAACAGACCCAGTGACCTCAGCTGCTCCTTTTATTACCTCCCCTCTAGACCCTTCACCATCTTCATGGCCCTCCTTGGGATGCTCTACCACAGCTTCCTACCCTTCTCATATTGTGGTGCCCAAAACTGCACACAGTACTCAAGGTGAGGCAACTCCACCACAGAGCACAGGAGGTCAATCACCTCCCTTGACTGGCTGGCGATGCTCTGTCTGATACACCCTCAACACTATTGAGAGTGATTTTTCTTGTGTTCCACAGACACCGCAGTGCCTAAAACAGGTTAGAGAACACACTATAAGAAAAATGATCACACATCTATGGATTAGAGTAACAGGACATTAAATTCCGTACACAGCTTGTCTGAGGAAAGTCCTGTGTTCAGACCAGTTGGCAGGACTGTTCTGGCACCCAGTGTATGTGGTGATTCTCTGTGTTCCTTCTCTTGGCAGGGAAGAGTGAAATTTCTCCTGAGATAATGCAGAAGGGAAAAGTGTGACACAGGAAAATTAAACTTATATTGCTGAAACATTTACTGCTTTGAGGCATCTACTTCAGCTGCTTCACAGAAACTTGTTTTATGGTCAAGATAGTTATATCGTATTGTAACAGCCTAAAACCAGGCATCAGAATACCTTTAATTTATGATTTCATCACTGATTATGTAAAACTAGTTCTGTTAACTTAATATATGTGCAGTGTTTTTTCTGGAGACAGGCATCTATGCAATGATTTATTAATTTCTTTCTCTTGTCTTGCTGGTTCAATCGTCTGCCCACAGGTATTCTTTAGTAGAAACTTCACTGCACTGAATACTAGAGTTCTTCCTTTTCTGCTTATTTACTGTCTTTTTTTAAAAAATACCAAATACTACCACTTGCCATGAGTACATATGGAAAATTAAGTCAGTTTTGGATACTAAAAAAACTCACTAAAGTTTGTTAGATTGCGATGCTGTGGTAAAATAATTATGAAGACTGCCTTGCCTTTTAATAATGCATCTTCAAAAACCTTAACCTCATCTGACTTCACAAAGTTCTTAGAAACTAGAACAAATTTTGCTATTCTAATAGTTTATTATTCCATGTTTATTATTCTCTTCATTCTTAGTTTTCAGTAGTAGTTTCTTGGATTTTAAGTATTTGGTATCATAATTCTGTATTTCAAAATGAAAACTGTAAAAGACTTTAAACTGACTCTCAATTTTAATTCCTTCTTAGAATAACTTTGTTCCATTGAAAAGTAACTTTAATGGTCAGAAAAGCTGATGTCTAATAATTCAAGCATTATAGTTGCACATATTGCCATACATGCCTTAATACTTCTGATGTTTCTAACTCTATGGATTTTAATTTTGAAGGGCTGTAAGAACAGGCAAGTTACATGATTACTAAGAAGCCTATTCTTACTAGGCTTGCCAAGGAACTCAGTCTCTAGAGTTCTGGTATACTTATTTCACTTCAGAATTTTGTTCAAGTGAAATATATAACCAAGTTACTCATTGTCATTTTGAAAAATAACTAGAAAGGACTTTTAGTGTTATCCATTTTAAGGAGTTAAACATGTTCTGTACAAATTTAGTATGTCCTTGTACAAATCTTTTCAGGTTCCCTTTTTTACCATATGCTAAATAAATTTAAAACCTATTATACATACTCAATATTTCTTCGTTGTGGTATTTTTGACATAATTATAGGTTCTTTTAAAAACAGACAAAAACATGTTTAGTGTTTTCTCCCAAATTAAAAGCAAACAAAAAAAATTAAAAATCTCTTCTAAAGCCACATGATCCTCCAAATCAATTACAGCCAGAAAGGACAGAAACCTTTCAAAGTCTGCTGCCCCTTCATGATGGAAATTAACATTGTAAACACAGTCTGACTGAAATAAATTTCAAAGGTTTGGCTAAGAATAGCCTATTCTGTATTTGAGTTTACTTTTTAATTGATTCAGCCTAAACCTGCAGTCAAGATACCTACAGTATCTTGAACAGATTCACATATTACATCTTAGTAGGAAGTACAATTCATATTACATCCAGGAATCCAAAAGCTAAGGTTGTTTTTAAACTTAGAATCAGTACTCAATTTGAATGTGAGTGACACGGCAGGAAAAAGAAAAAAACCCACAAAAATTTAAATAAGATTATACTTCTGGACAATGTATAGCATTATGCAAGGGCAGCACTGATGCATTTGCAGTAAGAACATCCATTTATTGTTTCACAATGGGTAAGATTAGAGCAATACATATAATGTGGACTCACGGTTTAATGACTTCTGGTTTTTTTTTTTTTTTAAACTCAGTAAGACCTTCCACAGTAATTTAGAATATATGCTTTCTAAAAGCGTGCTATGTAAATAAAGTCTATTAATACATGGCTGAAACCAAAAGGTCCTAGGACAAGTATGCACAATCTTCTGCATAAAATACCTGAAGCTACAACACATACACTTGACCATTTCTGAGACTTAGAATCTCAAGATCTGGCCCTACTAGAGAAGGATGGTGCTATGTTTTTATGATCTAAGTTGGTATCTAAAGTAGACTCTTGACTTCAATCTTCTGCATGACATTTCACTGCTCTGCATTATCAGTCAGAGAGAAAAAGGTTTTCAATGAATATGAATAAGAACGGAACAACGCCAAGGTTCCAAGCAGTTTCAAGCAGCAGCTATGGCTAGACTCCTGCATATTGTTTTGTGAAACAAGTCCATCCATAAAGGAAGTCACTTCTTTAGCTCAGCTAAAGAAGACAATTTAAATCTTGCTTGTGTTTAAATATGGTGGACTATTTCAATTTCAGTTAGAACATTAAAGGAAACATTGAAACATTGAAAGTTTCAGGTGGGAGGGTTTTTTGTGTTTCTGGTTTGGTTTGCTTTTCTTTGCACTGGAATGAACTAGTGGTATATAAAAAATGTTCTGAATAAGTGAATTTTCAACACATGGACATAGAGTAGGTGAAGAAAGGAGTGCTCCTAGGAAAGAAAAAAAAAAAGGTACAGGTCTAGAAGAAAACAAAAATCCAGATAAAACCACCTGCAGGCATAATTCAAGATGGAAGGTTAGACAGAATCTCGTGGTATCTCAAGAAGCAGAGAATGGCAAGACATGAACAAAGTTATGAGCTCATGCAATCACAGACAATCATTCAATAGGCAATTAGTTCAACGGAGTTCAGAGTACATTGGCAGTGCTTGCTCTGCTCCATAGGCCATAAACACAACACACTGCTCTAAGTGAGCAGGTCAGAATAGAACAATAGTCCTAACCCTAAAATGTTCCAGGAAGAAAAGCAAGGTCAAGGGCATTGCCAGTGTCTGAGGTTCCTGCAACGGCAGGAAATGTGTTAATGAACTTGCAGGCAGCACACGCCAACTGTACTTACTTACCTAGAGTAAGGCAATAAACCACAAACAGCAGCATATTAGACATTTATATTTTGGCTCTAACCAAATCTTCTGCATAATCCTGAATACTTCCTTAAAAGACAAAATTACATGCCTGAACTCCAGTTATGCACTAAGTGTAATTAAAAAAAGGAAAGAGGTGTTCCCCATGATCCCCTCCACAGTCAGAAATACCAAAATGGAATTAATGTCAGATAAATATAAAAACTATAAAGTAAACAAATGAACAGTCTTGCTGCCTTTCAAAACTCATTGGATATGTCAACACAGATAAGCATCCATATCACAGATAAGAGTTTTTTCCTCAGAGGAATTTCCTAATCCATCATAAACTGTTTTGTGCAAACTTGATAACGTAAAGTAATTCAAGCTTACCATGAACTAGACTGCTGTTCCAGTCAACACTGTTCAGGTGGATAAGAAACTTTCAGTTTCTAGTCTGCATTTACTTTGATCAGGCCACTTACAACTTTCACAATGTCAAGAGGTCAACAGGTTTACACAGCATTTGGATGACCTAGGCAATACTGAAGTGGTTGTGTTATGCATTGATCACCATCCCACCTGTTAATACAAAATTTTAATCCTGAGTGTTAAATACAGACCTTCAACAGAGAGGAGAATATTCCAGTATTAGGTAGAGACCATATTTCTTTAAAACGCTTTACAGGAATTACTAACACGAATGGATGGGATCTCCTCAAATCAATAATGGAGTGTCCAAAACCAGCAGGATGTATAAAAAACCTTATCTGTGAAGAAAGTCTGAAAGAATTGTGTTCAACATAGAAGAGATTAACCTGAAACAAACACAAAACACTTTTCAAGATTCAGGAAACTACTACAAAGAAGATACTGATCAGTTCAGTCAGAGAAAATGGGAAATATTTACCTTAATTTGCAGCAAGAGAGAGTTCAGTTTGACACCAGGAAAAGACTTACTTACACAAATCAAATAAGTACTGCAACAGGTTAATTCAGGACATCACAAAAATCTTTTAACACTGGAGAATTGTCAAGACCAAGTTGGATACATGTCTGTCAGGTAGAGCTTAAATATACCTCTTTATTAGGGAGGTCCACCTGAAAAGTCTTCTCTAACCCTGTATTTTTATCATATTAAGATACAGCTTATTTTTGTCTAAGTTCAACCATGGCAAATCAAATGACTTTACAGAGCATATTCCAAATTTCATAATAGTGTATGGAACATGTCAACAAAATGGACTTTTCAACAGTTCATCAAGAGAGCCCATCATCACAAGCCTAATCTGCATTGCTCCAACAACAAACCTGATCTTTCTTTTGACAAATATAAGTGCAGGTTCAAGTTTATTATGACGATTATTTTAAATACTGACAAACACCTGAAATTTTCCAAGACCAAATTCCCCTGCAGACAGGAAGTTGTGTCCTGGCTTAAAACAGCTTCGGCTGTGGTTCCTAGACTAAGAATGATATATAGGCTGTCAGCATCATTGAGAAGTTACAGCTGACATCTCAACCCAAATAGTGTCTCCTTTTTAATCCAGACTTCCTAACAGTACTGCATGAAACACATCCATCACCAAACTACAAAAAACATTTTCAGTGAACTGCCTAATAGACATTTAAAAGTCGCTTCTAAACTTTTACAGTCCCTAGTCTGTCAAAACCTTACCAATGCTGAGGCATTAAAAAAAAAAAGTAGACAAATGCATTACACATAAGCATAAAAATGTCACTGTGTAGTTCAGTGACTATCATCAATGACTACCTACCTAAGTTTTATAGAAAAGTATTTATTGTTCCAGTCATGTGTTTGTATATGATTAAAAAACTTAAAAATTGTACTCATGCCTTTGGAAAAAAAAACAAAAAAATCAACATTACGTATATCTTATGACTCTTAGATGTATCAGTGTGATAAACTAAAGGGAGGTATACCTGCCCAAAACCAAAGAAAATTAAACAGCACTTTAAATAATTATTTTTTTCAACTGATTGGAGACATGTTAGTTCATAGGAGGAAGTGTACAAAACTGGAGACTTCCACAACAAGAATATGGCTGGCAAAACTTCCACAAACTCTTCCCTTTATAGTCAACTGTAAGATGGCATTGTGCACTGCAAGGAGAGGGGATGTTTCTTACTGACACTGCAGCTTTCTCACCAGTGCATCAATTAACACTGAAACTACAGTAAATCCAAACTCCTTTCTTCAATTAGTTAATAGTGTGAACTTGGATTAATTTATTTGAAGCCTTGAATTCTGAGGGACAGAGAGGCATTAGTTTCATATCTGGAGTCAAAGGTGCAGTAGCTGTAGTGTCAGAGCCTCTTATACCTTTCGCCTTACACAGAAAAACTTTGTGCTGTGGAATCATAACGGTTTAGAGTAACATTCAGTCTTTGGGGCAGAAAACACCTGGGTACCTCAAATTAAAAAGGTCTCTAGATAGATCAGCAGCAGTGCTTCCATGCTTGCCTATTAATAGGACTGTCTGACAATTTCCATTATAAGACCCTGCTTTCAACTGCTTGTGACTTCACAAATGTTAGCTGCTGTGCAGAAATGTTCCATGCTGAGAGGCATGTCAGACTGGACTTTTTGGAGAATTTAGCTAGAACAAAGAGGATAACATATTACATTGCCTGGTTTAATATATTCTGATGGCATCTCCTCAAAAAGAAAAAAAAAAAAGAAAAGCTCACAGACACCATATAATCAAATCTGAACATCCATATGCTTTGAGTCAAGATTTGGAAGTCTGCAGGACAACGTAAACTTTGAGATAATGGGACCCATCTGCTATCCATGTGAAAATCTGCCAAAATTAGTCAATTTTCCAGGCCTTTTCTTTTTGAAGTGGAGTCAAGGAGGAGAATAATGTTGCACCTGCTTGGTACACGCTTGCTTTCCCTAGATGGAATGCTTCAACCCACATGAAATTCTGTATTCCCAAAACTGCAGTTGCCCTTGATTTGGGACCAGGAAAGTCTAGAACAAAGATATGTTCCCCATGTCTCCTGTGCAAGGTTCAAGCATCATGGAGTTATAAGTGGTATTGTCAAAATGCAGGAGCTGGGTCTGCTAAAAAAAAAAAAGACTATGGCAGGTATGGCAGACTAGTTGAAAAGCGTAGAAAGACCCTAGAACTGGTAACTATAGAGGACAGATCAGCTAGAAGCAATGCCTGCCATGTGGGAACTTGGACAAAGAAAAAGACAAACTCTTTCTGGAAGGAGACTGAGACTAATGAAAAAGTGAGTGGAAATGATTCTGACAACTACAGACCTGAGACTGATGAGTATCTTGATAAGCACAGAACATCAGCTCAGAGAGGCCCTGTGAGAATTAATTCATTTGTGGCAACCTCAGCCACCACAAGAGGGGAGGAGGTTAGAGAAGTGAAAACAAAAGGCATTTCGGTCACACTGATGTGACTGTGCCTTAGATCAGAATGGGAGAGAAGTAGGATCAAAACACAGGTAAACTGGTAAAGGAGCAGAGGAAGCTTTGACAATGGAGGAATCATGTGGAGATGCCTATGCTTATTGCCATCTACCTTAGCCAACAGCCAAATTCCTGCAACTCCTCTACAGCTAATGCAAAGTACCTTCTCTGCAGCCCCAAGTGCTATCCATAGGGCAGATAACATTCCACCTCTAACAGCAATTTAGAATAGAATCACAGAATCATTTCGGTTGGAAGGGACACTAAAGATCATCTAGCTCCTAGTCCCTGCCATAGGCAGGGATGCCTTCTACTAGACTTGGTTGTTCAGAGCCCCACCTCCCGGCCTTCAGATGTTCAAGAGTGCATAGGAAGCACAACAGATCAAGAACCTTTCTGATGGATCACATGAAGCTGATGTAAGATAATCTATGATGTCTCATAACCTTATTTTAAAGCAAACACAAGAACTAGTAAGATGCAGACTCTTCTAAACTAAGAATACCTGTGTGACTCTAATTCCCGCCATGCCATTCTCCCTCATGAGTCTGTTTTATGATGCAACATCCAATTAAATGCCAATGCCCTGGTTTTCCCAGTAGGATTCCTTTGTCATGCTAAGCACAAAACTGAGTTCCTCTGGGAAGGAAAAAGTGTTATGCTGTAAGGGATACTTGTTTCTAGGACTCTTGACTCCACTCTTGCAAAGCTGTAGCAAATGAGTTCATGAACTGCAATAGTCATTAAAGCAATTGAACATTTCTTCAAAATAAAACAGAACATGAAAAACATTTCCTCTTCTAATTTCACAGGACTTCACAGTGAATTTAGGAAAGTAGTTTAAATCAAGCATTCATCTCACCTTTGTTTTTTTCTCTTTTTTTTTTTTTTTTTTTTTGTTTTGTTTAGTTTCCCCGATGCTGGACCTGGCAGCCATGCCATTAATATAGTGTAATTAGTATTGTGTGCTTAATACATAAAATGTAACATAAAATTCAAAGTGCTTACCAGAAAGTGTGAAAAGATTTATGAGCCCTAGAAAAATAGACCCCACTTCAAAAAAACCAAAACAAACCCAAACCCAACCCATTCCCCAGATAAACAACAAAAAATTGATAGTTAGAGAATGTATTTTTTTACAGGCTGTTTTTTACAGTTTCCGGGTGCATATGCTATTAAAATCTCCTCTCAATTAAGTGTTACGCACATCAGTTTATCGGTATTTCTGAAATACACATACATGGTGGTAGTGAGTGCTCTGAGAAGCCTCAGAACTACAATTCAGCCTTCAAAGCATTGTTTAAACACTTCATAGCACCATATCCCAGCCTTCCAGCCATGAAGGTCACGTAACACCTTTCCTCATGGTGTGATCAGAATTACTGTACATAGTCATCACCTTTCACCTGTGAAATCTGTGCAAACAGTGCTGGGCAAAGTCAGAGAGGAGCTTGTCCTAAGTCAGCCCTGGCTCATGTCAAAGATCCCCCACAAAAGGCAATGCCTGAGGAACAGGTGCCAGAATCGGAGCAATACAGAGAGCTTGTAAGGAGCTTACTATTCACTAGTAGGCCTGCAGGCCATAGGCTGCTTATCCCAATCCAAAAAACAAGTGCCCTTACACATATCAACAAGGAAAACATGAACAGTGTTCATGTATTTAAGCGAGCACTGGATCTGTGTTCACAGTATTAATGGCTATGAATGACCTAACACTTTGTCTCTGCTTTAAAAAAACGTGAGAAAATGTCATTAAGTTCAATCTATGAATGTGAAAATGAGTTAGGAAAAGCTTATCACTGCCCTAAGTATTCACAGCAACATACTGGTACTCTTCTGCAAGAAATGTGCTGCCTCTCAGGTAGTTATTGCTCATGCTTCTGTTCATCTGACTTTTTCAGACGAGAACAATTTCACTTATTTCTGTTCATGAAATTTAAGTTTCTCATGCAAAAATGATTAAAGAAAGACTTCAAGGATGTTAAATTGTTAACTGACATGCGAGTTATGACAGCCTATATAAACTTCTTCTAAAGCAATCTTTGGGAATTGTTAAAACACATTTCCAACATTTGACAAAAATAGCTTTCAGACCAGTGATATTTGCTAAAATACATGCAAATCTACTGCATTAACATTATGAAACAAAGAATCCAAACACGAGAGTTCTTTGATACCTTAGACACAAAAACATGAGACTCCCAGTTCACTGCAAAAATCCAACAGTCTGCCTTGCAAACCCTATCTGCAACCTGATCAACGGAACTGCCCGTTGGTCACATCAGGGCAGATCCCAGGATCTGACACTTTCATTTCCTATTCTCCACCTGTTTTCCTGCAGAGATTTCCACCGCTCTGCAAAGAAAATGCACACGATGCTTTGTGAATTCTAAAACATTTAATGAAACATTACACAAGCATTCAGAGTGACAAGTTAAGTAACCTTAACTTAAAGCAGACCTTGAACTACAGAATACCAAAAAATATATTTGGCTTTTACAACAGTATAATTAATAATTTGAAAAACAAGATTTAAAAATTGGGTGCTTCGCTAGGTCAGGATTTAGCTTTCAATGATATTAAAGTGTGTTGCTCTAGCACTCGTTTCCATTTGCCTTCTTACACCCTCATGTGAGTTCACATTTTACTAAAGAAGCTCTGAACCCTGAGACCTACAAATGAGTTCTCTGAAGACTAATTTGCAGCTGCATAAACATATCTGCACTGCTTTTCCTACACTTCACCTCTTCACAGAAATTTCCCATGTTTCAAATAATAAAGGCAAACATGGCACAGTACGGGAAACAGTCCTGGTGTTCAAAAATGGTTAGCAGAAAGACATTTAGAAACATAAAACGTTAGTCTGTTTTCCCTCTGTTTTTTGGTAAAAGAGAAGATACATTAGAAACAAAGACAAAACCTGGTTTTTGTACAAAAATTTGTTAAAAATTGGTGGTGTGTTTGGATGGTTTGCTACAAGTGCAGAAGACGGATTAGTGCAACCACTGGCTAAACCGCTTGCACTGAGCCTTCATGGTGCTCTATGAAGAAGCAAGATATAACAGTGACCTAAATATATTATTTATTAGGTAATATTCTAATATTCTTGGCCATCAGCTCTCAGCATACCACTGTCAAGGTTCCTCAGACCCTGTAAAACAACTACCAATCCTCTCTAAGGACTTTTTTTTTTGTTGTTAGAAACTGACTATATAAAAAACCCCTCGGAATAAAAATTTAAAGATCTAGTATCTTTTAATCCAGAGTTATTTTCTTAAAACACATTCTAAAAGAAAAGAATGCTTGCATTCAGTCCAAGTCACATTAACAAAAACATTAAAGTAGAACAGATTTCCCTCACTTGGGATAAGTAATTGAGGATCACAAGGTCAGGAGTTCATGACTCAAATCCTCTTTTGGATGCAAAGACCAATATTTCATCATGTTTCCTTCTTAACTCCTTACTATTCCCTTATGGAATTCACAGTCTAAGCAAGAAAGAACTTTGGCTCTGATTAAAATAAATCTGTCCCATTAAAAAAATACACATTAACCCCAGCTATTAACTTGGAGGACTATTAGCAACTTCTCCTTTGCAAAATGACCATAAAGTCTGAAATGATTCAGTCTTCACATAAATTATTGGTTTTCTAAGTGACACTGCGTAAGACTACAAAGATGAACCTGTCACAGTAGAAACATATATCAAAGATAATTTTATTTCCTATTGAAAAGGAACGTTAGCCACTACCAGTATATGTTTAGAAACTGACAAAAACATAGCATATGTATATATGTAAATGTGTAAACTTATTACATATTTATGCAGGGCCCTGAAAACACACACTATTTCCCAAAAAAGCAAACCCCAGCTTTAATAATATTAATTTTCATACTATTTCCATAAGAGATTTTCAACCACTTTTTCTGAATATGGTGAAAGAGTGGTACAAGAGAAGTGTCCTTCACAAACAGAAAATTCACCACCATGTTGGTAACTGGACATGACTCCTAGACTTATTTTTCAAAACTTGAATACAGCAACAGTACTAATAGTAACTTTCTCATGTAATTCATGGAAGGGCAGCAACTCAGTATCACATATTCTGCAAATGCAGTCATTCATTATAAATTACAACACTAATTTATGGCAGAACTGAAATATTCTCGAGTAGCCAGAAAGTCTTTGTTTCATCTTAATCACCGACCAGTATTCCCAAATCATATGTCACGTAGCACAACATCAGCTAGTTTTCTAGCTTAGCACAGGCTAGTGCCTTTCTTAGAGGCAGTTTTGATGCCTGGCCCTCCTGACAGTGAGGCACCTCACAAAAAACTCAGTTATGAAATCCTGATACAGATGACTTACTGCCATTTTTGGTCATTCCACCCTGCATCCCCAGGCACTTACATACAGTCAAGAGTTATTAATTACCAAAGCATGGGAATAAGTTTGTTCCTAACAGCCTGTCTTGAACTCTCTCAGGGAACTTGGAGTAGAAGGTAAAGCAGTAAAGAAAAGCTGTCTGAGGCAGTAGTTTCACAGGGGGGTTCTCAGCAGTCCTTAGTCACTACTGTTTGATGGGCTGCCTCGGGTCTCCCATGACCTTTTATAAATCTTCTTAATACCTACTCATACATACTATTCCCACCAAGGCTGTTGCAATCCTTAAGCCTTCATTCTTGCATCACTGGTGCTGAGTGCTCCAGAATATAAAACGGTTTCAGGATCTTCGTCCAACAGTTAAGCTATTCTTATAATAGACCTACTTCCCCTTCAGCTTCAAATTGCCTTTTAGCTCCCTAAGAATCATCATGCCAATTCTCTTGCAGCAGTGAATGACAGAAGATCTTGGAGATACAAATGAAACCTGGTTCTGGAAATCTACCTGAGGTGGGCTCTAAGAGTAGAGAAAGTGAAATAAAATGGTATGGGAGTGTATTTAAAAGAAGGGGGTGTACACAGACACACAAAAGAAAAAAACAAAACACCCCAAAGCTATGATAAGATACTGCTAAGATTTCAGGAAAGTGCATTTAACTGTCATTAAGTCTGGAAGGGAAAACTGATCTACAGTCTAAATTCCCACAGTGCTGGTTACAGCACTACCCTTGTTACTAAAAACACACACTGCTCAGCTGCACATGACAGGAGGAAGAAGTTGGGTGCCACCACCTGCATTCACTGGCATGGATTTTAATGAAGAAAAGCATTATAAACCACAGCTTTTTGCATGATCACAAACAGGCTTCAGCACATACTATTCTCCCAAAGGCCCTAAGTGGGCAGGATTTCATCCGACTAGTTGATTAAAGAGATTAGTTCACTGAGTCACGTCATTAGAATGAGTGTCACATTTCTAGTGAGCACAAGAAAAGGCTCAGGCTGTAGCAGGAAAAAGAACTCACTTTATCAACACCAGTGAAGACGTTTTCTATTAATTACAGTGAATTCATGGGTTGCCAAACCAGGATTTTTAAACAACCATTTGTAGGCAGAAGAGACTTTTCTAGATACAGTTCACCTCCTCATTATGTGAAGAAATAGGAACAAAGCAATATTGTGGGTAAAAGGCAAGACTGACTTTTCCTGGTTTTAATATTACCTGTGTTACTCTCAGTTCATTGCCTGCTCTACCACAGTTTTATTTACTGTGAATTCTGGGTCTTTCTAAGACCAAAAAAAAAGCAGCACTCTATCAACCAACCAAAGAAATACTGCTGTCTCCTACAACCCTAGGTGCTCCTTGGACATCTTCCTTTGTCCCCTGGCCCCAGCCATCCATGCTAAATCTGGTCTTGAGGCTTTTGTTACTGCTAGAGCCCTATGACAAGAAATCAGTAAGTGGGAGATATTTCACCACTGCTACCCCAGTGAAGCTGAAGACAGCTATAACAAATAATTGTAAAGGGGATTTTTATGTTTTAAATTGTATAATATCTACCTTACGAAGGCGTTTTTACTGAAGATTGACAAGTGTGGGAAGTGTGAATAGTGCAAGTGTTCACAAATTATAAGGATCCAAAAAAAGTTGAAATGCATGTGTTATAATATTGGGGAGAGGGGAAGAGAGTGGAGGTGTCAGAAAAAAGAGGGGAAAAAAAAAGGAAAAAAGGGAGGCATTTTGTGAAAAAATTTACCCAGAAAAAATAAAATGGTACCATTTCTTCAGAGTTTCACATTTTGCCAAATGGCACCTGCAGTGTTTTTCATGTATTTATTTGCATGTACATTCTACAGACATCAACTCTTTAAAAATACCTTTTTGTAACACGCACTAATAGCAACCTCATCATTACATAAGAAAAAGAGAGCACTCTCGTAACACATATGGTTTATCTAAAAAATTTATCTGAGGTCCATAGCCACATAATCAGAGTAAAAACTAATTCGCCTACCTCACGCTTTCTTTAGGAAGTGAAAAATCTTAGGAAATTCTAAACAAACAGCTATTATTAAAAGATACGACTCAACATTAATGAGAAATACAACCAGACTGACTGCTTTAGTACTGCCATAACTGAAAAACACTGAAACACATTTTTAGGAATACTGCATATAATTCCCTAAACAGCAAAGCTTCTGTAAATTTAGATGGATTACTCAAATCATCCTTACAGCTGATTCTACTGATTTAGCTTACAGCCTCTTAAGCTCTAATGCTGTAGTCTGTTCATAAGACTACCAAAATGGCTTACTAAACACAAATATTCAAACACAGGCAGAGGAGTGCCAAGGAAGCTGCAGAGTTCAGTAAACCCTTGCTCCACCTCCAGCAACATGCCATGTGTATTGCAAAGGGCACTCTTCCAAAAAAGATTAGAAAGCACAGTCTGGAGCTGAGAAATTCCTCTGCAGGAAAACTGGAATAAAATTAAAAAAAAAAAAAAAAGAACAAAAGAAAACGTGATGATGCATGTTGATTGTAAAAAACCCCAAAAGACTAACATGGAAGAAGAGAGCTGCAAAGGGAAGCTATTTTAACTTCTCCAATCCAGAAAAGAGACAAGCAGACCTTGTAGGTATGTTTACAGTCTTAAGACATTCTCTGAGAATTTTTTTTTTTTTGTAACAGACAATGTTGTGCCTTAGAAAGACTCTTCAGTCAGGGGTTAGGAATCCCCTTTCTTCTGCAAGAAACATAGTCTCAAAAATCTGGACGCAAGACGGACACGTTAAGAGTTGCAGTTTATAGATCCAGCATTTTAACTCAGGGAGAATTGACCAATCCCTCCTGGAACCAAATGGATGACTGGAGCTCACGAGGGAATGATTAACAAAAAGGAAGGGGAAAGGACATGAGCTCAGTGACTGTGACACAGATAACCCAAACCAGATTTCTTAATGTTAATCTGTATTTTTTTTTTTTTTGTCCTTCAGTAATGATGCAGCTAGAGGGCCTCTTATGGATTTTCACGACATTTTTAAACAGAAATCACTGTACTACATCCAGTATGCTTACACATAGACATCTTTTATGCATATACAAAATTTATCAGTACCATAAGACAAAAAAACTACTCCACTATGAATCACTCCCACCTAATAAAAATATTTTCATTTCTTACTCTAAAGTCCTGACTTATGCCTCAAAGAATCTTAAAGACACAGAAGACCATATGTTTATAAAGAGATTTCAAAATAGACCGAAAGCCTTTGTTTACTCATAAACTCATCCTTTCCAAAGGAATAGGTCAAGAAAGTAACAGAGATCTTTACACAGATGCTGTCAAATGGCTAGATATAAACATAGCCGCTGCATTCTAAAGTTTAGATCTTTATTCCACAAAACTCTGAATAGCTGAACAGCAGAGGGAAGGTTCAACAGATTCCGTCCCCATGCAACATGATATTGGAAAGGATAGTAAGTTAAACAAATTAATTTTGGACACAGCGAGACTCCATAAATTAAACAGTATCCATATTCACTTTATTGTATACTTTGTTACTATATAGTAACAAAGCAGGGAACCATTATATTTGCCCTTAACTTTTTGGTAATGTACTGTGTAAGCCATGGAAGACACAACATCATGTGCCAATTAATATGGATTTGCTTATTAGGTCTGGGAAGTAAATCTTGCCAGTCTCAGCTGCCAATATTTTGTACAGAAATCTTTTTGACTCCACCCATAAGCAATATTAGTCTTTGAATGTTGCCAATACCACTGAAACATTGTGGTTTGGAAACCAAAAAGTTTTAAATGCAAAACATGTAACAGATGAAGCAACCAGCCTGTTTCTTAAGCAAATACTCTTTGTGTAGCATACACCTACTGTACTTGGGAATTGTTTCTTATATGATCCATATTACCAATACTGAGAATCAGTGTCGTCCAACAATTAGCAGTCACATATGTTGCAGTCTTAAAATAAAAGCGCCAAAGGGCAATAAAGTCATATTTTGATGTAAGCTAGACAAGAGAAGTATGTAATTAAATTTAAAAGGCTGAAGTGCTATGGCCCATCTGCAGACACCATACAGTTTCCAAAGACTATACAGACACAAGTACCTGTAAGTGACTGCAGCAATTACATCTTATTTTCTGCACCTTTCAATTTTTCATGCAACATCAAACGTGCATTAAAACTCCCACTATTTGATAAATGCACAGAGTGCTGGCCTAGTTTTAATGAATTCACAAGTGTACACCATTCCCTTCGCCCCCCCAACCACAAAGCAACAGCCCCTACTATACAAGTAACCCATTTCAGCATATGCACCAAGCTGCTTCACAGAGAAGTCAACTCTCCCAGAATTTAAGAACTACTTACTCTTCTGAATTCCTACATCTTGTCATTCTGCCTCTGAATTCTTAGTCTAGGACACTGCATGTCAGATATTCCTTGGAAAGGGCATTTTCTATTACCAGATCTGTTCTTGAACAGAAACCTAGGTTGCCCTGCAGGTAGAATCCTACTTTTTCAAAACTCTCAGCAAATAAAAAAAGCAAAACAAACAGCATGCACAGAGACAATAAAATCTCAATATCAAATAATTCCCCTTTTGTGATCATACAGAAAAAACCAGCCACACTCTTGCATTCTTTAAAAAGTGGTTCAGCTTTTGCAAAACATTGGGCTGTAGCAGGAAAGCAATACTCTGACCATAAAACACACAAAACCTTATGTACACAACTGTTTGCCCACTTCCAACTATACTCATTGGTCTAATGTAAGTTCTCTTCCCACAGACTTGTTTTACTCTGCGTAATTAACAGGATGAACAAAGGAAGAGAATATCCATCTCAGTCACCAAGAAAGAAAGAGTACTTTATTTCTGCTCTGTTCTATAACCACACTGCATCAAATAGCGCTTTTTCAGCAGTGAAGGTCAGTAGACTGTATTATATTTATATTTACATGAAAGGGCAATCCCACCATTAACACTCACAACACAAGTACTGATTTGGGGATTGGAAGGTCATAAATCTACCACATTTAACAACATAACCCAGGGCTATTGAGCTTCAAAAATTTCCTTGAACAACACAGTGGCAAGAAGGCAAAGTAAGTGTTATGAAAAAGGTAAGGAGAAATGTCAATTGTTAAATAACACTGTAGTTTTAAGACCTAACACTGTGATTTTCTCAAGAATTGATGGCTTAGATCTTAAACTTGCACAACAGCAAAAGCTGCACACATCAGCCTGTTCTCTTCAGCATGCATCAGCTTGAGCTCATACACAGTTTATCTAATATTAGAAAGCACACTCCTGTTTTAGTTGAGTTGGGCTTGATGGTCCTTGTTGATAGCACCAACGTGAATATGAAGAACACAGTTTTTTTTCCTAGTAGTATTTTATAGCTCTTTATGGAATGAGAAGTGAAAAGTCCTACTCTTGATTCTCATACAGGAACAATTTACCCTGGTCCTATAACTAGTTTTGCAGAGATTTTCATCTTGAGCTCTCAAATTTATTTGAAAAAAGACTTCAAACAACTAATGTTAAGATTCAAGGGTAAAGCAGCAGATGTCTAGAGGCACAGTAGGCTATACCTTCTATTTTTTCTACTTTTAAAATGCATTCTATCCTAAGCAGCTCAGGAAGGTGGAGACATTAAATGGGCCTGTTAGCCCACTTCCAAAATACAGAAAATAACCCATATAAATATTTCTTATCCATTTCCCACTTCTTGAGTCTTCTCACTGGAATACAGTGCAGACAGAGCATATTTTCATCTTTACTTGATTGAGAGACAGCTGAACTAGTTTTAAACAAATTAAGCTCTCAGATACCAGAGGTAGTTCTGCACAAAGTGTATACAGATTACATCTACCCATTTTCCATATAAACTGCTGTTTGCTCTCCTTCTTGGTATTTTATGAACTTCAATAGCATTGGCTTCAATTTTAATAGTTTGATAGATGATGAGAGCTTCACAGTGTACCCACGGAACACAGAAAACAGAACAAATAACTGGTAACTTCGGTCAGGGGAGTATCTCAAGAAACTCATGTGTGATTCTGAGGTCAGTGAGATGACATGAAGTGAACCCATCCCTGTGCTGGCTTACAAACCAACACTGCTACCCTGAAATAACTGTTCACTCACATATGAACAAATGAGACTAATGTAAGAAATCTGACTGCCTATGAACAAGCAAAGCGATGTTACTTTAGAAAAACTGTTTCAGATATCAAAAGGCTGCTCCATCTATCTACTTTAATTAGCACAGTACTAAATCAGCAGCAAACTTTTAAATGTATTAGCAGTTGCTTGTTTCAGTTATTGGGTTATCACTACCTTATTACTAACATTTGGCATTTCTTCCTTTGCCTTGTGCTGATAGGTTTCACTGGATGTCTGACCTACAAATTTGACAAGTTACATCTCTGTTGATCATTCAGGCTGATACTGTTACCCTGCTTCCAACTGGTGTACTTCAAATAGACCCTGACTTCATATGCAAATTTAGGAAAGACTGTGGTGGTGCAGTGCCTAGTACAAGAGTCCTGGCACCTGTGCTGTGGTTAACAAAAAACCTCACTATTCAACAACTACTGTCTTTGGATAACATTTTGGACAACTGAAACTCTAACCCTGCCATATAAGTTTTCTCAGCAACTGAGGATCTTCAAAAATGCTACCTTTATTTACTAGTGTAGGGTTGGGGAGGCAGACAAGAAATATTTCTCCCTACTAAATGGCTCTCACCAGCTCATACAAACTAAAATCACAAATTATGAAGTTTTGACCTTCTGTTTTTGAACTGCCCCACTGGAAACAAAAGCTAAAAATAAGTACGAGCACACTCATTTTAAGTGTAATTAAAACCCAGGTGAGCTGCAATAGGCTGGCTCCCTTTCTCCTGGTGTGTGCTGCCACCAAGAGGATCAAAACCAAAATGCAAATACAGGAATTCCTCAAGAACACCTGATGAAGCATAACACTCAATGGCAAACCTTTGTCTGGTCAGTACCACTTCGAGGTTTGTTACCCCCTTCTAGACTTGCTCCCAGTCCCCTCTGAAAGCCTGAAAAGGGTGAAAGTAGGGAGAAGTCAGTGATAAGTCAAGCAGGAAAACTCTCCCAGCTGGCTAAGATGTTCTATGCTGAGAGTATACAGCTGAGATTCCATACCGTTCTCATCCCTCCTGCCATATTTACACATTATTTTATGCATCCAAGTTTTATTGAAAAAGAAGGCCTCCTTATAATCATCTTACTAGTCCACACAATCATAAAAATTTTGTAGCGTTCAGTATCCCTGGTGACAGTAGGACAACTTCATTAACACCACGCCATTAAAATGCTACGAGCGCTGTTTTGATAAACAAATCTATTCACAAAGTTACAACAACAAAAAACCTCTCGAGTAACTATTATTCAATTTTTTCAAAATGTAACAAGAGAACCACATCTTACTTTTTTTTAAATCAGAACATCAATTCACAGGTAATTTTATGGATTATCAGGGCAGACAGACTTCTCTTTTGCTAGCAGAGCAAGCCTGCATCAGAACACTATTTACAGTGCTGGTAAATTGATATACACAAAACTGTAGCAGTCAAGGATGTATTCCTCCCTGAGAAAAAAACTTGTAGTGATAATATTCATTCACTCCTAACAATACCAAGGCAGATCACTACTTTCCCAACATCTTTAGGGAAACATGACGTCCCCTTAAGTATTTGTATCTGAATATCAGTTCTAGTATCCTATTTCTTCTGCATCAGAAAATGGAAAGGTTTCTCAGGTTTTTTTCCTCTCAAAACTTGACATCCCTTTTTCAGTTTGAGTTAGTTCTGTCTCAAAAGTTAAGACAAAACCATGTTTAAAGAAAACTCTTTAGGGAGATTTCATGAAGTTAGGAACACCCTCCACCACACTGAAGACCTGCAAGTTTATTATTTACTCATTATTAGCGAGTCTCAAATGACTGATGTGTGCAGTTAATATGCACATCAGTACCACAAATGTGCGATTGTATTGCTCAAACACAAAGAGCAGAAACCTATGGGAACACTTGTACTCAAGTTTTCCTCAAGCTTAACACATTGGTATATACAGAAGAGTAAATCCTGCAAAGCAAAGCAATTGGGCAGACAGGGAGAAACAATGACTAACAGAGATGACAAGTCGAGGGGAAAGTAAACACACAATGTTGTGTGGCCTTTGAATAGCTAAGGAAGCTGACGTGAAGTTTCATTTCTTCCCAAGATAATACTCTCTGCATAACAAAACTGCTTAGGTGAGCTCCACACCCAAAAGTGTACTCCTTGAAAACTAACAGGATTGTTTCACAACTTGATGAACAACTGATGGGAGAAAATCCACTGAACCCACACACCAAGTCACATCAGAAACTACCTAATCTCTGCCCTTTCTCATATTCTGATAGGGCAATGACAGGCATAAGGCATCACACATACAAAGCCACATGTCTTGAAAACAATGTGATTTCAGCATCCCACCTACCACATCCTGGCTAAGAGATTTACTGCAGCAAAAAGTTGAACAGATGGCATTTGCTCCATCTGTAAAGAATGGATAATTCCTTCAGTGAATTCCATTACTTGTGACGGTATGAGGTTCAAATCAGGGTATCAGAAGGGAAGCTCAGGCACCAGTCAGCAGAAGGGTCTGTCTGCTTGATCAACTAATTTTCTAGATGAGTAAAGGTTATCTTACCTATATGTCTGATGCATTCAGCAATCCAAAAATCAAAGGAAAGCTCAAGGCATGAAGGTGAACAGCTCACAAAAGAGGAATCAGATGCATTGTGAATCAACACTAATCTTGTTGGAGAAGACGAAGTTGGTTAGACATACTGCTTTACAAAAAACAGAGTAAGGTAGTTATAAATCTGAATAACAGATTTAATAATGGATAAAATCTGGATACTGTCACCATTCCAAGCATTTCCACTAAGTCAAGGACAATCACCAATCCTTCTTCGTTCCCATATGGCTTCAGGAACAGCAGTTGTAGAAAAGAAGAGGGGTACATTAACTGCCTTTAAAGCTACCAATGTCTTCAGTATCTATCTTTAAGCAGAGAAAATTCTCCTTAAGAGGGGTTGCTAAAAGATGGACAAGTTGGGAAAACTTGAGACAGGAAGGAAATAAGTGAATTTCATGGCTTTTATCTGCTACCCAAACACCTAGTATAATTTCACAATCAATACAAATCTTTGCAAATGTGGTGTAAACTGGAGGAGTGTATGGTGGGAGTGGGAAACTGAAGAAAAGTAAATCAAAATCTGTAATAAACTTTAACAAATACCTTCAGAGTTGCTGTTTCCATGTCTACAGCTGACCAGTTATTACTGTTGAACTAAAAAGCCTGAATGCAACTTGTAGAACACATCTCCACTGAGGCTATCCACAGTGGTCTTTGTAATTACTGTTTGGTGGCACCAGGTTTACCGGTGACTTGAGCTATAGATGGAAGAAGCAATCTTCCTCGTGTTGTCACAGAATAGCTCAAGAAACACTGAAAGGAGTTAACAGTCAATATGTGAGTATTACAGTGAAATACCAAATACAAGGTCCTACACATATGCCTTCATATTCTGGGATCTATAAATATTTCATTGACCTTTCTGGGGGAAAACCACAGCATTCTATCATGTGCATCTGCTGTAACATGGAGTGATGCCCGAGTGCCAATCCAGTGCATCTCACTCCATCCAAGTGCTCTATTTCATTTGGTCTTCCAAAAGGAACTACTCCCTACCATTAACAGGGAGAACATCTTGCAGAAGTTTTAACTTACATCTGGAAGATGACTGAAAACACAAGGGGTCTAGAAAACAAGCAACCATAAACTAAAGCCAGCTTGGCATATTCTCATTCACAGGCAAGATGGGGAACTGATAAAGAACATCCACTAAGTCACGTGAATGTTGCAATTCTTTATTAAGGAACCATCAGGAAGCTGAGAATTTACTTGAGTGTGAAATAAAAACTAATATGCAAATGCTAGACCAGCCTCTGCCTTGTTCAGAAGTTTCATCAGAGCTGATGAAACGGATCATTAAAGAGCTGATCATTTCATGAGCTGATCTTGAAATTAACTACTGCACACCCTCTGCGTTTAAAACAAAAATAAAATCTACACTCCCTTTATAATAACATTAACACAAAGGTTTTTTTCAAGTTTACTTTCAATTCACCAAATTGCAAGGATAGCATTAACAGTTTTAATTACACTCTGGGATAAGGCACAGCAGTTTAGCTACAGAATCCTGCTTCATTCAGTGCAAAACAAACTGTGAGTAAAGAGCAAATAGAAGTGATGCAGTGGTACCTACAAACTGCTGTAAAGAAAGACATTCGGCACAGCAAAGAGGCTGTTACAGTTTTCTTTGAGAAACAGGAACTGTGTCTTTTTGGCCACAGAGAAATTTACCTGAACTGGCAGAAAAAGCTTTGAGTGCTACTATAGAAGTCTTGGTGCCTTAGATATACTAATGCAGTTCTTCCACTACAGCTGCAGTCACATAACAGCTTCTTTTTGACTACACATTTGCTCAGATAATTATTCAAATTCTACCTAAATTTATTTCCGTATTTGCAGAAAAGTCATTGAACTTTATTCCTAATTCCTCTGTCTTTTTTTTAGAGCAACCAGCAATATCCAGAAGTTACAGCAGTTTTTGATTCAGTTATTTCTGAATTACTGACATGGTTTATCCAACACTGACCTCAGCTTAGATAAGATCCCACAGGATTCGTTAGTTCTAGCATATTACCACAGATACAAGACAAGCATTGAGCAACAGAATAGATGGGGAGCTAAAATAATGAGATAACACTGCTTCATGTTTTGAAGGAGACTTGGATCCCAGTTTGTTCCAATAAAAGAATGCAAGATTTTCAATCTACCTTGTTATCAAGCCCACTGATGACACGCTCACAGAAACATCTGTGAAGTGCTGTTTTTACAGTCACATGTTTTCTAAGGAAAAGAGGTAAACCTAATAATTATAAAGAAGCTCTATGTTAAAAATTGTACTGCTACATGACCAGTTCTATCACCAGTGGTAAATCAAAGCAGTAAGTACTATTAACAAGCCTGACTCTACAAGAAAATCCTGGTAACATCCAATCCATTAACCAGTAATCTGCTTCAGCTTGGGGTAAATCAGATTACCAACTGCAAGAACAAGCTGTTTCTTCCTTCTTTTTCCATGTTCTCCTGTCATGCCTCAGCCGCAAGGAGCAGGGACAAAGTTTTGTCTCACAGGAATATGACTATCCATCTATCAGAGACCTTTGTTTGGTGCAGTAAGGGATTCATATGATTCTTTGTTTATCCTCTTGCTCCCAAAGCTGGTCAGATAGAGATTTTTTAGTTCTCAAAATCTGCAGTAGCAATGCAGTCTGATAATCTTTAACACATAGGACATTTATCCCAACATGGCATGTGGCTGCCAAGACACCCTCCACTATAGTATCTCTCATGCTTATCTGAAGCAAGATGAAGGGATATCAACAGCTGCTACAAAGTCATCATTTTTCACTAGACTCAAAATGGACAACACATACAGGAAAGCCAGGAACAGCATACTCTTAAGACTTGAAGACATTCTCATGCTGTGAAGACAGGAAACCTGTCTGACCAGTATCTGAGAGGCCCAGATCATTAAGCCGGCAGTGGGATATAAAAACAGTACCAGAAAGTTCAGTTTCTTCACAGCTGAGTTTTCACATCTTGGATGCGTAGCCATCAGAGGAGGCCATACAGCTGCAGCATTATTGTTATGTTTCCCGACTCACAAAATTATTTAATTTGAGAAGCAGTTTTCAAAAATTCTAGCAAACATTAACATAATAATTTGGACACCAAAGGTAGCAGCTTCTTGTAACACCTCTCTTAAATAATTTTAGAAGTAGGCCAGGCTGTAGACATCTAAACTAATAATTGAAAATTAGATGTTATGTAAATTCAAACACAATCCACTTCTACTTAGATTTTCCATCTGAACAACAGGAACCATATCAATGGTTCACTCCTTGGAAAAATCCACATAAGACACTAAAGACTTCTGTATACAGCGCAAGAATTATTCCACAAAAAAAAAAAAAGATGACATGCAGTCAATATGTCATTCATGTGCTATTATTTATTCTATACTGTATATACTGTAAGGCAGGCACAGACCTATGAAGAATGCAGAAAGGAAACATGGACAGTCATTTAATCAAAGACAAAATAACACATGTTGAAATAAAGCATATGTCCCAAAGTTTGAACAGATACCTTTCATGCTGGAATGGCTAACTTTTGCATGTATATTTGACACAAACTAAAGTTGGAAGAATCAAACCCTACTGATTGTTATTGTTGAGTCTTCCTAATGATTTGCACTGTATGGCTCTATTCAGCTGATTTCATTATGTTTTAACCTCTTAGCCAGATCTTCCATGATGAATACACCAAAGGATATTTATGATCAGAAAGGAAAATTATGAAAACAAGCAAGTAAGTGCTTGTTACTTAATATTAAGTACTTAATATTAAGTACTTAATATAAGTACTTAATATTTTAAGTAGCCTGCTGCTTTGATATCTACCTGTTATAGTTTCAAAGTCTTCCATGGAATCTTTTTGGTTTTGTCCCTTGCCAACACAGGGGTTTGGGGATTGGGGAGCCAGAAGGAGATGGGTTGTTGAAGCCCAGCTCTCTCACTACCTGCTCCTGGAAGCAGCTAATTACCTAAAGCCTAAACAAAGGCATAGCTAAAAGCTTTGCATTCCAATATGATGGCTCAGGAGAGGATTGAGGGAGGTGTCCTTTTGCCGGGGAGAGAACCTCACTTTTTCTCTGGCTTGGGAAGTGGTGAGAGAGAGGTTTCCCGGTGCTCAATTTTTTTTCGCTGCTGCTACACTTCTGTCCTCTGGCTGCTCGGTTGGCAGCACTGGGAGGGGGGTCTTGGCACACCCCGCGGCTCCGCATGCCCTGGGCCGTTCTTCCGAGAGCAAAACCACCACTGGAGACATGGAGGGGCCGGTGTCATCTGCAGAGGAGTTGCTAACCAGCCCCCCCCGCCCACCCAACGCTTTTGAGCAAAAGACAGTGAGAAGGTCCTTGCACTGCCCACCGTCCCTGTGGCCGCCATTCCCAGGTGAGCTTTCAGAACCAGCACCTCTCCCTACCCGTGTTTTTGTCTGGCCAGAGCCCGTGAGACACCGCAGCCCCTGCCCCCCGAGGCGCGGCATTGCCTCCCGCTCTCTGTAGATACAGCTGCGCTGAAGGGGCAGAGAGGACCTGCTTTGTTTGAAAGCTTTGATTACCATGTTGCTGTTTGTTCTGCTCTGGTTTTGGTTATACATACAGATATATATTTGTATCAAAGAACTGTTATCTTCTCTATGGTTTCTGATTAAAGTCTCTTAATTTCAGAGGTTGTAGTAGTTTGAGGAGAGACAGACCCTCTTTCTAGTCCAGAAAAATTCCTCACTTTCCTTCACAGACATCTTGGTTTCTTTTTAAAACTACGACACTACCTTAACTTTTTCAGCATCCTGCCGTTGACTCAGGGGTTGCATACTGCATTTCATGGACTTCATGAAAGAAACTGCATTTTCAGTTTTAAGGTTCAGAATAAAAGTGCCCTTAAAAAATGTAAAATTAACTCCAATAAAATACATTAATGAACTATTACTATCACTTAAATGTGCATCCAATGACTGAATCAGGTACTAACTGTTATAAATACCACTAAAACAAAAATAAAGAATACTGTTCTTGAAGGAATATACAGACTGTGCAACACAACACTTCTGCATGTCTTTGTCAGGGCTGACCATCTGATTCCAAGTAAAGCTGGCAGAAGACAAAATCACTCAGTACTTTTGAAGCACTTTTGATGACAGGTATCGTAATTAGGCTGAAAAATCAGACCTTCAAGAAAATAATTTTCTGCCATGTCTCCGGGACTCAGCTCCCTCTTTCAACTTGAGCAGTAAATTCCAGACTGATGACACTGCAGAATTAAGTTCACACTTGAGATTCCTGCAGTCACAGCAGGACTTACTATGCTGTCAATGCAAGCATGTGTTTTACATACTTGCACATTACACCAACTTAGAACTTCAGATCTTTATATACTACAGCAAAACCAGTAACACAACTGCTCCTATACTTAAAAGTCATTTTTACTCCTCCACAGTTTATGCTCACAATCTATTTTGGAAATTCTTTTAAATGAAACGCATTTTTTCTCCACAGGAAGGGTCCCTGTGTGGAGAGTTAATTAAAATACTAGAAGACCTGGTTCCAGTTAGAGTATTTATCAGAATATCCACTGAGGAAGGGCTACCCCTTTAAATGTTAAACACACTGTCAACCTCCGATGGGGGTCAAGAAAGATTTTCAAGCCATCTGAGGCTCTGAAAAAAATGTATGCACCTCAGAATCAAAAAACAGACTGTTTATTATGGGATAACAGACTCAGTCAAGTGGTTTTTTTTAATTGAGATAATCGTTAGCGCACATTTAGCATGAGTTAAAGAAAAAGAATACCCCAATGTGTTCACAGAGACTTAATGCTTCAGTCAAATACCTATTAACAAAGAGGACCACAAACGTAAAAACTCTTCCTTTATGTTAGTAAAAGGTTAGAAAAAGACTTGATTTCCAACATGTAACCCATACAACAATTCTGACAATAAGCAGTTTTTAACAGATGTTACCCTTCTTAACTCCTATAAAAAAGCCACCAAATAGCTGACCCAAAATAAGTGTTAATTTATTAAGTGCTTTAAGAGTTTTAAATTTTGAGTTAGGCTCTTTTATGGTAAAGATTGTTTCAAAATCTAAATGATAAGTAACTTTCCAACCATAAACAAAGAAGACAAAAAAGTAACAAGAGTCAGCTGATTTGAAAGACAGAGTTCATAAAAGGTCGGTAACTGCCTGTAAGATATAACAGTACAGAAGACACTTTTGGACCACAGCCAGTAAAAAACATAAAAGGAAACAAAACCAAAAAAAACAACCAACCAACAAAAAAAAACACCAAAAAAATCAAAAACCAACAACATCATGAGATAATATTTTTCTCTGTGCTGGTCTGTAGTAGCAGTAAATATTCAACTGGCCTAATATTTCATTTTGATAAAGCACTTTCAGCTTGCTGAAACTATCAATTTAAATAAGCAGCTTGTTTCTTTTTTAAGAAAAGGAGAGGGAAGTAGAAAATTTCAACCACCCAAAACCCAGACTATATAGAGATGAAAAGGACCAAGCAAAATACTGCTGTTTCCAAACTATCTCAAATTAATAAAACGAATTTTTTGCAAGAAAACATAATCGCACCATGCTCTTCTCCACCAGGCTAGACCAAGACATGGTTAGCCAATCACATTGTTTAACAAAAATATTCACCCAGAAATGTCGAGTTACACTCTTTACCTTAAAACAGTAACAGAAAATACTGCCCTGTGTATCAACACAAGTTAATTCTTTAAACAGAGATTCTTGCCTTCTTCACAACGTGAACTAAATAGTTCTTAAGATTTAGAGGAGAACTCCTGACAGAAAGGATCTAGGCATGTCCTGCAAATCACCAGATAACAGAATGTTAATCACATTTACTGTTACTCTATGAAATAACCTCAAGGCCTCAGAAAATAAATTTTTTTTCAGGTGAGATCCTGTTTTTTAAATTACGCACATTTTGAGAAAAATCCTGTTCCATCAAGCACACTGGACTGGTATCTGCTATCTAAAGTCAATGAATCAATAATAAGTTATTTGCTTATTTAAAAATAAATATTTGAAGGATATTGATAGCAAACAGTTGATTAAATTGAAGACTTATGTCAATATAAGACATCTGGTATTATAAATTAAGTAGCACATGTATGCCTGATGTTATTCTGCAAATGATCAATACAACACATTTTAAGTGAATCAGGAATCAGATAATAGATGGATTTCAAGAAGTAATTGTGAATCATCAACTAGTTACAGTAAATCTTTAGTCAGTGATTAAAGACACCACTGTGAATAATGCTAGCTTATCAAAAGACTGAAGTGTGGATGAGCATGCAGAAAAGCAACTCTGATAAGCACGGTATATTCAAATAATATTCCTCAGTGAGCCACTGCTAGGTCTATCTCTGGAATCAGCAGAGGCAGAGGACAAAGATTTTTATATGCCAGTTTCAGAAAGACTTGGATATACACCAATTATGAATTGTCTGATGAACGAGGTAAAAAAATAATTCCTCCAGAAAATACAAATAAAAACACCATTAAAAGCAGGTACTGCCAAATTCTGACATGTTGGAAAAAGTCAGACAAGAGCAATAGGTGGTGAACACATTTAGCTTTTAAGAAATATTTTCCAAACTCTTTTCTTTCAAGGAATGGAATAACTGTGAGTTATAGCTACAAACAAACTGGAGAAAGAAGTGTCCGATGCAGCAAAAGATGGAGTTGGTGAGTTGTGACAGTGTGTTCTATTCTGAACTTGGGTCCCAAACAATACTACTGCTTGAACACTTTGTATGAAGTAATAGCGTAATATTCATGTGAAAATTCAAGGAACTTAGCAATTTAGAGCACAGAGACTATGAGGAGGTAAAATGATTTCTTGGTTACATTGACAATCAAATGGAAAAATCTTACTAGTCACTTCTGGACCTTCAGTCTAATTATTCATAAGTTCCTAAAATCTGCTCCATTGTCTGACTTCTTACCTCATGCTGATGAAGCAGCTATCAATATCAAAATCTTATCAGTCTGACTTTAGAGAGAACTGCATTAGGGGATAAAGGACCAAACTCAAAAGTTGTCTACTTATTTATATGTAATATCTACAAATTGCTTTTTTTCTGACACAAGCCTAAGAAAGATTAATTCAGGATTTCTTTGTACATCATGTGAACATACAGCTCATTTAAGTTTCTAATAACTCTTTTATCAGATTATCTAATTACCCTTTTATCAGGGTATGAGGATACAGAATACATAAGGGGAAGCAAACCAAAACCCAACAATTTCAAAACAGCAGTTCTTACTTTTAAGAGTAAGAGTGGTGGTGGGGGGAAAACTAAAAAACTTTTGCTCCCATACTCATTCAGCCATCTTAAAGTTACACTAAAAAACTAAAAATCATTTCAGTGGCAGTCAACATAATAGGACGTACTGATGTTTAGGCTTGAGAAGTTTATGTATTTGTTTTGTCCTGCACACAATCTACATGTGCTAGAACAGGAGGCACTGCAGAACCTTGGCAGACTGTGTCAGTGCTCACACAACCAATGCACAAACCCCTGATAAACTGCTATTAAGATGGTCTCTCCCTGGAGCAGAACCAAGTATTTACAGAACCTGTATTTAAGCATTGTATAGGGAGGTAGACCAATTGTGAAAACACCTGCTCATTCTGTTTCAGAGGAAGCACTATTCAGTCGCTGGCAGATAGATCACCTACCTATGAATCTGCTTTAATTAGACAAGGTCTACTGCTAAATGGTAGTCGATTTGGAGTCAATTGGTCTTCAGGTGATCCTTTCTGCATTAAATTATGAGCCATTTCAAGTATCATAAAATCATTCTCTCCATTTCAGCCTTTCCATGAAACAGTGTTCTTTCCACCTCTGGCAGTTCAAAGACAGAGCTGACATACACCCAGACCCAGAATTCCCTGACAGAAGAGAATTCTGCATATCACAGGCCAAACACCACTTTTTTGTTCTTTTCCCTCCCCTATCTGCTGAGCCAACATCCCTACCTCTATAAGGTGAGTTAAGAAGTAGAGGGCCCTTGGAGTGAACATGTTGACCCTCTAAATATTACTGTAGTTGCCCCCCTGCAAAAAAACCCAAAACAAACAAAAAAAAACACCACAACCAACAAAAACACAAACAAACCCAAAACGTAGAACAAGCAAGTCACCAACTGCACTGTTTCAATAATAATCAAGTTGGAAAGACACCACTGAACACACAAGTTCATGAATCCAGATGTTGAACAGAATAAGAAAGCCTAAGGAAGCAGCAACAGAATTCGGAATAAGAGTGTTATATACTCTGGGTGCACCTGGAACCTCATGGAAGAGGGACTGCACCTGATCTGAAAGCAAGATTCAGGAAGCACTCCATCATGCTCAACTTCACCACCTCCATACTGGTCTTCAATTAAGAGAAAACAAATGCTTTAGAGCACTGAAGAATCACAGAAAGTGTAAACCTGTTTCCCAAATTAAGAAGAGAAATGTATTTACTAAAAGGAGCAATGCATGGCAGTTATTTAAATGCAGTTTGCCATCCAGTCTTTCTCCAAATGCCAAAAGCCTGTGTTCCCCTCTCAGTGCTATTCCATCTGTAGAACAATCCAGATTAATGTGAACTTAAAGTACAATTCTATTAAACACATGAAAGCTATCAGAATTCACATGAAAGATGGGTGGTTTGTTGGTTGGCGGTTTTTTGCTCCCCTCACCCCATCTCAAGTATAAGAAAACACTCCAAAGAATGAGATTTCTGTTTTTCTTTCAAAATGTTAAATTAAAGGAAGATCAACTACTCAATCTAAACAAGAATTATTGTCCTGTACTTCCCATCTGGTTTCCTTCATGGAAATATTTTCAAGGGATAAAAGCAAAACAGTTTGAACAGTTACTCTTCTGCATTAAGCCGTGCTCATAAGTCAGCAGATCCAATGAATAAAAGGGTCTGGAAGTCTATCTACTCTGAATAAAAGGGTCTAAAGCCTATCCTTCATGCAGTTTTCCTGCTTGTTTGTATGTGACTAGGTTGCACAGCATCACATATAACAGTGGCATACTTTCAGTATACTCTCAGGTTCTTAAGCAAGCTGAAAAGAAAAACACCTCATACAGATCAAGGAAATTTTTTAACTGGTTCGGTTTTTAAAAATAGGTGATTAAATAACTGGGGGAAAATGGACACATTATGAGACACAAATACCTTCCACAGCATCTTGCTACTTAAAAAGGAAAGGTGTTTTTTTAACAAAATTAAAATTAAATTTTGAGTTTAAAAAATCCCCAAACAACAAACCAAACCCCCTAAAAACAACAAACTCTTTAAGCTTATCTTTTCAGACTATGAACTGGTTCTTTCTACATATGTCCTTTATACAAATTATTATATTCTTCTACATCTTAGGTTTAGAGTTCATATAAGAGCATAAAAAAAATTAAAATCTTTGCAAAGGCTGGCACATATTAGAAGTGCTTAATATCTTGTTCATATCTCTCCTAGACGGCAAATTAGACAAGTACAGGAAGCTCAGAACAGATAGCAGATAACACCATAAGTCTATTTTGTAATTCAAACATCTAGTCAGTCAAAGGATGAAAAAATGCAATCTTGTTACAGAATCCATTACACTTGCCCTGTTCTTATGAAGATTTAAGCCTATGAGATATGGCAGGATATAATCCAACCACATACTCTTGACAGCTTGTTTAACTTACCTGGAGTCCTCACAGCAATTGACCGCATTTTGCAAGAATGGCCGTGTGTGAGCATACACAGACACACATGCGCACCTCTGTCTGAAAATATATCATTTCAAATAGAAAATTATTCTACAATCAACATGAAATTAATACAAACACTTGAACTAGGAATGAGTGCTTTTACCCAAGAAAGAAAGCAACTTGCTTTTGTTGTAGCTTAGTCCTCTGCAAAATAAGAAAGACATTAAACTGTCAGAAAGCGACCAAAGGAGAGGCATGAAGATGGGGAAGGGTCTAGAGAGGAAGTAAAAGTTGCGGCTGAGGTCACTGGGTCTGTTCAGCCTGGAGAAGAGGGGACTGAGGGGAAACCTCATTGCAGTTACAACTTCCTCCTGAGGGGAAGAGGAGGGACAGGCACTGATCTCTTCTCTGTGGTGACCAGTGACAGGACCTGAGGGAATGGCCTGTGTCAGGGCTGGTTTAGGCTGGATATTAGAAAAAGGTTCTTCATCAGGAGGGCTCCCCAGGGAAGTGGTCACAGCACCAAGCCTGACAGAGTTCAAGAAGCATTTGGATGATACTCTCAGGCACATGGTGTGACTCCTGGGGATGCCTCTCTGCAGGGTCAGGAGCTGGATTCAATTATCTTTGTGGGTCCCTTGCAATTCAACATATTCTGTAATGTGAAGTGTTCAAAAAAATAAAGATGATTACAAAGAAGGCACTACCTTCTTACACCATGAAGCACAGTATACCTTTTCTTCAAGATGCAGAATGACTAATTCTCCATAATTAAGAGGACTGTAACACAACCGAATTGGTAATGGCTCCAGCAACAATCTTTTATTGAAAACTGTTGTGAGTAAGTTGCCTAATATAAATTACACTTGTACGCAACAGTAAGGATGCATGTTCATCCACACTTTCGGCAGTTTAACATAGCCTTCATCCTTCATGGTGGAAAACTACAACTCTTTCTATCCACTTTAATCCACGTGGCAAATTAAATACAGAGTATATTACATGTATCAAAAAGTATGTATTTTCAAATTAAAAAAATAAAGAGGTTGGGAGGGAGGAAGTGACACCCACAGAGAGTGAGGATTCAATTGTCAGGTTTTTATTAGAGATGTTTTTCAGTCTGCTACTTATCTCCATTGCACTAAACCAAATGTTCTCCTGTTCTGCTGCTTCTGAAGACCAACTAGACACTTTGCTTGAATTGACTGCTGAGAAGAGCTTCCTTTTTGCCCCTTAAAGGAATGAAATATTCTTAAACGAAATTGTCAAAACTGTATTTCCAATCACAGAAAAAGTGAAAGATTATTCAATTTTTTTTTTTTATTTTAAACACTTGGGGGATGAAAAGCCTTCTACTTCTAAAGATCTTTTAAGCTCAAAAATGCATGTTGTTCCTACACGATATAAATTCTTCTCTAAAATAAAACTAAAGATAACAGCATAGAATTTAAAATTCTACCTGGATCTGACTTACTAGAGTAACGGTATTTTCGGAAAGAATAATTTATAATTCTCAAATGTAACATTACTTTAAATATAGGTGGAATTTATAATTCTTCAAACATAAGTTTAAAAACAAACAAATGTAAAATACCAGATTATGAGGAAGCAATTCAAGTTTGACTTCAAAGAGATCTTATCAGTCAAGATCTTCCATTACAGGTGATTGATGTTATGTCTTATGTTACAAACATTAATTAGTAGCTTTTTTCTTGGATTTTTTGATCTTCTGCACACAAACAAAAGAAAATAATAAATATTTTCTTAAGTAGCTTTTACTTTTTCTAGTCCCAAGCAGCAAGTGCTTCCTTCTTCATACAGCTAATTCAGCAAGGCTTTAAGTTATTCTATTCTATTCTATTCAATAGTCATGAGCAGACAAACTACAAGACACAGGAGTTTCACACAGAGCTACACAGCACTACAGGGATAATAATAAATACCACTGGTCAGTGTGCTGGACATGCTCATCCACTCTTGGAAAAGGCATAAATATGATGTGCACAGGCCAGACATGAGGCTGCATTTCTTCCAGATCCTGTACTCCTGGGTATTTAAAACCACACAAACAAACCAACCACACCACCTTACTGATTTACTATCAGTCAAAAGAAAATATCCAAAGTATTAAGAAAACCTCTAGAACAGTTGTGTCAGACAGTTGTAAGTAACAGCACAGTAAGACAAATCTTCTGCCCATGAAGTGAAAGATGTGTTGATGGCTGCAGCCCAACATGCATCTCGCAGGGCTGAATAACCACTTAAGGCTTCAAATCTTAACTGTAACTGACTGATTTTAACTATCTACAAAAGGCTGCTTTTATTAAGAATATAGGAAGCAATAACTAGTGAAATACGTTTCCATCTCTAAAACATAGATCTGTACCTTCAATGAAAGGCCACTTTAGGACTTTCTTGGACTCTGTCACCAGTCAGTGGGCTGAATAACTTCTGCTCTGTGCTTTGTTTTACTATCTGTCCATCCCAGCAAACATCTGCTTTAAGAAGAGCTTCTTGTTGGACATTCACAAGAGATCCAAACCACACAAAATTTAAGAAAACACTGAGAGGTACAGTGAAGACTTCTCCAATGCAAAATGGTAACTCAGAAGTTTCTACCCCTTTTACAAGGGGATAAGTGACAGCTCTGTTATCTTATTTATACCATTTTGTTTCTCTACTACTATTCAAAAATCCACGGATAAGAACCATTTCTACACCATTCACCAAAAGGAAAATGTTTCTAGAACAGGTTTAACTGTCAGATAAGTTAAACTTGGTAAGCAGAGGGCAGGCCAGGTTTCTGTCATAGTGCAGACAGGCTGCTGGATTAAAAGAAAAAGAGCAATTTTCAAAAAAATTCATTCAACTTTCTAAACTCAAATGGTACCTGACTTGAAAAAGCAGGTTGAAAGAAGCCATGACTTTAGGAAAAAAACCCCAACCACCAGTAAATATTTCCCCAAATTTGTCATTTCACTGTGTCAAGGAAAATAAAATGGGAAAAAATATACTGTTGTGTATGTGTGTTGGGCAGTAAAAAGGGATGAACATTGGAACAATGTTTCACACTGTATTTCTTCTAAATTAGTGGGGTGGAAAGAGACATGGAAGAAGGGAAAACAAATACAGGAGTTTCAGATACTCTTTAAAATTTCTGCAGTCAAGAAGTTACAATGGTAATGGAACCTTAAACTGACAAAGAACATGACAGTATAGTTTGCTTAATTAAAACACTACATTACAGTAAGTATTTGTGGAATACACACTGATATATAAAACTTGCCTGCTAGCTGGAAGTTTGTACTGCTTGAGTAGCAGCTGCAGAGCCCATCCTTGCATAGCAGGTAAAGCATCACAGCACTGCTACACTTAACACAAAAAAAATCAAAACAGTTCTTTTTTCTTAAATATTAAGTGATTAAAGACAACCAAAACCAACAAAAGAATCGAAATCCATTAAAACAGCTAAATACAGGCTAAATACAGTTCACTGTTAATTTACAGGAAAAACAAAAGCTAAGTATTGTAAACCATGGATTGCTTTCAGTACACTGAAATTCCCAAGCTAGGACGGAACCTCAACACATCCTGATGACTTTTGCCTACTGATTTCCTCACCTGCAAGAGTGAATATACCACTTTCTGTGATGCCATAACTTAGAACAGAAGCAGAAGAGCATTTGGAAAGACATGCAAATGATGCAAAGGATTAGGGATTATAAAACCCATTTACTTTATTACATTGGTCAGTATTTGCAGCCCATTATTTCAAAGTCCTGAAAATATCTGTTTCTACCAATTACATATCCATTATCTTCATGTTAGGACTACCTGACTGTAGGCATCCTAAATCTCCCAAGTTCACTTACAGACAGGGGAGGGCAACATCTCTCCTGGTAACAGAAAACACTACAAGCACACAGCCTTATGCAGTCACAGGGAAAGTACCAGCACTTCAAGCTAAACTAAATTCAGGATTTTATCAAAAAGCATAAATTGACACTATATAAAAGTTAAAATTGACTTATTTTAAAATAAAATCTATTAGGTCTCATTTTAAGACTTGAAATTAATTGGCTTGGATGATAAACTTCAGGATTTGCTGATGCAGAATACAAAAGGAAACTGCAATTTTAGTCTAAAAGCCACTGTAAGATCAGAAATCCTCTTTCCAATGACAAGTTGTTAAGTATATAGTTAAGAAATTAAAAAAGCATTACTTTTATTATACACTTCTGAGTTTTCTGGGATATCCTGCTTAAGAGTTTCCCAAACTTGACAAGGCATTCTTGCGTTTGATTTCCATCAATTCAGGGGAGCTATGTTTCCTGATATGTTTTACATACTTCTGTACATGAACATGACCAAACATACCCAAATTTCACTATGAAGTCAGTACTTAAATATCATGTAAGCAGTAACAGTACCTTTGAAGTGAAGAAAATTACTCTCTCTGTTTTCCCTTTCTCAATCCCTATATCATTACTTTCAGTTTCTGTTGAATAAAAAAGCTTTTACTCAGAACACTTTCAGTTTAGTAGGGAAGTGTAAAAGAATGTGTTCTGCTTGAGAAAGTCATCCAAAGTTAGGACAGCAACCAGGTGTCAGGGTAAATGGAAAAAATAGAAGCCAGAGGTTAGAAGACAACAACCATCCAGGAAAAAAACCCTCTACCTATGGTTTATTTCAACATTACATGAGCCTTAATTATACCACAATGGTTAACACGTTGTTTAAAGCCAATTCCTCTTCACCCCACTTACCCACAAAATAGTTTAAAATATGAGATTGGAAATGAGAATGTAAATTGCTTCTATGAAGTGATTTGTAATGTTTCTACAGTTTCTAGGAAATCAACAGCTAAAATAGTCCTGTAGAAGAGAGTGATTTCGATCCTCTGGAAAAAAAGACCAAACAAAAACCAAAGCCACAAGACTCTGATCAAGCCCTGTAAATCTGTCCAATATGTACACCTAAGAAAAAATCCTCATCTCAGGGTTAGTAAAAGCATCCTAAGAATTCTGCACAAGTGAGCACTTTCACTTACAAAAAGAAAAGGAAATAAAACCCCCACATATAATACAAGTGCACAATAATCAAATCAATAATCAATTTCTTATTTTTTTTAAAGTAGGCATTAAGCAAGAAACAGCGAACTGTGGTGAAAAGCTGGTTTCCATTTTATGTAGGTTCTTTTCCTTGCAGAAGAAAAACGAATAGACCCAAACAGCATTTGTTGTTATTCCAGTACAGCAGTAAAGCGTCCACATCACCTTTACAGCCACCTGATATGTAAACATCTATTTATGTGGGAGGCACAGACAGAGCTGATCTTGAGGACTGCACACACTCCCTTTTGCAATTACTGGTTATGACAAAACATATTAAGTGTTTTCAAATGTAGGTTAGAGGAGAGCATCAAAACATCATGTGCAGTACGAGACATTAGTTGAGGAGAAGCTGTGACAGGCAAGAACAGGCTCTTTGAGAGATTTACCAACACACACTAAAAAAAGCCTTTGAGACTGCATAGTATCTTGGTAACGTATATGCACAGGTCATCACAAAGCTGATTGTTTTCATTTGACAGAATAAAATTAGTGTGCTTTTAAGGAAAGGTCATTTTCAAACATTTATAGAAGCTTCTCTTCTAATATACTACTTATTTAGACTGTAGAGATTCTCAGTGTTCTTATATTAGTGCATTTATTTGCATACCCTTTTGATATCTAGTAGTAGTTCCTCAAAATATACTGTTTTTTCTCTAAAATTTCAATAATGTCCTCTAAACTTGCCCCAGTTAGTGTAGAAGATATATAAGGAAAAACGAATGTGAGCCTATTATTGACAAATTTGTGTTTAAAAAAAGAAACACAAAGCCCATGCCAATGCTGTTGCTCAACTTTGTTTGTTCTGTAACAGTGCTCTGCTGTCACTGCATTCACCATTTCGTCTCTGCTATGAATTTCCTCCATGTTGATCTACAAAAACATTCCTCCTCTCTCTAGCAAAGGTATGCTTTTCAGGTTCACGCTGCCAAGATGACCTTAGGGACAGGGATCCAGGTCTTTACCACCTGAAATGCTATAAAATACCAGGCTGATAATATTCTTTATTCTAAAATGCCTTTGTATACATCCTAAGTCTTTTCTTCTGTGCAAAACTGAAGACTTTGTGAAATGCAATTTTGTTTTAGTCCTTCTCTGACAAATAAACCTTTCCCTATTCTAAATAATTTCCTCTTATCTAGAGCAGCATTTCCACTTCTTTCAAACAGCAACACAAAGCACCTGCAGCTCTCCCTACATCCAAATCAAACATTTATATCAGGCCCTGATCTGCCAGGGCTGAAACAATAATATAACATTTCCTCCCAGCGACATGAAGATCAAGCAAATCTTTCTTTCATTATGACACAGATTTAATACAAAATTTAACACAGACAGTCTTAGGAATGTGGAGTTTCTTTCAGGTTGCCAAGGGTCAGAGATGGTTTATTTTTCAAATGGCATTGTTTCTGAACAGGTGTTTACTGCTCTGGTTTACTACACCATCCCTTTTATAGACTACACATAGTATCTGTTTGCTAGAATTCTTTTGTTCAAGCAATTACAATGCTCTCTAGATGAAGGCCAACCAGTACCTCTGTCTTCTTATAGCCATATTAGTCACAACAGACTTTCAGACATTACAGGAGAAAAAAACCACTAAAATTTTAAAAACTCAATTTAAAAAAGAGTTAATTATTATATCAGTTCAAAACCCAGAAGATACATTTTACAAACAATGTTATTAATTCCATGGAGTATGAATTACATCTTCTTCCTCTTTTACTGGCTATACTAGTATCCTACGGGCTGGTACTTTATGGGAAATAATAAAGCCTGTGACTTGTTTTTTGGAAATAGAGCACTACAGTTCTGGTGAACATTGCTTATACCTTTTATGCACTGCTGTGCACAAACAGGAATGAAAGAGTCTAGCTCTAAAACAGAGCTTTATAAAGAAAGACATAAAGACTACCCTGAATCTGGAATGCACAGAGGTAAGCACCAAAACTCAGTACCACGCAACTTTACGAAAACATGCAAAGAAAGCTAATGCAAAAGCAAATCAGTATTTTCACGCCAACAGAAAACAGAGATTTATGACCACAGCTAAGAGGCCAAATAAGCCCTATGCTCAGACCATTAAAAAAAAAAAAAAAGCCCTGCAGTATGACTGTTCTGTTTCCTGCAGGAAATGAGATGCTTGTATTAGATACCCCTGTGGTTTTCATACTGTAAATGTATCAGCTGGTACAAATCCTCTGGAGAGGACTATTAACTAATGCTTAGAAAGAGCAGTGGCAATAGCAGACCGCACATAGTACCTTGCAGAAGAGGGGACAAAAGCTGACAGATCACGCCTAAAAATCTGAGAGCCAAAAGCTGAAGAACACATCTTGTAGTAGTGGCAATGCCTGAGGAACGTACATACCTACACCCGCTTATTTCCCCACGCTCCACTCACTGCTTCTTTAAATAAGGAGCCTATTGCTCATCAGTACTTCTCTCATTTAGGAGCCTCAATCCCACAGTACCGCTCATTAAACCATCCCTGGTTACACGCGGCAGAGGAGGACCATGCACAGGCTACACACATCTTGTGCATGGCCATTTTCCTCCTTTCTACCATGTTTTCCCCCCGGTTAGTGCTGCTGAGCTAACCTGCCTCCCGGGGCCGATGGGGGCAGCCAGCCCCCCGCCCGGGCCGCGCTCCTCTCCGCGGGCAGACCCCGCAGCTTCCCCGCCCGCCGGCCTGGGTGGAGCCGCTCGCCCTCTCCATTGCAAAACCACTGCCAGGGCCGCAAGGGAGGAGGAGAGAAGAGGGAAAGGAGGAAGGGAAAGAAGGTGTAAACCTGTCTGGGGGAGAGCCCGGGGCCGGGCACTGCCGCGGGGCGGGAGGGCAGGGCCGGGCCGGGGGTGGGCAGCGGGGAGACAAAGGAGGGATGGAGGGTGCCCATGGAAGGCAGGGGAAGCCGCGGAGGGGGCGCTGCCGGGGAGCCCCGCGGGGCACCTGCCCGCCCCAGCACAGCACAGCCCCGCGCACACACACACACACACACACACACACACGTACCGAGCAGCAGCAGGCGGTGCGTCTGCTTGTACTCCCGCTTCTGCTCCTTGAGCGCCCGGTCGATGCTCTTGCTGACTTTCCTCGCCTCCTTCTCCGCCTCCCGCTCCTCCAGGCGCAGCTTCTCCCAGGTCCTCTGCAGCGCCGGCGGCTGGTGCAGCGCCTGCTGCCGCGCCGCCTTCCCCGCGCCGCCCAGGCCGGGGCCGCCGGCCTT
>JAWWMO010000083.1:98497357-98530571 GCA_035047845.1 Dendrocincla fuliginosa
CCGCGGCCCCCTCAGGGCCGGCCGGCCCGCCCCGACACCCCGCTGCGGGACCCTCGCCCCGCACCGCCCGCCCAACCCCTGCCCTCCCGCTGCCCTCCTTCCCTCCTGGCTTCCTCCCTCCTGGAAAGGCCGCCGTGCCGCCTGCGTGAGCCCCGCAGCCGCACACCACCACCCACCCCCCTCCTCAGGGCTAAGCCCCACACGGACGGACGGACGGCCAGACAGACAGACGTGCTCTCGCCCCGGCATCCCCGGGGGAGGAGCCGAGGCGGAGGCCTCTGGCAGTGGGGGACCCTTGCGGGGACAGCGGCCCCGGAGAGGCCGAGGCAGCCCCGGCGGGGTCGGCGTGCTCGCTGCCAGCCCCGGTGCGCGCACACGCGCGCCGCGCCCACGCGCCGACTGAGGATGCCGTGGGAGGAAGGCTTTGGGTGCGACGGCAGCGGAGAATAATAGGCAGTGTCGGGGTTTGCTGGCTGTCTCAGTCAGCGTTGGCAGCAGTAGTACTCCAGCCGCGCGCTGCTGTGGGCTGCGAGGGGAAGGCTGGTGCCTGAGGTGAGCCGGTTCCAGGGCAGTGGCAGCCCTTCTCACGAGAAGTCCTGGACAAACCCAGGTTACTTGGAATGTGTCTCGAACGGGCGCCCCTTCTGCTTCATCCATCTCCATGTTCTTCATGATCTCAGCGGTCCTTTTCCAGCGGCACGTGGCTGCTGAATTAAACAGCATCTCTCTGAATCTTAAAGCAAAGGTCACGTCGTGTGTTCGCTATTACGGCTGACATGTACCTCAGAGCAATTTAGAGTCCCTTACTTAAGTAACATTGACCGCATTCATGAATATCTTTATTCATGAACATCTCTTTGGATTCTGTAATGACCTGTCGTATTGGGTCATTGATTTTGTCTCCTTTTTTTTTTTTTTCCAGTGACCAGTATTATATTAATAGATGCCACTATTTATATACTGCTGTATGATGAAACAGAGGGAAGTACAATTCCTAGTCTGCTTTACAATTAATGAATTCGAGCAAATTTGCTGTTTAGTTCCTGGATATGGGAAACAGAATTGGTTTTGTGACAGACCTATTCATGTTGAATGATTTAGCAAATGTCCTGTAAAATATGTATTTACCAAGCAATGGGTTTGGCATTAACTTTCACTTGGGGGGAAACACCATCACCCCACCTAGGCATAAAATAAATAGATGCCTTTTAACTGAAAGCGTCAACTGTCTGTGATTGCACCACACAAAGGAAATTTTGCCAGTGAAAATATCAGCAGGATTCAGCACACTGTAGATTATTGTTCACTTATACCCTTCAAAATGTCCACCAACTATTTGGACTGATGTCTTAGCTCCAAGAAGACCATCCCATAGCTGTTGCTTCTGGTGTATGTTTTAATACATGACTCTTTAGTGTCTTGGTTACAATCTTCTTGCAAAACATGCAAGCAGTTACATCACAGCAGAGGATGTTTCACCACTTTTGCAGTGCCACTGTGCCTTGACTGAAAGTCTTTATGGGCCGTAAGGATACACAACCTTTTAGGCTGCGAGTGAAAGATTGCAGCTTTCAGCTGGAAACAGAGCAGGAATTGGGTTAAGAAGAATCTAAATGTTCAACGTGGACCGAATAGCCAGGATTCTGGGTTTAGTGGCTGCATACTTTACAGTGTAACTGGATCCCATAGGAGAATTTGCTACTCATCCAACAATATGATAAAACCATGAAAAAAAAGAAACCCAACCCAAAGTAATGGTGAAAGTTAGGTATTTAATATTTGGTACCCAAATGTCAGTGCACATACTTAGTTTTTTTAAGGTAATCCTTAGGGCTCAATGCATACAACAGCATTTGGAGAATCATCAGCTGCTTTTAAATAATGGAAGAAATGCCATAATCTGGCCAAATGAGTTCAGATTAGGTAAAATTTCTCCTACTAAAGTGCTCCTGGGCATGTACAGTGTATGCTCAGTGAGTACACAGGGAAGGTGCAGTATGTATTCAGGGTTAGAGAAGAGACCTGGTAGAATATGCTCTGTAAAATCACATACTTTTAAAATAATTTTGAAATAGCAGCTAATGTATTAACAACTGTGGATAGGTAGCATCCTTGAAAAACAGGCCACTCTGCCAAATGCTGATATAAGTCTTTCAGCTTATCATATGTCAAATAAAATACGTTCGCTAAAGGTTCTTCAGTGACCCAGAAGAGCAAATTGAGTCTTGAGGGGAAAGTATTCCATGATTTTTTTCTTACAACTTCTAATAAAGAACATTAAGCATCTGTCTCCTCTCTTTCCACAGAGGAATATTGATCATGGCTACTTCTGGATTACCATGGACTGAGATTTTCAAAAATTTAAAGTGAGAAAGTCAGTATGATGCAGTTTTCTGATGTGAATACTCTTTGGAGAATCTTTCATGAAATAATGTTCAGCATTTTCTAAGGTTAGTCTTCCAAACTGGAACTTAATGACTGGCCTTGTTTTTCAGTAGTACTAAATAGCTATGATTCTCATTGTGCTAACCGAAATTAGAATCATAAAGTCATAGAACAGCCCAGGACTGTTCTCTGGGTAAGGGATCCTTAAAAGTTTCTCTGGTCCAACCTTTCATGGGAAAGGTAGCCTATCACCTTGTCTAGCCTCATCCTGAAAACCTCCAGTGATGGGGACTGCCACATCCCTGGGGAGGTTGTTCTAGTGAATGGTTGTTCTCTCTGTAAAAAGATTACTTCTTACATTGACATGAAACATTTTGTGGTGCAACTTGTGCTCCTTGTCTCTTGTCTTCTCCATGTGGCTTCTTGTGGTGCTCCTCTTTTCTCTTTATGACCACCCTTTAAGCACAGGAGTACTGTAACGATGTTCCTCTTGAGCATTCTCTTCTCCAGGGAGAAGGGAAGGTCCCTTCTGAGCCTTCTCCAAGGAGAAGAGACCTAATGCCTTTGATCTCCTCACAGGGCAGGTTCTCCAGCCCTTGGGTCATCATCGTGTCCCTCTTTTGGACCCTCTCCAATCCATCCACATATTTTTTGAATTGTGGGGACAGCTAATGAATATGTATATTTAGATGTGAACTTGAAGTAAACCACTTTAAACTGTTTTTTTGTTTCTTGCTTTCAGTATATAGTTCTAAATAAGAAATAAATAATTAGAGGTGATATCCAGTCATATGCAGCAGCTGGGTATGTCCATGAGATGGCTCTACTTACTTCTAGCAGTAATACACCTCTAGTAAGTAAATGTATAAATATTATTCCTATGAAGAACTCTCTGTACTGTTTCTTTAAAAAGAGTGAAATTCTTTTCACAGTTTTATAATAATTTTGATTTGACAATATCCATGGGTACTATATAGCTTTATGGGATTTATACAGTGTTCCATGTTTAAACCAATAAATAAGTTTGTGATCAAACTGAAACAAATGTAGTAAATACAGTTGCCTTGAAAATGTAACTCTGTGGAAGTTTAAGAGACTCCAATTAAATGAATCTGTAATAATTTTGATAAGGCAAGGATCCTAAAGGCAAGGAGAAGCTGTTCTGGGGCTGGACATTTGTTCATCTTCTTCTTCTTTCTCTAGTTAGTCACTGTATCAGTGAATGAGTTTATCCATATTCTGACTACAGTTTTGCCATATTGTTTTCCTGGATCTTGGTCAGTATAGTGCTATGAATTCAGAAACTAGAAATCCAGAACCTGCAGTGGGATATTTTTTCAAAATTATTTTGATATATTTTCTTCAGGATTCTCCAGGACCTCACTGATGATTAGTGAAAAATTTTGCAAAATTTTTGGGTTTATTAACCAGGAAAGCTATGCAATACAATGTAAAAGAAGTAGAAAAAGGTGCTGTGACAAACACTAGGTATTTGCAAAACTCCCGTTGAGGTTAATTTTCCTCTTGGATAAAGGGTCTAGGATTTATCTAGCTTCCATCAGAAGATGAATATCTTTTGTCTTCTTTCATAGGCGCCTGTCAAAAACCTACTTGCTTCTTTTGGAACAAATACTATTTTTCTTGTTCTTAAGATTTACAATAAACACTAGTATGCTTGTGCTGCCCTACTGTATCATTACTGGTATATGGGAAGAAGAAAATATTGGTTTTGAGATATGCTATATATATATATGTATGCTTTGCTCTGTAAAGACTGGAATCTGTGTTGCCGATAGAGAACTTACCAGTAAGCAGAGCTACAATAGCAAATCTCTCTGTGAAATGTACAGAGATTAGATGAGTTTCCTGACCTCCTACAATCTCAGATCATCCAAAGACAGAAGACCACTCAAAAGACAGAAGACTGCCTATTTTCCCCTGTTCTTCTTTACAGGACACTGCGGGATTTATAACTTGTCTATCCTACACACAGAGACACAGATATAAACTCTCCCTCATCCCCCCCCTCTGTTTTCGTAGAACTCCAACCTTCACCACAAATTTTATGTGCCACTTTTACTGGTTACCTGAAGATTTTTGAAGTGGGAAAAAACAAATCTTATAGTGGAAATTCTGCTACAAAGGTAAGAGTTGTAGAGCAACAGTTATTCAAACTTAATTTTATCAAATCATCTCTTACTCATCACCATGGTATTTTTGTGCAGCTTGTCATATCTGAGCATGATGTCAGTAAAACCATCTACCACTTCTCTTTGGAGAGCTTCTTTCATGTAAATACTGTAAAAAAATTAGCAGCTCTTAAAGTAGCCTCCTGCTGGAAAAAGGGATATAGGTTTATTAAAAGTGGGGCCATTAGTGCCACTTGTATTAAAGTTGCCTTTTACCTCTCATTATTAGACATTATTTTCATTAGCTTAAAACTGTGCAAAAACAGGTTTTGGGCTAAATTTCAGCAACTGCTGAAACCCATCTGAACATGAATATTTTTGTTTGGTTTAACTTCCAAAATACCTCAGCCATTTTCACAAAGAGTTTAATGAGAAACATACTGTTGCAGTTTAAAAACATCTTACTGACTTTCAGAAGGACTAATAGATTATCTTTCTTATATCAGTCATGGTGTATCTTTTTTGCTTTAAGAGAAGTGATCACCAGTATATAGAAGATGTTTTAAGCAATGTTGGAGTAGACAAGCTTAAGGGAATTTACTGCAAGTACCAAAATAAGATAAAGTAGGTCAGCTTGCTTGAAAACTAGGTTCTGAACAAATGAAGTAAGAAAACAGCCAGAAAGAGATTTAAAATGCAAATTGTGGGATAAGGTAATTTTCTGTGGTACTGTATTAAACAGGGAAGGGTACACACAAACCAGACCAGATTGAAGTTTCTGTATGCTTAGCAGTGCTATCAGATAACATAATGCGCTGTTGTCAGAGGCATAGCTGTTGATTTCACTGTAGCATTGAGCCCCTAAAGCAAGAGGGGTCCTAATGATGTATTTTAAATATCTTTGTAAAGATGGCTTTAAAAAGCCTGCTGACCCTTGGTGTTGAATCAGGGGTTTGTAGAATTTTTTGTGTTATGAATATGGTTTTTGCTCTCAGAAAATCTGATTGAATTTTAACACTTTTTAAACTGTGACTTGCACAATCTGAAACGCAGAGCACAAAGCTCTTCTACGAGGAGGAACAGTCCTACTTGTAACAGCCCTGATCTAGGCGGAGGGAAAGGACATGGCTCCAGGAACACTTCTATTAAAAGACTCTGATCCTATTTTGCGTGTGAATAATGTATGTATATCTATCACGTACTGCATTTCTTTTAAGTCAGGGAAGCATGCTTTATCTGTGCAACCTCAATTCATTTCCATATAAATATTCATCATGACGCAGTCTTCAGCTTCACACAAACAACTTCTCAGACTAAGCTGTTTGTTTTGGGGACTCTCTGCTCTTGATGTGAACAGCCAGCAGATATGTAAAAGAAGTCTTAGCTAGCTATAGAGACTTCTGGAACCTTCTGAATAACTGAGAAAAGTATTTTATTTTAGAAGATCTTTTTAGATTACTGCTTTAATGCAAAAACTAATTTAAGGCAAGAGAACAGAAAACAGATGAGCTGATGCATAAATGTAGATCACCATACAAACTTTAGCTTTCATTTTAATATTAGGCAAATTATTCTTTCCATTTCAATGGAAAATCAGCCTAAAAATATAGTAAATAATAGAAAAATAGAAAAGTTTTGTTTGGAGGGGAATTCTGGGTATTGTAGTTCAAATGTGAATTTCGGGGGCTAATGAAAAGAGGAGACAACAATATAAGTAGGAACAGACAATACAGTTTGGTTGATAAAATAATTGTTTTCTGCAATGCATTTTTTTTTTGGTGAAAATTGACAGCATTGACAGAAATCAGAAATTGACAGCATTCTCAGAAATCCAATCAGAATACTCAATCCAAAAATTAAATTAGACTGCATCAGGATTGACAGTTGCTTCCAAGACTAGCCACTTAACAGGACTGAAATAGCTTACACTAGGGAAACCAATGAAAATAGGAAATAATTAATCAATGCTCATTGTAGAAATCAAAGAGAAAGAGCAGGAAGGAATATTAAATGAAGTGCAGCCGTTATAAAAATATGTGAACATGATGCTTGTCTTAGGTTAAAAATATTGAAGTAGTTTCAACAGAAGATGAGATGAATATTTTTGGCTTTTTATGGCTAGAAAAATTAATTATTATTTCTTTTTACTGAGAGATCCACTCAATGGTGGAAATCCCAGAATAATTTTTATAATTGCTACAATAATTTCTTAGTCCTGTACTAACTTAGTCCAGTACTAGCTTAATTTAATTTGCCTCTGCATTAACACAGAAGAAACTTTCCCATTCCTTTCTCTTTCTGTCTTACTCTTTTTAATTTTTTGATTAATTATCAGGGAAATAAATTGGGAACCTGAATTCTCAGCAGCCTTCCCACGCTTCTCAGGATTGGCATAGCAGAGAAGTTGGAATACCTCAAAAATGTGGCCTCTTCTGTGTTTCTCATTGCTGGTGAGAGACTGTCCCTTTCAAGCAGCTTCATGCCAAACCTGAAATCTGGACTGATACAAGCTTTCCTCTCCAGAATATAAACAGAGAGGATCATCTGCTTTCCTAATCTTCTGCTTTTCTCTCCTTTTTGGCCTTCATTCACTTCTTTGAATAGAAATACCAGGCAACTTTCAAGAATACAAATATGTTTAAAGTCAAAGTACTACTAAAAATAGGCTGTACCTAGTCATACAGTCTTGTTAATCCTCTGCGCATGGTTGGTTATTCCTCAGGACAATGTGCATTTCCCTGCATTCCTTAGTTTCAGATGACATTGGCGTTAGATTTATCTGATTTCTCATGAAGGAAAAATTTCCAGCCTTACAGAAGATCTCCCACAAATGAAAGCCTGCAAGTGACAGTTGTTGGTCAAGCCTTTCATCTTTCAAGTTCTTGTTTAAAAGAGGTTCTACCCAGGTGATATTATGGAGAGGTTTGGCAGTCTTTCGTGAAAGAGTTTTTTAAAAATCTTCATGCTTATTATTACACAGTTCTGCGACACAAAGGTGCTGTAGATGCTCTGAATACCACAGTTTCTCTTGAATAGATGCCTGCCTATGACAAAAGTTTATGAACACAAATCATGTAGCTATTAGGTAATATTTATTTTTTTATGTGCTAACAGCAGAGATGCTGTGAAGACGTGAAATTATGCATAGAACATTATTCTTAAGAATATGCAAAAGGACTTTATATTTAGAATAGTGAAAGAAAATAACAAAAATTGGAATTTTACATAAGCAGCTTCAGAGGAGCTTCAAAGCAGGATAAATATCATAAATATATATTTTTTAAAAAAAATACATATTTCTACCCTTAATATTGGCTTTTATACTTCAGTTTCATTCTTCTTTAACTGACAGTGTCACTAATTTCTATCTGATTTCACTTAAGGTATATTAAAAAGCAGTGCAGTGTCAAACAGAGCTTCCTGATTGTATAGCAATGGACTTCTGCTTTCTGTATATTAGTTTTCCTCCAGTGGATGTTATGAGCAACTTCAAGTCCACGTGAGACAGATCTCAATTTACATTAGTTATGCTGGGTCTTACAGTAGTATCTTGCAAAAAATTAGATCATTATTCATGCCTAAACGGCCTTAATGAAGGCTTTAATACGATTTAAATGCAAATGTACCATCTTCTCTAAGGGACTTCAGACTTCTCCTCTAAAAGGGACATGTTCTTGGTCTTAATGTAGTGGGCATATCTTTCAGCAATGTTCTCTTTTCCTAGATTATGCAGGTCATGAGGTTATCAACACCCTGAAACCAGGGTATATAGGGAGGAAAAGGTTGGTGAAAAGTGTAATACTTGCATGGACAGGAGTCACCACTCTGTTTCTTGCATTGTGGTTCTTGCAGCCATACTGTGCTGCCACAGACCTTTCGTGTAATAGTGATGAGTGGCAAAGCTGGTATTGGAAAGTGTCTTAGATGTTTTTAATTGTGAACATTATAGCCAGAAAAGCACAAAAAACCACCCCAATAAAAACCAACCAACCAAATAAACAAAAAAAGCATGTGTGTGTGAGGGGGTGGAAATCGAAAGAATTGCTCAGACTGTGGAAGGTTCATCAGGATATGATTAGTTTCCTCTGATAACGCTTAAATAACTTCCTGTGATGTTAGTAAAGGAATTGGTTTCGAGTGAAATGTATTTCCTCTAACTAATTTATTTTCTTCATTATTATTTAATATTGTTGAAAAAATAAAGCTTGGATTATTACTTTTTCTGTGTTTTTCTTCATAGCAAGGTCTAATGAGGCAGTCAGAAGCACAATTAGGAAGCAAAGCATCCACCATCTGTTGAACTGCTCCCGAATTTTGTAGGAAGAGATGAGTCCTAGGGCCTTTCTGCTATTACTCCATTGTGTTTCTGAAGCTGCCCAGCTGCTTGAATAGACAGCATGCATTGGCCAGGCCTGTTGGACACATCCTCATGGCTGTTCTTGGGCATGAGTGAAGAACATGAAGAACATGAGTGAAGAACATATGTGGTTTTCCTTGGAGCGGTGGTTCTGTGAGGGGAAGGCCTCCCCTTAGGACACTGCCCAAGGACATCTCCCAGTACCAAGGGTCCTCATCCTCGCCCCGCCTGAGTGACCATTTTACTACCGGATACCCTGGAGTCGTTCTTTGACCTTTTAGGTGAAGTGAACCAATCTTCTGGGTACCCCTGAGAGGCTTCCCTCATGCATGTGAGTATGTACGTGCACACTATGGATCATCTTTCTTGTCCATGTGGTGACAATATCTCCAACTGGTACACCAAACCAGTAACTTGTTAAATGTCATTGAAGTGTCATTGTAATTGCCCCTCTTTGTTAGTTTTGGCCACTGGTTTTGGTTGCAAATTAAAGTCTGAGTTTGTTATCAGTATGAAGTTGGGTTTTTTGTGCCTCTATGACAAGACTTTTTGCAGCTGAAGACATTGTGCCAATCACCATAGTCAACAATTTTGATTAGTATTATGTCAGTCTCTTTTGGAACTGGAAACTACAGGCATCAAGAGTTTTAGGAGTACTGATGTGGGAAAAAGACTAATTCACTATCTCTCTTGTCTTCTGGGTAAAACAGATGGTATCTCCAGAGGAGATACTCAGAGCTCTTTTACCTTCTTTCCCCATTCATTTGAGAGTCTGGTGATGCTTGCAGGAAGAAAACAACTGATTCTGATTCTCTGAGATGTAAGAGGTTCCAGATCTGTAAGAGAGACTCAGTAGCAGGGGAAAACTATTTTTTCCTGCTCTTTTATGAAAGACAGGCTTACTCTTTTCCTACTTCTCATACAGTACAGTTTCTCAGGCCTTCATTAAACAATCCTTTACTTAATCCTGTGAAGAACTGTGCCATTTTAGAAACTGAGATATATGCAAGTTACCAGTATAAAGAAGCTATTACTGCTCAACTGGATTTTGGATACTGAAAGAAGGAGACTGTCAAAGTCCTTAGCTTCAAAGAGAGAGCCAAAGGAAAAGGAAAGAAAATAGTATATTGAGAGCAAAATTGTTCTGGAAGGTTGTGTGGATACAGTGGTTTGGAAGGCTGAAACAGATGTGAAGGCTTTGAAAGCCATGAATCTACTGCTGGCTATGTAGGTCTCAAGACTAAAGTTCCATCACTTACTTGAAGCGCTTGTGGTGCTTTCATACATACATTGGATATGTTTCCGCAGTGAGAGAGTTCAAAATCAAAACTTTAAAAAATCCTGGGTTTTCCTTTGTGCTATTATAAACCTTGTTGGATATATTTGAATTCTGATTGTCAAAGTCAGGATCTTCTATTACACTATTTCATGTGTGATTTTTTTTGTTGAAAAAAAACCCCAAACAACAAGCAAACTCTAAAATTGCGTCATCCTAACTGGCAACAACTTTCTATACTGTTCTTGGTGGTTTCTTCTACTAAATAATGCCAACATGGAGAAAAGCCTTTTTAGAATGAAGGAAGTAGGACTGTACATGTGCATTTTTCTACAGTGGGGTGGTAACTAAATCCAGCACAGTGCCAGCCAGTGCAAGCAGTGAATGACAAGAAAAGTAATTTCTTCAGAAGGATGCTATGTTCCTTCTTGAAATCCCTAGACAGAACTTACTCTTAGTTGGAGATTATCCTTTGTCTGAGGCAATGAATCTCTTTACTTCTAACTACCAAGCTGTCCTTGTCTTTCTTTCTTATTTCTTTTGATGAATAAAAAATTACATTATAGAGTGAGAGCTACCTCTGAGATAATTTTCAAAAACATCTACAGTGTGTCTCTTAATGTGCGTACTTTCCTGTCATTTTGATCACATATGCAGCATGCTGCACAACATAAATACACAGCCTTTTGCAGAACTATGCCCATGTACACCATATAAATTTAATGTCATATTGCATTTTTTAATTGTGCTAGTTAGAATTTTGTCTGTTTAGATGTCTTAAGGGGCTGCTTAATTTCTCAGCAAGCACCTCTTCTTGACAACTACATTTACAAGTTAACTCTAGGGATAACAGAAGATTCTGCATGGGATGTTTCTGCAACATCCTTGAGGTATAAGTAAAGAAAAATGATTTCTTTGAATCTATCACTAAAACAAGGGGGAAGAGCTCAGTTCATCCAGAAGCACTGTCAGTCTGAAGTGACTGCTTGTTGTCAGAAGTCTGATATATGTTAATCCTATTCATATGTCTGTGTAAAGTAACGTTGTTGTACTGTGTCCTTTCATGCATGTTTATATGAAATGCATCAAGTGGTTTATGAAGGGAGTGCACAGCAAAGTGTGAATCTTTCTCAAGTCCAAGACTAAAAGCACCGTGACAATTGAGAACTTAATTTTTTGTACTGTATTTGCCAGGGCAATAATAATATTAAGTGCCTGTTTGGTAAATGTCACTGTTAAACAAGGCCAAGCAAACTTTGCCATCTCCAGAGTAGGAGCTGTATTGATGAGTTAGGTTAAATGTAATAAGGAGGGATCTGAACCTGAATAACTGATGGTTTGATCTGGACCATAAAATAAAGAAGGGACATTTTGTGCTGGCTTTCCTTTCATGAGGGCTAGTTACCAGTGTTGAAGGTACATGAGAAGCAAGGTCCAATAGCCCAGCCAATGTTAGCTGCACTTGCAGGAGAAGAGTAAGCTGCCAGTGATAGGTAGATGTGCAAGTGTTACTGGTTGTTTCTGTCAAGCTCTCTTTTTGTAAAACTTTGTGAACTGTGCCATTTACTTAGTATTTAAAAACTTCCACGATGAGAAGCTCTCTTTACTCTCCAAGTATGGAGAAAACTCGTGAGAGAACCTGGTTAATAAAAACAAAAGCCATCATCCATATCTCCTTACACAGAGTATATTAATTTTTGAATGGAGTCTCTGTTAAATGAAACTCTACTATCAGTAGCTACCAAAGCAGAGGACACAAGACAGTTTCTTCTGTTCTGCTTGCAGGTAAGTTGTTGTGGGGGACAAGGCTGTTCCTGTGTCAGCAACGTGGCTTCTGGGCCTCTGATCACTACTTGGGACCAAATCTTTTTTCTGGATTTTCACTACACAACTATGCCGGGGGTGTATGTGCCTTTGAGGTGCCAAATTCTGCTGGAATGGTTAGAAACCTCTGCTTTGGAGCAGAGCCATAAGACCAATGGGATTGCTTCTGGCCATTGCTGTACTCAAATAAGACACAGGAAACATGCTCTTCATTCACAGGACTGTCTTTGATCAGCTTCAGGGAAAATAATTATAGCTTGTAATTTATGCAAAGCATCTGGGGACAATTTCAACTAACAGTGGAAAACGTACTAAGAAAAAATGTCATTTTGTATAAAATGTATTTGTGGTAAAAATATCTGTGTATGGCATCTGTGGACACTATGAGGATTTTGGGCACAATTCTTAATTATTTCTGTTTGGCACACAACAAAACGAAAAGGGGAATAGTGCTCTCTTTTGCCTTTTTTTATGGTTTGTGGCATCTTAGCTCAGCTATTTAGATATTGTCAGGACACAGAATCATAACATCTGTAATGACAGCAAAGAATTACCAATTTTTAAATATGTAACTTATAACAATTTAAAACATAAAAGCCAATCACTTTAATCAGGAAGTAATATTAATATTGGTTTCATTAAACTTATTAATAATATCAGTATACATTCTAATACACACCATTATGCAATATAATTATTAATTATAGCTATCATTAGTAATAGCATTTAATATATCAATAGTATAGATTTAAATATTATAGAATTCCAAGTATTTAATCTAACTGTATGCCACTTTTTTTTTTTTTTAAATGCTTTTGTTACGGTGTAGAAGAAATAACCATTAACCCAGAATTTGACTTCTTCAGATTCAAACAGATGTGCAAGGACAAGGCATGCCAACATACACTGCAGAATGAAGCAGAAAAGGATAGCTGCAGGTTTTCAAACCGTGTATATGCTGAAAGCTGGTGTCAGAAAAAGTGTTTATTTTTATTTTAGAGAGGAAATAATAAAAAAAATTACTCCCTGTTGCTCCTTGGCACTTTGCCTGTCTCCGCTTTGATGGAGCGGCAAGCACCCTGCAGTCTTCCTGGAACAGCAGCAGGGCTCTGAAGTTGGGGGTGCAATCCTACACAGAAAAGAGCTGCTGAAGTTCTGCTGCAGCTTGTTTTAGTCTTGCTCTCTCATCTCCCTATCCCACCCAGAACAGGATTTTGTGTCAGAGAGGAAAAAAAAGTAATTTGGGAGCTGCTGTTTGGACACCCCACATGGTTGTCTGTGAGGCCTAGGCTCTGTTCCAGCAGTCACACAGGTGATGCAGTACTGTTCAGGTCATTTCTCTGTACTAGCTTTCTTCCAGCTTCAATTATTTCATCTTTATTGAATTGTCAGCTTAGTGGTGCAGATCTGTCCATCTCAGCTCTTGAAGTGCACTACTTAATGTTGTCAGAGGGCAAAACCTAGGGATTGTATCTTAACATAATATTCCGTATCATAGCATCTTATCTTAGTAATCATTCTGTTACTGCAGTAAGAAAACAGGGTTAAGTGTGCACGTCATTACCCCTGTTGCTTCTTAATTGACTGAAAGAATCAATTTCTATTTGTCACATGCATTTATTTTTTACAACTCATTGATTACATCATGCTCAGTATGTTGATCTGTTTCTGTTTGAAAATGATGTCTTTTACTTGGTGCTTTGTAGCTTCAGAGACATGGTTATTTACAAGGAATGTAACTGATACTCTGACCTAACCCCAGGTCTAAGAGTAGAATGTTCAAATTTACAAAACATTATGCTTTGTTAACTTAGTGCTCTGCACTGCATTCAGGTATGGGTACCTTCGTCTTCAGTATATTGCCCTTCTGTCACTCTCTGATAAGGTATTTGAAAAAACAGCAATCGTAGTGAAGCAACCTATGTGAGTGAGACCCAGGAAAGAAATGTTCTGCCTGGCTTACTAGAACCTACTATATATATATATATGTACAAAATTTAGAATGCACATTTAAAATTAGGCAATTATCTGATTTTTTTTTGTTTGTTATGAATTACCCAGTTTAGCTTGAATGTCATGCTCACATAAATCCAATCTCAGTTTTGTGATGACAGTTTTCTGCACGTACTAGTTCCGAGGCTTTCAGGGTTTCTTGGTAATGTCCAGACTTAAAAGTAGTTGATTTGGAGTTCCAACATCTTCCTTTGAAGACTACAACAATGTCATAGAAGATCTATACAGCAAAAGAAGAGAAACTAGGCAGGAAGAATAATAGTAGCATGGACCTGCAGATGTTATCACTAAAGAACAAGTGGGGAGAAGTAATTGTTTAGATGTATTGTGTCTAATGGTATGACTCAGGCAACAGGACTAAACCCTATTCCCAAATAAAAGTTAGTATGTACTTATTCACTGGATCAACTTTATCCATCCAAATTGTCAACATTAATACACAGGGAATGTTGCCTATCTTTGAGGGTGACCAAATATAGACAAGGAAAAGGACAGAAAATACCAGTACTTTGGCAGTAAAAGCACATTGAACCATTCCTTTCCCTTTGTGGATTTAGGAAAAATATTTGCTATTGGACTGTAGGTGAGTTACTAGAATTTTTTAATTATGAAAGTGACAACAAGTCAACTTTGCATTATCTTTGAATGCATAGGAGAATGTCCCAGTTCTTAGATGTGTTATAAACATTCAGATTTCTCTTATATATTATAATATAAAAGAGCATTTTATTCTGTATCTGGGTTTAGGCTGATGCTCCAAGTACAAAACATTTTGATCCTAGTTTTCCTACTTATGTAGATAAAAATATATCAATAATTACACCAAATGAAATTATGTGAGATACAGAAGATTTAAGACAATTGTGATCAGCATGGCAGAAGCCTACTGTTGCTAGCTAAATTAAAATCCACAGAAGCAGCATGATCACATTTTATTAAAAATAACCCAACAACATTGGGTTGACGACTACATCAACTTTTTCTAAGAAGAAAGACAATGACTTTCAATGGTTCACTGAATTTTCGCTCTTTTAACTTGCCTTAGCAGCCTATTTATTCTTGAGGAACCTTGTGGGTTTTTTTGGTTTTCATTTCTAGTGTTAAAAGAGATAAGGTCCCTTTCTTAGGAGGTTTGTGGATAGGTTTCCTGGCATCTATAGGAAAAAAGTAATCAGTGAAATTGATATTTAATAGCTATTTTTGTTAATAATAGCTCCAGCTACATATTTTGTTATTATTTTGAAATATTTGCAGACTTTTTTGGGGTGTGGAATACTTACTATTGGGGAGTTTGAGCCCAGCACTTTCAGCTTGAGTGGGTTTTGAGCCCACTTTTTATGTGGTAAACTAAAAGAGACAGGAAATCAAGATTCCTCTTCTAAATGGTAGCAGAGCTTTAGCTACTATTATCCAGTATTAAGATATTCTTTCCAAAATAGCCAGCCCTTTCTTTTTCAACTGTGTAATCTCAAAATATTTCATGAGTATTTTTCTTTTCACTATTGTTGCTCCATCTTTACATAGCTCATGTGCTAGTGGACCTTAGAGATGTGTAGAAGAGTGTAGGGGGAGAAATAATTTTCTGTGCAATTCGTCTCTGAAGACAGAGAATATATTTTATCTGGAAAGGACATAAATGCTTATGAGAAGGAAATTTTGTTTTAAAATTTCTGAGTGGAAAACTCGAAGAACACAATAAAAGTACTGAAAAATAGCTACTCCAAGTTTCTGTTAGCAATGGACTAAGGCAAAAAGGTGGTTGTTCACCTCACAATGTAGATATATGCCCAAATCCCCTCCAAGTTCTGTTGCATGTCTTGGCTCCTTTATAGCAGAAGGGGGCAATGTTGGCCTTAGAAAGAGAATTTTTCTATTGCAGTCAGTCTAACTAATACCTAAGGCTGGAAGTAACACTGATTTCATTTAGAGCAAAGAACTGTTTTGTCATAGAGTTGCTTCACAGGAGGGGTGACTTTTCATAAATTTACTTAACTAAAGTTGTGAAACTATCAGATGGTATATAATGAATTTTTAATCCTGATTCCAGTCCAGGCCATATCATAGATTTTATGTCATATACTAAAGCCATAGCTTTTATAAACTTTACAATTACATTAGAAATATGAAGTCATCTAGGAAGAGATTTTCAAGCTTTATAGCAGCTATTGCATCACACTTTTTATACATTATAATTTACAGTTTTCATTTCAATCCAGGATTCAATGAGATATAAAACTTTTCTTCCATGAATTTCTAGCATTTCTGCTAAGAAGAGAAAAAAAATCCTTGATTTTTTTTTTCTTTTTCTTCCACACTTTTATGCGTGTATAGCACACATTTGGACCAAGTCACTACAACCATTTAGTATAAAACCCCTGTGTTTGACTGTATTAAAAAATTGCCATGGCAGTTCTCAAAAAATATGTTGTTTCATCAAATCAACATAATGCTACCTAAGTGGTAGAAAATAGCTGAGAAAATAAAATCTAAAAATAAATAAAACATAATCCTATGTAAATAATAATAATAAAGGAATAACAAAGGAAAAAAAAATGTTTGCTATACTTGTTTCATAATACAGAAATTACAAACAAGGGTAGGGCTGGCCCAAACCCGCTGAGATTAATAAACAAAAATATTATTCCTTTTTCTTATTGCTTAATTTATGTTACATTACAATGTAACACAATCACGGGAAATGGAAGACCGAGCTTATCTGATTGATTGTTAAGTTGCAATGTTGCCAGTGGAATCTGGATGTTCTTTCGGTGGGGTGTCCTGTTGAGATCCTTAAGTGGTATAATATTATGAGGAAAGGGAACGAACCATCTCTGATTTGTGTCATTTACTGCGAGCAGAAAACCTGAACGTTAGCCTGATATGTTTTGAAGCTTCTGTTTTATGACATTACTATAAAAAGAACATAGATTCTTCACACAGGGTGAAGACAAATCCCCAAGAGGCATAGTGTTGGGAGAGGGATTTGTCTGGCTTCAGGGGGGGCAGCTTTCCACCCTTGGAGCCTGCCACAGTTATGGCTGAGCAGCATGCTGCCGTGGGAGGTGCTGTGCGTGTCAGAAGACATGTTAAAAACAAAGGTCTCACAACTTCATCAGAATTCCATGGCTCTTTTCATGGCACTGGTTGTTAACTCTGTAAACTGGCCAAATATGTATTTGAGTAATTATACTGCAGAACACATTAGATGTAGTTTGAATTGGAAAATATTTTTCTGTTTTGTTTTATTAGATGGTGGTTTCAAAAACAGCCTTGTAAAAAACAGTTGTAGAAAATATGTTCTAGCTCAGTTCCATCCACATTTTAGTGAAGGGCAAATGACCAGTTTCAGCTTTCTGTTATACCATTATTGAAATATTTTTGAAGAAACTATGTTTAATTCTAGTTTTCCTTATTCTCCTCAAACACGTAATTTCAGAAATTCCTGAGCTATAGTTTAGGAGTTGTATACAATTGATCAAAATCAAAACTAGAAAATGCAGTTAACATTAAAAATGCATTCAAATGTACAATATTCAAGAAAACTGGGAATAAGTTATATATGTTATAAAACTACTGTATCACAGCACATAACGGAATCCAGGGGAATTTTTGTTTGTGCAGAGGCTTCAGGACTCAACCTCTTTTTATTGTTTTTAACAGTATTGTCAAGGTGTCTTGCATTTTTTGTACAAAAAAATACATCTGTGTCCCTTGGAGCTAAACCAATTTCATTTTAACATGACTGCTATTATGTCTCAGGATATGCCTGGAAATAAGTTACAGTAATTTCTGGAAACAAAATACCACCTACACCGTAAGGCTCTCAGAGTTTTCCAGATTTAAAACAGTTTTTAAATTGTGTCCACATGTTCTTTGAATGGAGATGGCACATAAAAAAATTAAAATGTGTGCAATAGAATAAGCTTAAGTCTGCAGTGTCCTTTGACAGTGTTTTCAAGACTGAGCTTTTAACAAACTAATCTGCAGTCTACCTGCACTGCTTATGTGTTGGAGTATCTCATAACAAGTCAACTAGTTCACTTGAGGGGAAAAGCCTCCAGCACATGTGCACATTGCATGGAACCAGATTACTCGCAGTTTGGATGGGCTCTGGTTTCCATGCTTGGTGAGCTGTTTTCTTGCATGGCTTTGTGCTGGTGTCTGACAGTGCTAGGAGATGGGCATCAAGTAGACAAACAGTCCAGCACCATTTCTTGAAAGGGCATGATGTTGTCTTCAGGAAAGGAAAAATAAACACCCTGCAACCAGATCGAACCAGGTTGGCTACCGAGCAAGTGACTTGGAAGCAGGGTTTTGGGAATGATGATTATTTAGGTCCCTCCTGGCAGCTACCAGAGCAAGTACACCATAGGTGTTGACTGGGAAATTATAATGCACCTTTCACAAGAACTAAGAGTTTTGCTCACACTTTGAAGATTTTTAATTCTGTGCCATAGAAGTCTCTTGGGAAGGAATGAGAAGAATCCTGCTATTTTCACTTGTCATTCTCTTAAACATTGAAAAATGTAAAGCATTGGCTCATTGATACAGCAGTGGTTTGACTTTTAGATAAATGAACAGTAACAGCAAGCTCAGATGGTATTGTCAAGTCTAGATTTTCACGTAACAGCTTCTGGTGATTTAGTCATAGTGGTTTCTGTAATCTCCCATTCCCCCCCCAAATGACTAGACTACATCTTCAGTCTCTTAAATTTGAACTTTCAGAAGATGGGTGAGCCTCAGAAAGTCTAAAAAATCGTTCTATGTTGCCCTTTAAAAATGTAATTTTAGTCATTGTGCGGCCTACACCTGTGCCTATCTGCTAATGAACTCCTGAATTACATTTTGGCAATATGTACATGCTCTCTTATAAAAGGCTTGGCTTTCTCAACTGAAATTAATTAGTAAAATAGTAAAGCTGAAATACTACTTTTAATAACTATTAATTTTCCATGGGACAAAATTGCAGTGTGGCCTTAATGATTAACAATGAACAAAAAGAAAAAAGACATTCAAATAAGAAGAATTTTAAAAAATGACTTGCAATGTGAAGTCTAAATACTTGGCATAATTTTTGAGAAACGTGACTAATAAATAAATTTTCTAAATATAGGTCATTAATTTGTATATTTAAATGCAGGAATTCTTTTTAGCAGTAAGATTTCAAATTGATATTCAAGTCTCCTGTACTTTCTAGTCAGGGACTGTTCTTTTGTTATGTGCCAGCGTACAAAGAGCAAATGAATTGAGCCTTCAGCTGACGGTCACTATGGTCTCCCTAACCTTTGGGAGCACATAAAACTTACCATATAACTTCTGATAGCTGTCAAGCTGTAACAAAAAGAAATGGGGATAGAGTTGACGGGTGTTATAACAGACAGAAAAGTACATTAGCAATTATGGGAGATGACATATTTGGGGGGTGTGTGTATACTGGGTTTACAGTTGGTTTAGCCGAGGCATATTTTGGACCACAGCAGCCCCAATTTTGGAGGCAGCAGTCCTCCCTGATGAGTGGAGTGTGAGCTAGTCTGCTCCCTGCCATCTGAGTAGCAGCCTGAGGCACACTGGTCCCTGTGAGCTGTGGGCAGGAGCCACACGGGGCAGGATGAGTAGCACTGGCATCTCTGCTCTCATTTTTAAGTGCATAGGTGCTAGGGATGTAACTGCTGTTTGCAACTTCATTCCTAAGCATAGGTAGTGTACTTATGAACTTGTCTTCAAAATCTTGTAAGCCTTGTATTTTTCCAACTCTGCAACTTCATCTGTGTAATATACTGAGATTGTGAGTTTTTATGAAAAACAAAGGCCATTCATTTGAGAAACACTAATGAGGCCTTAACTCTTTTTTAGCCTCTGTCAATATATTACGCTATACTTATGAGAGGGTGTATTATCACCTAAACCTTTCCCCTCTTTCCCAGCACATTGTAAAAAATATTTGCCAAGTGAAATTTTGTGGACAACAGTGTCACAAGCATGGGCTAAATGTCTAAGTTAAGCTTTTTATTATTTCTTTTTAGCTCACTGTATTTGCACAGCACAGGTGGCTTGCAGATGTGTGGTAAATCTGATCCTCCAGTGACATATTAGACATGTAGTGTTCATGCTCAGGCAGTGGGAGTGTGGTAAGGCCAGTGCTTCTGAGAGAGTGCGTGGTGTGCAGTTATGTTGTAACTCTGAGGTTTCTTGGGCAAATTGCATTTATGAAGTCTGTGCTCTATAACCACAAACATGCCAGAAGGTGTGGTAACAGGTAGGAGTTACTGGGTTTACCTACTGATCTGATTAGGCTACAACACATAAGGAAAACATTAAGAACCCCCTGGGGAGAATTTAGAAGGTTCCATCAAGGACAATAATCCAAGAAAATCCCCTGGACACTACACTGAGAATCATCACATATCTCTTACTACTTTCTGTTTCATGCTCAAAATATTTTTCAATTAGCAAAACCTGGATATGGGATGTTGATTAAAAGAAGTGAATCCTAGCTACTTGTTTTGTAATAAGAAAACAAAAAGAACATGAACTTCCTTATCATGTGTTGTGCTTTGGAAAGAGCTTACCTCTACCTTCTGCTTATAGGTGTAGGATGTGAGATAGAATAGGACACAAGTCTACTTAGCAAATAGGTGAAATATTGCATTTTTGCATATTTATATGTTAATGAAGATGTAAAACAACCTTGAAAATGGCAATATAAAATGGGAGCAGAGGATATACAGAACAACTTACTTTTGTTTCTGATGGATTTGTACCTCTAGTGTTGCTTGAGTTCTAAATCTCTGCAAGCCCATCAGGTTTGCATTTACTTTGTTCTAAGTTTCTTCCCAGCAGCTGAGTGAAGGAAAAAGGTCATTTGCTTCAAATTCAATTTTAAGTTGCATTTTTTTCCATCAGCACTCCTTATCTGTTTCTACACTTCCTTCTTCAGCTGCAGCTGTTTTGAAATAAACTTTGAATTAACTCAGGGTTTGAAGAGGACCAATGGAAGCCCTTTGTTTACTACCAGGGCCTATGTGAATCAGTATGCTGATGGTCTTTTATGCAGAGACTCACAAGAGCGTCCCACAGGCAGATTTTGAACTTGACTCCCTCTTTCTTTGCCATTAACTGATATGTCACAATTAAAATGTAGATTATGATGATTTATTTGGCACTTATATTGCAGTTGTGCCGAGGGTCATTCACCAGATGGAGGCTTTCTAGTGTAGTACGAAGACACGGTGCTAGTTATGTCCCCTATAAGCATGTATGTGCACTAAAATGACCTAGAGTTGTTCCTGAGAAAAAATGGTAACCCTTTAGTTTAGTAAAATGACTTGGAACCTTGGAGCACACATGTGTAACTTAATGCAGCTCTGTTGTGTGAGCATTTCTTCTCTCTCGGTACCCAGTGGGACAGTGTTTTGTAGCACTGTGTTGAAATAGCTTCAAACGCATCACGGTCATTAGTCTTCTTTCCAGACTTTCCGAGCTTATTATCTTTAAATCCATCGCTGCCACCAGAGAAGTGGGACTTGGCAGTGCTGAAGCATGCAGTGCCAGCTGAAATTTGCTAGCATGACACAGAAGGATGACGAACTGGCTCGTCAAATATGAGGGCTCTGCTTGCATGTCAAAAGCCAATATCCCCTCAACACCAAACCATTAAGTTGGTTAGGAAATATTGTCAAACTAAATAGTTTCTGGGTTTGTTTGAACCCTGATTGCTTTAACACTGTCCATGGAATCTTTTGCAGTCTACTGCAATTGTCTCAAACCAGTTGAAGAGGAAGTTTTAACCACATTGGTTTAATTTCTTTTACTTTGAGTTTTTAGGCTAACATTTGCAAATGTGCTTTTGGAATCTTCACGCATACACTTGGGAGATCACGTTTCCTTGGAAAATCTTTAGGATCAAATGAATTTTCCATATGGGGATCCTAGTCCTTAGAGCCATCCCAAGAAGTAACAATCAAGCTAAAGAGTCTGTACATTCAAAATAGTATTTCTCTCACTTAAGTGGTGAATAAGTGCTGCTTCCTGACAGCACCTTGCATGTTGAACATATTGTGTTGTGTTTGTTCTGAATTATTTTAAATTAAATCTGTTGAGCAGTTTCTGGTATGGAAAGGCTTGGTTTCAAGCTTCTTTATGGTTAGTGATAAAAATTTGCTATAAAAGTCATGATGAATTCTTAGCTCTAGTGACGAAGTCTGGAAATGCAGCAAGAAAAACCAATTTGTGAGATTTGTGGAAACCAGCCTTCAATCACTTGTTTACAGCTTTCTCTTGCACCCTGTCACAGAGGTGGCACAATGTACTTCTAAATTCAATATTATCTTAGTCAGTAAAATGACAATAATACGTGTTCTGTTCCAGCTGTAAAAGCAGATACACTGATTAAGAGGGAAACAGATTCTGTACTAAGAATTACTTTTTTCTCTGTTTATCTTTCCTGAATTTTGATGTGGTGTCCTGAAAATGGTAAGACTGTCCTCCCATTTTAGTCCTCAGATCCTTACCTGGCCAGCTATGTATCAAACCTACATTTCTATGCTTCAGACAATATCTGATCTACTTGACTGGACTCTTTGCAGACAGGAAAAGGAATAATAATTTTGAGGTGAAAATTTTCTCACACAAACACAAATCTTGTTCTAGAATTTTTTATTTCTCTTCATTGATAATGAAATTAGACAACTAAGAAACATTTCTGCTGCAAAGGTTTAAAATTGGGTACAATGAAATCCTATTATAGGAATTTCAATAGAATTATAAGAATTAAAATGGTGACAGTGACCTTTTCTAGTAAATATGTAAAACGTTTTCAGGGTTTCAGACTGAAGAACTATAATTTAGATGTAAGTTTTGGCGGTGACTGTAAAAGAATTTGGTTTTTACTTTTCCTCCTTTCACCTACCAGAGAGTTTCATTTTGTTGAAAAGAACTTACTAGTCTCTATTTTAAATATTTTCATGAATGGTTTATTATCCCCTTTCTCTTAGACAAAATTGTTCTTTACATAATACCTTCTCACTTGTATTTAACATCCTTCCAACTATCTTTGTCTTTTTGCATTCACTGCCAGCCTTCATTTTTCTGGACTAAACAAACTAGGCTCTTTTTGTAGTTGTTTTTCTGGTATACCACAAACTCTGATTTGCTTAACGTGCCTTGCTGTATTCCAAGAGCTATGCTGACACTGGGTACTGAGTGGATCCAGTGGATCTTCTTTTACTATGGTTTTTTCCAGACTATGAGATCCTATTTCATAACACAAATGATTACTGTTATTTACTAAATTTTATTGGAGTTCTCTAACTCAATTTCTCAAATCTGTATTTTTGCATAATTTTGCAGTCCTGTCTTATGTTTGCACTGAAGCTTAACTTTCTTATGAGTGCATTTAACTAGCTATTTTATATTTGTGGGCCAGAGTGATTACTGCAATTATGAAATAGCCAGCTCCAGAAGGCCATTTGTAATGTCCTCACATTTTAATAGTTTATGTTTTCAGTGCAGTTCATTATTCTTTTCCCTTTAATCAGTTTCAAATGCCTTCTGAGTGCTATTCCATTTTGTTCCTGCTCTTTCATTTTCTATTGCTTTTTAGCCCTCCATGCAGATCAAATTTTGTCTGCCTTATCAAGTGCAGTTATCACACTAGTTTTACAGTTAGAGTTCACTCTGTTTTCCTATTTTCCATATTTTTGTTTCATTTTTCTTCTGCATACATATTATGTCCCAGTGGCAGGCCTGTAGTTGAAATTATACTATCTTTCCTTTTTTTCTCGGTACATTTATTTGAATAGTTTACTTCTTTCTTGAGACATTCATGGTTCTTAGGAGGATGATATCTTGTAACACTATTATAAGATAACTAAACTGCAATGGAAAATAAAGGGAGAGAAGCAAAAGATTACTTGTGCAGCTGCCTGTTGTACAGGGTCAATGAATCACCTCCTTAAGAAACCCTATTTGTATGAAATGAAACTCTTTTTTTAGTGTGTATTTCAATTTCTTTCAATTATTTGTCAGAATGCTCTCTGAGACAGGTTCATACCATGAATGTATGGACAGATTTTTTTTTTAATGGTATGATTTTTTGGTTTAATACCTAGTTAAAGCTGTTCTTCATTCATCTTGGATGCTGTGCCATTATCTAAATGTCCTTTTTACTATTGGTGAAAGCAGCTGGTGTGGCGTAAAGTGGTGTGAGGCTTATGAATGCAGCTTTACAACACAGATTATGAACAAGACAAATTATTATCTACAGAGTTTTACTGCAGGACACTTTTAATTACAGATTATAAATATATTTCACTTCAACTTGTTTTTTTCTTCCAGTTTTCAAAAATGAAACTGCATCAAATGTCTGAAAGAGCGAGCTCGACTTTTTTTCTTTCCGCCTTCAGTCACTTTCTCCAATGAGTTGGATGAGTACTCTGTAACTGGACTCTTTTGGCTTCTTTTACTACTGAATTAAAGCCAGATCTATGAATTAATTCAGTTTTTACCTCTTTTAAAATGGATGAAATACTAATGAAAGTCCCTTAGCATAAAAATATTTCATAAATAGCAGATTTAGAGGCAATATAAATACAATTATTTGGATGATTACATCTCTTCTTGGTAAAGGAAAAGAAAATATTTTAAAATTAATCACTAGGTGCCCTTTACAGTTCTCTGTGTAAAGACCATTGTTAATAGTCAATGACACTTGGAAAGACAGCATAATTGGATAAAAATCATAACAATAAAGTATGAAAGCTCTTCGAGTAGGCCTGTCATTCATCAGTTAAAACCAATTAGAAAAAGTCAAAAATGCCTGCCAGTAATAATGCTTGACCTAATCATTAATGTGGCAGTCTTTGATTAACCTAATCCATGCAATAAGACCATTCATGGAAATCACATATGTACTTAAAATGTAATGGCATAGACGAGACTGGAACAGAATAGGTTTTCAAATTGCTCTCAAGGACTGACACCCTCCTAATTGAAGCTATTGGGAAGATGCACTACACCAAAGGATATGGTGCATATAACTCCTCCATTAACTGGTGAGCATATGGAGATACAAACAGATGAATGTTGTTCCTGAATGTTCTCCTGAAAACACTTTGATATTTAGATAAAATTTGCTTGTAGTGTCATAATATTCATTCTGCTCTGGAGTACGGTATCACATCTAATCTGATTACTATTTTTTTTTTTTTGGGGGGGAGAGCAACTAATTATGAAAATTAATATAAAACCAAATTCACTATAACATGCCTTACCAGTCAGGATGCAAATGATTGTATACTAACTTGTTTTGTAGTTAGCACAGGCATCTTGCTGAGCCGCTGCAATGCATTTTATCTAACACTGGTTTCACTACTATTATTTCAATTGAGTATTGGATTGTTATTTGAATAGTCAAGTCACAGTCAGTGGTTTAAAAAACAATATACGTATATTTCAAGAAGGGTACTTGACTTCAAGCTAGGATTGGAAATTATTTAAAAGCCCATTAGCCATAGCCATGAGGACTTGCTTTAAAACTTCCAATAAGTAGGTACCTGATAAAAATACAGATACGGAACCCTTCTCCTATCCTCCACCCCCAATCTAATTAAACAGTAGGTTGAATAAATGCTGTTGAAAGTGTTAGCTGCAGGGTACTGCTAAACGATTGATACACCCCTTAGCGCAGCGTTTTTAAAATCTTACTGAAAAAGATGTTTCATACAAATTTTAATTCCTATCTAGGCCAATGCTAACAGTGTGCATGAACCAAAACAGGAGGGACAGTCAGTCCAGTGTTCTTGGTCTAGCAGCAGGTGCTTCAGTCTTGCAGTTCTAGAATATAAGACATGGAAGGTGTTAAACTGCCTCATGAAGCTCTTTAACTTGTGCACCACTTTCTGCTGCCCTGGGTATGGCTTTCCCAGCCTGCAGACAGTCTTCCTATGCTGAGACTACTGAGACAGGGTAAGAAGTTGGTGTCTCAACCTTTTCCTCAATAGTTACTTTTCTCCTGAAACGGCAAAGTTATTTTTTTCATTTCAATTGTTTTGCCCAGGGCAAATGTAAAAGTTAAGGGAATGCCAGTGTTGCCTTTGGGAGGCTGTTGCACACCTTTGGAGAGCTTCTTGTCAAAAGCATTGCCCCCAGATTTTCTCCATCCTGATTTCTAATTACTTATACCTCACTGAATAAATTATTCTTCTCAAAGGCAGTCATTATTCTTTTTACTTCTTAGTGATTTACATTTAGAAAACTAAATTACATATTGTTGTCTTTGCCATGTTCTTTTTTAGTCATATTACATGAATCTTTCTATTTTATTTTGTTTTCAAAAGTTAAAAAAATCTATACTTCAATCATCTTTTTATAATTTCTGTAATTCTGCACAAATTTCTAATGTTTTTCTAGTTAAGTCATTTAGTTCTGAAAACTATTTACCAGAGGCAGAGAGAGGCACACAAAGATTAAATATGTGGATCACAAGAATCCTCCATACAGAGCAAACTGAGCTGATTTCCTGTTACCTTATTTCATTATAAATTCATGTCTAATTTACCGATTTCTTGATTCCTCTAGAATTGGTTTGTAGATTTTTTAAAAAGTTTTTTTAAAAAATGTATTATGTTTGTTTCAGGTAATGATATTTCCCCCTGATATTGTTATAAACATATATATACTTGTTTCCAAGTGTAGTGGGTTTGCTTAGCTGAGTAGTAATTTTTCTATGCTTGTTCCACACCCTGTGAAATTTTATATAGACACTACCTCTCTCATGCACTCCAAGGAGACTTACCAGAAAGTTCTAACTATTAGTCCATGGTAACTGCTTAAAACACACAAAAGAAGGCAGAAAGACCTCTGGTTGTGTTAAAAATGTGGCAGATACGATCTGGATCTCAGACAGGAACAGAGTCTCCAATTGGAGGGTCACCAAAATGAAAGCCTGGTCATGGACCAACTTAAACACAAAGGAAGGTTTCATAAGACAAAAGTAGCACAATTTCTAGTAGGAAATAAGGAAATTTAAGGCATTTTCCCATTTTAATTTGAACAGGATTAAGCCCCCTAATTATTGTGTCTCATTTCATATCCTTCCCTTTGAGTCTGCTCTTTAGTGAATTGGGAACTACTCAGATGGTGCCATACTGGGCTTGAAAGTTCATATACTCTTTCCCTCACTGGCCCCATCTCATACTGTCCTAGTGAAATCACTCATGTTTTTCACAGAAACAGCAGCTTTTGTTCTCTCTTCAGAACAAAGGGAATATTTCACAAAATAGTTGATCCCTACAGGGCAAAAATGCATTTTCTTTATAATGTCATTTTAAGCTTCACTTAACCCTGCTGCAATTAAAGGGTTCATTTTGCAAGCACATTTGCTTTAAGAAACTATGTAATTTGGATTTCACTCATTCTAAATGTATTTTAAACTGATTGTAGAGCTTTAAATTTGGGATTTAGAGTGAACTATGCCTAAATTGGATGATATAACTTTAATAAAGGGAAATAGCCAAGCTACATGAGAGCATCATTAACACATCTATTATGTTCCTGAGAATTCAAAAAGAACTCTCAGGAGACTTCACAAGTTAGAAACACAGCTAACTTATTTAAAAAATCTGTGTCTGTATAACTATGCTTGTTTTACTACAGTCTTGAGATCTGGACTGTACAAAGAGAGATTTTTATCCTTTCAAGTTCTAAAAATAACATTATGTATGAGGGGAAAGTTAGTTTTCTTTAAAACTTTTTCTTTATTCATCAATAAACCTGCCTAATTCACTCCTCTCCTTCTTCCAAACTTTGAGCAATTCAGAAAGTTATTAACTCTTGGGCTAGCAAGATTTACGTGGAGTAAAAGGTGTGGTTTATAGTGGTATTTCACCTGCAAAATGTCTGCATCTATGAAGTGCTTGGCTTAAAGCCTATTTAGGGGCATAACTGCTATTATTTTATCTAGAAAAGGTGCTGATCTTCAGGCCCTCCAAAAAAGGAGGGACTCTTTATCAGGCAGTGTAAGTGTGTCTAGGGGTAGGAGTTTTAAATTGAAAGTGGATGGGTTTTGATTAGCTCTTAGGAAGAAATTCTTTACTGTGAGGGTGGTGAAGCACTGGAACAGGTTGCCCAGAGAAGCTCTGGATACCTCATCCCTGGAAGTGTTCGAGATCAGGTTGGATGGGACTCTGAGCAACCTGGTCTAGTGGAAGGTGTGCCCGTCCATGGCGGGGGGCTTGGAACGAGATAGTCTTTGAAGTCCCTTCTAATCCAAACCATTCTATGGTTCTATGATTCTGTGATTTTATGAACTCACTGGATAACCTTCATGTTCCCTTTGAAACTCAACTTTCTATGATTCTTGAGTTTTATTATTAACTGGATCTTTTAGCTAGAACAATATTTTATAAATATTTTCAGTTGTCCTTTATTCAGCTCATTTTATAAAATACCTCTGTAGTTCCATAAAAAATTTACTTACAGATGAGTCCAGACATTTCTCTTTCCTGTAACAAAATCTTTGGGTCTCAGAATGAATCTTTAAAAGTCTTCAAACTTGAATGGCTATAAAATAAATAATTGCCTCATCTTTCTTGCTGTGGATATTAATCTCTTCCCAAAAGATGTGGTGTAAGTTAAACACTCACGGATAGAAGTTCCCCCCATAAAATTTTAGACTGATTTAAATACTTTTACAGTGCAAAATTATTATGGAATAAATTTATATAGCTCTGCCTTTCAGTATTTCAACATTTGAAAGAAGGTTTCTGCCATTTTAGTAATTTCTACTATAAAAGTTATTAGGACATACTCAATAGTGAAGATGTTCTTGTTAAATCTTAGGGAAATGATCTAGAGTCTTTATGAAGTAGGCAGTTTTTAAAAGGATTGCTTAAGAATAAAATACCTGGTATAAAATGAAAGAAGTTCCTTTGAAAATGTGAGATCACTTTTGACATGTCCTAAAATCTTAGTGAATGCTAGATTCTTAGCATCACTACATCGTAATATCTAGTCTAAATAATAGGCAATATCTTTACATTATTTTGCATAGATCGATCTCTTTCTAAAATGTAAACTAAATAGCTTACATTTCCTTTTAAAAAAATGTTTGTCTCATACAAACCCAACTATCATCCCACTGACATCACAATCTGTTATTTTTTCCTCTGTTGGCTGAATGGCTTTGGTCACATATATTGTGTATTTGAAGTATTTTTTTGTCAGATGTTACTAATGTTTTACATATATCTGTATACCTTGTTCAAAGACACAGTACAAAGCAAAACAGAGTAGAATGATAAAATGAAATTTTTAAAAAAAAGTTTTTATTTTTAAGTAGATGACCTCCTCTTCCATAAATAAGATCTCTAATGTGCTAACCAAATTAGAGATACCATGGCAGTTTTTTCCGTTGGGATTAGTTTTTCCTGTAATTTGATAAAAAATACATAAATATGTGTACCATAATTTTTTTTAACGTCCAAATGATGAGCACAGATTCAAGTCTTTTAAATATAAATTGGATGGCAATTTTATGTATGAAATCTGGGACTTTCTGGGTCCATGCTCTTCAGCACAGTCTGCATCTCAGGCAACAGCAATAACTGATGGGGCTTCTTCAAACAGGAATTTTAATTTTCTCATGTAAACTCTGATTCACAAATTATTTCTACCTAGATGTAAATGCCATAATAGACCAGGTTCTATGCAGTAATAGGCTACTTATGTTAATTTTATGCTAAAGGGCTGGTTTACTGCTTTGGGGACAACTCTGAAAGGTGGCTTCAGTCTCTCCTTTCTGGACAAAGGAGACTGTAAAAGCTATGCTGGGATCCAAAAAACCTATATAACATTCATATACATACATATATATATATATAGAGAGAGAGAGAGAAGATGTATTTTTAATATCAATTATTTGTATAGTGTTTTACTACTGTATAGTGTCACAGACATTATTTACATAAATATGTAGTGTAATGATATCTGAGAATTTTCATAGAATGATAGAATGGTTTGAGTTGGAAGGGACCCTAAAGATCATCTACTTGCAACTCCACTGTCATGGGCAGGGACACCTCCCACAGGGACACTTCCCACTGGACCAGGTTGCTCAAAGAAGCATCCAGCCTGGTCTTGAACACTTTCAAGGACAGGGCATCCACGCTTTTCTGGGCAACTTGTGCCTCACCACTCTCACAGTGAAAAATTTCTTCTTACTATCTAATCTAAACCTACTCTCTTTCAGTTTGAAGCCCTTCCCCCTTGCCCTGTACATGCAGTACATGCTCTTTTTCTGTCTTTCTAGTAGGCTCCCTTCTGGTACTGGAAGACTGCAATTAAGTTACTGGAGCAGTCCCACTCAGGTTTGGAGGGTCCCGGAGAACCTTCTGTTTTCCAGGTTGAACAATCCCAACTGTCTCAACCTTTCTTCATAGAAGAGGTGCTCTAGCCCTGTAATCAACTTGGTGGCCCTCCTCTGGACTTGCTTCAACAGATGAATGTCCTTTCTGTGCTGGGGACGCTAGAGATGCATACAGCACTCCAGGTGGAGTTTCCACCAGCACCCACAAGTCCTTCTCAGCAAGGCTGCTCTTGATCTTTTCATCTACCAGCCTGTGTTGATACTGGGGGCTGCTCTGACCCAGGTGCAGCACCTTGCACTTGGTCTTATTGAACTTCATGATACTCCCTTGGGCCCACTTCTTGAGCTTGTCCAGATCCCTCTGGATGGCAGGTGTGTCAATTGCACAACTCAGCTTGGTGTCATCTGCAAACTTGCTGAGAGTGCACTTGATCCCTTCATCTATGTAATTTTGAGGGGGGATTAGCCAGTTGCCTGGACTTATGCTCTGCCTACTGCTATTTAACAACATCTGCTGTGAGGTTTGTTGCTCCTGAGTCCTCTCAGAGCACCTTTGAGAGAACAGTGTGGCAAGTGAGTTTGCCATCTGTTAGTGTTAAACTTATTTTCTTACTGAACTCATGAGAATAGAATCCATATATAAACTTTCTGAAACCTAGATTTATTAGATCCAGCACCAAAGATGATCTAAATTTTTTGTTATTCCTCAGTATTTCTTTACATTAAGGTTCTAATGAACAGAACAGTCAACTATCAGAAAGTATATTATTTATTAATTATATTCATCACATTGGTAAACAAACAAACAAATTGCCTTGCACTTCACGGCATAGTGGAGCACATTTTTCTAATATACTGTTCAGATGTGAGGAAATACCTCATAACTATTTACACTCATATCATAAATGTGAAATCAATCTCTCTACTGTCTTTGAGAGCAATGGAGCAGAAGAAAACCATGCCTCTGCCACAAATCCTAATGTAGGATCAAATGTAAAATAGGTTCCCAATTTGAATATTTTCACCAACAGTGACAGTGTCTCCTAAACAAAGCTGAACCAAGGCCTGTCAGGCAGCCTGGAGACAAATACTGTGGTGTTTCTCCCTCTGTACCTGTTCTAGCAATAACATGGGAATTCACTTCTCAAATATGTCAGCTAGTACCACATTAACTAGTCAAGTAATAAAGACAAAGACTGAGCCAAATCTAGTCTGTAGGAACTATATTATGTTTTAACTGGTTCCAGGATCATTCAGGAATAATAATAAAAATCATTGTTTATTTGTCAAAAAATGCATTATAACAGCTTCTCATTTAATTATTGCTTGATTTCGACTACTCCTCCTTTTTGTGTTTTGAGATTTCACAATTTCAAAAGAAGTTTTGCATGATAATGTGTTTCTAAAATAATTCTTAGATACATAATCAGGCTTTAGTGGGGAGATTATACAGGGCTCTTGATTGTATCAAAGCTACCAAACAACTGGCTTCTGCATGTATTGCTTGGCTGAAAATAGGAAGTTTAATATCTTTCATATCATGGAATCAGATGAAAAGACTTGTAGTTTCCTAAATTCTCAAAAATAACAGGTATGTGTTAAAGGATAATCAAAGAAAACCTTCCTAACTGTAAATCTGCCTATTTTTCTGACAATAGTGTGTTTTTCAATATTTAAATATTAATGTCCTTTGGCAAGTGCATTAGGACTCAAGTGATGAATCTAAAACATACAGTTGCTTATCTCAAACATTAAAGTCAGGCTGATGGTCTCCTGAGAACTGAGGATTGACCATATATACATTATTCATCCAGGAGAGTTACATGTCATTAAGCCCAGACTCATTTTCATTTCACTTCCTCATGTGCTGTAGGCAGTAAGACTACTTATATATTGACATTTGCAAAGTATATTGCAGATCAATAGGATACATTTTAAGGTAATTGTCCATACAGAATGTAGTCACAAACTAGTGAGAAAAAGCTACCTTTCATGAAGAAGTTAGTTTTAGCATTTGACCTACATGTGTACTTGAGTTCTGCCCTTTCTGAGGTAAAATAAGCTACCCTCCTTTCAAAGCTGTCTATTTTGAAAGAATGAATTAAAAAATTTTTCTTTACTTCTCAGTTGTTTCCTTTGTTGTACATGGTAGCCCCTTTGGGCTTTCTGAAATCAGACTGTGCTTCTTTGATACAACTCATCAGTTTATTACTGCATAAATCTGCATATCTGTTGCATATTCCACCAATGGCATGGGCTGCAGCAGAGGGAGACCAGGGTGTGCTTTGCACTAACTTTCTGGTTCTAGTCTTTAATGTAACATTTAGCTGTATGTGTAGTACGGTGCCTTCTATGACTCTTCTTGCTGCGCTGATGCTGTGCTTCCTAGAGCCCTAGAGCTAAATGCAAAGTGGGTATCACATCACTGCTTGACACCTTTCTTATTTTGGGGTGTAGGACAGCAGAATCAGACAGTACTGTGTGAACAAAATTTAACAAAAATAAATCAGGTGTTTTAGGTTTTTCTGTGTCATTGATTTCCCATAAAGGGAACCTGCCAGGCCGGGAAGCCTGGCATGGCACTGTTCATAAAGTTCCTTGGCTTCTATATACCACAATGTATTCAGGTCTGTTAGAAAATGATGGCACACTGAGTGTCTCACAGCACATAAACATACTTTACCTGCAGCTGAAACACAAAGAACATCTAAGCTTATTTACATGCTTGCATGTTTGAACTACGACTATGGACTACAGAGTTATGTTTCCTTGCTTTTCAGATACTTTTTAAAAATTATCGATTTTTTTTAACCTGATACCAAAAAAAAAAATTGCCACCATAATTACTGGAAAATTCTGCCAGGCAA
>JAWWMO010000083.1:98530671-98635599 GCA_035047845.1 Dendrocincla fuliginosa
AAAATTATCGATTTTTTTTAACCTGATACCAAAAAAAAAAATTGCCACCATAATTACTGGAAAATTCTGCCAGGCAATTTCTCCCTGGTTGGAGCTAGGGATGCCTTCTGTGACTGCGATGATCACACACAGAATGTGGCAATGTTAGCATGTTTTTAGAAGAGAAATATATGACCTAGATCTGCTCTAAGAGAAGTTAGTAGGTGACTGACTTGCTGTCAACATGAGGGAGAGGAGGATTGTATTGAAATTCTTACAACACGAAATATATAAGATCTCCTTCGTATTTTTGACAGATACTGAAAGCATTCATTTTTTTGCTGTGTTAGGTAAAGAATGATTTTGTTTATAGAAATAAAAATGCTAAGACATTTTCCCAGTAAAATGTTCTGATTTTATTATTTATGACTTTTATTTTAAATTCTGCTGGAAGCCACAAATGCATATTAACCAATCCTGCTCCATGGAATTAAAAATCTAATAGAACAATACAGATGGTGGAAGTGGAGAATTGAAGGAGTGAGAGATGAAGGTGTTTTTTTCACTGTAACCTTCTAGATGATTAATGATGATGAGAATGGAACTAAAAAGTCCAGTCTTGCCAGTTCAAAGCAGCAGAACCCCACCAAATCCTGCCTCTGGTCCCTCTTGGCATCTTGATTCATTCAATTCAAATGCCTGAACCCTACAGGTACCATTTTTGTTTCTGTACTAAAAGCCCTGCAAGAGGAAGGCTACCTGTATTGATTATTTCTGCAGAATGAGTTCTGCTTCTTCCTACTGAGGAGTTCACCCATGCAGCAAAAGTTCTTCTATCTGGAACACATCTCCTAAGAATCATTCAAGTACCAAGGTATGTAGGATAATGAAAAAATTGTTTTAGAAATAGTTTAAAAAATCAAACCTGTTTATATATTCTTTTCAGTTATAACTCATGCTATTTTACTGGAGACCCACAGCTGAAAAATATGTAGTAAGTATACTAATAGGAAAAGTTTCACAACTCTAAGTATTTTTGTTTAGAACTAAATCACTTCAGTGGGGCTTTTAGAATGGACCCCTGAAAGTAGGAAGTCAGTTTGTCCAGTCATCAAAGGGAAATGATGAGTAAGTATGATTTTGTAATTATAACAAGATTAGATGGGGCCCTCATGAACACTGATAAATGTGTAGGGAACTGAATTTGATGACTGGACAAATAATGAGCATCTGAGATCTCTAAGTTTCTCTGGTGATGTGATGTAGGGCTTATGCACTACATTTGAGGCCATTTTCCAGGGTAAAAGGTTCACTAGCCTTGAGGCCATAAACTGTGACCAATTTTCTAAGCGCCTACAGTCCATTATGTCATGGGACTCTTATCATGTGAATAGTATTCTAGTTAAAAATCATATAAATAGTTTTTTTAAAGTCCCTGAACACCAATTTACATGACATATTGTAAAGGCTCCCAAAGTGCCTCTTTCTGAGTCGTTACAGTCAATTGGACTCTTAACTGATGTAGTAAGGAGTTGAGAATCTGAGAATTAAACTGCTCCCAATTAGGCTGTAAAACTTATTTTATAAATGAGAAACACACTAGTGATTTGAAGCCAACTTAGAAACAGAGCACTACTGTTTCATATAGAGGACTAAGATGGGAGGGTGAAGGGCAATTTCAAGAATAGCAATTTTGTACTTCATATGCTTCTATGTCCAAATGAGCCATTATGCTATTTAAAACCCACTATAATGATTGTATTTGAATGGGTTAAGAACATGACAACAGACTTCAGCAGCAAATGTCTAAATACAGTCAATACATGGCTTCTTTCTGAGAAAGTACATCCAAACTTTGCCTTTCTCAGGGTCACCCTCTCACTTCCACTCTTCTTTGAACTCTAAATGCATGTAGAAGATGCCTGAATTACTTCAGTAAACATTGCACATCCCTAAGTATTGGTTCTTAGTGGTTGTTGCTCACCTGTCAGTAACCAAAAGCCAAAGCCAACCAAAATTTTTTAGGAATGTGTTCAGATATTCAGATTCAGAGGCCTTTGAAAGTGATAGAAAGTCTCTGACTTCAGAGATGTGTCCTGCTTAAGATAGATAATGCTGAGGGTTAGAAAAAGTCTCTGGTGATGCAGGTGCCCCTCTGGCTCAGAGCTGATCACTGGGTCTGTGACAGCAAACTAAACATGGAAAAGACACAGCTTAACCAAAGACCTTGGCCTGTGGTCTGCACAATTAGCAGCAGGAGTGCATTTTCTGTACTCTGAATGGATCTTCCTGATTAGTTTTAGCCTGAAAAACACCCATTTTGTGTACTTCAGGATGGCTTTGTAACATGATCCAAAGGTCCTTCTTTCAAAAACTTTTCCCATCATGCTGTGTTTTCACTGATATTTTATTTGATACAGCCAGGCAGTGCTGATACAGCACATTTTGCAATAAGTCCCCTATTTACTCGATACTACAGATAAATGGTCTTATTCAGAAAAAAATAAACAAAATGAGAGCTGCAGACATGATCCATCTCCATTAAAAAAAAGAAGATAATTAAAAGACCTGTAATTTCCTCTACTGCATATTAAATAGCATAGATATCTGAAAACTTTCCTTCTGTCTTCTACTACCTTTGAGATTCCATATTATCACTTAAATTTTTTTAACATCATTCTAGCAGCCAGTAGGAACCCCATTACTGATGATCTTGTTCTATTGTTGCTTGTGACGGATTCAATTTCTCTGTGTTCAAGACCAAGCTGAGGCCAACCTATTTAGAACAACTCTCGCAGCAGCCACTGCAAAAGGCGTTAACTAGACTCCTTTCTTTTAACTGCAATTGTTTTGAGTCTTGTATTTCTGCTGTGCTTCAGGAGAATGAGAAGGCACTGGCTTCAATAGTTTTAGCTGTACTCTATGGCCATTATCCATGTGAACACTCACAGGCAGTGCAGCTGCGTACAATGGCCTGTGCTGCAGGTCTTGGGAAGTTCTCAAAGTGAGTTGGGAGGTCACAGAGGAAACAGGCATCCACTGGGCACATGAGGATGCTTCGTTTGCTTGGTAGTGCATTTGGACAGTTTTATGACCCAGAGAATCACACTGAGAAGTAAAGTTAACAAGATGGTCAATTAAGTGTGGCTATAGCAAAGGTGTGCTAGAAATGATGGGCATTAGCATAGTTCACTTGCCTCCACAATTTGAAAATTGCTGACCTCCATAATTGTGACAAAAGAGTAATTTTCAGCATTACAGAGATGTATTCCCTAACTGTTCTTTAGTGCTTGATGTGGTTTTGATATCAGCTGAGGTCAAGTACTTCTCAAATGGCTAAAATGTAAAATGAAGCAATCATTATTATCTGCTTTCCACATCTATTGCTTGTTTTTCATTTATTAATGGTAGTGAGCAAAGGTCATAAAACCACACCACCAGAAAACACAGGTGACTATGAATGGGGACTCAAAAATATTCATATTCTTATCTGGAAAAAAAATTCAAGTTTGGATGTTGGCAGAGTTGCCCACTGACATAATATAATTTAATAGTTATCAGTTTTATTACTTTTTAAATATAGTGGCCACTTTTATTTTTAAAGCATTACAGATCTACATACAAAAAATTTTAATCAGATGTCTGTGTTTGATTCATTATACTTTTTAAAACTGGGGCTGAGAAATATTTTTTCAAGCAGCAGTAGAGATGGCTCTTGTTTATTAAAATATTCAAATATTGTATAAACATTCTGGTTTTTTTTTTTTTTTTCCATTGAGCTTGGGAACACTGCTAAGTAGAATAGAAAGTAAAAATATGGAGTCTGACTTTTTTTTAAAAAATACAGCAAGTTCTGAGATTTGGAGTAGTGAAAAATGGAATTTTGCAAAAGATTAATACCTGTTTCTTTTACAGTATAGTAGATACACTGATTGAGCTGTAATGATTTAAGTGATTTAGATCATAAAGACAAATGCTTTGATGCCACAGAGAGAGGTGCATTAGTAATTCTTCTTTATAACTCTATTGGTTCAGTAGCAGTCTCTGAACTATTGACATCTTCTGGGCAAGGCCAGTGCTAATGCAATCGTTTGCAAAAAAACAAACCTCTTTCTGACTCTTCTGCATCAAAGACAAGCTGAAAGAGGCATCTGTTCAGAGCAAAGGAAATATAAGGAGATATCATGACCTTGACACCTTTTTTCTAGTCTTCTGCTGGAACCAGCCACTTCATGTAGGTTTGCCTAGAAATTCTGGGCTTAAAACTGGCTCTGTGGCCCTACAGAAATTTCATGGTGACATGTATCTATCAGTGTGACTATCTACCTTAAAGGCAACATCTTTTTCCCTAAGTCCAGCTAGAGGTGAATTAAGGGGACAGCTGAGACCTTTACACTGTCACCCTCTGAACTTTATCTAATCCATGACCATTAAAGGAAAATAGCTTCATGTTGGTGCAGAGCCTTTCACAATCCTAGCAAAAATTCAGTGAGTTCTGAAGGTTTGCATTAAATACTTCTAGATGTTGTTCATGTTCAGGGAGTGTAAAAACTGGTCTGGGGTACGGTAGTCATATGTGAAATGTGGCTCTTTAGGGACTTACACATGAAATGTCTAATTCGTAATATAACCAGTCAAAATAAGTATAAATACTTTTCAGCTCATAGAAATATTAAATTCTTTCTTGCATTCAGTTATTGTAGCAAGAAATCCCACTGAGTGTGAATCAATGTACATTCTGAAGTGGAAATGTGAACCAAAATATCTTCTTATTCTTGCATTTCTTGACCAGAGACCTCCCTACACTGAAAGTCTTGTTTACATGTTGGGGAACTTTGTGATTCTCTGTCTGAAGTGATGACAGAAATCTACAGAGAAGAGACTCAACTGATGTTTCCCAACCAACCCATCATCACATCAGGAGAATAGATGGCAGGTGAATTGCCTCCTGCCCATGAATTTAGTGCAACTCAAGGGCTGCAGCTCAAGAAGAATGGGCTGCAGGAGACAACCTACCGAAACTGTGAGCTGGCATTGTGCCCTGCCTGACTTTTCAGGTTTTGCCTTCTCCTTGGGCGGATGAACTTTGAAATTAAATTTAAACAAGTTTTTTTCTAACTCCAAATGCAAGTAAAGAGGAGAAAAAAAAATAATAATTTCTTCCACCCAAATGGGAACAGCTCTTGGGGGGCAAGCATTTCATTCCACTAAACTTTGAGGTTAATCTGAAGTGACCTTGCACTTTCCCCATCCAACCAAATAAATTAGTGATTCACGCAACTTTTATTAATAGGTTAAATTTGTGGGCCTAGAATATTTTTGCACTTTTTTCCTATTTTCTCTTCTCTTACTTCAAATTTCCAAAACTGCATTTTATCTACATATAAATGCACTGTATTTATAAGGATGTGTCTATATATGTATGTATACCAGTGAGTATATTTAAAAGCATTTGAGCTTTACTTCTAAATTTTTTCTTTTAAAAGAAAGCTACTTCTGAATTGTACACAGGGATCTTTATGGTGCTATACTTTGCTTGTGCTTGGATGTAAAATGTCTACTCATGAATCCAGTTAAAAGTGATTGTCAGTCTACATGAGCTGCCATTTACAGAAAGACTGCTTCTACTGAATTTGTCCCTGGGTTACAGCAAGGCACTAATACCCCAAAAAGGACTCAGATGGTTTTGTCAAACCAAAATATGAGACAGGGGATTTTGACCCTCCTGATTGAAAAGGTTTTTCTTCCACCTATTCTAAGATTTGTCCCAGAAATTGTGCAGGAAATTCCTAATGTTTTGCTTGTAGTAGGGAGAATTTTCTGGGACATTACTCCTGTAGTTTTCTCCTACTTTCTCTGTGGCATTTTTTTTCAGACTTGAACTGAACTTGAATTCAGTTATGTTGACTGAATGACTAAAACTACTCTAACTGAGAAAATATAAATCCGAACTAATACAATGTAATTGCAACACACTGCTTTTCATGCATTTTATCTATGAATTGAAATGGCTGAGAGTATAATAAATTAATTGGAAGTAATAAAATTAACATAAAATTCTCAAGGTAAAATATGATCATGGAATATTAAAAAAAAATAATTAAAACAAACCCAAGAGTGTTAGAAACTGTTATTGAAACAGTCTTTTTCCATATCTTTGAAATCGGATGCGATTATTTTCACATTCAATAGCTTTCTTCCTTTTGACTTTAAGATAAAAACACACTTTAAACAAAAAAAAAATGGGAGATATCTTAGAAAGGCACATATACAATTTCATTTATTGATCGATTTCCTTAAAAACTGTTGTTTGTCCGTCCAGGCATTCAGTGTCTGACGGCCAAAGATAAGGATGAGGGTCAGATAAACGTGCTTGGTAGCGGAGCGCCACAAGAGGGTGCGAGTGCCCTGCGCGGCCAGGGAAAGGAGCTTCTGTAAGCCTGAGAACAGCGGAGTGACTGAGGTCCGAGGAAATGAATCAAAAGGCAGGGTCGGAGTCAGCTTGTTCCCCGTTTTTTGGTGATGCGAGAGCGGTCAGCAGCCGCCGGGTTTGTATCGCAGAAACCCACCGTAAGGAGGCAGTGGGAAACCCCCTGAAGCTTTGCGGGTGGCTGGGAGTAGGAAAAAATGGGTTGAACGGAGTCCCTTTCTAGGACTTTCTCGTACCGGAGGGTTTACACACCTAGCGGGTATGTAAACATGCCTAGGAAGTGCATTTTGGTAAAGGAGAGCTATCCTAGGGCCGGACAGCCAAAGGTACCGCTGTCGGGAGAAACGTTTCCTACTGAAGAGTTCAGCAGTTTCTCGGTTATTTCTCAGTTTCTCGACTGTTTCGTGTCAGTAGTTGGGAGCGAGGACCAAGATGAGGGGCCCATTAAAACAGCCCGTGTGCTCCGCCTCAGGGCTCGCTCTGCGGGACAGCCGCCGGCAGGGGCTACTGCCGCACCTGCTGTCCTGCTCCTGCAGCAAACCAGCGCCCCATTCCACCCTCTTTTAAGGGGTTTGAGGTGCCTTTTTTATGAGGTAAATTTCAAAGTTTGCTCCTGCTGGGTTTGGAGCTGACAAAGCCAGGAATAAATAAATCAAGCTGGAACACTGAGGGATATTCAGGGATAAATTGAGGTACGGAACAAACTCTAAGCTAGACAATAGCTTTTGTGTGCAACATTCTCAAACCCTCTTCTCTCTGAAAGTAGAGCCAATATTGCTCCCCAGTTTTTAATACATCATATTTATTTCATGCATTTTTTGCAGATTTCACAGAGAAATTGCCTCATATCTGGTCTGTAGAAAGCATTTTTCTCTATCCACTCTTAGACATCCCAGGACAATTTTTTTGGTGTAAGCTTCGGGAATTTAATAACCCAATCTTGGAATCTATTTATATAAATTATTTTCTATAAGGATTTAATTTGAAATGTATTTCATAAAATATGATGGCAAGTGAAGGTTAAAACCAGTAGAGATACAGAAGTTCTCTGAAATACTGATAAATCAGTAAGTAAGAAACGTGGCTGTAATGAAATCTTAGTCTAAACCCTGTACAAGTACTTAATGTGGCATGCGTGGAAAGGATAAAGTTTAATCCAGGCAGAAAATCAACTATTTAAGAACTCTGATTTTACTGGAGTGATTAAAATGTTTCTTAAGAAAACAAAAAGAGAGTCTTGGGAAGTGTTTGAAGATGGTTGCAGCTAACATTTTATCTGATGAGAAATCCTGCTGCTTAATTTGCTCAGTAAATACATGGAAGGAAGGGGTTTTTCTTATAGGTACAAGGAAAGGTCAGAAAAATTAAGGAACTGTATAATGCAGATCCAGAAATGCAGAGTATTTCCTTTTGAACAAACTGAACAGTTAATTTCATTGTTGAAGTTTCTATATTAAACAAATACGGAATTCATCATAGACTTTACCATGGTCACTTGACTAGCTACAAAAATAGAAATATTTCAACTATACTGTGTCAAAATTCCATCCTGATCATCAAAATGCTGTTACTTACATTCTATGGGCATTATCACGTGAATATTGTAAATTTTCGTTTTTTGGGACTAAGATCCCACAAAACAAAATGTGATCTAAAGCCAAGGACTGTGTGTAAATAGTTGAGTAATGAGTTTTCCAGAATTTGGAGGTCTTATAAATTGCTGCAAATGTAGTTTTAAATATTACAGGCATCTTTTGTCCCTAACATTGCATTTGTATCACTCTTAGTGCATTTCTACCAGTACTAGCTGTTGATTTTTGTTATGATACTTTGCTTGGATTACTTTGATTGAGATTTTATTTTATTAATAGGCTCTTTGTGATACTCCAGAATGCTGTCAAGGCTTGCAAAGTGATGAGATTCTCCATATTGACAAATGTAGACCTCATTATATGCTTTTATTACTCAGAATCTTAGTATTCTGGAAAATATTTACTAGTTGAAGAAGTGTGGGGTAAGACTACATGCATAACCACAAAGAGTGCACCATCTTGCATGTACAAATAAAGACAATGATGATACAGTTTCTTTTTCAAACATGTTTTAATTATATGGCATAATTTTGCTGCAAATTAAAAAAAAATGATATGACATAATGACTGCTTATTGAGAATTCTGTAAAGAAATAACTAGATTCCCCACAGAGATTTTACTTGAAGTCAGTCAGACCTCTCATACAGTCCAGTCTTGAATAACTGTGGCTGTGTATATGCACACAAAAATATTGAGCATGCATGAATTTTACTGCTTCTTCTTGTCAATACACTATTGACAGAAGTTGCATTTGGAAAAGTTAAGTACCAATGCAGACACATAGCAGACCTTTAAGTAGACTTGTAATGTCTAGTTGGATAAATATTCAATGCTTTTGTATCCTGGCTAAAAGTATGCACTAACATTAAACCACTCAGCTGTATGTAGTTTTTTTAACATCTGTAGAAATGTGCTAAGTTCATGCAGCTGTGTATTATCCTCCATTTACATTTATCTGAGGATGTAACTTCCTAGCACATGCTCTTCCTCCTCATAATCAACTTGTCTGTTACTTCAGGGTAATTTCTCCAATTGTTTTAACATATGCTTCTGTTCTCTTTAACATTTTCCGGCTTTTTTGCTTCCTTCCTTCAGGTGGCTCAATGCTTTTGTCTTATTTTTATTAGTGCTCTACTGCTCTCCACCCCTACCATTTATAGCTTCAGTTTCCAACAGTGTTTTCTAAAAGCCATTGAAGTAGTGAAAACCTAAAACCAGCCATCACTTTGTGAAAATAAAGATATATTATAAATATGTCTATAAATCAGTTATTTTTCTGTTAATGTTTCAAAATGCACATGAATTGAAATATTCCTTTATTAAATACCAGGAATCCTGGTGGATTGTATTTTTAATTCTGAATGGGATTTGTAATCAGTGAGAAAATATGCTGGCCACCAGGCGTATGATTTCTTACTGATAGACTTGAAAAGAATAACAGAAAGGCTGAGAGTGGAAGAGTGATCCAAGTGATTTGGTTCGCTGAATTTGAAGAAGTCAAACATCTAGAAAAAATGAAACTCTGGCTTATGTACAGACAGAAGTGGAGGGAATATGTAAGTGGTGGTAAGAACAGGACCAAAAAATGGAGCTTGTGGTGAATAAGAAGCTCTTGGAGCATTGTACTGTAGAAAGGATTGATGTAGTCTTTAGATGCACAGACAGGTGAATAATGTAGCATTTGGGAAGCTTTTTGACTTGCATTTGGCTTTTAGCATAGCATGACTGGCATTCTATCTCTGGTTTTAATATCCACTTTCAAGGAATGCCATTAGGAACTAAGGAAAACCAGAAGAATTATTAAAGAATTTGAAAACATGCTTTATAATAACAAGTTTAAGATGAGTCTGCCTATCAAGTTGTTCTTCCTTATGGAAAGAAAAAATATTTAAAAGACAGATACACAGGGAAGATTCCAGAATGTATATCGGGAATAGAAATTTAACAATGGTCTCTTTGGGCTAGCAGGCGAAACTGCAACACAATCCAGCAGCAGGAAGATGGAAGCAGTCTAATTCAAAGTAGAAGTAAACATTATACCTATGGAAGAGTTAAAACCACTTGAAGCAGCTCACACTTCGATTGCTTGCACAAGACAAAATTTTATAGTCAGTATACCACCAACATACTCAACAGTACAACTATTTTCTATAGGGCCTCAGAGTTTTGAGGAGTGCTGGGGTATGCCCAAAATACTCTTTGAAGCTCACTCCACTGCCCCTTGGTGGCTGCAGTTGCTTATGGTCCTTTGGAGTGGGTGGTTCTTGGCAAGCTTCCCTTACTCCAACTTCGTTTATATCAGTGAAGCTGACAGCTTCTCTGAGGTGGCCACTCTGAGATGACAGCTTGATAAAATTATTAAGAAAGACCTGCCTCTTGTTTTAAAATCGGCATGTGCTCCATCTCTACTTATTTGGATTTCATTTACTAGCTGTGTAATTTCTCAGGGTTTCTGAAAAGTAAAAATAATTTGCCCCCTCTTCTACCCCCCCTAAAAAAGGTTAATTTGGAAAAGGAAGTAAACTCAGAGTCATTTTCCATGTAATTCAGAACATTTGCTAAAATTTAAAGCCTGCTTTGAATGAAACAAGGACTTTCTACTGGCTCTTCAACAGTTATTTGGCACAGAGATGTGGCTCAGGAGACAGTTCACATATGTGTTACAATTGAGGGAATAAGCTTTTAGAAGTATCAAAAGGCAGAGACAGGCTGATTAAACAACTTGAAACAGAATTCAGAAACAAGCAAATAGAAATTGAAGAAATGAAAAAGTTTTGCTTTCTGATTTCCTATGTAAAAAAACCCCAACCAACCAACCAAACAAAAAAAAACTTTGCGCTCTAAGCTGTATGAGCATGACTTCACTCAGTATTTAAATGGCTAGAGATGACAGCCCACATTTTACTAATTTTGCACAATTAAATGGCAAGATCCACTAGGTTGTGACAAAACTCTTGATGAAAGCAGTGGCTGTATCACAGGAACAAGACAAATTATATGGCTTCTGTCAAGTTTCAGGACTATGAATTTAGGAATTGTTTCAAAAAGCTTCATTGAAGCATGTAAGAACTTAGAGCATTCACCATTTTGTTGTAAGTTCTCAGCATTAGGCTTTACACTACAGTGCTTTACACAGCAAGAAATATTAAGGCTTTGGGGTTTTTTTGTGAGTAGTGAAATAAAACAACATCTCAAATGTTTCAAAATTGTAACAGACAAGTGTGGTATGAGAAAATGTTTGACAATTCACTGCAAAATACTACTACCCTACCTTTAGGGAAGGATAGTAACAAAGCATGCAGAAAAGACCTTTCTTATAAATACTTGGTGGTATTTCTTATAGCTAGTACATTTGAACATTCACTGAGGATATTCAATGTTTTGACCATAAGAATGCTTCCTTAGGAAACATCTGGTGCTAACTACAACTTGAAGTAGCTCTCCAGAACAGATGGACCACTGGTGTACAATGGTGTCTTTGTTCTCAGTAAGTAAATTTAGGCAGATGAAACAGAGTACACAGAGAGTGAGGTCAGGAAGCAGCATGTGTCAGAAAAGTGTCCGCTTGCTGAACAGAAAACTGCTTTGCGAGATAGGAATCAAAGATAAATGAAAACACTGAGAGGAGAAGTAATTTCCCATGTTGTACTAACATATGTGTGAACAAAATGAATACCATGTTTTTCTTGTGGATCCCTGTCATCTGCTTTGCAGGGGATGATGCAAAGTTCTGTCACTGGTTCTCTCCCTGACACAAAATCTAGTCCCATCTGCGACCACAGATTCAGTTACCACCTCTTTGTGGAAAACCTTTGGGTACATGTCTGTGCTGCAGCCTTGCTATTGTCAATCAATGTATTTCTCCATCATTTCCATTGCTGGTTTGGTTGTCAGCCTGAGAGCAGCATGACTAAATTGGGCTCTTCATCATTGCTTAGACATACCTAATACACTTCGAGGGCCCTTGTAATCTCAGTTATGGTTACAGTTTCACCCTCTCAGGTTTTTGCTGCAGAGCTGTGCAGCACTCTTACTCATTTGTGGTGTTGCAGCCCTAGGCAGTTCTTAAGCTTTTCATTAACTTGGGCATGCTATCGGTCTGGGCCAACTTATAGTTTATAAGAAGATGCAGGGAGCTCTTTTAACTTAGGGACCTTAGCAGGGGGAACATTCTAGCTTGTCACTACCCTTTGTATGTAGCTACTCTCCTCCCTGAGAGCATAAAACAGAATCTGCTGCAAGCCTGTCCAATTTTCTTTTTATAAAAATGTATGTAATTTTTGACGAGTTTTGAAAGGTCTTGCAGATTAAAAAATCGTTGATTGAACTGCTGTAAAGGGGTTTCAAAAGATGAACAGAGTATTTTCAGGTAGCAGGGAGTGAAAAATCTAGATCTGAGCTAATGTATATGACAGACCTTTATTATATCAATGTACTGAGCAAACATCAGAGAAAAGAGCCTTCCACAAGAGGGAAGAGACCTCTATTTAAGTGCATGAGCTAGTCTGAGCTTGTGTTCAGTGGATATAAGATTTCCACTTTCAAAACTTCAGTTGCTATCGCTTTATGTTTTATTTTTGAAAAATGCAATATTGAATAGTTTTCAGTCAGTTTCCATTATTATTTGGATCTCAAAATGCTTTCAGGGTTTACTCTGTACTCTGTTCTCCTTGGTCTTTTCTCTCCTGCTGTGTAATCCACTGGCTCATCTGTGGCCTGCTATTTTTCTGATATTTTTGGCAAACAAAAAAGACAGATGTCTTTTTTATTCTTTTGTGGGAGAGCTTTTTGTGTCTCACACTCCATTCTAACTGCCTTTCTTTGATCTGAGGAGCAAGGAACAACTTCATAAGAAATTATCATTTCTTTTTGGTGCCTTTCTGCAATGATAGGTGTAGCTTACATGAAGAACCTTAGCTAAAGTGATTATTATTTTCCTTACAATATTTGTTCTGTTTATTCACTTCTTACCAAAAGGGATCTGGGGAAAAGATATTTTGTGATATAACTATACACCTTAACTTTTGTGGGATTTTTTTTCATTGCATTCATCTTGTAAGGAGGAACAATTTCTTTGCTATGTGCTGCGGTGGGGTGACTGTGAGTGGATGTTGCTCAATGTCACCAAAGCCACTCTATCATTCTTCTCATCTGGACAGGAGAGAGTAAATATAATGAAAGGCTCGTGGGTTGAAATAAGGACAGGAAGAGATCACTCATCAACTACCATCCCTGGCAAAACCCATCTGACTTGGGAAAATTAATGAATTTAATGTATTAGCAATCAAATCACAATAAGGTAATAAGAAATAAAACTATACCTTACAAACCTCTGCCTTACAAACCCTGCCTTACTTTTTCCTTCTTACTTTTTCCTGAGCTTACCTTCATTCCCAATTTTCACTACCTCTTCCCCACAAGTGGCACAGAGGGGCAGGGAATGGGGGTTGTGGTCAGTTCATTCTTCTGTATGTTCAAAGGAAAAGTCTTTAGCAAAACTGTTTTAATGTAGATACTTTAACAATTTCACATAGCTTTGCAAGGAGCATCACCATTTTCTAGTGACTGTCATTGTCTTTCATGCCATAAAAGTCACACTGATTACTCAAAACCAGTAGTACAATATGTCAGGAATAAGTATATTGTTTGCATATACAGAGCACAGAACTTCATGAACCACTGAGTGCTTGGGTGATACAGAATCATGAGGGGCCTGTCGGGGCTGAGGGGGCTACAGGTGAACATGGACGGTTGCATGGGTAGGGGCCTCCACTATGATTCTTGCAACAAATTTCTTTTCAACCATTGTTCATGAAAAGTGCTGTAGATAGTGTTCTGTTGTCACACTGAAACTTCATAAATATTTAAGGAAAAATTTAAATGTCATTGTGGGAGGCTATTCTTTGTTAGTGATAAGAAACTTTCAACCAATATTTAACCAATTTTTGGACTCCTAAGTTCCAGGTACTCTGTGAAACTCATTTTGCAGAAGTTGTTCCAAGTATTGCATTGCCAAAAACATTGTGTGTTGCAGTTTCTTGTACTGTCATCCTATATTTTTAACTTTTAAATTTTCTTCCATTATTTTTATGTATATTATCATATTACCTAAGGCATAATGCACATCCTAACACTGGTTTCAGAATTACATGGTCTAATTTTGAAGCCATAAAATTTACTGTCTCAGTGATTCCATTAAGCACAGCTGACATTGAGAAACAAAGACTCATTATGCCAAAATTTGTTTAAATGAACATAAATGGTAGTGATAATAAAAAAGCTTCTCCTTTAAGTCACTCTGTTCACCGGCCATATTACCTTCTTGATACAACAAAATGGAGTAGATGAGAGCACTTTATCTTTAATAATGCTGAGCAAGATGGAGTGACCACTGCAGTGTTCAATAAGATGGCAAATATATTCCGTATTTTGTTACTGTTATCACCTTTTCTGATCCATTGTATTGCATATCTTGATTAGATCATATTGGCATTTTTAGGTCCCACAGTCTTATTGTTAAAGGTATGGAAATAGTGGTATAGTGGATTGATGATCTTGCATTTCAGAAAGCACTTTACTGCTATCAAAACAAACCAGGAAACAGTTTATATAGTGAACTTCAAGTCTAGCAGAAGAAGGAAAGCCTAAAACCTAAGAATGGTTACCAATCCTACCTATCCACTAATAATTTACTATCAAGGTACTTTTCTGATTATGCTTTTAAATTGTGGGGTTTCCTCCATTGTCAGGATGGTAGCTGATTTCTACCTGATATAAGGAAGGTATCTGTGAGTCTCTGGCTATGTTGTATCTTCCTAACTCAGAATATTTCTTAGACTAAGAAAACTTACCATGGTAGTCAGAGACATCAGGTTACATCATGACTGAATTTGAGTTTCTTCCTAGAGTAGATAGCATGCAATTTAGTAACCTTTGAGGATGTCAGACCCACTACTTGACTTGTACCCCTTGACTGTATATTGTATATTAAAGAATTGGGAAATACCCAGCTACATCTCTTTAACACATTTTTATCTATCTTTTATGTTCCTGCTGCGTAACTTAACTCATGAAGTTTGTATTTGCTTATGAAGTTCTCAGCTTCTGGTTTTATCAGATGCCTAATAGTAATGGAACAGTGGGCTTCTTAGTGATTAACAGCATTTATTAGTATACTTCTTATGAAACCAGAGGGCTTTGGGCAAGAAATAAGACTCTTAAAATGAGCTTAGATGTTCCAAAGGCACAGTCAGCAAAACATGATTTTTAGATTTCACATGCATGATATTCAAAGCTAAGGCAAAGGAAATTGTGTACTAAAAGTAGCTCCGTGGCTAATATTGCAGCCATATTAGTGCTGTCTGACCAAACCTGATGTACTATTTCCAGAAATTCCCTATTACATGGGGTTTTTTAGGCAGGAATAAGAAAGAAAGAAATATATTCACTGAAGTGGGACTTAATATAGGGTATCTTTTCTTGTTAGTTTTATTAGATGTTATATGTATTATTGAAAAAACTGTAGGGGTCACCTGAAGTGGAATATTCTGTTTAATATCCTGCTGCACGGTCCCTGGGCTCTGGCAGGAAAAGGCTTGTCACAGAAGGGACATGTTCATTAAAATTTCATACTTTATTGTCCTGAAGGAGCTGAAGACTTTTCCTTTTAAGCAAGATCACTTCATCCCTTCCTTGTTAAAGGGACCACTACTGTTTAACATCTTCAGTAATGACACTGGCATCGAGGGCACCCTCAGCAAATTTGCAGATGATACCAAGTGAGCAATGCAGTTGATTCACTTGAGGGAAAGGATACCATCCAGAGGGACCTTGACAGGCTTGAACGGTGAGCCCACAGGAATCTCATGAAGGCCAAGTGCAAGGTCCTGCACCCGTGCCAGGGCAATCTCCAATTTCAGTATAGACTGGCAAATGAAGGGATTGTGAACAGCCCTGCTGAGAAGGACTTGGAGGCATCAGTAAATGAAAAACCAGTATGACCCATCAATGTGTGCTTGCAGCCCAGAAAGCCAACTGTTTTCTGGGCTGCATCAAAAGCAGCATGGGCAGCAGGTCAAGGGAGGCGATTCTCCCCCTCTGCCTTCTCTGGTGAGAATCCACCTGGAGTGCTGCTTCCAGCCCTGGGGTCCCCAGCGTAAGAAAGATATGGAACTGTTAGAGGGCTTCCAAAGAAGGGCCACAGAAATGGTCAGAGGGCTGGAGTAACTCTCCTGTGAAGAAAGACTGGAGAAGATGGGGTTGTTCAGCCTCAGAAAGAGAAGGCTCCATGGACAGAGAAAGTTTCTTTACCAGAGCTTGTAACAACAGGAAAAGGAGCAAGGATTTGAATCTACAAGAAGGTGGATTTAGACTGGACATAAGGAATTTTTACAATGAGGTTTGTGAACAGGTTTCCCAGGAGAAGTTGTGAGTGCCCCATCCCTAAAAATGTTCAAGGCCAGGTTGGATGGGCCTAGTGAAAGGTATCAAGGTATTCCCATGGCAGGGGACTTGGAATGAAATGGTCTTTTAGGTTCTTCCAACTCAAACCATTGCATGATTCTATGATAGGGCAGGAGATGTGCTCTGATTTTCCATATGGTTAGAATGAATAGGAAGTCTAAGGACAAATCCTGCATGAACACAAGAACAGGTGAGAGGCAATAGGAAGGTTCTTTCCTGTGAACAGCTGTGCAAAATCCTGTTTGCTCTTATACTTCTTGTTTCCTTCACCTTCGCAGTACTGCTCTGTGTTTCTGTCCGTGGGAGTGAGATTGGGTCTCTGAAGAAAAGCTTTTGGACGGTTTTTAAAGAGGGGAAACATGTAGATGGGCATGTTTGGAGATAGAAACTAGGAACAATGAATGCCTCCCACATTTCTTGCATCCACAGTCAAGTTCTCTTTAATTGTTTCCTTTCTGTTTGTCCTTTGTGGAGTGTTGACATGTTGTTCCTTCTGCACAAGAACAGAGCAGAGCTCTTGAAAGGTTTGAACAGCTCAACCTTCTGCACCGGATTTTCCAGCTTACTTTATCTTCTTCTTGCGGATTCAAGAAACTCCCAGATGTGTCTGTCCCCAACTTCCTCATGCTTCTCTGCTAATTTCTCCTCTCATCCAATCAGCCAATAATAGCAGAGAAATAAGGAACAGAGAAAGAAAATCACACAAGAACAGGAACCAGTGCCACACAGAAGAAAGCTGCTTGTGAAACTGCACTGACCAGGGTTTTAGGCAGAGAAGTTTTACTGAATTGCCTAGGTAATGGGGAGAGGCAGAATAATTACTTGGTATTTCTTTGTTGGATTTTATATGCATTCACAAATACATAGACATAGCTAGCAAAGATTATTGAGGAGAGAAGGAAAATAAATCCTTCTTCCTTCATTTCTTTAATATATCTCACAAAAATCTGCTTGATATTTTCCAAAATTTTTATCTTTCCCTTGCTTCTTCCCTCCCCTGCTCATGCTCCTTTTTAAGTCTGGTAGGTTGTATGACAGAACAGTGCCTCTAAAGTTATTGAAATGAAGTGCTTTTCCTTGAGTCTTGCTGCTGGGCTCTTGAGTAGGAGACCCCTGAACTTAAATCCACATTGCACATGTTTCTTTTTAAAAACTTCTCTACCTTTAAAAATCATGTTGATTTACAATTAGTAACTTTACTGTTTGCATGTAGCTTGAATTCCCATTCTCCATCTAAAAAAGTCAATTAAGCTGTCAGTTACCACTTCTCAGACTAAATGGCATCAGTTCAATTTCTTCAGGTCTGGGGAATACGCAATAGCTGTAATTACTGGCTACAAATGTTTACATCAGCCAAAGAACTATTAGCCTCCTTTAATTGCTAGTAGCAACTGAGTTTCCCCATTGCAGACAATTAATAGAGTCTGTTCTCACCCCACAGCAGTCTGTGACCCACTTTGAACTTTTTCATGGGCCATTAGGGGCCATGTTTGTGAAACGCAGAGACTGAAAGAAGTCAACATGGTATTAGGGAAGAAAAGAGAAAATAATATACATTGTGCTCGTACAAGGAAAGAGGTATCCTAAACTGCTGTAACACTTGCTTCATTTTCACTGGATAGAATTAGGACAGTCCAAAGAAAAGCTTTAAAATCTCCCCAGGTGTGAGTAGAGTACACTCAGGACCATGTGTGATGTATCAGAACTTCAGAACTTCTTTTTCCTCAGCTCTCACGCAAACTCCACCAGTGGTTGTATGTGTTTGTTTGTTTGTTTTTTGTTTGTTTGGTTGGTTCGGTTTTTGTTTTGTTTTTGGTTGGTTGGTTTTACTTTTCCTGCATTGTCTGAACTGAGAGGCTTTGCAAATTGTAAAATAATCCAGGAATGAATGGGAAGCCAAATGGTGACAGGATGATGCAGGTGTAAGTTCTGCTCCCACCAATATATAATTGAGTTGTGCAAATATGCTGGTGGAGGGAGGGTGAAATCAAACTGGCTTTAATACTGGTTTTATTGCTGTTTTCTTCAGATGCTTCTATCAATATGCTGTCCTCTGCAACACCTCAGCATCAGCAACATGTTAAGCATTGCCTCACATTTTGCCTACAATGAGCTACTTTTGGTCAGACTATATGGACGACATTTTTACTGGGAGTAGGGCACAAACTAGATTTTTTCATTCGTGATCCATTTATTCTAAGAACAATGATTATTTCTTGCTCTTTGATGCTATTTTGTGGGGTAATGGAGGTAATGGGAGTATACTGTGGTGTTTTTAATGGCAGTTTGATGAATAGCTTCTAATTCAGAGTCCCTTTTTGAATTAGCTTTAGTTTCCTGGGGCCTGTTTAAAAGTAATGGATATAAATGTAAAACAACAATATATCCGTATTCTTCTGTATCTTATCCTCCCAGAGGCAGAAATCAGTCTCTACGCCTTAGTTCAAACCTTTGATAATAATGCAACATAGACATAAAAGTGGCTTGATTTCTTATTGCTTTCCTGTCTCTGTCTAGCTTTCCATCTGGAAAAATATTTAATAATTTTCAAAACAATTATTGAAAGTCTCCCTTGATTCGTTTCTACAGGTGGAAGAACTTACAGATGACCTTGTCAGACTTAAGTATCTTGGTGCTGCTATCAAATAAAATTCATCTAATGCAGCAAAATGCCAAAGTCTTTTGGCTACACATAGGGAGATGATTTTATATTTTTCTTGTGAGTTTATAAGGGATTATTGGCCCAGGCTTGAGAACCTGGCAGGGAGAATTTCTATATTCTGGACAGAAGTCAAAGTAGACGCAATTCTCCATACAACATACTGTAGATTCCTAGTTACTGCTGCTGACTGCTACTGAAGCTCATTTTATTTCACTATGACCTAGAAATGATTCCAGCAATAATTTAATACCTCCTCCCCCACAACACACGTCCACCATGGAACTCGAAGCAAACTATTTGCCTTCTATGACAGTAGACCATTTCCCACTACGTAGCCTTTTGTGTGATGGTCTATGATGCATGAATGAGATCCTGGGTGGGAGAAATCTCCAGTGCAAATGGATTTCAAAATGAACATTTATATTCGGTTTAGAAATTTCTATTGAATGTTTATGTATTGGATTTATTAGAAAAGCTCATGATACAGCTATTGCTGTCATAGGTGGATCTTTTGTGAACTTTCCCATCGCTCTTGCTGAAGTAGAAGTGACCACACTTTTCTCCTCTAGGACAAGTCCTTCTTCATCCTGAAATAAAAGCTTTCAGAATTAATGTTTGCTTAAAGCTTGTGAATTATAATGAATGATAAGATTCTTCTTTGCTGCTTTGAAATAAAAAAACGTCAAAGACTCCATCCTGGCCTAGAATCATAAACTCACAGATTGTCCTGAGTTGGAAGGGTCCCACAAGGATCACAGGGTCCAGCTACAGGGCCTATTGTGTTCTTTTATCTACTTCTTACATGGACTTGCTCTGCGAGTCAAGAGCTTGATAAAAAGCGTCTCCTGTTGTGAGGTGGTGTTGAAATGTGGGATAATAGTAAAGGTCTTGAAAATATGAGGCAAGGTTGGAAACAGGTCTCAAGAGTGTAAGTAGCTCCCTGGTAGTCAAGCATTGCACTCTAGAGAATATCTTCAAGACCTAGGAGCTAACAAAGGAAAGAAGCAGAAGTGAAGCAAGAAAACATAGCTGATCAACAGGGAAAGGCATCTGATGCAGCCTGGGAAAGCAACACCCTCAAGCATCAGGCAGCATATAGACAAGTGAATGGAAGTGTCCAGAAGCTGATAGGCTTTATGAAGGGACAAAACATGAAACATGGGTGAGAGGTGGAGGAAACGATTCTTCCTGGAGGTGGGGAGGCTGCTTACTTTGTCTGACTGCTTCTAGGATCCCAGTGCTTCTTCTGTCTGCCTTCCCACCTCAGGAACCCTGACTTTTCAAGGACTGTTTTGACCTGCTAGCTAATCATTTAGGGCTGCTTTATTTGCTTTATTCCCACAGATTGTGCTCTGAAATGCTCTAACCCCTCAATAGAGCATTACTGCATATAAACTTCATTTTGCTAGTTACTATTGATTTGGGATTGAGTCCATACAAGAGAAATTGCAACAGTGCAATTGCACTGTATGTACTGTGTGTTTTCTCCTTTTGTTTTAATAAACTTCAAGAGTGTGTCTTTGCCACTATGAAAGCTGGACTTATGAGTTTGATTCTAATTGTCTATGCCATCTGCCCTGCAAGCTTTATCCTGAATGTTGATTTGGTTAGAAGTCTGAAAAAGATCAGCATTGACAAGAAAGACAGTATGGCTGAATGTATTTATGCAAACCTTATGTAATTTTCAGTAGGGATGCTAGAGATTTCTTTTGTCTTCACTCCCTTTTGATCTGTTGTGTACATAAATGAAGAACCTAGTTATATATTATATTAGATCACTTTACATGTCTGCATATGAACATTTGGAATCCAAATTGAAAATAATTTGACCTATGTTTCTGGTCATACAACTTAGTTAAGTTTTTAATAAATTTTTAAGGCTGTGAAGTATCATTGCTCATATTTACTTGATTATTTGTGTGTAAGTGTGTGTTTTGTCTTACTTATGCCACCACCCAGCAGTATCTAATTAAAATCTAGTGCTTACACAGGAATAGTGTCTCTGATTTCCCTAAAAGGAATTCTGTGTTCTGAGTCACCAGACAGTTTTGGAACCATAATTTTTTATGCAATATTTGTATAAATGAGACAAAACCTTCCAATTTGCTAAATTAACTTCATAAGAAAGTGTTTTAAAACAGATTTTTTTTAAATAATACATTTTTCCAAAACTCCCGTAAGACTGGAAACTGTTAGGATGGCTACAATGCAAATTATTAAGATTAATATCTGACTACTTCTTCAATAGCTGTGAACAGTGGGCATTTTTCCAGGTGGACAATATAGCAGATTTGGCTTGTCTTTAATAAAAGGAAGTCATGAATAAATCTGAATAGCAGTTGTGGTAGAAGTCTAAAGAGCAGGAAGGATAAGTTTATTAATAGTTTTGGTTCACAGTTAAAAAACTTTGTAAGCTGGACAAAGGATTTGCTTTTCAATAATGTCTTATGCACTGTGATCATCTCTGTTCATATTTTTAAAAAAATGCCAAGAGGAACTTCAAAGTTATTGCACATCTTTTTGTCAGATTCTATTATTTTATTTGAAACAAAGACTTTACTTCCTCTAGGGCTCCTGTCTGGATAAGATTTGAATCAGACAGATGAGTAATCCTCATTTGTAGCAGTCTTGGTGTTGTGATTATAAAAGCACATCTAAGTGCTCCACCATTCAAGATTACAAAAAAAAAAAAAAAAAAAAAAAAGATTTATGTAGATGTTCTAGTTCTCTGTTTCATTTCAAAGGGTATTCCACTGTTCCATTCTGGTTGGGAAACCTTTATGCAGGTGATAATACTACATAGAGAAATCGCATATAACTTACAGAGTTAGTCTCTTGGCTGCTAATGAAAGGCATATGTAAATAATGAAGATTATTTTTTGCTTTAAGGAACTGACATGGCATTTGTGTCATATATAATATACTTTGTACCTAATTGTTTTGAATTTCATTCAACCATTCTCATGCTATGTGGCTTATTGGCAGAGTGCTTAAGCAATGTGGTAAAACAATCATGTTCAATACCTAGGCACCAAAACTGGAGAAGTGCAGTCCAAATTTCTTATGTTCAAGTATGGAAAAAGTGTGTGGCATTATATACTCGGGTGTCTTCTAGCAAGATTGTGGTTTGGCTTTTACTTTCTCCTATTGCTGGCTCAGCCTTCAGATTTTAGGATCGTATTTAAAAATAGTTTTTACTATATTTTAATTAGGTTGTTTAAAGATGTTTTTACTTTGTGCTTGAAGTTTTAGGTGGGCTTGTTTTATAACAATTTTACATTTCACTTTCTCAGTATTTATTTTAGCTTGCATATTATTAAGAATGCTGGTTTCCAACAGGCAGGCCAAGTTTCCAAAAGTGTTCAATAGTTTCATGTGACACAATTTTTGGGTGACCTATCTGAGATACTTTGTTCTCAGAAACATTTAGGACCCTTAGTTGCTCTTGAAACCAAATATTAAGGAAGTGTGTTAGACCCAAGTGTGTCAGCTCACTCTGGATGTCAGAGGGGTTCCTTTAATATGTTACGAACCACTAACCTACTCCAAATTCTGTTCCTGATTGTGTGACATTGATTCCAAAATCCTGGTAATACTTGACTACTTATGAAGCTCCCAAGCGTTCAATCATACATAAGGAGATGGTCTCAAACATACGGAAGACTCATTGGTTTGCTCCTCATCCTTTTATTTTTTCTTTTTCTTTCATGTGTGCACATACTCCCACCTGTATGCATATCTATTAGAGATCAGTAGACACTGAACTATTAACTGTTACTTAGATTATGGAACAGACACTCACTTTTAAAATTCATTGCCAGCAGAAGTAAGGAATGTGCCAACATGGGGGACCTTTAAATCTAAATTTAGAAGCTACTTATTTCATTCACCATTTTTAAAATATTTGTTTTGGGTCTAGCCTGTGGCTTGGCAGTTGTATGTGGCATGCTTCAGTGTGAGGAAATCAGATTTCAGAAAGCCTAAATTTTACTGCATCCTCAGAATTCAGTTTAAGAACTGAACTTGGATTCTAATTTAGGATCCCCAGCTTGCTCTTTTTTTGGATTGCAGAGAGCTCATGCAAACCTGGCACCTGGGGACAGCCTGGGAGAATGGCTTCTCTGTGGGTAACCTTTCTCTCCTGAAGTGAGCAGTGCATTTCTAGAGTGTGTTAATCCTTACCTGTGGTCAGTCTTCTTGACAGCACATTGAATGTGTAGTTTGCTCTTGGGTAACGGATTGAATAGGCAAAGAAGGGGGAGGGAGGAGAAGGGTGGAATACCAGTTAGTTCAGAAACAGCTGAACCTTCATACATTAATCAACCAAGCAATCAACCTTCTTTATTGTGAGCAGCTGCTGCCTTAGGAACAGTGATGTGTAAAAGGGGCACTGGAAGACTAAATGCAAAGACTATTTTAATAAGGTATTGGAGGACTCACTACAATGATCACAAAAAGGCAAGACATTTAATAGATGTTTTTGAATAACACTCAAACAGCAGTACTAAACCTCCTATTTCCTTATCTATACTTAATGCTATAAGTAGTAATATAACATTATAAATGTATTTAACTTTGATGTGCAACATGTAATGTATTTGAATTACTGTTGCTACTAAGTAGGGAAATTTTAATATAATCCTGATTGTGATAAGTTCTGTTCTTCTTCTGGCTCTCCTTTTACTCTCTTTCTCTCCTAACCTTTTAGAAGTCAGTTCACTGGGTTTATATGCCTGACCTCAGCCTTTCCTGAGCAGTTGCAATAAGGTGGTGTTGTAGCTCTCTGAATGCTGTCATCAGTTCTGACTGTGTTTAGCTGCATAGCGAAGATAAGGTAGTGGTCATGGGCGGGTAGCACAATGGTGTCCATATGTCATGACAGAAGCCAAAATAGCCCAGGAAACAGTAGCAATTTTCAGAGTTTCAAAATGATGTCATGTTTTTTGTATTCTGTACAATGTACAATATGCATCTTTGTACAATGCTTTTGTAATGTTTAGCATATGTTCTGTGATCGCATTCACATCACAGTGTATCACTGGCTAGGAAGGAAGCACATGCTTGTTTTCATTAGGCTTTGAAATGGTTTATTCCCAGTGTGCTGTCAGGCTTTAATACAATGAAAAAGTAGTCAGCTCTCCTGGGACACACTGATCTCTTAGGTGAAAAACAGACATCTGGAAGGAGAGCATCCAAACAAGGGGCAGGTGCTATTTAGCTGATGCAGCAGGATTTTATTAGTCAATAGAGGCCTTGACATACTTCCTTCCTGGACTGTTGGGTTGTGGCCCTGCTGCCACAGTGATGCCACCAGATCCCATAGCTCTTGACTTTAACTGGAGGTAAGAGTAAGAAATCTGTCTGACAAAATCCATGAGGAACTGCATTCATGAGGGGAGGGGAAAGACATGAACAACCAGGTTACATTAACAAGAGTCCTTAAAAAACCCAACCCAAACCCAAAAACCTTCATCAAGAAAAGCATGATTATCACTTTATTAAATTCATGGTCTGTGAATCTTTAATATTCAAAGCCATGAAATTAATTGCTTGATATTTTTCACTGAGGACATTTTTATATACTCCTGGAATTATTATTTTTCTTTAAAACCCCCACTCCTTACTAGCTGTGGTTTTCTAAAGAGAGTCATATTGAAAACTGAATTGACAGATCTTGATTCTCTTCCTGAAGTCATCACCCATGTTCCAGAGGGAATTTCTACAGTTTGGCTAAACATTAAATATTTAATACAGAAGAGAAGCAATTCAGAAATACTTGGAAACAGTCTTGTACCTTATAGCAATTATGATGTCCCTGAGCTACCCTTAAACAAAGAGCTTTGTTCTTTTAAAGCAATTACCAGAAACTTTTAAAAAAACAAAACCAAGAGAAAAACACAATGCAACATACAGAGCAAACCTTCTAATGACACTCTTTGAAAGGGCACAGTTTTCTCCAGAAAGTGGTTTCTGTTTTAGGCACTATATGAATAGCTGCTTTTCCTTCATGTAATTCACATTACAAAAGGAATGGCCCTTACTCAAGCAGTTTTCCTGACTTTACATAAAATAATTTTCTCTCACATTTACAGTAACACAGAAAAAATAAAATAATACATGGGTATAATTTGTTTGCTCTGAAATAAAAAAAAACAAACATTTTAGGTGTGGGGTTTTTTTGTCCACTGGATAAGTATATTGTACCTTGTTAAAATGCTGTTATTTGAACAGTGATTGTTATGACAACATATACAAAAAAGTGAGACAATTTTACAGGCGCGGCCAGCTTAGGTGTTCTCTCTTATTTTCTGTTCCTTCTCTTCTGTATGCTGTAGACTAAATTTTTGAGCCTGTAGCTTTTTAGGGGTTGCAAACATTGACTGGAATAAACATACTTGTGTCTCAAGCCTTTCATTAAATGCCAATGACTTGCAAGGACAGACAAGTACTAAAGCATGTAACTCACTTCCCTTGAGTTTCTGAGTTAACTTTTTCAAAGTTACCACAGAGGAAGTTTCTGTGCTGAGTTGGCTGCAGTTTTGTAGGGTGTTAATAGTAAGAGAGTTGTAGTCACTATATCTAGCTAGTTGGAGTAATCATCCCATGAAACTGGATGGTAGTGTAGTGTACTCCTGAGCAAAGGAAATTAATATAATGTTTCCTTAAACTAGGACAAACCTGAACTGTTTGACCATATGGAATATCAGGCTCAAAGGCCCATGACTGTAGAGAAATTGGGCTATTACCTGTCGCTCTACAGATATTTAGATTCAGTTTCTCCTCAGGTAATAACTTAACCAATGCTCTCTCAGGTAGACCATGCTCTTCATTTCTGAATGGCACAAACACTACTGGAAATCCTTCATATATGTACTGTGCGATAAAGAATGACAATAAAAGTCTGGCCTGAAACATTTATGAGTTTAGACTAAAACAGTTATAGAATCATAGAATATCTTGAATTGGAAGGGACCCACAAGGATCATCAAAGTTCATCTCCTGGCCCTGCACAGGACCACCCCAAGAATCACACCATGGGCCTTAGAGCATTGTGCAAATTCTTCTTGATTTCTTGAAATAAGAGTCATCTGATGTTTAGAGCAGTGGAGAGGTGGAAAGAGGGAGTGCACCCATGGGATTGTACAAATCACTGCTACCAGTAGTAGCAGCAATATGCATGTTTTCTGCCCCTTTACAAAGTTATGACAGCATTGTGGAGAGAGACAGTTTTGGGAGGAGCATCTTTAGAGAGAAACCTGAAAGGCAATTAGTGAATATTTATAGGGTGTTCCCCTAACATGAATGTGAAAGCTCTGAAAATGAGCTCAATGGATAGGTATCTGATTTCAGTACTGAATGAGAGAGGAAGAAGGAGCAGGCTATAAATACAACTAGGGTGAAATCACAGGTTTTGGTGCAGCAGAAAAAGTGTGTTTCAGTAGAGAGAAACAAAGGAAGAGATTAAATAGTTAAAGCTAAGTGATCATTCTAGCTGTTGTCTGAATAACCATTACATGTGTTTTTTGTCAGATCAGGAAAGACAGCTGAAGAAGGAGTCTAGCAGGCAAGCACAGTCAAATCTCTACTTGAATTTATGGCTGTAAATATTTGCAAGATCAGGACCTTAATGGTTTCTATATTAAACAGCTGAGGGTCTAGGAGTCAAGTACAGTTAAATCTCCACTTGAATTTGTGGGTGTGATTATTTGTATATTTTACCATCAGGACTTTAATGGTTTCTGTATTAAACAGGTTGTTAACTTTGCTTGTATTACACATCTGATCACTGAGGTTCCAGTAGAAAATTTAAATTATTCCATTTGACTTGTGTTGTTAGACGTGGATACAGATATATATATATGTTTTTTTATCTAAACCTTGATATTTCTGAAGCTATATTCTAGCAACAATTTTTATTCAAACCTTGATGTTTCTGAAGTTATATTCTAGCAACAATTCATATTGATCCAAAAAGTTGTGCTATTGGGAAGCAGAAAGATCAACTCCAGCTTTTTTCAGGGATAGGTGGGTTATTATTCAGGTTTACTAAATAGCCTTATTCAGTCAATTTCCATGGTATAAAAGTTATCTGGTTTTGAGTGTTTTGGTTCATGCTTGTCTTTATAATCAAGCATAGTTAATTACATGGAAACATTAACTTTTACAGTGTTGACAGTACCATTCTGAGTTCACACCTTACATGAAAACATTATCTCCATATTATTATAATTTCCTCATGTTTTCTAACCTGCTTAGTGCTACCTCTCATATATTTGAAGATGAGGTAATTATCCTACAATTAGACATCAGGCATGCTGATAAGAGATATGCAGAATCATATAAAAAATAGAATAAAAAAAATATACAGACAGGAGTGAAGAAAAGCCAGTCATAAAATGAAGGACATTTTGAGGTCACAGCAAGGGAAACCTATCTTCTCCTTCATCATTATCATCTCTCAGTGGCTCAGTGGACTAAATCTAAACTGATTTTCCTGCTTTGAGAGCAAGGAAGAAAATTAGCCTAGAACAGTGACCTTTACCTGCAGCATACATTCAACTACCTTCTAGGGATTTAGTAAAAGGAAATTGTATTGATTATGACATTTACAGACAGAACTCTCTGTAAGACTTTAACACTGACAGTTTACCTCTAAGTGGCTACCAAAGTATGATCTGCTTAAAATTGCTTCCAGGAGGACATCAATATTATTATTGAGCATACCACCCTGCATCACAACCAAGGGCTCATCCTATAATTGCAAGGTAAGACAGACAGACCATGAATTTCAAAAATAATAGGTATTTCTGAGCAATACCCTTTTTAGAGGAGCCCTATTAAATATTACACTATTGTGTTGCAAAAAAAGTGTAGTAACTTTATTGGAAAGCTGAGCTGTGGCATAATTTCTCTTGTGCTATACAAATATGGGGCTCTCCAAGTTGCATGTGAAACTAAGAGGGAGCCAGTCAATCCAAATTAAGAAAATAGTAGCAACTCAAGAGTTTTCCAAAAAGCATTTCAGTGAGATTCACAGAGAACTTTTCCCAGAAATGCTGGCTTATATCACTGCTGTGAAGGAGCATCAGTAACTTCAAATTGCATGTTGCTGGCACAGCTTTAATGTATTCTGGTCTTGTAATGATATGCACAATACATTTTATCTTCATTTTGAAAACCCATTATGCCTACTGTAAGAGAGTCAGGACAAGTGAAAAATGAGATATTAGTGATCTTCCATTATACCTGTAAGCATACTTTGAAACAAAACACTTCAAAACGTTGATCATTTTCTTACAATAAAAATAAAAACATTTCTACTGTAAACTTACCAGAAAAAATGTGGACAGCAAGTGTCAAAACCTGAAGTGTTCATATTTGTGATATGTCTCAGTGCTCGTGGCATGAAATGTGGCACCAGGGCACAGACGTATAAATGCAATAGCTAAGTTTCTCAGGTAGAAGGTAATGAATTTCCTGAAATGGGTGAGGTTAACAGCTAGAAAGGTGCCTGGTCTGCGTCTGACTGGGAGGGAGTCAAATTTCTTCATAGCAGCATGTATGCTGCTGTGTTTTGGGTTTGTGGCCATACCAGTGTTGATGACACACCAGCATTTTGGCTACTGCTGTGTTACACAGCACCAAGCCTTTCTCTTTTCCCCATTCTTTTCCTCAAGAGAATAGTTTGGGGATGAGAGAGAAGTTAAGAGGGAATACAGCTGAGATGCTGACCCGAATAGGCTGAAAGGCTATTTCAGGTCATGTAACACCATGAACAGCAATGAAAACTCAGGGGAAAAGTCTTTGAGGGAAGTAGCCATTGCTCTGAGAATAACTGAGCACTGGTCTGGTTGTGGTAGGTGGTGAATGCCTTTGCATCTTTTCTTTTTCCTTTTATCTTTCCTTTATTTATTGAACTATCTTTATCTTGTCCCATGAGCTTTCTTGCATTTGCTATTGCTATTTTCTCCTCTGGCCTGTTGAGTTACTGAACTACTGTGGTTCCTCTACAATTTTAAATGATCTCAATGAGAGGAGGAGCCTTCCAGCAGGAAACACTAGCCCTCATAGCATTTTTGTCTTTATGCAAAGGATGAAATTTGTCAGGAGCATCATATGTCCCTAACTGTTGGTTACTGAATTGAATAAGGCCTTCCAGGTATGGGTAGACTGAATATCCTTCTTTCAGAAAGGAATTTTTATATATAGTTTCCCTACTGCCTTGCTAGATCTCACTAGCAAATTTAAACTGGTGTGACTGAATTGGAGACACATTCCATTTGCACAGGCTTTTTTCCTTTTACGTGTGAAAGTTACCAGACAATGAAATGCTTTGCCTTCTTCTGGGTTATATCTAGGCATGGTCAGTCACTGCTTGGCCAAGGACTATTTCAACTAGCTCATGTTCCACCAAAAACTCTGAAGCTTTTGCTCTTCAAATTTAATGTTCCTCCTATTTATCACAAAATAAAAGTAGTATTGTATTAAAAAGTAGTATTTTTGAGGTCTGCCTCTGAAATGGCTGCTTTCTGTGGGAAAAGCTGAGTTGCTCAACACGTTGACCCAGTCCTTTCAGCAGCATGACTGAAATTGATTTTTCTACTCATGCAGAGCCCCAGAAACAAGATGTGTTACTCTGGTAACATTCAGTAACATTCAGTTTCTTCTTGTGCCTGTCACTATGTATCTTGTGGCAAAGGCTGTTTCTGTATTCTCAATAGTTTGAATACTTCAATATAAATACTTTTTTCTAGAAAGAAATAATGATCATGATAGTCAAAATAGTTCAAGTGATATATGAAGATAATTATAGTGAATGTCTGCGTGTATAAAATATATGCCAATAATGTAAACATCTGAATTCATACAAAAATGTGTTACTTTTATTAGCATTTGAGTCCTCTCCTTTTTAGCAAAATTAAAGTTTCTTTGTCCTTTGAAAGAACTTTCATTAACATCCTTTAAAACTATTCACTTTTTAACATTTGAATCCAAACTAACCTTTGTAAATGTGCTTGTTACTTTGCTAAAATATGGAATTCTAACAGGTAGAAATTCAAGAACTTGGCAGTGATAAGGACAGTGGTGGGAGATGAAATTAAAAGATTACCTCTCCATGGCACCAGTGGTATAACAGATATGCCGGTGAAGATGACTGAGTTATAGGACACAGAGTTTGGAAGGACCTCTTTATCTGACTGAGACAGTTTATATGCTCGTGTAAAAAAGTACCAGTGAGAAGAATTTAGAAACCTGTTTACCCTGTTGTATTAATACCAGCTAATACTATGTTAGAACCTCTCTTAGTCTCAGTTTAATGAAATAGTTTCCCTATAATAACTGTGCCTCACGATCATGCTATCCATATTGTGCCTAATGCACTTTGAAGAATTTGAAGGATTCAGCATTGTTCACCTCTCAGGGACTGGCAGAATTTTCTGGGGCAGCAGAAATTTTACAGAGGTATTTCGTATAATCCTTAGTTATATTTTTTTCAAGGCTGATGAGTCCTCATCTCATTTTGTTTAAAAGTTGTCAATTCACAGTGTTTTTCACCAAATTTTCTATTTCTACTATCCCCTACGTACTTCCTTAGAGCAACTGTGAGTGGTATTCAGGAAGTGGGTACACTTGTTTTCTTAGTGGCATAAAGAGGTTTTCTATTACCTTTTCTAATACCTTCTTGAATGCTCTTGACCACTGCTGGGAAGGGAGGTACAGTTTTACGTTTACTCCAAAATTTTTGTTCCTGACTCATAATACTAATTTAAAACTCATCATCTTTATTTAGAAACACTTGTCTCATATGCAATACTTTGCACTTATCAACACTGAATTCCACCTGCCTTTTATCTCCCAGCCACTCATTACAGTGGGAGCCTCTACAACTCCTTGCAGTCAGTTTTTGACTATTCTGAGTAAGTTTGTATCAATCAACAGGAAACTGTCACTTTTCTATTCGTCTTCTTGTTTAGGGCATTCAGCAAAACTGAACTCTCAATATAGGAAAATGCATTTGGTGATGTACACTGAACTATTTTTGGTCAAGAGCATTTATTGTTGAATCTACAACTTATTGGAAGTCAGCCGCTTTTGGAATACACAGATATAGTAAGAATCACAGAGTATACTCAGATCCTTTCCCTTCCTGAGTCTTTTGGATTATAGGAGAAGAACTGGAACAGAGTATGTCTGCTGATCGGGAAATGCGCTGAGATTTCTCTTACAGACTTAGGTTCTAATTTCATTTCTAATTTGGAATGGCTCCCAGTACTCTCCAAGGCCTGTCTAAATGACTAGAAGGTAAGTCTTTAAAATAATAAACCAAATTAGAGATTTAATAGTCTAAGATGTTAACTTTGAAATGACAGCTGTGATTTCCCCTTAGCGGCATTGCATGCGATCCTGTCTGCATCACAGTGAGAAGGAAATTGCTGGGGTAACTAACTCACTGCATTCCTGGAAGTATTAATGAATACTTAGCCAATTTGGTCTTCAAACTGTGGACAAAAGCAATCTTTGAAGCAGCCTCTCAACCAGATAATAGTAATATCTGGTGGCTGGAATAGACTGAATATGTTTCATATCTGAGGAAGGCCACAGAGGTGGCTGTTCTGAGGTTGTGATTTATTCCTTCCTGTAACATCCATATTCCAGGCAAGTGTGGGGTTTTATTCTCTGGTAGGCAAGTTTCTTCTATCACTAAGTGATAATTTGCACACCAAGCAAAGCTGACTCTGATTGTGCATTCAAGCCGATCAACATAATAATCTATGCTATAGGTAAAATGTCCTCCTTCTCTGATTCTGTCCCACAGACAGTGAGGATCAATGATACCTCAAAGATCAGAGCTCCCAAATTCCCAGCTCTCAGCCGTATGCTTGTGTTGTTCACCCAGTCATCAAACTGTACAAGAAGACCAGGAACTCAAAGTTTTGTGCATGACACAATGTTGAATTCATGAGACAGAAAGGATGTCTAAATTAGTGCTTTTGTAGGATTTGTGTGCTGGGGCAAGCAGCAAGACTGCCCCTTTTCTGTGTTAATGTTTTCCCTGTAGAGTGATCCCAGAGCAAGCATCTGGATTGCTCTTGAATGAAGCTAAACTAGAAGGTATGCTTTAGGAGTAAATATAATGTATTTCAGCAATTAATGATTTTTTAGTTGTTTAGAGCTAGTCTGATGTAAAATGCCTTAAATATGTATAGAGTAGGTATTGGGTACTCAGCACCAGCTATTTCACCTTACAGTTCTGCTGTTATGCTGCACTACTTGCTTTTATAGACGTACTCCTACTGTTCAAAAGTTTAAAGGAGCTGTTACAAAACTGGACTATTGTACAAATAAATCCCTTTCTGGGTTTTGGAGTAGTCGTGAAGAGGAGAGAGAGAAGTTAGGTCGGACTTTAACACAAATGAATCAATCTGCTTTCTCAACAAAAGGGTCTACTTGTAGGTTACTATAGATGTGCACTAAACTCCCCCTGTAGAGTAGGTAAACATTCTGTAGCTATTATTCAAAATGTCAGTGGGTTAAGTTTGAGATATAATGGAAGGTCAGTGAAAATCAAAAACCTCTGTTCAGTAACACTTTGTATTATATCTCTTTTCTCCCTTTCCATCCCTTTTCTTATTATTTACTTTCTGAAATACATTCAAAATACATTTTCCAGTTTATCTTGGAAGAACTGGGAGATATGAGTTTGTTAGTAGACTCAACCATTTGTTTCCTCTGTGATTTGGTCTTTCATCTGTGAAATAAGAATGTTACTTTATAAAGGCGTCATAAAGATAAATTTAGTTAGTTTCATGTGAAGCCCATGGCTAGATTGTTCCACTCATCTTCTACCTCTCTAGATTTGCTTTTACTATCAATTTGCCTCTGTGACTATTAAGCAGCTGCCTTTTCTGTTTCTAATAGTGCAGCTTACTCTAATTAAAATAAAGTAAAATATTGTTTATTTGTATGTTTTGTTTATTTATTTGGCAGATGGCCTTGTCTGTCTTGTACTATTTCCTTCAATGTGGATATTGTTCTAATAAGTTTCTGTAGTTTCTACTGTCTGCCTGAATTTATTTTGTGAAATGGCATATCTGACACATTGTCCTTGACTGATCAATGAATTTGAGGACTAGAGATCATTTTATAATGTATTATTTCAAGCTTAGGTCATCTTTCCATCCAAGTTCTTTTTCTGAATGCTTCATGTACTTTAAAATATGCAGGTACAAACTTGTTTTAGTCGTACCTCTTACTGGGCTCACTGATCTCTTTAGAGTCTACTTTGCAGACAGCTGAATCGGCAAAACTGGAAGTGCAGCAAACTGCATATGTCTGGAGCTAAGTTTGCCACCAGAGAAATCACAAAGTGCTATTGTGTCTCCTGTCAGATCGGCAGCTTTAAATCTGCATTCAGGCTATTTTAGGGCTGACACTGGTGTGTATGTTAGATTGTCTCCCTTCAACAGTACAAAAGAAACCACAGTTTGTCTTCGTGCAAGACAAAAGCAAGAAAACACCATCAGCTGTTTCTGTAGGAATACTCTATGTAAGCAACACAAAAGTGGCAGGAAAAGGGCAAAGTGGAGAGTAAACCAATTTTGAATGAATAACGTAGCACACTCATTGGGGTACCTATCCTGGTGTACCAGGACACTGTGTCAAAAGAGAAGTCTGTGGAGGCTGAGGATAGAATAAAAACAACTCCTTCCCTCTCATATGAGGTGCAGAAATAGAAACAATACTTCCTCTATTTAAGACCTCTCTCAATGTTTATTTGGTGCCTTAATTTTGCTTTTCACACCTATTTTAAACACCTAATAAGTCCCACTTAGTCCCTGGGAATTAACAAGGTATGTTGCAAATAAGCAAGGTATTTACTGATAGGATCCCAAATTAATGATTTTATTTGCTAAGTTTCACATTTGCATATAAAGTTGAATACTCCCAGGAAGTGAAATATTTTTTAGACTCTAGAACTAAGAAATTTTTTAAAGAAAAAACCTCTTAAATGAAAAAGTAAAAGATACCTATTTAGTTGAAAATATTTCATATCTTCAGAGGCATATATGTTTACAGAGTTCTAAATCTATACTTTTTCATAGCTTTTTGGGACATTCTGTGGTTGCGTATCTGTCTTCTACAGTACATGTTTTGTGACTTCTGTCGTCCTCTAGAATGAGTTACTCAAGCATTCATGTAACAGCTTCCCTTGATGTGCAGTGCACAGTGCAGTGCACAGTACAACAATGAATCACTGAACAGTATGTGCTTCAGCAATCTAAAGGCTCAAACACATATATCAGATACTAGAAGCTCTGATGCTGATCCAGGTTTTTTAACAGAGAGATTGTATTGTGCTTGTTTTTATAGTGGCTTTCGTGTGTCAAATAAGATGTGTCTGAGAACAGTGCTGTACATTACTCCTTGGATTGCCCTGTTGCCTACTGGGGTTGCCATATTTGTTCCAACATCCCGAAAATTAAAAGCCTAATTTTCCAGATATGCTTTCTGTAGGTCTGGGACATCTTGCAGGGCATTGGTGATTGCTGGAAGGGCCTCAATTCTCCAAGAAGGGATCCACATGCTGGCCTGATAAAGTCAAGAACATACGTCAGAGGATAACAAGAGGGAGTCTTGCAGTGAATGTCCCACTCCTTGTTGTTTCTGTCTTTTTTATATATCACTGGTAAAATTTGCCTTCTTTGAGTGTGTTAGGTACATCTTCTAGTTGTCTCAATAAATATAATTCTCCTAAATTTGTATTTTCCCTGTGAACCGTGTGGTTAGCCAGCTTGGACCTATTATGTGAGCTCTCAGACCACACCTTAGTTCACTTTCTTATATATGCTCTACAAGGCTTTAGAGCAACAAAGGAGCCCTGTGTGATCTTACCTCTTGTTCTGGGCTGGGATAAACCTTTCCAAAAGCTCCTTGTCTGGAGGCAAGATGGGTATTAAAGGAAGAACTCAAGACCTACCTAATTCCTAAAAGAAAAGGAGTGTCAAGGGAGGGAGAGAAGTTTGTATGCCTTATTTACTGAAGAAGTGTGGAATGCTCAGATGTGAAGGCGGGGGAGCTCTGATGATTTCTTCCAGTGGCCCTGGCTTTTTGGTCTCTCTATCTCATATGTGAGTGAGCATGACAGGCACTTGGCAGGGGAAGAAAGGGGTAGATTTTGAAATAGGCTGTTGCAAAGGTGCCTCCAGATTTAACCAAACTTGGGTCATACTCTAGAAAAATCTTCAGAGCTGGAAAACTCAACATATTTTAAGCCTTTTTCAAAAGTTTTCAGAAAAGGGATTGCCTCTCCTGCTGCTGGGAAGCCAAACTGTGTTTTCTGATAAATGTCACAAAAGATGATCATCTGCAAATGGGGCAGGGTGTGTGTGATATCCTTCATCTTCTAAAGGGAAACAAAGACTGACGGGGGGAAAAAAATCATTACTTTATTGAAATCTTCTCACTACAGTTATCATTTTCATTTGTGGCATACAGACACCTCTTGCAGTTGTGCACCTATGTTTTAACAGGTTCAGAAAATACTCAATGGCTACTGGGACAGTGAAAAAATGACAGCCTGAAGTAAAAATCTCTAAATGGGATGGAATTGAAACCATGAGATAATTCTCAATTTGTGATGTCCAACTAGACAGAGTATGGAATTTTGCTTGTATAACTTAGTTGGGAAAGAACAGCAATGGCATGATACTAAACAGGATTAGGTTAAAAATATATTTGAGTTCTGTAGCCTGACATGCAAACATCACAAAATGCTAATTGCAAAGCACTATTCAAAAACTTAATTCTATTTTCTGTTTCTGTTTTGTTGTTGGTAGTGGTTTTTTTACTTCAGTTAATTGTGCTGTAACAAGAATAAGCTTTACTTCTAGAAGACTGTAATAGACAGGAGCTCTGAAATAGAATGTTCTATGTCTAGTAAACCTGAACTCTCATGTAACACTGATGACTAAGAATATGGTCATGGTAAGAGAGCTCATCTGTAATAATTAATTTTGTATATTCTAAAGTGGATTTTTCTTTCATAGTATTAAATCAGAAATTTCCAATAGATTTTTTAACAATATGAAAGCATAAAAAATTGCTAGGCTAGCCAGGAAGAAATAATATCCTTAGAGGATGCTTAGCTTTCTATATAGCACAAATTTTTATCTAATTTATCCTCCAGAGCGTGAAATGTGACCAGTTTTCCTAGAGAGATAGAAAGGTAGAAATAAAAAAAGGGAATAAAGCAAATAATATTGTGCATTGATTAATTTGTGCTTACTTCTGTTTTCAACCATGCTCAGACTGTTAGAGTCATAAATAGATACTTGAAAAATCCCACTGTTACATATGAAAAAAAACAAAGAGCTCTTTCACTTACAGTGTTTTCAAATAAATTTTAGAAGCAGTAGGCCTTTTCTGTATTGACATTATGAGTTTTGTTTTCAAAGCTGAGTCCCAAAAGAATTGTGAAACTCTCACGGTAGCTTACCTTTCATAAAGCTTTAAATGTTTTTTTTCTCAGGCGTATACTTTCTACTGGCAAGTTCCTGTGGTTTAGCAGAGGCGTAGTCAAGCATCTGTGAAGCTTTTTGGTTTTTCTTAGCCAAGCTTTTAAAGACACAGAGAATTAACTCTATTCCACTCTTCACACTTTTGCTTTCTGGAGGAACCGTCCCTCTGAAATGTCTACTGTTGTTTCCTTTGTTCCTTTGTTTCCTCAGAGAAAAATGACATCTGTCATGAATAAATTTTAGCCTTAGCAAAGGATACTTAAAGTCCACAAAGATTTTGTTCTAAAACACTGTTTCACACCAAACAGTAAAATAAGTATAATCCCTGTGGCAAAGGTCAACATTCACATACAAGGGTTAGGACAGTTTAAAGGGTTTTGATTGATAATAAAATATTTAGTCCTTTTTCTTTTAGCACATTGGAAAATTTTTCAATGTATCTTGTATTTCTTCTCAGCTCTTTGCCTTTCTAGTTTCTCCAGTAATGGACCAGTATTTCAACAGGACTAAAGAGACTGCTTATTCCTGTGCTGAGAAAATTCGGTGATGTACATATGCAAATAGTTTTATGCACTCTTTGTTAAAGTTCTTAGGCCTTTTGTTTTCAAGCCCTTTGGTTTTTGGAATAAGACCAAACCTCATCCATTAAAATATTTTCCTAAAACCTGCTAATGTTTTCAGACAACAATGATAATGGTTGCTTCTGCCACAACTTCATGTGATTAACTGAGCTCCCTCATTATTCCCTGCACAGTGTGTGTACATATTATTCTTGATTGCCATCTAAAATCTATGTGCTATTGCTGATATACAACTCTGTTTTGTATACTCACACTTTATTTCCTATTGGATCAAATGGCACACATAAAAGTTGATGATTTCAGAATAGATGTTTGCTGTAAGCAAAATCTTTTATTAGAATCAGAATTGAGAAAAATTACCTTCTTTTTAGTCACTAGTCACTCAGTTTCACCTGTACATAGTTTAGGCAGAAAATCTGTGTTAAGCCAGAAATGTTTAATCATTCCTGACTCTGCAAGATGCAACAAATTCCATGTAAACAACAGATTATTTGATTATTTCTAGTCATAAGGTTTACTGTGGAGAGATACTATTTAAAGTATATTTTCATAGGTAATTATCCTGTCTGTATGTTTCTTTTTCAAGATACTTGAACTTCTACTAACATATGAATTTCTAGTGTCATTAATTTTTGTGGAGAGGACTCAAGAAGGTTGGCTAAAAAATGAAATGATACAGGTTTCTAGGCTGAAAACTTGTGTGTTCATTATTCTTAGGTACGTCATTTTCTTCTTTGTTCAAATGTTTCTTCAGAGTTATCCTTTCTAAAATCACTGTCTTCCAAACTTACCCTATAGGCCTAACTGTAAAATAGCTGATATGAGCAGTAAATGTTCAATCTGCAGAGACCGAAGAAGGTAAAACCAACTTAAACTGGCTCTCCAAACTGCATGCTGAGTTACAACCCTCCAAACAGCTTGCACACATTAACACTCCTCATTTCAGATTTTTCAATATTGAACAGTGAAGGATTTTATGTTACTTTTGCAGTGTGTCAGAAATTAGACCAAGGACATTAAGAAATCTTACATAGCATGCTGCTGGGTTGATGAGACTAGTCTGAGCTTTGTGATTTATGATTTCATTTGCACAGTTCATGGTCACACTTCATACTGTATTGATAAAACAAATGTTTGTTCTGTATTGCCATCAGGCACTTAAGTATGGAGACATTCTTGAATGCTTCCAGGCTTCTCCTCAGTGCCCTGTCAAACTGAAAGTCTGGTAGTGTAATGATTCAAAACATCAGTAAATGCCTCTTAATGTAGTTTAAAATATTCACAGTAAAATACAGTGAAAGGAATTCTAGTTTTGGGCCCTTTTTTGGGTGTAGGGCTGGGCTGTGCAGGCACACTGGCACTGGCAGCCACGGTAGATGTGCTCTGTAGCTGGTGTCCTTCCATGAGGTCACTCTCCCTAGCCCAGAGCTTTCATCCACAGCTAAGACTTGATGTTTTTCAGCTCCCTTCCTGCTTTCTCATTTTGTGATTGTACCATTAGATGTGCACATGCAAGGTGTGGTGTGTGAAATACTCATTAACCTTTTCAAAGAACTGTAGGGAGAGAGCAGTACATGAAGGGGGTGAGCTAAACGAAGGGGTGAGCTCTGACTGTAGGCTCTGGGCTGCAGGGCAGTCTCTCCTTTAGCACAGGAGCACCTCCTCTCCCTCCTCCTTCTCCTCTGCCTTTGGCGTTTGCAGGGCTGTTTGTAACTTTTTTTTCACTATTCACCTCTCCCAGGCAGTGTTTTACCCTTTCTTTAGCTATGTTTCCCAGTGGTCTCCATCTTGGCTATGCGCCTCAGCTGTGTCCTGCAAGGGCTCCACTGAAACCAGCTGGAGTGGGCTGTAAACAGCATGGGGCAGCCCAGCCCTCTCCACGCAGAGGCTGCCCCTGCAGCCCTGGCTGCCAGCAGCTGGGCACCCGTGCTAGGCACAAAAAGGGCGAATAAACTGGTGAATGAAGATGCCATCACTGTGAACTGTAAGTAAAATGAAAGAAAAAATCAGTTTGCTCCGTTTCAGCTTCCAGAGCCAAGGCGTTTTTTCGCTACTATCATTTTGTTCAGCATTGTGATTAACATCCCCCCCCACCCCGGAAAGTAAAGGATGTAGTTATGGCACTAAAAGCTCTATAGTAAATGTGCTTTACAATGGTAACAGCCCCTTCAAACACTGCAAGATTTCCCTTTCTGTAGAGGAATGATTACTGTCTTTTTATACTGATGGGTCTTGTACATCCAAACCCAGGATCTTGCCCAGAACTATTACTGTACTTTTGTCCAGAGTGAGACCTGAATCACACATGGCATTATCCCCTATTCTCTGCTGGAATATAGGGCCAGGTTTTTTTTGCCAACACTGGTATCTGGCTATTTAGCAGATCCTATTTAGCTTCTTTCTCCAGAAGCTCAGAAGGGGAGCAAATGGATAGCACGTCCAGGCAATCTACAATGCTAAGCTTAAAAAGAATTAGGAAAAGACAAAATCTTATTCGTACAACTATACCAAAAATATTCACAGTGTGCTCATTGGTGCAGAACTTATTGCAAGAAATATGAAATGAACTCAACAGTGGCTGGCACTGTTGTATCATTCCTGTATTTTTAAATAATCCTTCCTGATGCTGTAATATTTAGGTATGGGTGAGCTGGTTAAGACCACATAAACATCTAACCTAAACATCTGAGGTTTGAAATAGTTTGGTTAGCTTTCCAGCTTCACTCCCAGTTTTCATATGCTCCAGCACTTCCCTGTTGGGACAAATCCAGAAGGGGAAATATCAAAATACCATGAGAGAGGCTGTTTTCTGAAATTTGGTGGCTAGATGCCAGTGACCTGTTAACCTAGCAGCCAGATGAGCCATGGTCATAGGTAATGCATCAGAACAATCCACAATGCACACCTTGTTTTATGGCTCTGCCTGGCTTTTCTTCAGTGTGCAAACATTGGAACATAGAGTTGGGGCTTTACTTGGAAAATATTCCTGAAGTGGCAAATAGCAAAATATGTACTTTACAGTAGGTGTGATATTGATTATTATAGAAAAATCCAAAGTTGAAAACTAGAGAGAATGAAAATTATCATTCAGAATGCAAATATAGATATGTCAGAGACAAACCCTTGATACAACAAGACAAGGATATCTCATTCTTCAAAGCCAAACACTTTTTATTAAAGACACATGATGGAAAATTGAAGTATTTTCTTAGCTGTTTAGGGAAGTTGGAACACTGATGGAACAAACTAAGATGACTTAGACTGTTTTCCAATAATTCCTGATTTAAAAAAAATCATAAATTAGCATTGGAACAAAAAGAATTCTCAGACAAATTATTTATTTTATAGGTTAAAAAGCAGAACACCCCTGAAGTACCTTGCTTAATCTTGGATTTAGGATAAGTAAGTTAGAATAAACACTATTCATAATTGAGTAGTTTATCATGAGTCATCTGTATATTTGTTTCTATATCTGTGTATAAATACAACATGAAAACATGAAGAACATCAACTACTCAATAAAATTTTATGTAATTTTAAAGAACAAGTGAACTTATCACAGTTTTGCTGCTCTTGAGACATCAGGCAGGCGTTTGTTGATGCCTTTTTTTTTTTTTTTTGGTAGAAGTAGTTTTCCACTGTGCTAGTAAAAGGCTGTACCAATGAACTTTTCCTTAAAGACAGATCCAATCTTAAAGTCAATGAACTCCTTGTTGCTGTCTTCAGGGCCTCAAAAGTTTTTGGGGTTTTGCTCAGCAGAAAGTCTCTATATCTCCTGATAAAGTTACCATCTTGGCATGCCTGACTTTTGTATTGTGATACTGCTGTAATCGACTAGGTTGGGTGTAACAAAAGATCTGGGTAACTCCTGTAGCATCCACATCTCAGAGAAACAGCTGAATTTCGTAACAGAAAGATGAAGGTGAGAAACTGTAGGATCTTACATGACTCTCATTAACTAAGAGCAGGACACGTTCCCACCACATTTAAAAGAGGTGATTCTCACTTGTCATGTTTATTTCTCTTGTCCTTGTCTAAAGGCTTGTTTATTTACTTAGAATTTTTTTCTTAGTTGTTCTAAAGTGTGTATCTTGCTTTGCTAATGAGGATACAGTTCTATAATTAAAATACTTGTAGCTATAACTACTCTGTAGCAATGCAGGATTATGAATGATCACACCTCGGTTTTCCAGAGAATAAGATGGAAACTGAAAGCGAGTGTCTTTAAATGATCTGATTAATGGGAGAGGACAAATGGAGAAGATGAGGAATGCACTGCAGACAAGCACCCTTGTCTTCACTATACTTCAGGGCAGAAAACAGTGTTTTTAAAAGTCAGGGGTTTAAAAAATGAAAAACATTCTGTTGTTTCCATTGAATAGTCAAAGCAGAACTGAGAAATCCTGATGCTATTTTTCATACAGTTCAATGCTGATATTTTCTAACCACACATGTCTAAAATTAGGCATCTAAATGCATGAATAAATAACAGATTGAAACTGAAGTGGGAAGTACTCATCAGTTGCAAAAGTCAGTCCTTTTGAAAAGAACATAAATGAAAGATGTTGATATTCAGTGTGTAGAAAAATAATTCTGAACAGGTCTATCTTGGGTCCAAATTTCTTATTATTTTTTATTTTTTTTTTTAATCCTGTCTTCATGAATCTCCTGTCCTAGATGTGGAGATGATTATGATTACTTTCTACTCTTTTTTTCCTGATTCTTCTTGCATGACTAAAATCTCATTATGTCTGGACATTTCTGTTTATGTTTTCTAGTCTCTCTCTGAAACTATATATCCAGCTGCAGGTGAAAGCGAAAATGCAAACTGTCCTAATACTTGTTTATGTTTTCCTTTTATCTGTTTTTTCTGTCTCCATCTACTGTACTGAAGTTTACAAATCCCTGTATGAGTTCATCTGTCAAGTGTTATCCTTGTTTGTGTTCTACAGGCCTCACATTTGGTCTAAAATCACCACTCAGTTCATGAAAAAGCTTGTTGTTTGCTGTGAAAAATAAATAAATACTGAGGCTCTGGTTATAGGATTTTCATTGCTTTCTGGGGGTGCATATTTGGAACAGATGTGAATGGGCAGTCAGCCAGGTCTTGTCATCTGAGACATGGCACATGGACACTTTTGGGTACAAACTCTTTTAAATGTCAAATCATTCTGGCAGTAAACCAGGTTGCCTCATGCTACAAAATGACTTTTTTAAAAGACTCTTCCCTTTTACAGAACTATACCGTTGTTGTGGGTTAATCCCAGTAGGCAACTAAGCACCACACAGACACTTGCTCCCCACACCCCCGCAGTGGGGCAAGGGAAGAGGAAAGGAACAGTAAAAGCAAGAAAACCCATGGGTCAAGATAAAAATTGTTAAATAAGTAAAGGAGAAGTTGAAGAAGAGAGAAAAAAAGTAAGCAATTATACAGCAGTAATCACACACCGACTCTCATGTTTAGACTGTTCCCCAGCCAGTTCCTGGACAAAGCATGGCTAACCTACCAAAATCCCAGTCCTCTCCATTTTATTGCTGAGCATGATGTCATCAGTTGGGGTCAGTTGTCCTGGCCACGTCCTGTCCCAGCCCCCTCGGGCATCCCCAACCTACTTGCAGGTGGGGCAGTGTGAGAAACAGAGAAGGCCTAGGCACTGTTCAGAAACAATGAAAACACTGGGTTTGGTCACAAATTCAAAACACAGCACCGTAGTAGCAACTATGAAGAAAATTAACTCCAGCCCAGCAAGACCCAGGACTGTTGTTTTGAACATCTCTACAACCTACAAATGTTTCCTTTGCTATTTACTCAAGAAACATGGCATATAGGACCATTTCAGGCCACTGCTCTTTTAATATTATTTCTAACCTATACTGATCCTGAAGGCTGCTATTTTCAATTTTCTACCCATGGGTAAAATTCTATGAGGATTATAATTTTTTTACTGATTCCCTGACATTTTTTTTTTTTTTCAAAAAAGTAGTCTACTGCTACTGAAATAAAAAGATTCACCATATTATACTGTCTAACATACATTGCATTGTTAGTGAGGGTTCAGAGATGTCTCTCAGGCAGTGGTGTACAACCAAGGCTTAATAAAGGGTTCCCGTAGTGAATATATAATTTGTCAGGGCAGGTTGTCTATATACTAGTGGTTTATATGCCACAGGGAAGATAGATGATAGATTTAAAAAACTAAAATTAAAGGTTCCCCATATTTTCTATTAATTTTGACAGAAAATGATTAATTCTTTATAGTCAATATAAGAGAATTCTGAAAAACATGTTATACTGGAAACTATAATTCTTCCTTTTAAAAGTGGCCCACCCTCTGACTTATTTTTAAAAAAATCAGTTCAATATTCAACCTTTTCTGTAACAAAAACTGTAATGGATATCCCAAAATGCAATATTGAAATATATCCTAAGACTGCTTTGGAATGGTGGGTTCCTGTTCTTTATATTCAAGTATTCATTTATATCTGTTATTCCTTTCTTAAATACTGGCAGTAGAATTCACTCCACAGAAAAATCAAACCAAATTAAAAACCAAAGAAACAAAAAACCTGAAAACAAAAGATTGCTTAATTTTGGTATTGTTGTCTTTAACATTTATTTTGCAGTACTACGTGTTTTGACTTATGTGTGTCTATCCTTCCTTTCATTTTTGTGAGTACTTTCACTACGAACTACTAAGTTGCCTTAACTGTTCTGTTTAATTAGCTAAATAGATAGGAATTAATTGTTTTGATGATTGTGTGTAGGATGTAAGCACCTATCTTCCTATACAATTGTACTCACAGTATAAAGAAACTCAGTCCTGAGACCTTAAAGTTTGTTTAATTTCAAGTCGTTTTAAGTAAGACTTTCAAGAATGCAAATTTCAACTAATCATGAAGCTAATTCAATCCTTCTTGTAGCTCATAAGCCTCCTACTGCAAATTTTCTGAAGTTTTATGTAACTTAGTTTTCTCATCCAAAGGGAAGAGGCTCAATCTCCACTTAATTTGTCCCCATTCAACTACCCTTTTCTTTTTAATCATAACTTCTCATTGTTCCTTTGAGTCTGCTTAATAATTTTACTACTCTGTTTCCTTGGTATTACATTGCTTCTTTTCTTAAGCAAGTCATCAAAAGGACGTTATTTTCAGTATTTTCTTCTTCCTTTTTCTCCCCTCACCTGTTTCTTATCAAAGTCATAGTGCAGGGTTCATGATGTAATTCTCTTTGCTCTTCACCACCAGGTCTCAATTTTTATGCTTTTGTAGTACGAAGCGGTTTTTCCTTCTACTACCACCCTTCCTTGAGGTACGTGATCTTGAACATTCAAACTGGGATATGTCTTCCTCTCTTATTCTTCACATTTGTATGGGACTTAGTCCATCTGCTGTTAATTGCAATGGGGGTTGCATGACTGGAAGTGCTGTAGAAATGCTGAGATTAATAGCAATCAGGCAACGAGAAGATGCCTCTAGCCAAGCACAACATTATAAACATTTAAGTTCCCCTTAATGTAGCATTGTGAATGAGCACTAACACAAAACAAACTTGTTTAAATCAGTTTAGCAACTGGAAAAGCTTAGCAGTTGGCAAATCAGCAGTTGTCTCAGTGCTCCGGTGCCAGAGTGCTTGCACACCCGGGTCCCTCCTCTATCAGATACCATGGAGCCTCCCATCCAGCCTCAAGAACCTTGTCTCCCTTCAGTGTGGTTCTGTTGGCACCAAGTGCCCACAGGGGTTAGGGAACGTGGATTTGTTCGGTTAGAAGAGACTAGAACCCCCTAACTTTGCCATTTGCTGATTGTATTTTTTTTTTCTTTGCCTTTTTCATGGTAGTCTGTAGACTGGATTCCAGCCAAACTCGTACTTCAAATAAAACATTGACTTGAAAGTGCTGCCTGTCGTAAGTGCTATAGAGGTTTTCTGGAAACAACAAATTAAAATAAATGTAAGGGCCTATTACATTACCTAATATACAGCACGTACCTATTTGTATGCAGTTTCATATGAAAGAAGTCATAACCTACAGTATGATCTTATAAAGCATTTTGCCTTGAAATTAGAGAAGAAAGAGGCATGATCTTACTGCTTAATTAAAAATACTTCCTTTAAAAGTACAATTTATTATTTAATGACAGTTACATTCCATTGTGTTGTAGGCTTGTACAGGCTTGTAGATCAAACAAAACCTTGACGACCAACAGAAGGAAATTTTACGTGTCATATGGTGAAGTGATAGTTTGCTCTGTGTGTTGATAACAGTCTGATGTTGCTGCCAAGATTAATGGTACATACAAGTGTATTAGGATATCTATTTTTGTCATACAAATTAAATAGGAGATAAAATGCATGATAAACCTTGGCAGTAGAAACAAAGCATTTGTAGCAGAGCAAAACCTTTATCTGACAGGACCTGACACAGGGGGCACATGTTGAAACAGAAGAGGTTCCCTCTGAACATCAGGAAGCAGTTTTTTTACTGTGAGGGTGACGAAGCACTGGCACAGGTTGCTCAGGGAGGTTGTGGAGTCTTTGTGACTTCATCCTTGAAGATATTCAAAAGCCACCTGGACATGGCCCTGGGCCACCAGCTGTGGGTGGTCGTGCTTGGAGCAGGAGGGCTGGAGAAGATGACCTCCAAAGGTCCCCTCCAACCTCAGCCATTCTGTGGTCCTGTGTTAAGGAATAAATAGCTTACAGCAGCAGCACAGACTACTGCATGTATATGGTTCATGTAGTTCTGGTGAGGCATATTGATGCATTCATTATTTTTGCAAAGCATAATATTTTCTGATCAATAAAGAATCATTTAATCAATTAATTAATACAGCAAATGATACTTTAATACTCTGAAAGAGATGATACCCACATTGGTTTCATGTATTTATTTCTGAAAACATTTTCTTTTTTGGAAGCCTTTTCAGCTTTTTCTATATCTCAGAGAGTAACTATGTGATGGTTCAAGTGAAAAAATGCTTGAGAGACTAAAATTTAACACAGAAGAGCACTGAGATATTCAGTTTACTATTTTGTAAATTAGGTGTAACACTGGAATTTGGATCCCTCTTTTATTAGCTTTGTCATGGTAACATGCCCTTACATTTACATCTAACATGGTAGTACCTTACAACACACGACTCCCCACTTGTCCTGTGTTTGTTGTGGATTATTACAACCTTTCAGAGTGTCACAGGTCAAGAAGTGTTTGTCTTCTCCCCTGAAATGGAAAGTACAACATCTACTGAGGCAGGTGACATGGATATTTTGTGTCTGAATTTTTATATTTTGCTGGTGTAGTTTTTGTCTACACTTAGACATTGCAGGCATAGGGCAGGAAACCTTGGAGAAATACTGAAAGAGTAAACACACCCTTATAAAATCATTGATGTCTGGTTTTTGTGCTTCCACTAATTGTTTTTCGTACAGATGGCTGAGTGCAAAGGATCAGTTATCTTTTGTGGAAGGGGACAATATGGATGGCAAGGAGCAGACTTTATTGTAGTATCAGAATTCCTTGTTGTATTCATGAAAATGATCAGCTTCAGTTCTGTCAGGGCATTAAAATGTTCTCAGAATGGATCTTGCGGCAGGGATGAGACAGTTTGTAAAGCAGCCAGTGAGTGGTGGTCAGGTGAAAAACTAGATTCAAGGACAAATAGAGAATGCTGTTCATAAGTAGGTAGCAGAGACAGTTTACAGAAGCTTCGTATTCTCACGTAAGTGAGCTCACACTAGAGTTGCTCCAGAGGCTGGAAGGAGCCCAATCTGAATGCTTTAATTCAGCTTTTGGAAGAAAGCACCCTGTACCATTACACTGTAAGCTTTAGTGCAGCACCTGACACCAATGTCCTTTATATTTAGTGTTTGTATTTCCTGTATGACATGTCATTATTTAATTTTATTTTTCCCTGAAAGATTGATTTAAATGTGGGTAATAATGTTGACATTTTCATCAGGCAACAAAGACCCTCAATTTTGGGTCAAAATCTAATACTGCGTCATGTCCCATATGGGCATTAGGAAAAGTATTTTAGTAGTTATTGTATTTCCCAAGTCTTTTGTCTTATTCTGTGTACTAGTATAGAGGACGTTAAACTAACAGAATTCCTATTTTGAACATTTATCTACTTTTCACTGATTTTGTAGCAATGCTAAATCAGGGTTTGACTCTACCTCACTTGGACACCTAATAGTCCTGACAGGGTGGTTTGAGAGTATGTGCAGGAGAAAAGGGCTTAAATGGGTTAGACGGTGGGTCATCACACCTGTCCATAATATTTTTGTTAATTTGCATTGTGCTATAGTGCTTTCTAAGACAATCTAATTGCCAGATTCCCTCTCACTTTCCATTACTGACTCCACCCTGGTGCAGGTTGCTTAATCCAGACTTCACACTATCACTGACTCTTTGAACTCTTGTCAGCAATCCAGTCATCTGCTAATAAAGGATCTAGAGTTTCAGTTGCAACAAATGTAAGGTATTTTCATTTTCTAGGTGCTTGCAAATCCCTTTACAACTCAATGTGTACAGCGGATTCCCTTCAGTCTGTCTCTGAATGAAAAAATGCTTGAACTTGGGAGACCACCTAGAATAGAAAATGGCTGTTTCAGCTGGTCGTCACATATACAGTGTAAACACACACAGTGAGGCAGATTCCTTCATAAAATGTAAGAGTTATCAGGCTCTGCCCAGACACCAGCCAGACTAGACCAAAGTTGCAACCAATACTTCTTTTATCGTTCTTTAGGGTAAAGTATTTCAGCAGGTTTGTGCCCCAAGCCAAAAAAGATTTTGTAGGGTAGCCCCACCTGCTATTCACTGGGAAAACTTATTTTTAAACTGTTTCCATGAAGTATTCCTGGTATGGGATCAGACTTTACAAGCTGAATGAGGGTTCTGCTGAATACATATGCAGTACAGTGCCTTAGTGTATGCACCGGAAAAGGTTCAATGCTGGACTCTCTCCCTCCACACCTCATTTTTAAACTGTTAACTATAAGCTCTCATGGTAGCAACGCCACATCTGTACCTCAGGGGCCACTTTCAGGTGCCAGTAACCTCCTAAAAGGTACCCTTTGTATACATTCCTTATATTGAAGTTCTCAGGCCAGAAGTGGAAAGGCGTTGAAGGTTCTTGATACTGTTCTTCTAGATTGGCTGCACCATGAAAGTGTTAAAATATTATGGAGTCATTGCATAGAAAGTAAAGTCCTTATTTTTTTGATCAGATCCCTTAACAATGATGCTTTAAGTATTTCCAACTTGTCCCTTTCTTATTTGCCAATAGAGATAGGTGGTCTTTTACTGTACAAATTGTTATATTTTAAAAATCAATTGCAGTACATCATGTGATCATTTACAGAGAACAGGCTTTCTCTATTATGAACTGAATCAGAAAAGAACTGTGAAAAGCACTTCTATTTTTATTCTTGGAAAAAGACTTATTTACAGGGATTTGCACAAAGGTTTCACCAAAGGTTTTGGAAAAGTAAATATCTTTATTCTCTGGTTGCTTGAAATCTTCACAATAAGGTGATGGACTAAAACCCCAAAATGTCTAAATGAATCTTAAATTTTTACATTTGATAACATTATTTTCACTGTTTTTTCCTGCTGCAGTCCTGTACAATTTGGCAGAAAATATTTTTCTAATATAAACAGCCTATTTTGCAAAATAGTCAGAAATATTCCTCGTATTTCTGTTAATTTTTGGCTTTGATGTTCAGGGTGTGCTCCATCCCATTGTTTACTAAGTATATTGCCTTTACATGTTTCATATTGGGAAAATAAATCTGCTAAGCAAATAATTATCTGAAATAATCCCTCAAACTGCAATCTAAATTGTATAGGGTTCTTGTTCACACTTGATAGAAAACAGCATACCTTTTTTTTTTTTTTACAAGTGTATTAAGCAGTTTGTATTGAAGTTATTAATTCTATAGCCTGCACCTAAAACAAGCTATGAAGTGAATGGTGTGGTTTATGTTTTCAAGTTTATTGCTTTATGCTTTTAATATCTTTTGTATTTTTATTAACAAAAGCTGCTACTTAATGCAGTGGGGCTCTGAAATCTATCCTAATGTAATTTGACTTGCAGAAGAAATTATTTTTTTTGTTTGTTTGTTTGAAAATCAGCAGACATTTTCAGTCCAGTGCCTTCCTGTATTCATCACTGTCGGGTTTTTTGGCATACCTTCGTTATTGTGGCTGCAAACAGACATTGCCTGTTTGCAAAAGTATGAATTTCTTCTGGACTTGGTTTTTTTTAGTAGAGTCTGAACTTATTGTAAGGTCTAAGACTTCACAGTTATATCATACTGCTGAAAGAATGGTATTATTCAAGTGCTGAACCTGTAGTTTTTATTCTTACAGTCTGAAAGCTTCCTCTCATTCCAGGCAAAACATGGATGTGGTGTCACATCCGTTCAAACTTGGGTGGCCCTTAGGATTTCAGATTGTATTGTTTGGGCAAGTGCTGAAAGTACTGGGGCATATTCCAGAGGGCTCTGTGGCATAAAATCCTAAGTGTGAGAAAAATGTAATGGAAAATCGTAATGTAATAAGGTGCTCATCTGGAGTTCTGCATGTATACATCTGGAACTCTGCTCTCTGGAATAAACACAGCTGCATTTATTTGAATGTGTGAAGCAGATTTATGTACACAGGAGAATAAATCTTGTATTGCACATTCAAATACACTACACTACAAAATTTGAGTTGACTGCATCACTGTTGTGAACTATTTTTAAAAAAAAAATATTTTTTTTATTACATAAGAATTGCTTCAAAATCTGTCCTCTGATTTCAAATTCAGAATTTAATAAATCAAAATCTGTATAATTTAGCTATATACCTTTTGAAACAGTTTTCCTAGGCCACAGTGAATAGCACTGTCTTTATATAATCCCAGAGATTAATGGCACTTGTTCATAGGGTCAGCCACTGCTGCTCCTGTGAGGGAAAATACTGCAATGGTAAAGATCAGATTGAGATCTAAATTTAAGTATACAAAATGTTGACAATTTTAATCAATTCTAATCTGTTGCAATCAGAATTGAGTTGCAGATGTTACATCTGCCTCTGTTCCCCCTTACTCTTACTGCAACTATATTTCCAAGTATAAACATTTATATGTTTACTGTTACTTTGAAAGAACAGTGTAGGGGTGGAATTAAAACCGCATTAGAATTGAATATTAGACGATATAGATGAGTTTTATCTGCACTTCCTTCCTCTCAGAGCTCTTTGTTCTGAAGTCAGCCAGGAAGGCAAAGGATGAATGGCCCTCTTTCCTCCCAGACAGAAACACGGAGACAGGATGAGTATCCCCTACAGGGACAGAATACAGATGTGGGTTTGCTGTCACTGCAGAGGAAGCAGCTGGTGACCAGTAGTTCTGTCAAGAACTACTTAACAAGAAATAGTTCTTGTTAAAACTCTTCAACATTTCATTTAACAAGGTACATGAAGAGGCAATGTGAAGAAAAGACACCAGAGAACCCAACCTAGACATTTTTTTCTTGGAGACACACAACCTGAGTCACATTTCTTAAATGTTGCTGTGGAGCCACAATGAAAGACATATAAATCAACGCCATTCTTTAAATAGATTAAAACTTCCTATGCAAAACCCAGTGCTGTGTCCTGCCTGAAAACAGACACACGTGTGTTGCAAGGCTAATGTCCTGTGTAGTGGATATAATGGAAGTACATTTCTTTCCTCAAGACCTCTTCCTTTCCTTTCTTGGACAATTAATCTACAATGTAACAGCCCCCATGCCGGAAGGTGACTTTCTGCTGCACTGATGCTGCTTCCTCATAGCACTGGGAAAGCACATTGTATGTGCCAGCCCTACCTTGTTTCACTTACTCTTGGGCAGCCACTAAGATATTGTTCCACAGCCTGTGCTACACTAGAGCAAACCTTTCTCCTAAAGGAGAGGAAGGCTTCCTTTCTCAGCGACTCTGCTATTCCACACATAATTTTTAGGTTACTCTGTCCAAAAGGCTCCCCAACAGGAATGCCAGTCGCCTTTAGTATTGTCTGTCTAAAACAGCATCAGACACCTTTGGTCCACACCCAGGAGACTGATTAGCACTCTCACTTTATGCAAGCCTGCAGGTATTCAGCTCTCACATGCTCAGGTAATTAGAGGATACAGCTACTACTGATGCCACATATTCCTTGTAGTTACAAAATGGTGAACCCCAGCCATACCTAGGCTGACTTCTCTCTTTGAGTTTGGTCAGTCAGATATCAAGGTCAGACAATAACTCCAAGAGCACCTGATTCTTGAACACCTTCACATGATTTCAGCTTCACCAGAACATCACAGATGTAGGTGTGATGTTAGCAGAAGGAATCCACCTTAAGGCTTCTCTGGAGAAAATGTTATAGGAAAATGGAAATGCAGGATGGTGCTCAACACTAGCAGAGTTACTCTGATCAGACCTAGCAGATGAAAGGCCCGGGTATAACAGTTACAGCAACTGCAGTCCACAGTGAACAGATAAATATATACTTTGGTATAAGGAATCAGAATTTGTTAGCAACTGAACTGCAAGGAGCTGAAAAACTCCAGCCCAGAAATCATGTTTTTAGGTAGTGACATAAATGCTTTTCTAAAGGTAGCCTGTTTAATCTGAGGGAAGGGAAAGAACTTGGAAAAAAAAATATTTTGCTATCAGATTTGCACTTTATTAAAAATTATATATATGAGATGAGTAGCTTAACTCTTCAGCTCAGGTGCTGTTCCTTTCTCACACTAAAAGAAATGTGTATATCTGTATGACATAAAAAGGAGGAGAGATAAAATACTCCAAACAACTGATACTTCTGAAGTAAGGAGAGAGACCATTCACAGAATGAAGTAAGGTGGTGTTTTTTGCTACAAAGAACATAATGTTTTCTCCCGGACAGACTGTACTTCTATAAAGACAGTATTAGCTCTCTGGGATGCATTGGCAGCACTCAGATGCCATATGTGCCATTAGGTCTGAGTTAACAGAGAGAATATTCTGCAGCTGAGCATACAGAACCAGTGAATGATTTGTTTAGTGGACCATGACTAATTGAAAAAAAAAATAAAATCAGATGTTCCAAATCGTATTTGTTGCAATTACTGGATAATCAAACTGATATTCCACAGCCCATAGAGAAGGAAATTCCTCCATCTATTGGGAGTGTCTATAACTTACCTGGCCTCATTTTTTCTAGTCCAAACTTCTTTATGTCACTGGAATATGAATCCTTCCTTGCTGTACTTGCCAAAGCAAAGCACTTTACCCTTCCAAACTTCTCTTTAGAGAAATAGGTTGCAAGCTGTTGCAATGATGATCCCTAGCTTTTCAGGCTGACTAGACTCTTACAGACCAGCTTACTGTAATAAAATTGTGGAAGATCTTTCTAATATTCATTTACTCATTACTGTCATGCTGAGGAAGAGACGTTTTTGAGAAGTCCCTGTGCTTTTCTGCTGCCTGTGAACTATAGTCTGTGCTAGTGGAGTACTGAAGCTACTCAGTAATTAAAATCACATCTGCGAATCTATTTTTTCTGTACTTATGATACATATTATCATGGTATTTGAGAATGTCTAAGTATAGATTTTGAGCAGAATGCCTAATATAAACTGAGTGAAAAGATGTTTATATTAAAGTCTCTAGAAACTATTGTTGACTAGATCTGGAATCAATTATTAGAGCACAATATAATTTTTGTTTTTAGTTGTTTTCTTCTTCCCCCATCAGGGATACCTAGACTATTAAAAATTGTTCAGCATATGTTGATTTAGAAACAAAGTTTACTTTTTGTTTGTGCTTGCATTTCTCTTGGGCTTCCTACTTCAGAAAGTACTGGCAAATAGGTAGTTGTCTGGAAAGCTGCCACCTCAGGTTGTTTTATTCTGCCCTGTTTCTGTTAATTTCAGCTCTGTACTCAAAATAGTCTGGTGGTTTTAACAACAAGAAAGAAATCTATTTACTCTATTTGTGCTGGTCACATTTATGTTTCAGTTATAAGTTATGTCAACTGAGCCAAAATACTTGCATTTAGAGAAGGATTTTACCTTGTATATACACCAGAAATTAAAGTCTCTCTCCTTTTCATTAGCAATTGGCCAATTGGCCAGTATATTTTTTGCTTCCTTGGTTGTGTTCTTCTGTGGCCCATAGTCAGGGAAAGTATAGATTAGCCACAGCTTCTTTTCTGCACAGTGGATAAGATCTATGACTGATTTAAAACGTATCAATACATTCCATTCCTGAATATTTGGCCCATTGTGTGATGCTCAGGAAAAAAAATCCTTCCTGGACACTTCAGGGCAGACTCCTTAACTGGAAATACAAGAAATGTTGCAGAAAGATCACTTTTGTTAGCTCATGTGCTATCATAGAATGGTTTGCGTCAAAAGGGACCTTAAAGATCACTTAGTTCCAACTTCCCTGCCATGGATTAGGTCACTAGACCAGGTTGCTCAGGGCCTCATCAAACCTAATCTTGAACACTTTCAGGAATGTGGTATCCACAACTTCTCTGGGCAGTCTATTCCAGTGCTTTACCACTCTCCTAGTGAAGAATTTCTCCCTTGTATCTAATCTAAGTCTACCCTTTTTCAGTTTAAAGCCATTCCCCCTTGTCCTGTCACTGCAGGCCCTTGTAAAAAAGGCCCTCTCCAGCTCTCTTGTAGGCCCTCTTAGGTACTAGAAGGCTTCTGTAAGGTCCCAGTACAGACTCTTGAAGGACATCATTTTCACTGGTCTCCACTGTAAGAGCAAACCACTGACAGCAACACTTTGAATGCAACCAATGCTAGTTGTAAAGCCACTTTGAATGAACACATTTTGTATCCTTTCTAGTTTGAATTTATAGGACTCCCAAAACCTATGTTTATCACTCCGTCATCCTCAGGGTGGTAGAGAAAATGAGTGATGTCCATGATGGACAGACAAATGTAGTGTAATTGTTGGGATGCTGTTCCCCTTTATTGTACTTAGTAAGAGCAAGCGCAAGTTTTGCTGACTTGTTCTTTTGCAGGCTGGAAAGGTTAAAAGGTCAAACCGCCAGTGCTTTTCCAGTCTTTTCACCTGAGAAAGCAAAGGAATGTACAACACTGTGAGTCCCCAGGGTGTGCAATGCATCGGCACTGGATGAAGGCTGAATAGGTTGGCTATGTGTATGGAAGTAAGCACTTAGCGACCTCTCAGGGGAGAGTGGAAAGCATTCCAGTCCATCAGAGAGCTTCACACAAGTGTGTGCAACATCCCCCTAAGCTCTTTTTGCAATGGTATAACTCCATATAGCAAATAAACACCACAGGTTTTCAAGTACCTGAAAGCCATCAAAGCATTTTAGCTGGGGCCTCTCTTTGTAGTACACTAAATGGTTTCCTGATAAATTTCAACTTCTTTGTCTGTAGGTTGCAACATCTGCCAATGTATCTCTGAAATGTTATTTCCTAGATGCCAGGAGTAGCTTAATACAAGATTATTATGTATCTTACAGCTAACTCTGGCATTTGATGGCACTTCACATTTAGTAACAAAACATACTGAAAAAGATCACCTGTTGAATTTTTATATTTGTTTAGACAGGTGTTTTTTTGTGTGAGAAGCTATATAGGAATGTCAAGACAATGCCTGTTACTTTTAGTAGCTGTTTCTCATGCACTCTGAGTACTTTTTTAGTTCTCCACAATATTTAATAACAACATGTTCTCTAGAAGTCTTAAAAATAGGAATTTAAAATTTTGAATTTGCCCTCTCTTACTGAACTTATACTGACAAACAGGACAAATAATAGGATTTAATTTGACGGATGAATTAGGTGAAAATTGCAGTGTTTTGGTATGAATAATTTGCAACATACCTTGATTTTTTGCTTGCTATGAAAAATATAATTTGTTAGAATGGATTTTTTTTAATGTCTAAACTGACTTAGTAAATCCTTTTTTTCTTTTTTTTTCGTGTTGGTTGCTTTAAACACCAAAAGCCACAGGTATAAGTGTATAGCTGTCATACAAAGCATTGCAACTTTGGTAATTTTTTTCATTCTTTTTTAATACTAAAACCAGTTTTTATTGCAGAATAATCAGTGTTTCTTAAGTGTAATTCTTAGATACATCAAGGAAATAGAAGGTTCTTTTTTTAAAATTTGCTTTTCATCATTCATAGAAACTATTTTAACAATTTGAAGTGACAAAATCCAGTGTATTTTGTATTTGTGCACGTAATAGAAATACAGGTGTTCTGATCTGCATGTTGAATGTTTTAGAATATACAAAAATTGTCTAAAAGTTCTACTACAAAAATGCATCAAGCTTCATTGCTTGAATAAAGAAACAAACCTGATTCTCTCAAAGTACAATCTTGAATTTATAGCACAGTGGATAAAAAAGACTCTATCAACAGGCTGCATTTTCTAAAAATGGATTGCACTTTATTACTAATAAATAGTATTAAAATTATAATTTATATGTATCATTAAAAAGATAAAATATACATATACACTCTGGCCTCTTTTATCCAAAACATGCTATTGCTTCACCTCAAAAACAATATCTGCCTTGAGGGAGTTCTCAGAAGAAAATAAATGAGCTTTTTACTGCAGTCTTATTCATGACTTTTAACTGTCTGAACTTGGTGTGAATGTAAGACTCTGAAGGACTTGAGTAATGAGCAGAATAAGAGAAGAGGTGAACAGAATAACCTGCCAGACTAACCATGAGTATCTTAGGCAAGAAAAGTTACTTTACCATATAGTTAATGTTGGGCATATGTGTTTACAGAGTATGTACTGTGAACTTGATAGTCTGGCATAAACCAATGAACATGTATTTGAGCTAAAGGTACAAGAATTGCCAATGGGAACCAAGCATACATATCTGAAGGGAAGCTGATGGCAGTGAAGTGCCTGTGGATACAGAAAGTTAGCAGACAATTTTGATAAAATTTATTCCAACTCTTGAGTGTCCTTCCTGCCCTCTTTCTATTAGATGGAGAGTGAAATTCATTCACAAGGCCTGGTTGGAGGAAGACAATAAGTAAAGGAGCATTTTCTGTGGTTTTATTCAAAAGCAAAATAAAATAAAAACAAAACAAAAAATAACTGGACAGTGTGCAATGCAACAAAACTTCATATAGCTTTACAGCTCCAGAACTTTAAAGAATTTAATAGCAAAAGACTTTCTAAAGACTACTCCTTAAGACTGCATTTGCAGTGCTAACTAGTGTGCATTTCTCCTTGAAACACAACTTAACAAAACCTGTTATTCTCACTCCTAATTCTGCTCTATGGGGCACATAATGGCATGTCCTGGCCTCTTGAAAATGAGTATCTTGAGAATTGTTTCAAATCTGTATTTGAGGAAATGAGGTGTAAATCTGATCTTACTTTTTTATCAAAACAGATTATAATTTTTTTCAGATCTCATTGTCTTTTAGGGGTGCCAGTCAGTGGAAAACTGAGTGCTCCAAAAATGAGCATAGCTCCAGACAAGTGGGAGTCAGGATAAGAAGAAGGAGAGGCATTGATATTTCAGTTGAAAAGCTCTGCTCTTTAACTGACTAACCCAAAGACATTCTAGAAATCAGCAGCAGATCTAGAAATAGAATGAGATTATTTTGTGTCCCAGTCTCAATACACCCCTTACTTGCTCCAGTCACAGTAAATCTTTCACTTGGAAATATGTAAATGTTTGTGTTCATACAATGGATTAATTTTGTTTTTTTGCAAAGTTATTCCTGTTCTATTTGGTATTTTAATGTAGGAAATTTGGGTCCTATTTTATTAATATCATAATTGTTCATACTGTGGTGTAATTTTGAATAGCACTAGAATAAATTATATTTTATAAGTGTGTACATGTTTCTAGCACAGATTGAGAGATAAGCAGGCAACAATTACTTTGGCTTGGCTTTGCCTCTGTTTAAAATTATGAAAGAAAAATATCTGTCATTTTCTATCCTGTTTCCTTTCCTTTTTTTAACCCACTGAACCTGTTTCACTTATTAACATTTGCAATATGCAGATATTTTGTGCATATAAAAGAAAACTGGTAGCTTTTACACATGGGCTAATGACACAAAAAACACTGAGAGCAACAACTTAAGAGGAATCTGTGAATCCACCACAGAAAATAAACAATTAGTGAAAGCTGATTAACTCAGCCAATATAGTTGAATTTGGGGGAAAGCAACTAATTTAACATACCAACTGTACTGCTGGAAGAGCTCAGCTGATCTAGAATTGTGACTAGAAAAGGTACGTGAAGGTCAGCAACCTAGGTCCAATCGGATTAAAGCCAGGAGTTCTTTTTACTTTACTTTCTCTTTAAAGTACCCAAAAATATGAAAGGAGGAGAAAGTCATGTACACAAAAAGTTCAAGTTGAATATTTTTCTGGCCCTATGTAGAAGGCTCCTGTGGAGAAGTCCTTGGTCATGGGACATTGAGAGAAGAAATATCTTGGAAGAGATGTTCAGATGTCACACTGTGAAACAATGCTTAGTATGGCAATGTTTTAGACTGCGTGGTTTGGCCTCTGATGAGCAATTCTTGCTGTTAAATGGGAAGTGCTAAATGAGTTGTGCTCAGGGTACTGGGCTAAGTTGACAGCAGTACTTGTTCATGTCAGCCCTCTGTTGTCCTGCTCTAAACCCAGGGAACTGTTCCATTGGGGCAGCTATTATGGACGTGCTTTGTGTTGTGTCTCCAGCCACTGTAGACAGATGGTGTATCTAACGATAGTGATAAGTCAAGAGTGTAAGTCAGGCAATAGGTAATGGTATAAAGCTAGCAAGAAACTTATTTTGGAGAATGGTCTCACAATATTTTGTCCTGTGGTGTTTGTTACTTCATCTCCTCAAATGTCTGGTACTGGTCATAGCTGGAGGGCAGTACTGGAGCAGGCTATGGATCTGATTCAGTGTAGTGATTCCATAGTCGTACTGAGAATAAGCTGATGCACTATAAGCAACTTGCTGTAACGTTTTTATATTACTCCTAACTTCATAACAGTATCCATTGTACTCAAAACACTGATCTTTTTAGTACCGCTGTTCAAATGAAGCTCAACTAAAAATACACAGGGGCTCAACAGCATTATGAAGAGAGCTTGTTATACATTAGGGAGTTCAGTCAGATTCTTAAATTCTTAAACTGTATTGATTGACTTTATGGAATTGTATTCATGCTCTGCACTCCTGAAAACTAACTCCAGAAAGGAAGTTCTGTGTACTGATAGGAGCTCTTCAATACTGCAGCATAATCAACATTGTTTCAACTGCAATATCTTCCTCACTTCCCAAAGCAGATTTTTCTTTTCAAGTGATGCAACCTTTTCTTGATGACTATGAACCCATCTCTCTTACTCATGGCCCGTTTGACTGTGGTGCCTCATGCTGATTTCACATTGGTTCTCATCTAACCTCTATTCTGTCTCCGGGATTTTTTTCAGTCTTAGCTGTTATGTCAAAACTCAGGAATTCTAATGGAGGTCTTGTGCGAATTGCACACTGGGGATTAAGGAGCATATTTCACTTCTGAAAAGGTTTTTAGAATAGCAAATATCCTCCTTTGTAGCTATAAGTTCATGTATTCACCTGTTGGTTGGAACTAAATGCCTCCAAGTCTGTTCCACATGGACTTGGGAAGTTTAGCGTCATTGAGGTGAGAGACAGTGAGGGTTTCTTCCTGGATCTCAATAAGAAAGTCTGAACAAAAACACTGTCTTAACAGCTGCTTTAAAGAGACAGAATAAGAACATGAATATAGATAGCAAATTTATCTTAGATCCCTTTAGACACTGGGCATTCTGCATTTGCGCAACATCAGTTGGAGTCCAGATGGATTTTCCTCTGGTGTGCTGCACAGAGCGGATCCAACCTGCCCTGAGGAGACAGCCTCTCTCTTTTGGTTCTTTGTGGTAATATGTAACTTCCTTACAAGAAAATATCTGTATTGCTAAAGGATGTTATCATGAGAACTTGCCCCACTCTCAGATAAGGTGAGACTGCCCAGGGAGTGTAGTTGCTGGTATTGAGTTGGAGCTATCTGCAGGCTCCTCTGTTGCTATCAGCTGAGTGGGTTTATCCTGCAGTTAAGGAATTTCTGCAGCGCTGCACAGACACACACTCCCTCAGTTTAACTGTTCTCTGGGTTGCTGACTCCTGAAAGTGCAACAGTTCTCAGTCAGGACCAAAACAAAGATCTAGACTGAGAAACAAAGAAAGAGATACTGTGTCATGAATTCTGATTTTTTTTATTGTTTAGTTGCTCAGTACTAAGCATACCACTTCTCTGTGACAGCATCCACATCAGTAACTTATCAGTGCCAGCTTGTGAGCAGAAACTGTCAGGTGAGAGTACTGATGTTGGAATGTCACGGTAACAGGGTTGTCACACTGGGAATCTGATAATGCCTGTACCTGCCAAGAATATGTAACAGGTGCACAGGCATGTAAGATGCATCTGCCTCTCTTGCTGCCCTATGCCTCAGTTGTGATGGAGGCACTTCTGCCAGATGGTTACCACTTAACTTGTTGGCTAAAAACAAGCAGGGAGAAAGATAGCTCAGACTGGGAGTTCTCACTGTGTACCTGGAAGAGGAACCATGAGATAGTAATGTTACTTGTAAATGAACGGAGAACATAAGGTTATATCCTCTGAGAGTAACCTTTGAGATTGCTCATTTCCTTAGTTCATAAAAGCGGAGTGTGGCAGAAAGGGCCCCACTTTATTTGTAAGTGAAGAAAAGAGTACCTAAGACCATTTTAGATAAGGTGAGCTCACTCATTTTCAGTAACTCAGATAAGTTGAGGACTGTTAAAATATCATGTGCCTGACAAAGACTACACATTCTTACACTATTGAGGAGACAGTTGTGACTCCTTTTTGTGAGTCTTAACTGAAAATGACTTTAAATAGCAAATATGTCTGTGTTTAACATGGTTTTGCATTGTTAGACTCGACATACAAACAATGAAATGAGAGGAGTGTTAAATATAACTCCATGCTTGGAATGCCATGCTTATGCAAGAAACCACAGCAAACTGTGAGGGAAACAAGGAGAAAAAAAAAAATCACAAGTATTAGTGGAAAACAAATGTTCTTTGGGGTTGCCAGGCAAAGCATACAGAGGTAATAAAACAAAAGGGATTTTGGAAAAGGAAAAAAGGCAAAAAGGCAGAGCTGCAACTGGAAGTCTATTCTCTTGTTTTGCTCACCTCTCATTTTAGGTGTAGAACAATGTACTACTTACATCTGAAATGTTTCACAGATGTTCCGCTGGTGGATTGGGATGGGCATATGTCAAGAGCAAAGTCCACATCCTGTTTATGCTCTGACTGCTGTTTGCTTTAAAGGGTTTCTGTGGGCTTTAAGACAGCAACAAGACTCAGCTCCAAGCTGCGTTATAGCTAAAATTTTTCTATCAGCATGTTAATTAATTGGGAATAGAAATGCCCTAAACGTGTCAGTTTCATTACATCAGGTAAAACCCATCACAAATACTTACCTAGCTATTGAGGACTTCAAGAAGATCACTTTTTATCTCTTTCCTCCACTGTGTTCTTAAAAGCTGTAACTTTTTATAACAAGTATAGTGATAAGTTAGGTTTTGTCATCCTGAACTCACCTCTGCAACTAAGGGCCTTCTAACCAGAGACAGCTCATGCCATGGAAACAGTGCCTGTAGAATAGCTCTCAGTGAGTCATTTCCCAGCTATCCCCAAAGCTGTGGAGCTGCACAAGGCTTAGAGTGAGAAGTGATGCATGGAAGAAGGTTACATGGCCCCAACTCTCCTGGATTCTGTCCATGAGACAAATGGTGATAGTTTATTGTATAGTTCTACGTTTCAGCCTTCCATTTTAAAAGGATCTTCAACTAAAATGTTCTCGCATGACAGAGTCCCCATATATTTGTATATGGGCACAGAAGCCCCCTTCAAGTGGGCCTCTCACAGGCTGTATGCAAGCTATCATGCAGCAATTCAGGCTAGGTGTGAAAGGGGACACAGGAGAAAGATGCAAGGTAATGGATATTTATCTTGTTTTTCACTACATAAACAGCTAGTATTCTTGTCTCATTAGTATTATCTTGACAATGCATAGCTGTACTGTTCTGGCTTTTAAGGTATTTTCCCCAAATTTCTATTGATTTACATGTCTGTAGAGAGGAACTTGTCTACTGTAAAGTTTCCGAGAAGATATCCACCAGCTGCAAAGCATTATACTGCCACTGCTTTTAACTATGTATTTAGCAGCATTTAATTGGTAGAAAACAATTGCTCTGATTGCACTTAACAATAATGAAACACTTTCTGGATTCCCTCTAACAACATTTTAAAAATGGAAGAAACCACTGCCCACACATATTCTAATCAGGAGCTTCCACCGAGTTTAATTAAATCACATAAGTAAGAGTCCTATTGTTCATATGCTACTGAGCCTCCCCATTCTTAAGTACCAGGAAAAGAGCTCAGTTTTAAAGAACCCCTTGCAAGCTAATGAATCCAGAATGTGATGACTGGAGTTGAGAAAACTCTAAGGGACTTTCAGAGAAACTGTCCTGGCAATAAATTATTTCCCTTGGATTCAAGTGGTTGTGTGAGATGATGGGTGGTGAACTCATTTGGCTGCAGTCAATGAATGATACCAAAAGCAACAACAAATAATAATGAAGGTGAAGGTTGTTCTGTTTTTTTTTTAATTCCATTCCATTTGTTTTACATTATGCCATGACTTCTGAGAAAGAGGGATGTTGTACGCCTTCTGTCCCTCACAACAGATGGAGTATGGAGAATTTCATGAAGGAAACAGCTAGACCCTTTAACCATCTTCATGACTTTTTGCTGGACTGACTCTGTATGACCATCTCTCTCTTGCACTGGGGAGCCCAGAACTGGACCCAGCACTCCAGGATTGAGTAGAGTAGGAGCACCTCTCTCCACCTCCTGACAATCCTGCTTCTACTGCAGTCTAAGATGTCATTGGGCTGCAACAGGGTACTTTGCACGCTTGTTAGCCACCAGGACTCACATGCCCTTTTCTGCAAGACTGGTCTAGAAGCAGTCAGCCTCCTGTTTGTACTGTGTATGGGGTTATATCTCTAAAGGTACTTTGTTGAACTTCATGAGATTCCTGTTGGCCTATTTTTTCAGGCTGTCAAGGGCACTTTGGATGGCAGCACTACCTTCTAGTGTATCAGCCATTCCTTTCAGTTTTGTATCATCTGCAAATTTGCTGATCACACACTCTATCCCATTTGTCTAAGACATTAACAAAGAGGTTAAACAGTACTGACCCCAGTACTGATCCCTGGGAGTACCACTTGTGACTGACAGGCCTCCTTGCAGGGCTTTGTGTTGCCAATCGCAGCTTTGAAAGTCAGGCAGTTCAGCCAGTGTTCAGTCCATGTCACTGTCCACTTGCCTAGTTGGTGTTTAATCAATTTGTTTATGAAGGTGTTACAGGAGAAAGTGTCAAAAGCTTTCTAAAGTCAGGGTAAGAAATGTCCACTGCTCTCCCCTCATCCACAAAACTACTCATCACATCTGATAGAACATTATCAGTTCGCTCAAACGTGGTTTTCCTTTCATAAATCCATGCTGACTAGGCTCAATTGCCTTCTTATCCATAGCGTATTTCAAAATTATTTCCAGGTTTACTTGTTCCATCACCTTTTTGGGCAATGAGGTGAGGCTGATCAGCCTATTGTTCCTTCCACCTGCTGCTTGCCTTTCTTGAAGATAAAAGTGATGATTGCATTCTGCCAACACTCAGGAACTTTTCCCACATTGCCATGACCTTTCAAAGAGAATCAAGAGTGTCCTTAATAAACAGGGGGAAGTATGAACATGACCTAGATGCTCTGGTTGAGTTGCCTATCTGTCTGCTTTCCTTGAACTTAAGTCAGCTATTTCAAACATAAGCTTTTGGATTTGAAAGTGACACAACTTTTATATGCAGTTTCCAAGATATGTTATTCACTCGTGTCAAAACTTGAAGTGGTACAGTTTGATTCTGCTTCTAAAACTGGATTCTTGCTGGTGTTGATCAGTATTGTCTTTAATGGCATTACCCAAATGACAACATGTCAGAGGGTACAGCTATGTGATTATAACTATTCACTGTACAAGTTTTTGATTCTCTTTCAACAGGCAAAACTAATAATCTATTTCTTTCTGTGCAGTTGTATAAACATGGAACATCTTCATCCTTTGTGAAAAGAGTGATGTAATGAAAATCTCCATCTGTGGTATAAATGCTTAACAGCTGTGATCTTTTTGTGCATAAATAAAAGTTCATGTGCCCATCCGTGATATTTGATATTTTTGATACCTAGTTCTTTCAATAAGACTGTATCAATGGAATCTATTTAAGAAACACAGTTGCTGCCCAGTCAACAAGGCATCATGTTTATAACTTTAAATGGCTGATTTTACCCCTTAATAACCCTTCCTTGGCCTGCCTTGGAAGTTATATAATTAAAAAAGAGTGCACAAATGTCCTATTTTTAGTTCTCTTATAAGCTTTTAAATCCATGTTACTTCATTGCAAACTTATAAATTGTTTTGGGGAGTGTTAAGCATCTACAACTTCAGATAATATTGTGTTTAAAATGCCTTCCAACTAAGCCTGAAGATCTCTGCTTTGATAGAAAGCTGAAGTATTTTAAATTAGTGGTATTTCAGCAGCTTTGTGTTTAAACTTTATTACGTCTCATTTCCTAAGCTGTGGACTTAGCCTAGTAATGTTTTATTCATTAGGCAGTATGGCAAGTTGAATATGAGTCAGCAGTGCCCTGGCAGCCAGGAGGGCCAACCCTGCCCTGGGGGGCATCAGGCAAAGCATCGTCAGCCGGTCGAGGGAGGGGATTGTTCTGTTCTGCTCTGCACTGGTGTTTCCTCACCTGGAATGTTGTGTGCAGTTTTGGGTGCCACAATGTAAGAAAGATATTAAGCTCTTAGAGAGTGTCCAGAGGAGGGAAACAAAGATGGTGAAGGGCCTTGAGGGGAAGCCATGAGGAGGTTTGAGGGCACTTGGTCTGTTCTGCCTGGAGGAGACTGAGGAGCAACCTCATTAAAGTTACAACTTCCTCATGAGGAGAAGAGGAAGGGCAGGCTCTGATCTCTTCAGTGTGGTGACCAGTGATGAGACCAGAGGGAATGAGGCCTGATGCTGTGTCAGGGGAGATTTAGGTGAGACATTAGGAAAAGCTTCTTCATCCAGAGGGTGGCTGGGCACTGGAACAGGCTCCCCAGGGAAGTGGTTATGGCGTGAAGCCTGCCACAGGCTTCAATAAGCATTTGAACAACAATGTCCCAAAATCAGACCCCATGCTTTAGATGTCTGTGTTTTGCAAAATTGCTTCTCTAGAATCATAGCCATAGAATATCCTGAGTTGGAAGAGACCCACAAAAATCAAGCCTGACTCCCGACCCTGCACAGGACAACACACAGAATCACAACATGTGCCTGAGAGCATTGCTCAGGTTCTTCTTGAACTCTGTCTTGACTACCATTAAAATCTGAACATGTTGCTCAGTTTTCACTTACTTTGGCCAAAATACTTTTTTTACTCATAATTTTTATGAAGGACAGCTATGGGGCGTATTTCTGTGTCCTAGATTTAATATAAACAATAATTGCATAACTTTGCTTGATTTCATTTGTCTCATCTCTCTTAGGGTTAACTTTTGGATAATGTTTTATTAGCATTCCCTCTAAAAAAAAAAAAATAAAACAAACCTAAAAATGGTTCCTTCTACCTGTTGTCCTCTACAAGGAGGTTTTATTAGAACTTCTGATATCATCCATCCTGAGGCTCTTCAGAAAAGTCACCAAGTTATTTTCTGAGGCCAAGCAGTGATATGAATATCTTAAAAATGGTTGTTACTGTGAAAACTCTGAATTATGGTAGGTGAGATTTCACTTGCAGAGACTTTATCAGGCTATGAACCTGCTCTAAAATCTGTTTTAAAGGAGCTGTAGTTTCAAGTGTTTGAATCACCTTTGAACATAAGCAAATATTTACAAACATTTCTGTCAAATGCAATTTCAGTGCATCGTGATTGGGCTGGTCAAGCTCTGCTAATGGTCAACTTATACACAAAATAAATTTAGCTTCCTGCTGAGATCTCATGTGCAAGTAATGTATATTCAAGACATGAACTGCTGAAAAACAGTAATGAAGCGTGGGTTATACAAATGTGAAGTTTAAGCCAAAGATGTAACTTGGATGATCTGGTTTTGCCAAATCTTCTGGGCTTGCGCCAGCAACGAAAAATAGTATGGATGAATTTGTGGATAACAGTAAAGTAGCTATATTACTGGGATGAAGATTAAGAGGAGCAACAGAAGAAAGCCTAAGGGCTTGTCTGAGTACAATGAATATGAAGGATGCTGCAGTCATGATCTAGACAGCTGAAAGTTTGATGATTTAGGATGGAGTATGGTGAGTAGGCAGACAGCAAACTTCCCCAGGCAGCATGCAGTGAGGCAAGCCAAAATGTGTGTTGTCAGCTGCATATCTCCCTTCTTTGTCAGACTGGTTAAAAAATGGTGAGTTGTAGCAAGGGCCACGGTTTTCTTGTTTGTTTTTCATAGACTTCTTGATGAATACAAGTGATTCAATTGGCCCTGCTTGAACAGGGGACATGAACAAGACGACTTCCAGAGGTGCCTTCCAACCTAAACCAGTCTGTGATTCTGAGAACAATGGATTTTGCAAGGTCAGAAAAAAAAGTGTTGCAATAAGAATGTGAGTCTGATGAAGAGTCACAGGCTCTCCTGTAAATCTGAAATTTTATTTTCAGATGCTGTGTGGGAATAATCCTCTATGATGTCTCAAGGATTGTATTCACAAGTCTCCAAGATGAGACCACAGTTAATGACCACCAGTTAGTGGCAAGATGGTGCTGCTGCTTTTTCTCAGTCAAAACAGATGTTCTAGACAGGAGCTGATGGTATGTAAGATAGCAATGCCATGCAGAAAGTACTGAGTGGTTAATGTACTGTTGATAAACTATGTAGGATAATGTTCAGGGCATCAGATTACATTATTAATGCTACCCTGAAAGGGATATCAAGGGGGTTTTGTGGTTTATGAAGTAAACTGTTTTCACTTGGTAGTAAATACAAGATGATGATGCAGGCAAATAGTAATCATGAAACCACAGCAAAGACGCTTTAAAAATGCCAATGCATTTAAAAATTAAATCAGACAGAAATCATACTAATTTTCAGAATTCTTTATTTTATTTTTCATACAAAATAATGCTTTGATCAGAGGTGTGTCTGGGTATGAGATAGGGAGACCATTGCCCTAAAGGATCAGTCACTTGTGGTTTTCTCTACTGGGAGAACCAGCCCTGTTAGAATGATGTCACTTGCAGCAATAGGTAGATTGCAGCTGTTAGTCTCTGCCCACATGGGACAAAGGGCATCCTTTTCCCCAGGAAATGAGAGCTAGCACTTATTCCTCATGACTACTAATCAAAACCCTTTTAAGCAAAGAAAAGGAGGATAAAACACAGACACATACACTTTCTGTCCTGCTCCTGTGGTCTAGGTAAGAACTTGATAGTAGTCCAAATGCTTTCTCTGAGAAGGATTTGATGATAGAAGTACATCTGCTTTGATTGTCTGTTTCCATGTTGGAAGATTCAAAGGAAAATATTTTTTACTGATTTTGTAAAACTCTTTTTCTAGAAATAAAAAGGAATTATCTTTATAGTAGAGAGAGATATTCTTTTATACCTAAACCCTAGTGCTGGTGTTTCCTCATATCAAAGCCAAAGGATTTCTTGGAGCACATTCAGATTTGCTCCTTTGAGTGTCTTTGGTGTCGTTTGCACAGATCTTTCCCTCTAAAATGTTAGGATTATCTTGATTTGTGAGGAAATCCCTTTAAAGTTGACCATGTCTTTATCACTCTGCTAATTTTTTTTGATAGGCAATGATGATAAAAATAATAATAAGAATAAAATACTTAACTTCAAATCATTTAGACTTGAAACCCTGAACTCAAATAGAAAGACAAAGGATCAACACTTTACTTACCATAAGTCTTACTTACTTACTTACTTACTGTAAGTCTGCAACAGATATTATTATCTGCTATAGATGTTTGAACTGATGGGGCCAGGACCTTGAACCCAATTAGCTTGTCTTTCTCTGCCAGTATATGCCTTCTGAGAAGGCACAGATCTACCAGACATCAGACTCTTGTATGCCACATTACATGTCAAAGGAGAAATCCAGGCAGAGGTTTCTGTGGAGCAGTCCTGCTGGAAAATGTAAGGGAAACTGCAATAAAATCCAGTAGGTGCGTGTAGCAATCTACTTCCAAATGATGGCCAAACATTTCTGCTGTGTTTTTCTATATGCCTCTTTATGTGCATAGTTTCTTAACAATGCCAGATCCTTAATGTTTGCTTAATAAAACTAGAACATCAACTGTGTAGCCGTACCAAGAATGCTTGCTGCTCATTACTCTTCTTGTTGGAAGGCTTATTTCTTTCTGTTTGGCTGGCTGCTTACCCCAAGGCAGAAGAAACCATCAGTATTAAATGCAATGGATGGCATGATAGCTTGATTTCTAAAACTGCTTTTACAACAGAGAAGAAAGCAAGGGAGGAAAAGTACTTTGGCACAGTTTGATCAGTGTTTTGAGCTCTTAGTTATGCTCTGTGCTTAATTTTGGCAGTTTGCCTTGAGACAGTGGATAAAACTCCCTGCATATTAAAAGGTAATATTAAGCAACAATTTTGTTTGCTAAAGAAGAATCCTATGGAAATAGAAAAAAAAAAAGGTAAGGCAAGATGTTCACCATCGCTTCTCTCCTTCCCTTTTTTGTCTTCTATTCTCACTTTCCTACTGGTTGTGCTCGCGCAGAGTGAGAGTAAAGTATAGCTGTTTTTTTCTGATTAACAGCTGCATGACATTTCTTACTGTGCAAGTACAGCAAACATCAGGATCCTTGGGCGTGCTGGTGTAACAGCAAAATGCTGATTTTTTTATATTTGGAAACTTTGTTCCATTGAGAGAATTGTGATTTCTTAGACTAAAGGAATGCTGAGACATCTTCCCTGATCCTGAAATAGCCAATAATGGAGTTGTCTCTTACCCTGAGCAGAGTGGTCCTGAGTGGTATCTCTTAAACCATTATGTGCTTAGTAATGGACTATTCTACAAAGAGGGGAATGTTTTTGGCTTTTCGTGATGCTTCGCAACATCTCTTCTTTCTCTTGATAAAGGCAGGGAGGGGAAGGAATGGGGGGAAAGAGGAGGAAGTCAAATAACAATGTGATTAAACTTGTTCTCCCTTTAATTTATCAGCTCTCAGTGGCCACTTAATTTTGTAATCAATCAAAAGAACAAACTTTTGTTAGAGCATTTTGTCAGAAAGCAGAATAAGAGGTAGAATAAGGGCTCCTGGAAAAAGTAGGGAGCTGTTGGGAGAATATTCGCATTTAGAGGTAGTAATTTTAACTGACATGGAAGGCAGTAATTCTACTTGTGAACCTTGAGACACTATTTATATGTTCTCCACAGCACAAGATGAGACATAATGCCAGCTGTCCTTTTTTCCCCTTCTCCTGGATGGTCAGCTGATGATGCTGTAAAATGCCTCCTTTGTAAAAAGAAGAGCCTCTTAAGGTTTTCTCAATATATCCCTTGTGAACATAGTGACTTGGGTATGTCAGTGTCATGTACTGGGTACATGTTTGCACTTACCTTGTTGAGCCTCTTCGGTATTCTGTGTTTTAAATCCATCCAGTTGTGTTGCATCTCAACCCAAATCAACAATAACTAATAAATATTTATACAAATACAGTTAATTTACTCCTTCACAGAATGCTTTTTGTCTTCTTATAGCCAGCATTTAAGGTGTGAGAACACCTTCCTATCAGTTTTGGAGAATTTTAGACTCATCATTTTCAAGTGACTGGTATATATATAAAGCTTTCTTCTTTCCTACATCCAACAAATTGGATTGGAAGTACCATGGAAAGAACTGTTGTTTTTTTGGGTTTTTTTGTTGTTTTTTTTTTCAGGGAAGAAAAAATTCTCCACAACTCTGTTGTTGGAGAAAATTGTCACTTCCTCAAAAAGAATTTGTGCAAAGAGGAAGCTATGCTTCAAGAAGCAGGTCCTTTTTTTTTTTTTCCTAGTAGGACATCCACATTCCGTTTCCAATTCACAGGGTAATTTTCAGCTTGTTTAACTGGGTTTTGGCTAAACTCCTCTTTCTTATCTGTCATCTAGAAAAATGCAGATTATGCTAAACTTCTTGGAATGGCAAAAATACCTTCACCATCCTTAGTGAACACTGCGGATCTGGGAGCAAAATGCTCTTCCATTGCTATCAAGCAGTCCTGTCTTTATTCGTTATACTTACTATTCAAGAACTTTCCAAAGCTGTCAAATGGGCCTTAAAACAACCAGAAATGCCCTGTAGGATATGTGACTTGATGAAAGAGAAAGATTAGGGGCTAGATTTGTCAGATATCTTTTTAAAATGTAGTTCAAATTTCAGAGACCATGTTTACCTGTACAGTTCACAGAGAGGAGTAAGTATCAAGAAAAAGAAGGAAATTCTGAGTGCCTCTACTCTATACTTGAAGCACAGAGTCTGAGTAGCATTCTAATACAGCTCAGTATCTAAGTGTTGCCTGCTTCCAGGAGAACAGCTTGAAGATTGTTCTAGCACACAGAACTGGCTAGCTGTCAATTAGTGGTGGCTGTGACAGTGAACTTCCAAATTGTAATGGCCACTTTTTTTACCCTGCTAAAGAAACTTGCTCAGAGTGAGTTTGCAGTGGTTTCTAGAAAAATGACTCTGTCATCACACCATTCCCTGCATGTCATGCCAAGTCTGCATTACTATTGTGTCCAAGCTGAAACCCAACATAGTGCTCCACTGAGTAATGCTGCGCTGGAACACAGTTATGTGGATTTCACTTGGTTTTGTCTTCTTCTGCTGTCTCACTTTTGAATCCCCTCAACTCATCTGCAGTCAGCTGGACTCATGGCTCCTAAGACCTATAAAACTGATGACGATAATGAATTTTAACATCCAATAGCATCTTCCACATGTTGCTTTACTACTATGTAAAACCTGGACTGCACTTTTGAAGCAGATGTTTATGGGATACTGGAATATTTGAGTGAGGAAATTGTTTTCTTTATCCATTTTTTAAGTACTAGAATCTAACTAGACATTTTACAGCAGGCTGCAAAATAATTACAGAGTGCATAGCATTCACTGGAATACTTTGGGTCATGCTAATTCTCACCTCCCCCAAATGCCATACAGCTGTTCTAAAAGAGCACTGAGCTGTGTGGGAGCATGGAGATTCTTCACACATGGAGATTATCTTATGCCAAAATGCAGTCAGACACATCTGTAGTAGAGAAATATGGTCTTATAGGTAAGATATTTGTAGAACTAGGTTACTTTTTGCTGCTAGGTTAAATTTTGCTATACTTTGACTAACGAGATATTTCAACACCTGAATAACTGTTGAGGAATTTGGTCAAAATTATTTGCAAATCAGTTTGTTAACTTCTAAACATTTCTGAAAAAAAAAGGAAAAAAAAAGAACATGAAGAACTAAATACCCCAAGCTTGAAGTTTAATGCAATTCTGCACATATATAGCAGCAGTTCCTGGAAGACACAATGTACCCAAAATATAGCCAGTGCTGTAACTCTTGAAAAGCTGTCTGTGTCCTAAGCCACATAAACTGCAAACAGAATTTGGTATATTTGTCCTTCTGGCTTTTGGTCCAGGCAGTTGTTTGCAAACCACACCTCTGCAGTCAGAGCAGATGTAGCAGCAAAGTTGTAACCCAGTAAATCTTGCTCTATTCTTCTTTTCTGCTCTTTGTAACACAGAGGCAGAGGATTTGGCCCAGGAAGAGGTATTGGAAAGCTTGGCTGATGTGCTGAGGGAAGAAACACTGAATCTGTTGGATGGACAGTAACGGACATTTTTATTCTTATTGTGAATCCTATAATTTTCTTTTAATCCAAATGGATTGGATGTAAAATGGCAAGAATTGTTTTTGTCAGGGAAGAGAAAATTCTCAAAACTCCTCAATGGCAGTGTCAGGGAGGAGGGTCCAGAGAGCACTCTTGAGAGGAGCAGAGAGTAGTAGACAGCCACATCTCAGAGGTCATGAAATTTCTTAGTGACAAAAGGAAACTTGAGTAGGTGTTGTTGGAACAGTCACTGATTCTTAGCCTGGAGATAAGACAGGTATAAAAAATTACAATGGCAGGTGAAAACTGTGATTCAGTATTTCTTGAGTTCTGGTGTGTCTCATCCATGCTTTTGCCTTTTCTCATTCTTTTGTTCCTTTTTACATTTAAAAATCTATTATTTTTATTTGGGAAAGTCACTGAGAGAAGATCAAGGTAAACCTACCTCCCTGCTCTGGCTGACTTGTTACCTCATTCCAGATGTCTGGCAGGAGTGCAAAGCATTATACCTTCTGAGGATACTGTTTTTCATGCCAGGAATCAACTTCAAGAGTTTTACTTACATGGGGTGCTATTATTTTATAACCTTTTTCTTCTTGAGGTGTTGTGAGTTGTTTGCTTTTGGCATGCATAACAGCCAATTTTCTTGACCCCGCCCTGTGACAGTACCTAAACTCCAATATGAGGACAACTGGCTAATTTCAGGGTTCAGCTGGAATTTCACATAGCATGCTGAGAGATGCTGCTGAGCATTTGATTCATCTGTGCCTGCCCCTGAAATACAGGCAAGAAGCTCTTTACATAGAGCTTCATGTTGTGATTCAAATTCAATTTCAAGTAAATAAACTAAAACTGATTAAAATATAGAAGTTCAGCAGAGGCGGGTAATTTCCATTTTTCTGTCTTGTACTTTGGTCTCTTCACAGTAACATTAGTTAGGTTGCTTTATGTTGAGGGTCTTTTCCAGTAATTATCTCATCTGAATGGTGATTATAAAGAATTTTAGTAGACATCCCAGTTAAGCAAGAAGTACATGAAAGAACTTTGGATACATTCATCTGAAAACACTTGAGTGTGGCTTTTTTTCATGTGGTTTTTCTGGTGCTTTGTGCTATGGAGTATCCTCCTTGGGAAGTAGTTCCATGCTTTCCAACTTCCACTTTAAACCAGAAGACTATATATGTGAAACCAAATCCTTATTATTTTTATTCATTTTTCATTTTTATTCAATTATGATAATTATGATAGAAAAACATTTTACAATGTCTTCTGGGAAACATGTGTTATGTGAACAAGACTTTTCCTGATATGGATTGAACATTACACTTGTGTATGTCAAATATTAAGTAAAGTTATTCTATGGTGTCCCATTTCTCCTGAAAAATAAATAATACTCAGAAAATATTTCTAGTAGATGAATCTGAATTGGCAAATGATTCAAATCCAAATAATTTGCTCAGGGCTCTCACTTTTTTCCTTTTCTTCCTTTCCTGTGAAAAGTAGTCCTCGGGGATCTCCTGAGAAAAGACTCCTTTGCAGTGCTATGTAGAAGACTGTTTAAACTTACAGCCATCCTAAGATCAGTGTCATGATCTGAAGAACTTCACTTGCTATGCTCCTCACTTGTCTTTTGTTTGTGTTGCCTTGATCATTATTGAGTAATTATATTAATTATATCCAATGGAGGGGAATAATCACCTGAGATACAGATCACTGGATTTCCCTTTGTGTGTATCACTGGTCCTTAAGAAGCATTGATAATAGCAAATGATAATAATTTGATAATGTCACTTTATTCTCTTGTTGACCTATATCTATAGCATAGGTATCATGTTCAAAATGATAAACATTCACATCAAAAGTTGACAAGTTCAAGTGCTCTGGCTTTATCTCAAGATGTCTGCAGCTCAATGCATACACAGTTTGTCATCTTTCACAACTATTTATATGCAGTGAGTTACCTTCTTTTCAGAACTCCTCATATTGAGGAGGACTGGAGTGTTGGTTCTTAATGAGAATGGTCCCTGCGCTTTCATTCATAAAATTCAATACCCCTACTGCCATTTTAACTATGCACATTTCTTCCATTTTCTTTCCACTGCTCATTGTATAGCTGGGAAATCAATGCTTCCTAGGGTAATGATTTCTTAGAATTCTCCTTCTTCAGAGGAAATAATGAGTGCTGTTGCCAGCTGTAGCATTATTAGCATGGTAGTGTGGGTACAGCTTGATAATTCCTCGTTGGAAATCTTCCCTTTTATTTCTGAAGGATCCTGCCAGGGATCTGTAACACTTCCCTTGCAGACACAGTGTGAGACCTCCACAGGTTTTGTGGAAAGTAAAATAGAAGTCCATCAGGGTCTGAACCTTTTCTGAATGCTGCTTACTAATGAGATATAATAATATGTGCCTTGTTAGGGTTTTTTTTTTTTTGCTTTGCCAGCCTGTTTAGATGAGTTTCTGAATCCCACTTCTGCATTGGAGTATCCTATTTTTCAGCATTGATGAAACTAAATATTGCACCTTCACACATCTCAATACTCATTTTTTTTCCTAATATGTTTACAGAAAGAAAAACCAAACCATGAACAAGAATATTGCACTTTCTCATACAGAAAAAAGCCATTTGTTGAGAATTCAGGCAAACACCCCTGTATTTGGCTACTTATTTTGCTGTTATTCTCCATCCCTTCTCCCTTCCCATCTACTTCTTTTTATGTGCTTTCCTCTGAAGGCTCTGGTGAGGTGCATAATGACATCATCTCCACCAAATTATTTTATCCAAATTAAATGAAATGTCACAGCACTATGCTTTAAATCTCTCAGTGCCTAGAGTGAATGCACTTGCAGATTTCTTCATGGTTATTGAAAAGAAAAATCTTTATGAAAATGATTGGTAAGGTCATGCTCCCACAGATTAGCCTATAAGATTTTGATGTCCATCTACATGTTATATATTTTTTTACAGGACTGGCCACCAAATCAGGAAATGAAACTTTTAGAGAGGTTTTCAGAAGCATTTTAGAATTACAAGAGAGACACTGAAATAAAAAGTAGATAGTTTGCAGACTGAACTTCAAATTCTTTCTTTCCTTTGAAATTGCTGTAATTATAGCTATGGGGATTGTTTGTATGTGTGCATTTACAAATTTCTTTCAAAAAGGGTTGTAATGATTAAATTGCAAAGTTGATCAGAAGCAGAATTACATGGGTCCAAACCTCATTACCAGAAGTTTTACTAAAACCAGCTGTTGTAATATTGATACGAGACAGAACAGAATGGCTTGTTCATAGCAGGCAAAGTTTCACTGCTTAATAACTGCTGCTTTGGATTCAGTCCAGTGAATAGTTTAACTCTATAAATAATGCAATCTTGCTAAAATTTCCTTTCTCAACATTTGGTCTCCTTAATGATTTCAAACCTGCCCTGTCCCATGGTGTATACCGCTTTATATGGCTGTGAATTGCTGACTTCTGGTAGTTATGTGAATATTTTTCTGCTCTCTCTTTCAAACTGACCCTTCAGTTAAAAGGAAATTATTAAAAAAAAAAAAAAAAGGAAACCAAAAAGGGTCATACTATCCCTGTGTGGCTTATTCTTCTGGAGACAACCACAAAATGAGACTTCTTTTGAGTTGCAGTATTTATTAATTTCACTTGGGAATTACTTCTTTAACTTTGGAAACTTATTTAATTTCAGTATCTTTCAATGGCAGGGGAATATGCATTTCTGTTTCACACAGTTAAGAGAGTGGAGAAGGTGGGGAGATGACTGGCTGCACGTCTCCACTAGTTGAAGGAACTCAGCTTCTGGATGTGCACCTTCATGCCAGGTATTGCCCATAAGAATGTTTCCCTACTTGTGAAGTTTTTGGACATTCTGCTGTAAAAAGTGGATGTCTTTTTCTGTGGTCACACTTGGCCTTCTCTGTGCAAAACACTCCCCATATCCTCAGAGCATATGGTTACAAATCAGGAATCATAACCTTCCAGTTCCTTAGGGGTTTAGAAAAAGTGATAACCCTACATTTTGAGTTTGAATCTGTGTGTTTTTTTCTGGTGTTGTCTCAAATTTTTCTGTGTGCTTGTGGCGGCAGTGTTCATTAGCACAGCTCAGCATCTGTGCAAGTCCATTTATAAACTGGAGTTGAGACACTGCAGCGTCTCTCACAGTAGTGGATCCCACTTCATCCCCTTTCCAGTTAAATATATGACTCTAGAAAGGCCTTGTGATGGGTGAAAGGGGAATTAATGCAGGGGGGAGTGGAACTTTCACCAAGGGATGAGTCACCTCAGAGTTAACATTTGTGTGTGTGCATTATTTTTGTGTATGCTTGGGTTTTGATTTTTTTACTTTCATTTACCTATGAATGGCTAAGCAGGAACCAGATGTCACCTTCATCTGACTCCTACACCCTAAAAATATATCTTGAGACATGTTTTCTGTGTGTTTTGAATTGATTCTGCATAATTTTTGTTCACTTGTATAAATAAGGCTGCTAACAAGTATAATTTCTTAAAGTATTAAAAGTATTGAATAGAGACTTAATGGCTGTGGCTGACTGCACCATCGGTCATTCAGTGAACCTAGAGACAAGATTCTGGAAACTTGAGGCAATGGAACTGAATTTCAAAAGTGCTGGGAAGTTACTTGCTGCAGCAACCTCTGTCTGGAATCAGTGGTGAGGTTAGGGATCTTGGTTATCAGGAGGACAGGCAAAGGGGAGTGGATTTATTCTGTATCACTGCCAGCTGTGTGGACGTTTGAGTAGAAAATATAGAGGAAATAGTGGCTGCATCAGGTCTGCCAGGTTTCCTGATTTCATTGCAAGGCTTGCTGCTGTTTTCCTTACTTTGTCTTAACAATTGTAGTCATATGATTGCACAAGAGTTTTGGCCTTTATTTATTAAGAAAGAATTTCTAAACCCCAGGTTAGGAAAGGAAAGCATGAGAAAGTAAGGCTACAAATCATGTTCATGAGAGCTAGGTAAGAGTGAATTTTAAATTCAATCTTTCTGCGACTTCATTAGTTTTTGCTGCTACTCACTAATTTTGGAAGCTTCCTCAAGATTTTTGCCATGCTTGAGGTTGGCAGGAGTGGTGTATTTCCTTTTTGAGGCATATTCTCCACAATGCAAACAGCTGGAAGAGGCTCCTATAGGATGCGAGTTCTTTCCAAAGCAGGATGATTTGTAAGAACACAGCATAATGTCTGTCTCCTCCTCTTTTTAGTTCTTCTGAAGTATGAAATCAAGCCCACAGTTCAGCAAAAGTCTCACAAACAAGATGTTTAGTGTCTGACCACTACTCTAGTGACTCTCTTAATTAAAAGCAAATGTGAGCTATCAGGAATTCTGTGCATTACAGAATTAATTATCTGTGTAATAGGTGCATTTTGAATTTTGTCTGGACTAACTTTCTTGCAAGAATGTCTTCTGAACTATTTCTCAGGGGAGAAAAAAGTTTTTTTCCAGAACTGGTAAATAAATTTGTAACGATTTTCAGGAGTTATTTCCTGTCACTGAAGTTCCTGCAGTATGCAGGCCTACCTTACAGCTGTGTCTCCTCTTAAATGGTTAGCAAATGGGGGTATTGCAAGATGTCATACAGTCGTCATGCAAGCAAGGAACTTTATTTGAATTTATGCTTTGTGGAGACATTGTGTAATTATATGTATTATGAAAAGAAAGAGTGGAAATGAAAGAACACAGTAAAAAAGTTAACAAAAATGATGCAAAATGCATGCATATAGTGTACAGAAAAAAATTCTGTAATTAGAGAAAGTTTCCTTCATTTTCCTTCCCTAACTTAGTTGCAAAACTCAGAGTGTAAAGCCAATTCAAAAATTACAAATTTTACTGTGGTTCCTACTGACAATCATAACTAATTGTAACACAGATTCTATCATCTACCTTACAAATTGATTTTAAAAGTCCTAATCTGCCTCACTCTCTAGATATCATAGTAGAAAATTAAGGTTCAGTGATACTGTTTTTCCCCAACTACCCTAACTAAAATCACTCACCAGATACACTGTGCACCTTCTATAATGCTCTGTCTCGCTGTTGAGATAGAACCAATTTTAATTACAAATGAACTCTTTGTATTTTATCATCTCTGTAGAATCCACAACAGACCTGTCAGGGAATAAGAATTTAACTGGAATAATGAAGTTAAACGGTGAAGTTTTATTGTTCCGTTGAATCCCAACAGTAGAAAGTGTGAGGGCAAAAATAACTAAAAATCACCATGGAAGAACTCTTGATACTTTTTATAACTTCATTGTTTCTCTGTGATTTACATTCTTCAGATGCTGAATTCAGAAATATAAATTATTAAACACAGATTTTTATCTTGAATACTAACACAAACAGTTTCACTGGCTTTTTAGAGTAAATCTTTCCTTTTAAAGATGCATAACTGCTTCATATCAAAGGAACAACCTCACATCTATATTTAAAGTTTTTTTATGCTTGTGATTGACTTACTGAAAGATGCAACATTATTTTACAGGCAGCGATTCTTTTTTTTTTACCATCCCTTCCCATTGCAACCCATCCCAGACTATTTCATTCCATCCTATCCCTAAAAGAAACATGTTTTGTTTTAAAAAACCAGAAAACATTCTAAAGCTGAAATCCAGCACATTAAATTTTCCAGTTTTAATAAGCACTGTATCAAATCTATTGAAAACAGTTATTAACTTAAAATAATTAAAAATCCATTCCACAAACAAGTTGTTTACATCTTTTAATCTTTTTTCCTGTGTTAATTTTTATCATTATTCTCAAAAGTGCACATATAATTCTTGTATAAAAAGCTGATTTTTTTTCCTCATCTCTTTGCAAATTAACATAAGGTTATTGAAGCAGAATTGAACTCCTGCACTACCAGCTAGTTCAAAGTAATATTATTTTGTAAATTGCTCACACTTGTATCTTTCTCAGAAATTCATGGGAGATTTGGCAAGCTGTGTTAGAACTAAAACACAACTAAACAACAAAAAACCCCAATGACTGTGCAAGCTAATAGATGAATCCAGAAATAATTTAGAGAGTGTATACAAGTTTTTTAGATTAATAATTTGAATTACATTGACTGGAGAAAGTGGTTCAAGGGTTTCCATTTGTATTTGAGTGACTAAGGCCAGTGACAGTCACTTACCAGCACCGGGGATATGGCTTTGGGGTTTAAAATGTGACTTTTCAGTGTTAAAAAGGCAGTAGGGAAGACTGGGGTTTGCACTGATGCATGACTGACAGAAAAGGTATTTATCCAGATGTTATCCAGGGTTGATCTAGTCTTAAAAGCTGTTCTTATGTGAAGACTGGGAATCATACACTGGGTGCCACGAGACTCTAATGCGTCATATACTTTATCTCTTACTGCAGTGCTTTCAGCACCACTTAACATTGCACTTAGGAACCAGCCTGCAGAGACTCCATAAAAATTAATTATTCCCATCAATGAACGTCCTCTTCAAATGTTTCCCAACATACATGAAACAAGATTTTTTCTTCTTTTCAGTAGCCTTTTCCCAAGCAATAACTATCAGCCTAATTTGTAGCAATTTATATCCTTATTATTAGGAAATCCAGGGAATGAAAGCTAAGAGACAGCCACAAGATCTCCTAAATCTGGATCCCACATGTAATGGTGGATAAATGGTTGCACACATATGCAACTAGAATATGCATATGCACCTAGAACTGTGCTTACATACTTGGTCTCCCTGCCTCTAGGCATAAAGGATTTGGCTTTAAAAGAGCTGAGTCTGGGAGTAGCAGGTGCATTGCAGAAGAATTCTGAATGCCTCCTGCATGGCACCGCCATAATACTCGTAATAGCAAAAATGCTCGTCAGATGAATTTGTTCTTCCTCAGATAAAAATAAAACAGCATAAGAGTTGCCAAAATGCAACTCCCTTCCATGAAGAACATGTTTCAAGGAGCTTTCCAGAAGTGTTAAAGAGTTTGAAGACTGTCACTGGAGAAGAGATAACTACATGAATACTAAGAAGAAGCAATTTCCAGCCACTGCTGCTCCAAGAGAAATCTAGATTGTTCTGAAAGAAGCTTATACGAAAGGGTGTGAAAGGTCTTTCTAAAATATAAGAAAACAAGAAAATATATGTAAAGATGGTATGAGGACAAAGAAATTAGGGAGATGTGGAAGGAGATTTGGTCAAAAGAGTAAGGCTTTCAGTTATTCATGTGAAAAATTCACAGTAACTATAGGTAATCTGCAGGTTGACAGTGGGTGTTTGCACACATATGCATACAGAAAAATGATAAAATTTAGTAAAATGTGACACTTCAGCCTTTTTATATTTTAGGCAAGAACATTCTTGATTTTGAGAACCAGGTCTCAATCAAACATAAACTGGAGTAGCCTGACTGCCTTCCAAGCTGATCCATGGTTATGTATCCCTGATACCTGTTTCACACATCCTTGGGTCAAAAAAGATCATCTGCAGTTTTTCCTTCTGGATAGGATTCTGTTTACACTGTTTAGAGCAATGATTTTTTACTTTCTCTTTAGGCACTTCCACTTCATTATCAGCTTTCCTTTCCCGTATCTAACTGATATTTAAACTATTAAGAAAATATTTTGACCAGGATTATAAACCATTAACTCCCCATGATGAAATTGTATATATGTGAATGTATTACCTTATTAGATATAAGTTACTGCACAGTATCCCTTCAATTAGTGGATTACAACTAGAGTGCTCTGACCTTCTTGCCCTGCCACATTCAAACATCAAGCAGCACTGGGCTTGTTCATAATCATCATGCTGCTACTTCTGGAGAAGTTTGACACCAGCTAGTGAATCTGTAGAATTATTTAGAATGTACAATAAAAGCCCTTATTAATCTGTGATGCTTGGGGGTACTTCTAGTTTAAAAAAAAAAAAAAGAAATGTACATAAATTTAAAACACCAGTGCAGTTGTAAGGTATCTAGTTGGGTTACTCTTGTCTGCATTTCAGGCTGTTGTTGGGCACCGTGATTTTAAGAGATGTGGATGTAAGTTTTTACCTCTGGGCCAAAAGCAAGAGCTTGCATAACAGACTTGTATCCTTGAGCCTTACTGTAACTATGGAAACTGGGAAAGGAAAGAGATATCTTCAAGGGCTTCGGAGCAGGAGAAAGGTCATAGCTGGAGAAAAAGGCCAAGCAACCCTGCACTCAATAAACTGAAGCAGGAAACCGCAGCATGACTCATTTCTTATGTGTAATGTATCATCAGAGCACTCCCGTTCCAGTTCACTGGTGGAAATGAAGTTCATCTTTCTCTGGCTTTCAGGAAACTGCTGAGAGAAAATTTCTTTAGGGAAGCCACAGCTCCAGTGCTGGGTGTTTTGCAAGCAGAAAGGCAATGCTGATAGCTGACTGCTGTCAGATCAAACTGATATTTCGCATTATCTTACCCCTCACTGAAGTTTCAGGTTCTCTTCAAACCACCTTTGCTTGGTGTGAACTTTGATAGCCTGGTATCTATAACCTCAATGTGGAAGCACTAGCATTCTAGGTTGGTTGGATCAACTTTCTTCTTATTATCCTGAATGATAATGTGAACAGCAAGCAAACTAACTTTGATAATGAAAATAAGCTAAAACTATGAAGTTTTGTTATTGGGTCGGGGGTTTGTGGTGTTTTTTTTGTCTGTTTTGTTTATTGTTTTGGGGGTTTTTTTTGGACTATGATTAGCAGTTAAACCAAGCCTTGGATGGGAACGAAGCTAGATTCTGTTTCTTTTCTGATTTAGTAACTATTTTTGAGGGACTATGATATGTGACACTTACTGAAGTTCACAACCAAAACAAGTGGTTCTTTTTCTGTTTCCTACAGGATTTTGGATTGGGGATAAAAAGCTCCAAGGATGTATTAACAGTGCTCAGTGATTTGGGGAGATAAAACAGGGTGTAGAGAGACACACAGACATGGGCAATGCTGACCTAGAGCCATCTTGCTCTTTTTTGTTCTGAAACAAAATGTCCACAACAGAAGATTCTCATCCTGAAATATTAAACCATGGCCCCACAAGCTACAGGCTGTATTTTAAAACTGTTTTTGTTTTCACAAGAAGCAAAAAGCTACATTAATAATATCTTGGCATGGTACTGACCACCATCAATTGTGTAAAATTCTGTTGCCTGCTATTCTCTTCTATCATTAATAATACATCCTAAGATGGGAGTGAGAACAGAGTCTTGCAAGGCTAGCTGATAAGATAGCTGAAAATGCTTCTTTCATTCCAACTAAGATGATAAAAATAAGAAGGAATCTTTCATACTGTGGATGACACATTCAAAGCTAAACTCAGAGCATCTCACCCTGCTCAAAGTCATGGAACGTCACTGCCTTGGAGGAAAAAAACCTGAACTGAGAGTTAAAAGAAAAAAGGAAAAAAATCCACCCTGGAGTCAGTTATATTCCCCAAGCTCTAAGTTTAGCCTTGAAAATATCAGCATGATTTTCTCTATGTTCTGGTGAACCACCAGTGTATCGTAAATTAAGCATGTGCAATTGAAAAAAACCCACCAAACTAATTTGTCTATTTGCCTTTTTCCTCCCGGTTTTTAAAGGTTTTTTTCTTTCCCTCTCCCTAAAATGTTGCCTTTAATCTGACCTGAAAATTTAAAAAAAAAATGGTTTCTAGAAACGCTATTGTTCTTCCAGGCATGTTTTTTTTGAGCATAGTGCCTATTAAAACAACAGTGTTGAGCTGTGTATTAGGAGGTTGTTCAAGAAATCTAAACTTGACCCCATGAACAAGACCCCAGAATTGATGCTTTCCGAATCAATCATCTTGGAAACCTGTTTTTCATTGAAATTTATGTTGTGCAGATGCAGCATTGGACTTTTGTTCCATCTTTCTGTAGTGAAAACACGTGTGGTTTTTGTTAGTGATGAAATTTATTGTTTGCTTGCTCTTATTCTGCTTTTCTCTTGCAGAGGACAGCTCAGGTAGACCTGGAATGCCTGGTATGCTATTTTCATACTGTGGTAACAGAGAGGAGGTACCTGACTTAATTTCAAATACAGTTCTGCATCTGTCCCTTGCATGTCCCTTTACAGCTAGGGAGGCCAGCAATCTACTTTGAAAGTAAATAAAGATATGTTGTTTCAACTCTTTAACCTGGAGTATAATTTGACTCAAGGAAAACATCTGGACTGGTTACGAACAAAGGAATGCAAAAAATTTGGAAAGGTCTTCTAGCCACAGAAACACTAAGATTCTGAAACAGCCTTCCTATACAAGTGGTTAGATTTGCCGGAGGCTTCTTTTGCATTATCTTGTTCTCAGGTTATAGTTTGATAATTCTGAATGGGATTATACAGTATGGTTGCCTACTTCTGCAGACGAGCAGAATTATTGACTTTGAAGCAGAATTATTTACCTATTCCTAACATATTTGGTAATCATATTTCAAAAGAGAGGAAAACATATTTGTTCTGTGATTGTGTTTTGTTTCTTTAGTCCAGAAAATTTCTTGTTGAAGTATTAATAGACAGAAATCATATTTTCTTGGTAACTAAATACTTTTCATGAGCATTTTGACACTAACAACTAATACTACGGAACCAAATATAATTTATGAAGTTTGGGTTTGAAAGGGATTTTTGCACAGCAGTTTGCTGCTTTGCCTAGAACATATTTTGCTTATGTGTCATTGTCAAATAGATCTGCTTATATGGTAGAGGTTAAGAAGTCACTGAAACTTATTGTCAAAGTGTACAGTAGAATAAAGAACTCCTTCTGAGAAAGGAAAATGGGTAGTAAGAGTGAGAGTGTGGGTTCCCAAGCAATGTGAGCCAATCTGAATGAGGGTTACCACCCAAAGGGGCCTTCCAGTTCTCCCAGGGACTCTTTTTTCACCCACCTTCTCCCAAGTGTTTTAACTCCTATTTTCTTAAGTTGAATTGGGAATTTAAGATAAAACTTGGCATTTTAAGACAAGAAAAATCTTTGAAAAGATAGCAAGACCCTGAGATAGAGAGCACTTTCTTGTTTTCTGACAGATAATTAAGTGCCAATATTAGCTGTAAACTGAATGTGGTGGTAGCTGTGTCTGTGGGGACCACAAATAGCTCCAGCAGCACACAGGGAGAGAGTGTGGTGGGAAATATTCATCTTTGTCAGACAACAAGGGGAGCACTTGCTGCAGTGATATACCTATTTCCCTTTTATTTCCCAGCTGTACTTTATCCTCCTTGACAGAATATGCACTGCTGACTGACAACATGACACTTTATTTCCAGTGTTGCTATGTTCAGATAAAGACTGAAGAGAACACCCACTTTCATTCTTCGTCTGCTATACCATAATCCCACAGATTTGATTTTTCCAGGTAGAGAGGAAGAGGATGACACTAGGAAAGAGACTGTGATGGTGTTGTGTGTCATTTTCCAAGGTGATTGCTAAGATGAAGAGAAATGGTGCTCTGCAGTTTTAATAAAAGCTTCCTTCCTGATCTCTTCATGCTGCCATGATTTTGGAACTTGTCTGGTTTCTGGTGGCTCCTCTGTCTTTCTGTGGGTGCTGTTCCCAACATTTTATGCTCCCTGAGATTGAGTCATTTCCCTCAGCCTTCTCATTTCATCAGCCCTCAGCTTTTAAGGATCTTTTCAACTTCTCTGAAAAGCTGAACTGTAAACCAAGCATACTAGTCTTCATATGACACAAGATTTCCTGGATAAATCTTCTTCTTTTTAAGTATAAAAGCTCCCAATGATCTCATAAATATGTTTCTTCAATGCCCTTGACCCTTCTGAAAGATAATATTCCAATTCATTTTCTCTCTGGTCATTAAATTCCACTCTCTAGGTTTGCCTGTTATTATCTGATACTACAGTAAAACTCCATTACTGGCATTCTTAAATCTTTGTCCCTTTTCCACTTTGTCTGCATTCCACTGCTTTTTTTTTAATGCTCTTTGTATCCTGCAGACTCTCTGGGCTACACTTCAAGGTGTTTTACAGAGGGATAGTTTTCTGTGATAAGTTCAAAACCTCAGTCTTATATGCTGTGTCTTGGGTGGTGGATAAATATTCTGAGTCATTGCATATTTATTCCACTGTTCTTCTAGGAGATATGACACTTGATGAGTCCATGCCTTTGGGCAGTTTATTATACACTGAGAGCTAGCTAGATGATCGATTATACAGTCAGAACTAGACGGGGGAGCAAGCTCAGCAGAGGGCCATCAAGGCAGTTATGGGCTGGAGCACAAGACATTTAAGGAGAGATGGAGAGAATGGTTTGTTGTGTTTGGAAAAGACTAAGAGAGGATCTTATGACTCTTCCACATCAATTAAGTGGATAATGAGAAAATGCAGATACATGCTTCTAGTACTCATGCAATGATAGGACAAGGCACAACAGGTAAAAAGTTGCAACTCAGGACATTTGTAGTAGACATTAGGAAAGAGTTTTTTCCCTGTGAGGGTAATCAAACCGTGGAAAATATTGCCTGAAGAGACTGTGAAATCTCCATACTTTGAGATATTAAAAATGCAACTAAGGCCCTTTTCAAAGTCTCTTATTGTACCAGATCTATATTTCTCTACACTGCATCTTCAATTTAGTCATATCTCATGCTACATAGAATAACTCTTTGCGATTGCTACCTGTATAAAACTGTGGTTCTACCACATGCAGTTAAAAAAAAGTAAACCAAATGAATTAGATAAATCTAGTTGATTATATGGCTGTCACAGCTAAACCAAATGGCACAAAGCTACAGGTAAACCAAGAAAATTTCAGAAAACAGAAGACTGAAAAGCCTCAGCACAGAGGCCTTGCAAACTCAGACAAAACTTATAGCCTGTTGTCAATGGTGACACTTGTTAGGGGACTAAATGGTAGGTTCCCTGTGAAAAACATCTGCTTGGTAACTCCCATCCAAAGTTTTCAAGACAGCAAGTCAAATGGTGTTACCTTCAGCACATGAACTTGCAATTTCCTCTCAAAATTCCATTGGTTTGATTTGTCAAGAATTGCTTTACTTGCATTAATATTAATGCCCATTAATTAGGTTACTCTTCTGTCATTCACCACCAACTTCCATATAAGTAATTTTTGCTGCTTTTGTCTGTAGTCAGAGCCTTGCTTATAAGCTTATTGTTACTTGAATTATATCTGAATTACTCTTTTAAAACACTCTAGCTTCCTACCAGTTCTTTGAGACTCCCCTAGTTTAAAAAAAAAAAACCAAACTTTTTAAAAATCAATGTTCTGTGTTGATAGAACTCTTTAGGTGAATAATTTTTCAATTTTTGATTTGAAACATCCAGATCTAGTTTTGACACATATGATTTTAGTAGAGGAGAGATGGATGTCATCTGCCAAATACTAGATTTTCGGTTTATTTATCACATATCCCTCCCAAAAAAATCCCCGAAACAAAAACCTCAAACCCAGCTTCCAACTGGTACTATGAATTTCCACAGTGACGCTGGCAAACCTGGAAATCATTATCTGTGGAAAGCCAAAACCTTACCACTGTTGAATTTATTCATGGGATGACCTGACCATTCTGAGTCCAAAGGAAAAGATAGATGACTCTCTGAAGTGGTTTGTTGGTAGACTGCGTTGTTCGAGATTTCTCTTGGAGTTAGCCTGGGAAAGTGACAAGAATGATAAAGAAGAATGATCCTTCGAGGAGAGAAAGTGGAGCGTAGAATCTGACCTTGGTAAACCCAACAGGAATCTATGCAGACACCCTCTTCCTTTGCAGATTATTTTGCAAGGGTGAAGATTGAATCTGCATTTTGTTTTTCAGTCATACAGAGGCTCTAGGGAATCCAGTCCAAATGAGCAAATATTTGTGTGAGGCTGAAATTGAAATTTATTCTAATCAAGTCTACAGAAATGAATGACCATGAAAGCCAAGGCAGCTAAATAGAAGAAGTTTTCTTATGGGCAAGGAGCTTTCAGTGAATAAATATTGTTAAAATCAAAACATGAAAACCTGGACTCATGTGCATAAAAAGTGGGACTGAATATTTTGATCAAACTAGACAAACATTTCTTCATAGAAAGCTTCTTTATTCAGCAATTACAACTTCTTCTCCTGCTTCCTAAATGATAGAGCATTTCTTAATAGTGTATTTTTAATTTTGTATGAGTATGCATAACTAACGTTTAAAAAATGGAATTTAAAAGTGCTATTTTCTTCTGTGATTTACATTACACTAGAATCGATTATTAGTGGCTTAGAAGTGTTAATTTCAAGCTTTCAATTGATACTGTTATGTTTTCTAAGATGGAATCAGTCCATTTTTTTGACTTAGTCTCATCAATTGTTTCTTTATATTTTGCAGTGGAATAGACTTTTACCAGCTTATGCTATTTGATACTTTTGTATAATTATGCTTGTTGAATACCTCTTTGATATATTTTCCAGAGATTGTGTTATGTTTTAGTTTTCAATGAACTAGCAAGGAAACTAAGTTTATTAAAGTCTATCCAGAGCCTTTCATCTAGGACCAGCTAGTTGTTGATTTGAAATCATGTCTCCATCTTTTGCCCTTGTTTATATTTGTTCAACAGTGCTAAAGTTGATATGGTTGTGCCAGTGTAATTAGAGGCGAACATTTGCCTGGAGAACCTTTGCCCAAAGAGCATTCCAAAAAACAGTGACTTGACTTGTAAAAGCAGCTTATTGGTGTTATCATGAAAAAATTATCCGTGGAGCTAGGTTCTATGCAAAAGTGGCTGAAGAAAAACTGGCAGTCCAGAAGAGTCTGGTATTGAAGGAGGTGTCCAATGTCTGCAGAGCATGACAGGATGGCCATTGTCAGTTTTACATATAAATGGATGAATGTGGGCCCCTAATACACTTGCTAATCAACAGTGGAATGCTGCAGGAGTCTGCAGTCTGGTGTGAAATAATGAACTTTTTGACTTGATCATGTGTCATGGAAGTAATATGTGCCTAAACCCCACTATTGTTCCCACTGCAGAGTTGGAATCTGTACAGCACAGGCCAGGAAAAATGATGTTCTTCATTATGATAGGGACATAACTCCCAGCTGTGTCATGTGTCACGTTCTGGTTGGTTAATTATTTTATAACGAGTCCTCCCAGTTTCTGTCATCTGATCCTAAAATTACACGTCTCCTGGAAAAGAGAAGGGTCTTTCTTACACTTCAAAGCAGACATTTGTGCCAATGAATACTATTCGTCTCGCATTAACATGCATAAAGCAAATTGGTTTATAATTTGGCCCTGACTTCAGCTTTTAGCAGGCAACAATGTTCCCTTTTACAGAGGCTGAGGTTACCTTCTTGCACTCATCCCTGCCATACTGTAGAGCTGGAATAAGCAATCTTTCTGCTGTTAATGTGAGTTTATAATGCTACAGTCAGATCTTTGACAAATGCAACTTTAATTGAATATTCTGTTACTGTTAATGGATTTACTACTGCTTACAGCAGACCTGAATTTGTCTTCTGTGTAAGGAAGGACATTTCAGTCCTGTTGGTGCAGTTATTTTTACCTTTACTGTGCCAAGTGTCATGACTTTCTTCCCCGTTTCACTGCAAGACCTGAAACTGATGTTTAATATGTGGAAAAACAGCCTTGTAGTTGTTACTGCCTCAAATGGTGCTATTTCTCCTGAGTAAAAATAAACACTATTAAATGGGAATTCTCTTTATTTATCTATTTATTCACATTGAGTCATTCAAGGTACTTACCTTGGTAACTACCAAAATCCTAAATTGCCAAGGAAAACCCTGGAGGCACATTATACTCTGTCCAAAGACAGTACTGAGTGCTGTTCAGGGTTTAGAAAAGGCTTAAAATGCTTGTACAAAAGTTACTTTAAGAATTGTGTTCATTAAGTTTCACCTTGTTGTAATTGTTACAGCCTTTCCCTGGATCAATCCCCCAAAATGTTAATGTTTTATTCCAATATGCTCTGTAAAATCACTAAAACTGTTGAAAATTTTCAGGGAGAAGCTACAATTCTAATAAAACTGCATAAAGAAGCGGAATTAGGTAAAAGAAAGAAACTGAAAGCTTTGAAATGTGATGTATTCAATGAGACACTGCTACAGTAATCTAGAAACTGTAGAAACTTAGTTTCTAGTAATCTAGAAACTAAGCTAGAAAGAAAAATAATTGTCTGCTGGTACATCACATGATGTTTGAAAAAGCTATAGCATATATTGCTAACCTCTTAATACTACCTTTACAGGGGTTATACAGATGGAGAAGCACCTGGCAGTGGAATCAGTCATTAGTGCCTCTGTCATGGCCATGTAGCTTTCTTTAAGCAGTTCACATTTTCTTATCAGAAGGCGGGTTTCCTCTTGTTGAACCATGAAATGTCACTGCCAAATACACCTGTGCTCACTCCTGGAACTTCTTGGTTCCCATCAACTGCAGAAGGAATCTAGATGCAAGAATTTGCTAGATTAAAGCCTAAAAGATTGCCAAAAACATGCTGGAGCAAATTTTCAAAACTTCTGATATAGTTTTTGTATTCAGCTTAGGAAGCAGATGGATGTGTGGGATTTCCCATGATCCTCTTAGTGTTGTGGTTTTTATTAATTTAAAACAAAAATAAAAAGGAAAAAGAGCTACTTTTCACTAATTAATAAATTGCCTTAGCTGTAGTCACCATAGCTGGGAGTTTTGCTTCTGTTAAACAACCCTACTGTTTGTAATTCCAAGAGATACTGCAATTAACTTTTTTGCTAAATGTCTCATCCTTTTACATGTTCTTTATTTTTTAAATGACTTTTCCCCCTTTCATTTAAACTGAAATGGCTCTGTTAATGAGTTGAGAGTAAGTTCTGATGGCAACATAACGACAGCCCCCGGCATGTTAGCTAAGGGGGCACTCCCTTCCTTCCCATAAATAGGAACCACTTTATAAATGGAAACCCTTTTCCCTTCTGCTTGAACAGTGCCTTTGAAAGCATTTACTTCTAAGACATTTATATGCATCAAGTGTTCCTGAAATAATTGAAAATTTATTCCTTTAAATGTTCTCATTATTTTTTTTTCAAAAGGCAGTTTCTATTATACAGCTGTGGATAACATGGTATTTCAGTTCAAGGGAATAATGTTTTCTGTTTTGTGTCATTAACCAGTTGTGAAAGAAATTCAACACATTTTTTCAGTTTCTGATGTCAGGCCTGTTGATGCATGTATTTCTAGGCAATTTACATACTGAGTATACAAAAGGGAAAACACAAACTATGCTGAAGTGTGAGATGTCACAATACAAGCTGTCCCACCACCAGAAGTATCTATTTATAAAAATCTGTCATTTTGATATGAATCTTTTGACATGAAGACTTTGTAGTGAAGTGAATGGACTGCAGTTAAAATTCTTAGTTGATTTCAGAGTTCTCAGCGGCCTAAACAGTGAACATGTGTTTTGTATTAAATATTCACAGAAGTATGTGCTCCAATAAAATGAAACTTTAAGCCAGCTAGTGAAAAAGGAAAATCTGAATGAGGAAATTAGGAGAATAAGGTGAAATAGTTTGGATGCATGATATCAACTACTCTGAACCACAAAAATTTTAATCACTGTATAAACATAAAAGTTCTTAGCTGGAAAGCATGTAACAGAGGACTTACTTAGCTATGTTTACCTGAGATAGTCCTGCAATTAAAATTGCCATGTACAACAACAGGAACCAAGAAATTTTAAATTAATATTGTTTATCCCATTGGCTTTTCTCATTGACTTGAAGCAGAGATAGGAATTGGTTTTTGGACTTCAGCTATCTACTTGGCTTTTTATTGTTGAGGAATCACTTGATGCCTTATTTAGGTATGGTTCTTGCACTAAAATTCATCAATAATTTAAATACAAAAAAAAATATGGCATTTGACTGTCCTATTCCTAACCTGTCTGTTAGTGACTGTCAGATATATTTGCATTGGGAGGATACAGAATTTTTTTGCCTATGAGAAAAGAAGCATTGTTGAAACCAGCTGTAAATTATGTTATGCTTTTGTCCTTTCATCAGAAACTTAATTCTAGAGAAGCATAACAACTACCCCTTCTCCTTGAAAGCAAAAAAACCCCATTTACTTTTTCTATTGAATACTTTAATTCGTATAATTTAATAATACCTATTTACTGTTTGACCCCACCTTTAATTTGCATAGCATGCATTCTTCTTGGTCCGTTTTTCCAGAGGTTTAATATGCGTGGAAGAAAATTCTTTTTGTGAGAAGGTTTCAAATTGTGGCAAATGTGCCACATGTGGGCCATTAAATCAATTTATTCAGCTGATTCCAAGAAGCATCCTTCAAGCTAAACGAGTTGTTCTAATGGGGACAGTGGCAGCACCCTGCTCCAAGTCACTGTCTCTCTTGGCAGTTTGGTGCTGTTGCCTGCATTGGTTCTCTGTACAGTGTGATAGCATTGATCATTGTGATAGGAGGTTCTAAGCAGCTGCCCTAAGCGGTCCCCCTCCAGTTCCTGTTTTTTAGTTTGTGACTCTCTGACTGTCTTATTTTCCTCTTGTTTTCATCTATTGACTTTGGAAACCGTATGGCTTACCCCAGCTTTCCTTCTGTATTCATACTCCTCTATTTTAGGATTAAGGGTGGAATTTAGTTCAGTAAGATATAGGCTCATGCCTGTTCTTAACAGGGAAAACCAGCTGCAACTGTAGCTCTGGGGACAGTAAGCTCAGACAGTTAAAGCTGAAGGTTAGAGAAAGCACCTTTTTAAGGAGAAGGAAGTGTTGAATTCACCCCTGCCGACACCAAGGGTGTCCCACATCTCTGAGTCACACAGGGAATACCACCCCAGGTAATGATAACTCTTTACTGGTGATCTCTCTGTAACAACACAATCACTGACATGGTCTACAGTGTTTTCAATAATGCCTTAATGCATCGCTGGTGTGGCACTGCAAATTCCTCACTGACAGCAGAATCATATGGCGGACTGGTACACCAACACCAACCCCTTGGATGCAATCAGAGTGCTAACTTGACCCCTAAAGAGATGGAAATCCGGAAGGAGAGACATTCAAAGAAGGAAAACCAGCAAAATAACTCCAAAGCCAGCAGAATCAGTTCTACTAGAAAAAGTTTCTATTCTGGACAGTAAGATGTTTTAAGGACTATTTTAAGGTGCTAGAAGACCAGGAAAAACAAACAAATAATGTCAGAAGACTGAATGTATTTTAAGAGTTTTTTCCTCATAGAAACAACTTCACTTCCCCCAATAGTATTAGTGGTGAGTCCCTAGAACACAACTTCATACTCCAAGAATTATGGGTTCAGTAACTTCTACCATCTGAGGAGATATCTTTCTCTATCTCTCAAATTAAAGAGGTGAACTTGTTTGTAACTTGCATGAAATTCTGTGGCAAGGAATTCCACATGCATTCCACATTCTATATGCTGAATAAAAAAATAGCAACCCCCCCCCTTTTTATCTTGAACCTGCTACCTCTGATTCGATTTGCTTCACCTAGTGATGTATACTGTACATTGCTTATATGAGATACACTGTATCAGTACAGCATTACAAATAATCAGTTATCAAATTATGGTATTTGGACAAATTTTTGGAGAAACATATGCATTTACACCAATAGAAATGTATTTATGTTTGCAATGTCAGAATGCAGATGTTGATATGCAGCCTGTTAGAACTGTTAGAAGGCATGACTAGTTCACAGTGAGAAGATAATGAGGGGTTGTGTGAGTAGGCACAAATATCTAACATGCAGCTTGCTGTCATCTACCTAGTAAGAGTTGTTTGTTATTTAGCCTACTAATACACTGAAAAAATAAGTAATTGAACACTTTTCTACTCATACATATCTTGTCTGAAATTTTTATCTCTGCCTGTTTTTAATGAACCTCATCTCTGTCCTTACCATGAGCAACCAAATTCCACGGTTCATGACTTTGGTAACTCAGATCACTATTATGAATTGTAGGTCCTTATTTCTTGGATAATAAAGAAATTAAAGCTGAGTCTACAGTTTGCACAATATTATTACATCTGTGTTTTACTGATGTAGGTGGGAATTTAGGTAGATGAGAATTTAATCTTTTGAATGCAAAGCTTTAATGTACCATTCAATATGGAAATGCCAGCAACAGTTCTTGTGGTTTCTGTAGCCCTGGTTAGCTACAAGTAACAAAAATTTCTAGACTTCGGTCCAAAATATTATCTAAAATATCTTCCTGTAGGCATGAAATGGCAAACATTTCAATTTTGGGATTCTGTATTTGCATAGTAATATGATTTGGGGTTTTCGATCTACAGGGAAATAAATCATGAGTGAAAGTATCTGAACTTCATAGGATTTTGCAGTATATTTGAAAAGTGAAAACTTTTGTCACTCAGAGGGGAAAAAATATTCCTTTGCATGAGTCTCTGATGGTTTTGATTTAGTAATCAAAAATCATAACCTCCTGTGAACTCTTATTATGGAACAAAGGGTTATATTTAAAAAAAATTTAAGTAATGCCATTTGCCTAATTAAAACCTGCTTCTTTAACTGGATTAGATTACTTTCATTTTTTCTTCAAATCCTTTACCTGAAAATGAATTCTACAGAATATGGAAAATCAATTTTTCTTTCTCATTGACTCTTTATTTTGTGTACTACGGTTTGAATGCTGTCACTGATGGAAGAAATTGGAAGACAAGTAGTCTAAAATCTGAGCATTTCTAGTAAACTCCTTATTTTTTCATGCCAATTCCCTTTCCCATTACCATTCCATCTGAAATTCCATTCTAATATTCTTCTGAACAGGGTTTTTTAGCTATTTTAAAAAATGTGCATTTGCTAAGCAATATCACATGAAATCTCTGTGGTATTTTCAGCATTTCCTAATATTCTGCCACAAACCTTTTTCAAGTTGGATTTAATGTGGTGTGCACACAATAAACAAGGAGCTCTGCTTATAAAAGATGCAGTAAGAAAAGAGTGTTAATATAAGAAGAAATGTTTCTTTGAAAAAATCTGCAAACTACAGAACTTAATCCTTTTAACTATCATTGAAGAAAGAGTGATTGATGTATCTTATACAGCTTGATAAACAGCCACCAGCAAGTTTGCTTCTATCTTATTCTGACTTCTGAATAAAAACTGTCGTAGTTGAAGATGACAGAATACTCTTGCTATTTCTTCTCTCTCTATTATTTTCAGCAGGTGTGGAGACCTAGAAGAATTTATTTCTGACAATAAAACATGATTTCTCTTTTCAAAAAGGAAGAAACATCTTGTTCAGAAATTACTGTAAGACACACTCACACTAGTGGTGGCACTGGATATTCATATTTACTATTTGTGGGGTTTTTTACCTTCTTTTATGTACTCCTTGCGTGCCTGGGAGAATACACACAGACCTGAGTGTTGCAAATCTACTCAAGTCTGGAAGAACATCAGAATCTGAGGAATAGCATGAATGCAGAACATGCATGAATCAATTTAGTAGCACTTGCAGTTTGAAATGGCTCTCTAGAGAAAATGAAAAAAGGTGTTATGTTAGAAAAAGAAATGCTGGAGCTCTATTTTCCCTAAAAATTGTTTAAAGTAAGAGGAAGGGAATAGAGCCTTATATAAAGATGAATTGTCTTATAGTTGCACTTATCACCTTCTCTCTGTTCTGAAAAGTTGCCCAGTTTTGCAAATTATCTGTCCTTTATAGTTTATTTTTTATTAGTTGGCACAAGATACAGACCAAGAATGGGTCTGACACTGCACGATGCTGGTCACTTGCACTGTTTGCAAACTATGCTAAGTCCTGAAACAGCTTTCAGTTTAGGAAACATTGTTTTACGCCAGGTCACAGGTTGAGTAACTGCTGAGTACTAATAGGGAAGAAAAACATTGTTTCACTGCTACTATGTTAAAATTAGGACTGTGTTCCTTCTTAAGAAGTGAGGGTAAGGGGTACGTTCATAGTTGTTCATGGCACAGGACTCTACTTGGATTTGCTGCAATCAGAGGGAAAATAAGTGCCCACTGCCTACAGCCTGATTGTCTTCTATGCTTGGTTCTGAACTCATCCTACATTGCTGCAGTTTGACATACAGCTCTTTTGTCTTTGCTGGAGGAAATCTGACTCCTGGACTTGAACACAAGACCCAAGTATCTGCTTTTCAGAGGACACCTCAAGAGAAGTCTGCAAAACTAAGAATTGTGGCATTATAAAGAGCATTTACTCCTTTATTTGTATCAGGAGTTTTCTCTGTATCATGAGGTGGGATTTCAAAAATTTTAGCTAAAAGGTGATTACAATATTTGTAATCTCAGCTTGGGTCAATATCTTCTAATTCAATTTTGAATGACTTTACAAAATTATTAAATCATGTTGATCAGTTAGGAGAAGTAGTCAGTTGATGACAAATTATGGCACATGTTGAAGATATTAAAGCATATGTATTTTCCTGATCTTCTTTCTTTAACATTGTTTAATGATTATTCATTTTAAAATGTTCCACGGTAAATCTCAATTCCCTCTTTATTATTAGGAAAAATCTCCTCCCCCAGAATCATGAAGAGTCTGACACAGCCATCTGTACCTGCAGAGGAAATCTAACAAAACCCCAACTTTACTTGAGAAAAGTATTATTTAAATGTTGATTTTATAGGTCTTATAAGTCCTTATTAAAAATAGACATATTAGGAGTATAGGATGGCAGAATACATACTTTAGAATCTGTCATTGTGCAGGGGCTTGAAGAGTAGGTGTTCACTTAAAAAAAATTTTGGAGTTCTAGAAAGTTACTAATCTTATAGTGCACTAAGTAAAGCTTTATAATCTAGAAAACTGTTTAAATTTAAACCTAGTTTAAACAGTGTCAGAACAGGATTTGAAGTTAGGGAATGACTGTCTGCCACATTCATTTTTTACAGTATATTCAGCTAAAATAGTATCATCCATTGCAGAGTAGTATCCATCATCCAAGATGAAATGTTTCTGCAAGAATGAAAAAGTTTAAAGAGATACTCTCTGGATTTCCCCATGGATACTGTCTTTCTAGATTTGTCTGGTTTGATTTCTGTATTCTTGATATAAGGACTATATATCATGTTTTCATATATGGTGTCCTAGCCAAGCACACCATCATCGATAAACAAAAGATCCCATCAGATAAAGACTTATATTCTTTCCAGAGCATTTGGCTCACCAGATGTGGAGCAAACAGATCCAATTTATCAGTCACTAAATAAAAACTGTCTTCTGAAAACTGTTGCTTTTCTGACAAATTCTGATTCAGAAGCTCTATATAATAGCAGAATTTTCTTGTTATGGATTTAAAATCTTAATCTCATTGGCATCAGTGGATAGAAGACCTACATATATCAGAGACTACTTGTGATCCTAATCTATATTATTCTCATTCCATAGGAAGACTGGGGACAGTAACCATCTATTTGCTCTGTTTTGGAGCAATATATGACACAGTAGCACCTTGACTGGCACCTGATGCCAGTGGGCAATCCTGTTGGACAAATGGAGAAGCTGGCTGCTTGTATGGAGTGCACTAAGAGACTTTGAGTGTAGTAAGAAACAGTGAGTGCTATGAGTACTATTTAAAATCTGACTCTTTACAACCTGCTGTAGTTAAACTTCTTATGGCAGGCTTGTTCTAAATATAGGCAATAGAAGGAATACCTTGTTTAAAGGTAAATACAACTTTTCTGTAAAAGTCCACCTTATGAGGATTTTTACATGTGAGCTTTCCACCAAATCTATAAGAATACCAATCTGAATACAGTGTCACACATATCTTAGTTATGAGAAAACTGTTATTTGTCCACAGAATGCCAAGTGGATTGCTGGAAAATAGACAAACTGTAAATTGACCTTTTTGCTCCTATCTAAGCAGCTTTCATAGAAGAGCCAGATGACATTCCAGAACATGTAAAACAGGAAAAAGGACAAAAACTACCCTAAATCTGTTAAAGAATGAATAAAAACTGACTAGTAAAAGGAGCTTGGGTAGTACAATAAAATTAAGAATCTTGTTAAAAGAATTACAAAAGTAACACCTATAATCCGTTGGCACAGTAATAAAGACTGTTTTCCCAGTGCAAGGTTTTATTTCTTAAATCTCTTTTTCTGAACAATTTTCTGCTTGGCAAAAATATTTAAATTTGAATTTAAGTTAAGATTTCCATTTTCTTACTCTTACCCTGATTTTCAGGTTTAAATTAATGTAATTCCATGCCATTTTTGGGGAGTGTGAGTGGAGATTCCGCTGTATTGGTGAACTTTTCTTACCACATTACAACATCTCTCCTTTTAAATCTAAAATGATTTGAAGCAGTGCTTCCCTTTGAACCTGGACTTGATGCGCTTTACAAAGTGTGATGTCATTGGCTCCTCTTGTTACTTACAGTTAAAACACAAGGAGGGGAAGGACAGGTAATTAACAGCACATTGAAACTGGGTTCTCGGGAGGTATCAGTATTGCCATGGCCATTCTTGGACACTGACAACCTTTCTGAGTCTGCTCAAATCCAGTTTGTTGCTGGAAGCAGAAGAGCCTTGTCTCCACATGCACACACTTCAAGATAGTCACATCTGTTCTGCTTCATTCAGTTTTGAGGAGACCATGAGGTTGGACACATGCTCTTGAAACTCTTTATTAATTAGGCAGTCATTTACAACATGCTGTGAGCCCTGCTTTAGCCAGCAGAGCCCGTGATCTTTTTACAAAGCAGCTTGTTACCTAGTCCATGCTTGCTAATGTTCCCTGCTGCACTTGCCCAAACAGTGCTGAATGGGAGATCTCAAATTAAAGGTTTAAGTGCTGGAGTTCCTTCAGATCTCTGTGTGCTTTCTTGGTTGCTAGGACAATGTTGAGCTAACATCCGTATCAGTTGACAATGAATGGGTCAGCCAACAGTGAAACCTATAAAACTGGGTCAAGGATAGTTCTGCCCAGCCCAGCAAGAGTGAGGCCTGAGCCAAAGGAAATAACCTTTTCCCTTGGCTATTCATTTTCTTATAAATGTGGAGGTTATTGTACAAGATTCATGAAAGGTAAAATCAAAGCATGTATGAGCAAATATAATCATTATTAAAACAGGGAAATACTATTGATATTGGAACAGCCTTTGCTGCTTTTAGGGTAAGAGCTGACCCAATCCTGAAGTTATCTGGCAGTGTGTGAAAGCTGATCCACTTATTTGTATTCAAGCTCTACATTCAATAATAAGAACATTTTTTGACTAATACAATGGAAAATATTACAGCTATTTTGAAACTACATCAGCTCACATATGTTCTGAAATATTAACTTGGCATGTTCCCTCCTGATTGTTTTGTAAAATATTTCCCTCTTCTTATGACTGTTTCTACATTGATGCATAAGGACATTTGTGCTATTGACATGCATGGCTAATTCCTTATTTTGTATAAAGCCAATCAGAGTAGTACTTGATGTCAGCCTATGTGTGTGCAGGATTCACCACACTGAGTCAACGATTTGGGTTTGTCCACAGGGATACTGAAATAAAAATGACTTAAAAAAATGGGAGCGAGGGTGTAAACATGACTGAAGATGTATTCCTAGAGGAAGTTCAAAAGAAATGGCCAGCAAATGAAGACAAGTTACTTGGCTTGAACTCAGTGTTTGTATTATTACTGTTCATTAATAAATAGTGTAGATTTCCATAACATCAAAAATACTTTGTGTCCTTTTAAAAAAGATTTAATATTTTTTCAATGCTCTTCTAAACGTGGATAAAAAGAGTACTTTTATCTTGTGTTCACATCTCTGGGGAGGGTCTATCCTGAGCCCTGCCAATCAAGGTATTTTTTAAAATTTTATTTGTAAGTATCAAAGTTCTTAAGTATTATTTGTAATAATACTTAATCTATTATACTTGTTTCTGGTTGACTTCATAAAGTGTTTCCATTTCATACTAGTTAATTGATGCCAGTGCTTTTAATACTTTCCTCGCAAATTTTAAATTTTTACCTTGAAAACATTAATAACCTCCAATATGGACTTATGTGAATATTGCCGTAAATACTGGAGGGGTCTATCCTAATTATTAAAAGTTTAGAGGACTAGAATTTCTCCACTTTTCCCCTGAGTTTCAGTCATGGTACAGGTACAAAGCCTATTACAACATTTTTGGAGGTGTTCAGTGGGTGTGTGACTGAGAAATACCACTCTTCAGTAATTGTTGTATAGCCATTGCAATGTCCTGACTGCCTCCACTGAAATACTTTTGTTTGTTATATCTAGTATTAAGTTTGTATTTTGTTGCTTGGATTTCACATTGATAAAATGACCCACTTTTACTATGTGCAGTGTATTTGTTGTTAAATGCATAAAGGGTTTTTATGGCACGTCTGTTGCAATTTGCTGGCGTTGCTGATCCTTCTGGCTGTTCCGCTGAGGAGTCGTAACCGAACTTGCAAGCTGAAAGATGGTGTTGTTTTAAGGAATATACTGTTTTGTAGCTTGCCATGAACTTGTTAATGGGTGAGGTTCCAATTGTTTTATGTGTTTGGGAAGATGAAAGAGAGAAGATATAAAAATGAGGCTGAGGGCACCATTTTGAGATTTATATCTGAGAATTTCCTTCTTCAAAAAACAAGACAATAAGCATTTACAGCCAGTTTTAATCTAAATACTCAATCGTTAGAGAATGCTCTACATTCTGGAAGGCAAAAGGTGGCACTGAAAAAAGTCAGAAGTTCTCTGGCATCCCAGCTGCTGGATGTGAATATACACAACAGGAGCTAGTCTCAGCTCTGCAGAGTGAGCAGGACAGTTAGAAAGAGATCCCTGGTGTTTAACACTGTCTCAGCCCTTTTGACATGAATGTGAATCTAATGCTCTTATTATTGCCTTTTACATCAGAGGGTGATTTCTTTCCTTTCTTAAGGGCAGTGTTTTCTGGATCCTTTGACTTCAGTGAAAAATTAATCTACAGTCTGCCATCATCTATCACAGGTAACCCACTAGTCCTTGCTTCATTTCATTTAGTCCACAAATCTGTCTTTTCACTTCATTTTCCTTATAAATCAGAGACTAACCCATTCTACAGCAAAGCATGAAGGTTTTTTTAATAAAAGCTGGTAGAAAGAATACCTTACAGCATCTATAGCCACATCTAACTAGTGTGAGTAGTCACAGGGGGTGCCTCAGTGAGTAATGTAAAAGAGGGCCTCATAGTGCTCCACGTGCATGATTAAGAATGGAGCATTGTGCAGTCCTTCAGAGCTTGCAGCCAAATACTACAAGTAGCTATGTGGATCTGGCTGTGTCCCCAAACCAGTTGGCTCCATTTCTGCAAGGGCAGGGTATGCTGCTGGGCCTTTTAACCAGCCCCTGTGCCGGAGAGTTCCAGCCACGGAGAAGGGCAGGATGCAATTGTTTGCTTCCAGGTGTTCTCGGCATATCATTTGCTTACTTCTGTAGCCAGAATGTCTTTTTATGTTTTGGCACTAATGAACATGAAATAGGGCTTTTATTGTTGCAGAAACAAGATTTGTTTTCTTGTGATCAGTAAAGGGTAAAATTTGTAATTTTTCCCCTCATTTTGGCATGTTCCTTAAAACTCCTCTTATTTCCTACTGTGACTTACATATCTGATGTTGCTTGATGAATGCTGGTCCCCAAGTCAATAAATGTGGTTTTGGAGGCATTTCCTCTCTGAAATGAGCATATGCTTGTCTTGAAAAGAATGAATTATTCACACCATCGAGTAAGCAACAGTAAATCTTCATCTGAACACCTCAAAAAATTGGTATGTTTAAACAAACTGCCCTCATAAATTACCTTTACCCAAAGGTGGAATTATTTTACATCTCAATAGCTGTAGGAACCTAAATGTCATAAATAATATGAATAACCTTTCCTCTTTGGTTCTCGTGGGAACTTCTTCTCTTTCTCCAAATAATAGAAGGTTTATAAAATACTGATAGTAATAGACTCATTAAGGTAGGATCTGGCTATGATATCTAATCCACTTCATTTGTCATATCTGGGACAAACCCACTTTTATGTACCAGCAGACAAGGGCCCAGCCTTTTCTCCTTTCAAAAAAACTTTTCATTATTTCTAGGTTTTAGTTTCTTGAATGTGTTGTCATGTAGCACTTTGTTATTCAGGGAAGCTACATTTTTCCATGGTACTCTAAAACATTCATATTGTGAAAATATGAAGGAGATGACACATACTTTTCATACAGCTTTATAAATCTGTAGTTCACACCTCCCTGGAGACAGAATATACCTGTATAATTACAGGCTTTGGTTAAAGCCATGCCACCCTGACAAAAGGAAGAAGGAAAACTGAAGAGAAACACACACCTCATGAATTTAAGGCTACAACATGTCAGAAGATACCTATTTTGTCTTGGGTTTGTTTTTCTTTGGGGGAGTGTGTGTGTGATTTTGTGGTTTTGTTTTGTTTCACTTTGTTTTGTTTGTCCCTTTTATCTTCTCAGAAAATTTGTTTGAGTGGAGAAAAAAAAACTTCAGGCACCTCCTTAGGATTCGTAGTTGTCTTGCAGCTACTTGCAGAAGCAGTAGCAGTAAAGATATATGAGAAAAGAATGAAGGTCTACCACATCCTCTGTGTCCTGTAGTAAATATTACGAGCATTTTTGTCACAAGCATGATGTGGTCAGACTTTATGTGCACTGGTTTGCAGGTCATTTGTACAGTGCTAATAATTTTCTTGAGGAAATTCACTAGGGACATCTGGGAACCCTCTTTGTGAGGCCAAAAGGATGAATGATCTGAGCATTAGACCATGACTCAGGAGATCCTGCCAGCTCTGGGATGCTAGAAAAGTCACTTTACTACCAGGTGTATTAACTTGTCTATTTCGACAATAGGAGTAACTTAGTTACTTTTTTCTCCTCAACTGTTTCTTATCTATGGATAAAGTAACTCCATTAAAGCTAAATATGCCTGCTGAGTGTAGCATGCTTTTCACTGCAAAATAGCTGTAATCCCAGTAGAACCAGAAAACAGTGTTGACTGAGTTGCAGTTGTGGCATAAAGGAGGGAATAGTATCCAGGATGGTGAAAAAATTTAAGAGTTTTGAGTGATGTATACTGCAAAACTGTAGTAAATCTGTTGATATCCGTAGAGTTCCTCAAGGTTAAGGAATCAACCACTGAGAAAATATTCTAGCATGGAAGTTCTTATTTTAATTGCAGAGAATGGAGACTGGTCCCTTTAAAGAAAAAGGGGTCAGACTGGCATTTAATTGATGGTTGATGGTACTTTCAGAAAGAGGCACAAGACAGAGATAAGTGTTTTTCGTTAGTTCCTAATGCCATCACTGCTCAGGTAGGCTAAGAAAGCAAATTTACACCAGAAATCAACACACTGTGTTATCCTGTTTCTGTGAGTACTTGTTTTGTGCATGCAACCAGATTTCTTGCCAGGCTGACATGTTAGAAAAGTGGAGATGTGGATCTGATGGATAGTCCACAGCTAAATGCCTGGATGGGCATCAGTGATGAGTGGTGTCTCCCAGGGGTTCATGCTGGGACCAGTTTAAGGTTCTCATCAATGACATAGAATGTGGGATTAAGTGCAGCCTCAGCAAGTTTGGAGATGGCACCAAGCTGAGAGGCAGTTGATTTGCTTGAGGGAAGGAATGGCATCCAGAGTGACATTGACAGACTTGAGAAGTGGGCCTGTGCAAACCTCGTGAAGTTCAACAAATCCAAGTGCAAGGTGATGGCAATTCCAGATACCAGTACAGTCTGGGAGAGAAGTGGTTGAAAGCAGCCCTGTGGAGGACTTGGGAGTTCTTGTGGATGAAAAGCTGGACGTGAATCAACAGTCTGTGCTTGCAGCTGAGAAAGCCAGCTGCATCCTGAACTGCATCACAAGCAGCATGGCCAGCAGGTTGAGGGAGGTGGTTCTGCCCCTCTGCTCTGGTGAGACCCCACCTGAAGTGCTGCATCCAGCTCTGAGGCCCCCAGTACAGGAAAGACATGGACCTGCTAGAATGGGTCCAGAGGAGGACCATAGAAGTGGTCAGAGGGAGGGAGCACCTCTATGATGAAGATAGGCTGAGATACAAAACTCTAGATACAAAAGTACAGCAATATCAGGTAGTGACCAAGGATATCACTCTTTTCTGGAAAACCAACCAGAATTTAGGTTAAGGCAAAAAAAAGGCTGGCAGTGCCACAATGCCACAGTGTGATGGCAGAAAGCATATGAGTTCTTCTATGTTCTTTATAATTTTTTGAATGTATTACAAGTAGGAATCAAAGGAATAGCTCTGTATACCAAGGATTATACTGAAGCTTTCAAAAAATCTTAGGAGGGTACTTGTTTTTTATGTTAAGTTGTTTAATTATTAACTGTTAATCTTGAACTTTTTCTGCAAAGCCCATGTTTGATTTTTTTTTTTTGCCAAAGACAGTAAAAGATCACACAGTTTCTTACCAGAATTTGAAATAAAACAGGAAAATATTCTGGTTGCAATGAATCCACAGCTGTCTTCCCTGTTTTTTATTTTTATTTGCAAATGATTTTGCAGTTATTACACTGTAATTGTATGCTGTATAAGATACTATGTTCAATACAGGCAGATTAATTGTATGGCTTAAAATCAGACTGTCTTGCACCATCAGACTTTACAAGCTCATGATTGTTAAGTGCTTCAAAATCTTTAATTCACAGCGTCTCCAAGAACTTGCTGCAATATATGGAGTTGATTTGGAAAGTGTCGTCTTTCCCTAAGTACACACACTCAACTAGTAGATGATTCAGAGGAACATCACATAGTTAAAAGCTTGGACTGAAACATGGACAGAAAAATGAGGTATAGCAATGTTACAATTGCTCTTTACTCTGACATAGATGACTCTTATTTAAAGACTGCTTCACAGGTTCAGTTAGCTATAATGCATTTTTCTTAGCAGAATTGCATATAGACACTGTATTCCTACCTTGGTACTCTTGTGCAACATTGCATTTACCAGCTTCTTCCCTTCTTTAGCAAGCCAGTTTATTTTGCTGAATCAGAATAAAAGGTTTATAGAAGCCTGTCATAAACAGTGTGCCAATACTTGGAAAAATGCAGTGTTAGGAGTCTAGTACCTGGAGAGCTCCTTTTTTGCATAGCTTGCTTCTAGACTTTTAAAAAGCTTTGGTTGGTATATCAAATCATATTGAGAATGCAAAGAAGCCTTTGTAGACATCCGGTAACTCCATACACTTGGAGTTCCATCAACATTTAAAAAGTCATCTTTTAAATCATAAGGAGAGGAATTGACCTCTGGAGTTTGCACAATTCAATACTGCTAACATTTCAAATTTCTTCTGCTGTATCTAGAGCTCCCCTGGTTTTCCATCTTTTTAGAATAAAGGTTTCTAGATTTGGCCCTGCCTGGTTTTGGTTGTATCTGAGAAACCTTACAAACATATTGACAAATAGGCAATAACACAAAGTAATTTGAATGAACTGCTGTACTTCTCAGATAGCACAGGACTCTTGAATACATTTAGGCCAGACATATCTGTCAGTCATTGCAGTCTAAAAGATTAATTTAACACTGATTGCTTACAGTCCGTTTTCCTCATTCCATTTTTGAGAGATCTGATATTCCATTGACTGGCTTTTAGTAACCACTATAAGCCAATTAATATCTTCATCTCCATTACTGTAAGTGGGTCTTTTCTACTAGGCAAGTTTTTCTATTACATTAATATGTTCTCTTTTTCTTTTGAAATATACTAGTAAATAATCAGTTCTTAAATGGCTTAGATACGGGGAACTTTTGTAACTGAGAAATTTGGGACTTCCTTGAGAAATCCGTAACATACAGAAATCCATAACATACAGAAATCATATTTGCTTAATAATGCAGCTGTGCATGAATTACTACTGCTTGTTGTTTTACAGTATAATGCAATATTTATGCTGAAACAATGATGAAGGCGGACATGTTAAACTCATAGAGAGACACAGAAAAATGAGGACTAAAGTGCTGACTTGTGTTTAAGAAAGAAGAATTAGAACAACCTTTCATGTCTAAAGGCTTGAAAAGAGCAGTGAGTTTGGGAACGTGCTATAAGTGAATCCTGGATTGAAATAGCAAGCAAATGCCTTATGAATTTCTGTACAAGATAATGATACAGTGCTCCTTACAATGTGCATCCTTTTATTCCTTCTTTTATCTTTTGCAAGAAGGGAATGCCATCTCCATGGATTATGTGGCTATTGGACTTAACGTCTCCAGAGTTTTTGGACTGAAAAACATAGGGTTATGTAAATTAAACTTCTGTTTGCAATTTTGATTCTCAGAATATTAGATTTTTGAAGTATTATAGTGTCATATAAGACCAGTGGTATCTCTAGTCCCATGTCTCTTGTTTACAATATTTCTATTTGCCTCTTCCTGACCACGTCCAAAAGATCTCTCATTGTGTTTTTCTTTCACTTTGTTTTTTATGATTTTTTTAATCTCTACTTAATTTCAAAGAGTTCTGTTACTTTCATCAAGATGACTGTTTGGTCTGATTGGATTGTATTTCAGGATAATTAATGGCATGTCTCTAGTCTTTCAGATACCTCCAGAATGGTGACTGAACCACTTCCCTGGGCAGCCTGTTCCAGTGCTTGACAACCAGTGAAAAATTTTTCCAAATATCCAATCTAAGCATCCCTTGGCAGAACTTGAAGCTGCTTCCTCTTGTCCTGTCACTTGTTACTTGGGAGAAGAGGCCAACCCACACCTCTTTCA